>CM069529.1:76910000-77510000 GCA_035773235.1 Eospalax fontanierii | reverse complement strand
CCAGGGACTGGGGTTCTTAGAAGCACCCAGGAGACAGTGTGAGAATCAAGACTGGGAAGCAAGTCCTGAGAACCCCTCGACTGCTGTATCTAGCTGACAGATGAGGTAAGAAGAGAAGTGGGGGCTGCACAGGAGTTAAGAAGCAACACACACATGCCATTGGCCAGAAGTGCATCATATGACCCTTATCAAACCACAAGAGACACTGGGAAATATCAATTGCATGTGTTTCTAGGGAAAGGAGGACATCCGGGCTGGAATGGTGCCCTTTCAGGAGTCTCTTCTGAGAACACAGCCGCCAGTGATCCCAGTGACCTTTCATCCAGGAAGTGACATCATTGCCAGTATTCGAAATGAGAGGAAACAAAGCTCAGAGGTAATGTCACCTGCCAAGGTCACAAGACTAGCAGAAGACAGAGTTGCAGGTCAAACTCGGGTCTGTGTAATGCTGAGGCTTAGTGAGGAAGTGTCTGGTGAAGGCACAAGTCATTGCTATGTGCCTGTGGGATGCCAGTCTTCGCTCTTATGTCTCGTTCCTGTTTTAATGCTAATCCCATGAGCTACATAGTGTTATCCAAGGGAGTAAGTATCCATGGTAACCTGGCATCAAGTGACAGAGCCAAAAATCTATACCCTTCTCCAAAAAGACACTTCTCCAACAGACCCACAGGAGGATGGATACCATGATAGGGTCTGGAGGGTGAGTGTCATGATGGAGGGTCTGGAGAGGGGGTGTCATGATGGAAGGTCAGGAGGTGGGTGTCAGGATGGAGGGTCTGGAGAGGGGGTGTCAGGATGGAAGGTCAGGAGGTGGGTGTCAGGATGGAGGGTCTGGAGAGGGGGTGTCAGGATAGAAGGTCAGGAGGGTGAGTGTCATGATGGAGGGTCAGGAGAGAGGGTGTCAGGATGGAGGGTCTGGAGGTTGAGTGTCATGATGGAAGGTCAGGAGGTGGGTGTCATGATGGAGGCTTAGGAAGTTCTGGAGTTTGACATCCAGAAATAAGATGTTCCTCCCCACTTGTGACTGTAAACTAGAGGTAGAAGGCACCTCTAGCAGGACCCAGATTAAAGCTACCTCAAACTTGAACACCAGTGGGAAGGGGAAAGCCAGGCTCAGGGCAGAGGCTTCGAAGAGATGGCAGGCTTTAGCAAATGGAGTGGAAGTAGAGATATCCAAGGTAGGTATGATCATCACCATCATGCAGGTGGGAAACTGGCTTAGCAAAGCAAGTTCTTGGCCAAGTTCACACAGACGACAGCTGCAGCATGGACTGCAACCTCAGCTCCTGGTTCAGTATGGCTTGGCCCTCCTGACCTGCACAGGTTCCTGTAGAGGAAGTGTGCCAGGCAGGCTAGTGCTAAGTCATCAGTGGTGGCACCTGGCCAACCTGATGACAGGCAGATCTGGGCCCACCTGCCGTTCTGCCACCTCCCTGTGCTGCAGATGAGAAGCTTAACGAACGGAGATACAAGGGATCTCTTTAATAGCTCTTAGCTGAGCACCCACTATGCATCTCAGTGTTCTAAGATGTGTGGAAAGCCACCCCTCTCTCAGTGCCCGCAGAACAAACCCCAGGCAAGATAAAGGAGTCAGAGAGATTGTGTGGTAAGGAAGAAAAAGAAATGGGCTTGGTGGGTCCTGACCTTAGTGGAGGTTGGAGATTTCTTTTAAGCAGGTGGACAGAGATGGAGGATAAAGGGATGTTGAGACGGGAAGACAAAGATAAATAGAGAAGCTAAGACAGAGACGGGGTCACCACCCTTGTGACTGGGCAGGACACTACAGAGAGGAAGCCAGTGCTGTCCAGCTCTTTTGTCTGTCAGGGACTTCCAGAGACATGGGACCAAAAAGAGATTCAGTCTAAGGAACTGACTGCCGGTGGGCACTGGCAATGTCTCACAGCCCCGGGCAGGCCAAGCACCTAGCACTCAAGCACAAGCCAATGCCTCTGTCTAGACCCACAATTTATTCTCCAGAAATCTGCTTGGACTTCTAAGGTCTTCAGATGATGACACAGGGCCTACCCAGATCATGTAGTATGATCTCCTTCAGTTCAGTGATTGTAGATGACCTTCACAGTTTACAGTAAGGTCATCTAGAACTGCACATGCCAGAGTAGTGGTCATTAGCTTGTGTATAAGTTTGTGTTCAGCCACCAACCATGTGGTCACAAGTTTTCCATCCCAGTGGGTCGCTGGTCCAAGACAAGGTAGAGAAGTATAACCATTGAATGGGTTGGACTGTCTCCAAGCAGACTTGACTAGGGGCTGGAGGAATGTAATCCAGGAGGCTTAGGTGTCTGAGTACTGGAAATCCCATTGATGAAGCTTGGGAGTGAGGAAGTAAAGGACAGAAAGGAGAGTCTAGAAATTCATTGGGATCAGGAAGTGCTGGGGAGAGGGAATCAAATGGATGGATCTCTAGGACTGTTGGCCATCTAGGCTAGCGCCCTCCATGAGCCCCAGGTTCATCAAGACACCCTGTCTCAAAAAAAAAAAAAACCAAAAAAACAAAAAACAAGATAGACAGTGTCTGAGAAACCACAGCCCAGGTTATTCTCTGACTTCCACACGAATGTACACATGTACATTCACACAAGCACCCGCAGAGTCCTCCATATCAGAGACAGATGTAGTATAGAATCTATTCTATATTACAGGGGCTATTTGACAATGCCATTTAGTTGGCACCATCCATGTCTCTCAAGGAGCAAATAGAATGTGCCAAATGAGTCTAGTCATTCAGCAGTAACCTGCTCCAAACTCTTCCCCACCACTTATCTAGCTGTGTGACAATGGGCTGTGACCCTTCCTCTCTGAGCCTCAGTCTCTACATCTACAAAGTGTGACCTACTACCAAACGCACTACTGGAATCACGGATGTTTCCCACTGCCCTGTAGATTCCTAACAGGCTCTCTTAGACCCATCTCCCCTGATTCTACCGGGCAGAGACCACAGCAAGTACCTTGTGCAACCTGCCTTACTGGACAAGCTGCTTTCCCTCTCTGAACCTCATTTTCTCCATTCTTTGACATAGGAGGCTGGCCAGGCCAACATGTATTGAAATTGCTGTGTCCGGTCTAGGCAGGAACCAGATCACTGAGAGCCACGCTACCCAGCATAGGGGGCCACTGACTCATGAGGTCATAAAGTATGTGGACTAGGCTACGGTCAACTGAGAGCTGTTCTAAGTATAAAATGCACATCAGATCTCAAAGCCTTGGCACACACAAGAAGAACGTACAATATCTCATTAAATACTTTTATATTGATTGCATGTTAAAACAATAGTCCTGGCCTAGGCAGAAGGTTCAGTCAGTGAAGGGTTTGCCTTACAGGCACCAAGGCTTGACTTTGATCCCCGGAACCCAAGGAAAAAATTGCTGGGCATGGTGGCACGTATTTGTAATCCCAGCTGGGGAGGCAAATATGCATGGATCCCCAGGGCTGGCTCACTGGCCAGCCAGCCTCGCCTAATTGGTAGACCCCAGGCCAGTGAAAGACCCTGTATCAAAGGAGGTGGATGGTGTTTCTGACGTTGACATCTGACCTTAACATGCACACACACACACACACACACACACACACACATAAACAGTCTTTTGCACATGGGTTTAAATAAAAGACTAAAATGGACATTATTGTCATCATCATCATTATTGTGGAGCTGGAGCTAGCATCTTGGGTAAACTGTAAAGTGTAGTGTTCTACCACTGAGCTGAACCCCAGACCTTTACTTTGTTTCTGAAAGTGGCTACTCAGAATGTTTAGAATGATATGGGATTATATATTTACATTCTAAGCAAGAGGACTGTTCTAGATCAGGGGGTGGACTTCAGACTCAATCTGGCATATTTCCTCTGTTTATATAAATTTGAACTCATATGAGTTTTGTTCTTTTTATCGTGTGTGTGTGTGTGTGTGTGTGTGTGTGTGTGTGTACATGTACTATGTGTAGAAGTCAGAGGACAATTCACAGGAGTTAGTGCTCTCCCCTTATTGTGCTGGTCCTGGGGATCGAACTCAGGTCCTGATACTCAGAGGCGAGGGCCTTTACTCATCGAGCCATATTGCCTGCCCAAGTTTTGATCTTTTCTAAAGTGTGGAAAAACAAATCCAAAAGAAAAATATTTCATGACATATGAAATTGATAAGAAATTTAAAACTTAGTGCCCCACAAATAAAGTCTTTTTCAAACACAGGCTGGCCTGTTTTAGGGTACACTGTGACTGTTACAGAGGTCGGGATGGGAGATCAGCAAAGGTGGACATACTGACACTTCGTAGTCATGGAGAAAATGTTTATTGGTCTGAATAGAATTCATTATTTTACACCTTTCCTCTACATGTGAGCCAGTATAGCCCACAAGAAATGTGTATTTCTTGGTTCTGGTCCCCAGTACAGGTGAGAGAGGGAGCCTGTGTGTCACTGAGTGGCATCAGCCTGGGTGTGGCATAGGTGCTAAGCTCTAGAGACTCATCTCTTCTCTGAACTCCAGTGGGTCAGACACTGGATCGTCCCCCTATACAGAGATAGAAACCTAGGTCCAAAGGTAACTAGGACTTGACCCTTAGAGATGCCTGGTCATCCCCTTGTTGCTGCCCACAGGAATGTGCCCACCCGTCCTCTGCTGACGATGGGGCCTTTGTGCTGGGCGGGAATGCCTTCCTGTGTTTCTCCGGCTGTGTTTTCCCCGGATCCTGTGGGCTGAACCGCATCCCAGGGGCCTGCCTCGCCCAGGACTGTGTGCAATCCCAGGAGGGGGAGTCAGGGTGGGGACGCTGGGGCACCGTGGCTCCAGACTGAGCTGAGATCTCATAAGCAGACACTTAAGGCCCTGATGCCCCGCACAGCCCGTGCAGGACAGGCCCCTCCGCTAATTGTCCACTGCCTGCTGTGTCCGGCCCGACGGCGTCGCAGAGCTCATTAGGGAGGGGGAGAAGGGGGGTCTAGGAAGAGGCTCCTCCAGCTCCCCAGCCTCCTCGGAGATGTTATCATACCAAACAGCCCAGTGGCGCCCACTCCTCCCCAGGAAGATCAAAACAAGGCCAGTCTGTTCTGAACAGTTTGCCAGGCTTAGCTTAGAAAGGGCTTGAGATTTGAGTTCAAATCCAAACTGTGGCTGTGTGACTGGGAGCAAGTAATTCAAAGTTGCTGGATTCATGTTTCTCATCTGCAAAGTCCTGCTAATGCCATGTCTATTTTGTAGAAGCAACACATAATAAGGTGGGAAAGTGGCGTCCAGGAGCCAGGCACCATGAGTTCAAATCCCAGCTCCCCTATGGATGAGCTGTGTATCTGGAACAGGTGAGTCAACCTCTCTGTGCCTCCGTTCCTACATTTCTAAATTGCAAACGATAGGTGTGCTTTCTGCTTGCTATTGCCCGGCAGATTAAAATGCATCAGAACACAAAGGAGCTTAACAAAACATCTGGCAAGGCAACTTGAGGAAGGGAGGGTTGAATTCTGGCTCATAGTCTGAGGGTATAGCCCATTATACAGGAAGGACATGGTGGCTGGAGCCTGAGGCAGCTGGTCACATTGTGTCCACTGTCAGGAAGCAGAGAGAGATGGATACTGGTGCTCAGCTTGCTTCCTCCTTTAAGTCAGTCCAGGATCCCAGCCGTGGCATAGCGCTGCCCGCTTTCATGGTGGGCCTTTTCCCACCTCGACCTGATCTAGACAATCTCTCATGGGCACGACTGGAGACTTGTCTCTGAAGTGATCCTAGATCCCATCAAGTTTACAATCAATGCTAAGAGTCACGCAGTGCCCACCATGCGTTATGAGCTAGCACTTCTTTAGGGGTGAGTATACCACACAGCAGAGCTAGCTGCCTGCTGCCCCGAAACCCTCTTGGTTCCTCCTAATGAGTCTGCAAAGAGATCCTATTTTTCTCAGCCTCCCTCGTAGGAGGCAAGACCTTGTGGCGGGATTCTGGAGATGAACCTGAACACTTCTCCAGGGATGTGAATCTCCTTCCTAATTTCACTGTCTGCAGGAAAGGACCCTAAGGAATCAGGAAAAACAGTCCAGTGTGTGAGGCTGTGTCTAGTACGAGGCCCCCAGACCCCAAATGATAGCGTGGAGCAGGGCTGTCCCAACACTCACCTTTTCACCAGTCTAGACTGAAATAAACACAAAGCAAGCTCGCCTCAAGTGAAGGCAGCAGTGTTCCAGAGGGCAGGTGCTTCAGAGCCAGCGAACTGTCCTTTGTGAACTCAGCCTCTCAGGAAGTAGCATAGGCTCTGAGACGGCAGACCTCAGTGAGCCGGTGATACGCACAGGGATCATGAGTGTGCATCTGTGATGCAGACTTACAGACTTACAGAAAGGTAGCGCACATGCCAGACTTCACATGGCTTCTTCATGTCTGCCGTCAGGTCCTTTGCAAGGTACTCTGCCTCCCTCAGTAGTGTGACTATGCTCTCCTCGGGAAGCCTGCCTCATGGTCCGATCCCAGACTCTCCTCTGCATCAAGGAGGTCCTCCGGATCAGGTAAAGGCCAGGTGAAGAAGTGAGGAGAAACTTATCTCAGGCCAGTATCGGAGACCGCCTTTCTCTTTCGGCTTCTAAGGACCCCTGCCCTTGAGGCAGGCCTTAACTGGACTGGCCAGGACCTTGAAGTTTGCTGTGAAGGGAATATGTGTTTCCTTCTTTGTCCTGCCTCACTTCACGCTTGGCTCCCAGCCAGCCTTCCTGCTCCCCACTCTCGGGGGCACTCCTGCACCTGACAGGTGCTCATGGCATCTCCCTCACAGATGTGGCTCTTTTCCTTCATAGATGGTCACTGGCTGCTCCCATCAATTTGTCATTTATCTGTTTGGTGCCTGCTTTGTTACCCTTCCTCTCTAGACAATGCCTGGGGGGGATTTGAATAACTTTCTCTCTTTCTCTCTCTCTTCTAAGCTTTTTCTTTCTCCCTCCCTCCCTCCTTCCCTATCTTTTTTCTTTCTTTTCTTTTAAAAAAATATTTTATTTGTTATTTTATATGTATGAGTGTATTGCCTGCATGTTTGTAAGTGCGCCTCTGTCATGAGATGCCCATGGAGGTCAGAAGAGGGTGTCAGATCCCCTGGAACTGGAGTTACAGGTGGTTGTTGGCTACCATGTGGGTGCTGGGAACCAAACCCGGGGCCTCTGCAAGTGCTGCCAGTGTTCTTAACCACTGAGACATCTCTCCAACCCCACTTCTTTCTTTTCTTAAGAGAGGGTCTCACGTATCCTAGGCTAGCCTCAACAACCATGAGCATCTTATCCTCTTGTCTCCACCTCCAGAGTGCTAGGATTACAGAGTCATATCACCACCACCACCACCACATCCAGTCACCAAGCCTATCTTCTCTGCAGTGATTCCCTATTCTGCGTATGTGGCGCAAGTGCCTGTGTGTGTGCAGCTAGGCACACAAGAAGCCAGAGAAGGGGGTCAGATGTGTTTCTTGGTAGTTAGCCACTTTGATTCCATTGAAACAGGTTCTTTCACTAGACAGCCAGCAAGCCCCAGGGATGCCCCTGTCCCTGCCTCCCACATCCACAGTGTGGCTGGATGCTGAGAATTTGAACTCAAGTCCTCATCTTGAGCCACTGAGCCATCTCCCCAGCCCCAGATTTCTTACTTTATCTGTAGGCACTAGAGTACTAGCTGACATATGACTGAATAACTACATGAGGGATGGACCTTAGCAGCTGCCAACGGGATGGCTTCAAGTAGCATGTTCCTTAGCTTTGGTTTGTGTCACCTGTAAAATAAACAAAGAGCACCTTGACTGTGCAAATGCAAAGTTTGTTATGAAAGTGGCATTTCCCACTGCTCGGCACAGAGTTAGGACTCTTGCTGGGTAGTTTTGTCGTTTCTGTCCCTGCTGTGGCTGCTGGTGAGGCGACTCTTGCCACCTGTCCGGGGTTGGGGTTCCCCGAAGCAGACCTGAGATAAGGATAGTTTTCTGGGAGCTGACCCCGAAAAGCACCCCGAGGGCCATGCAGAAATGACGTCGAGGAGGAAGAAGTGGACTTAAAGTATATGGAGAAACCCTTGGATGGGGGCTGGACTTAGACACTCACTTCTAATAAACAGGATTAAACAGGAATGAGGGCTAGAGCTTCCAATACTGGGTCATTAAAAACAACAGCAACAAAACCACTTCAGCTGGCATTGAGAGCTTGGGATCCCAAGGAGGGCTCATTCTGGAAAAACCCTGAAATCCTGTCAGATCTCCACATGGCCCTGGAGGGTGGCTTGTGATGGGAACAACTGAGACCTCAAGCCAGAAGCCATGAGTACAGCCTGGAAACAGGTAGCCTATTACCAGATAAGCATTCAGAGAACACAGCCCTAGGGGTTGGAGAGATGGCTCAGAGGTCAAGATCACTGGCTGTTCTTGTGGAGAAACTGGACTCAATTCCCAGCACACACATGACAGCTAACAACTACCTGTAACTGCAGATTCAGGGGGTTTGATGGCCTCTTCTGACCTCTGCAGGCATTGCATGACACAGGTGCACTAACATACATACAGGCAATACACTCACACACATAAAATAAAAATAAAATTTTTATTTAAAAAAACACAGCCCTGGCTGTATCTTGAGTGAGGCCTCTTGAGAAGACCCTGTCTACTCATCTGAGCTATCTCTGAATCCTGCCCTTCTGTGAAAGAATAAACTGTTGCTGCTTTTAGTCACTAAGTTTTGGGATAATTTGTTGCACAGCAATAGCTAGCTGATACACTGTGCTACAGAACAGTTTTTCATGGAGGCCAACTGAGAACTCTGTCCTCTGAAGATAGTCCTTTGGAGTTATGCCTGGTGAGGACTAAGAAGCTGGGATCATTTCTCCAGCGCTTTTTTATTTTATAGATAGGCGCTCCTAGGGCCGTGCCTTTCCAGTATTTCTACCTTATCCCTCATTAAAGCCAGGAGAAATCCTGCATGTAGACAGTCTCAGTTGGTACCACAGGTTTGTCCTTGAACAGTGGGTACTAATGGAGGTGGGGGGACGGTCAGATACAATGGTGTGTGTCTCAACTTTCGAATCCCCAAGATTCTCCTTATGCAATAAAAATGAGTTATTAAAATTGTTTAACAAGGGCTGAGGAGCTAACTCAGTCAGTGAAGTGTTTGCCTTGCAAGCATGAGGACTTGAGTTTAATCCCCAGAACCTATGTTAAAAATGAAAACATGAAAGGGGGCACAGCTAGAATGCCAGCTCTGGGGAGGCAGAGACAGAGCATCTCTGAGCATGCTGGTTAGCCAGCTCCCAAGGAGCAACATCTGGGCTTATCCTCTGCTTCCACAAGCATGCACACACAGGCACACATGCACGCACATAGAGTGTTCAATTAAATACCTTTTATCATATACCTCTTGGACATGTTTATTAGAAATAAATCCACAAATCAGAAGGTTTCGTGACTGGGGAAGGAAGGAGGCTTTTGGGTCATTGTTTCCTCAGTAAACTTACTGATTAGCGCCACAGCAAACAAAACAGCACCATATTCCGACTTCGAACGCAATGTGTAACAATTAAGCAGTGGGGTCCCACAGAATGGCATTTTTATATTGCCTCATAAAATACCCAATATCGAACTTTGTAAATTACATCGATGCCTTTGAACAAACATCAAGTTCTTTTTAATAAATAAAATGTTCAAAATTATTTCCTGGAAGTGCATTTTCGACAGTAATAACTGGCTTCAAATGAGATTCCGCTTCGCAGTGATAAGCAAATGTAATTGCCGTAAACTAAAACAGCCTGGAAGGCTTACCTGTTCCAGCAAGGAAAGAAAACACTGAACTAATGCAACCATCAAGATATATAACCTGCGACTCTTTGAATAAACTAAATTCCATCTCTGAACACAGAAAGCTCAGAAATTCAGGCCTAAGGACATAAATACAAGGTATTTCCTGGAATTAATTCCATATGTTTTAGACACTGAACTTATCAATTGATCTGACACAATATCTTAGCCACTTTAAAAATTACATATTGTACATCAGAAAAATATACGTTTTCATGGCATCTGGTGCTCTGTGTTACAAAAAGTATGTACTTATTTATTTTAAGGCTAAATAGTCGATATTTCCACATCATTAAAAGTAATAATTACAGTAGTATAAATCTCACTCTATTCCTTAGACCGGGTCTGCCAGTTTCTCCCTGAAGGGTCATGTTCAATCTGTCACTGGCTTTCTTATGCCCTTAAACCCAGAAGGGATTTACATTCTTCTTTTTGTGTATATGTGTGCACATGTGTGTGTGCACATGTGTGTGTTGTGGGTGGATAGGTAAGCAGGTACATATATGTGGTGTGTGTGGAGGAAGACCTCCTGTGAGACAGGGTCTCCCACTGGCCTGGAGCTCAGTGATTCGGCTAGGTTGGTTGACCAAGAGCACCAAGGAGCCTCCTGCCTCTGTCTCTGTCTCCCCAGCACTGGGATAACAGGTACACACCAGCAAACCTGCCTTTTTACATGAGTTCTGAGGACCAAACTCAGGTCTTCATGCTTTATCAACAGCCATGTCCACAGCCCCTCGTTTTGCATTTCTAAATGGTTGGAGGGGACAGAGGAATAAAAGAAGAATATTTTGTGATTATGTGATAATTATACAAAATTAAAATTTCAACATTCATAAATGAAACTGAATTAAAGGTCAAGCATGCCTTCATCTGCATATTGGTCATGGGAGCATTCTGTTACTACCACGAAGCTTGAGCTGTAGTGACTAAGCTCTGACGAACCCACAACATCTAAAATATGTATCATCAGGCCCTTCACAGAGAAGCATGAAAGTGTGCAGTCCTGAAAGACAGGGATGGCCACACGGGATACCATTTCCAGGGACGCCCACCTAGCGTATTGAAGGCCTTGGATGCATAGAGCTTAGCCCTCTTCTAGCCTCTGTAGGCAACATACATGCATGACCATACTCAGACACACACAGACACAATGACACATAAATTAAAATTTTTAAAGATTTTTAATACGCAAAAAGGTAAATTCCCTGGTCTTCACTGTATTTGCATGTATGTAAGTGTACCACATGTGTGCAATGACCTCAGAGGCCAGAAGAGGGTGTCAGAACCCCTGGGACTGGAGTTAAGGACAGTTGTTAGCCACAGTTGTTGTTTTGAAGCAAGGTCTCACTATGTAGCCCAGGCTGGCCTAGAACTCATAATCCTCCTGCCTTAGCCTGCCAAGTTCTAGAATTAAGCGTCTGCACTAGTATATCTGCCTGCACTCACTGTTCTGGTCTTGGTAGATTTAGTTTGACTCTGGTGCCCCAATATTACTTTTTTAAGTGATTCTGTTCTTCCAACTTCCTTTTGGAAAACTTTATTTCTGAAATCACAAACCCTGTATGAGTTTATTTTAGACAAATTACAAAATAGATTAAAACTACACATCTTCCCAGGATAGGGCTGGTGTTTTAAATCTCATGTGGATATTCTTTAAAAAAAAAATCTGTGTGTGTGTGTGTGTGTGTGTGTGTGTGGACACATGCATGCACAGCACACATGTGGAGGTCAGAAGACAACCTCCGGTGCTGGTCCTCACCCCCCACCTTGCTTGAGGCATAGTCTCTGTTCTGCACTCCTTGCCGCTGCGTAGGCCAGGCTAGCCCCGAGTTCCTGGGTGGTCTCCTGCCTTTGCCTCTCATCTCACTGCAGGAGTGCTGGGATCACAGGCTGCTTCACATGGGTTCTGGGGATCCAAGCTCAGGGTCTCATGTTTGTATAGCAAATGTATTACCCACTGAGCCGACTCCCTGGCCTGATGTGGATACTCTGTGTCTAAGTAGAAGTCAGCGTTTTATTACCTTCTTTTAATAAGTCAAACCATTTTCTTGTCATTAGGCGTTTCAGTAGTTTTCTAGTATATTTAACACAGTGTAAATAATGCACAACTTTAGTATTAAATCCGAGGGGATTTTCTTGGAAATAGTTGGAAAACTAGTATTGCTATCTCCAAATACGTATAGAGATTTTTCATTAAAGGTGTCTCTCTCTCTCTCTCTCTCTCTCTCTCTCTCTCTCTTTCTCTTTCTCTCTCTCTCTGTGTGTGTGTGTGTGTGTGTGTGTGTGTGTGTGTGTATGAAAGCCAGAAGAGTGTGTCAGATCCCTTGGTGCTGGAGTTACAAGAATTTCCAGGATATCCAGCTTGTTACATGATGCTAGGATCCAAACTCCAGTCCTCATGACTGTGTAGCAAGTGCTCTTAACCACTGAGCCAACTCTCCAACCCCCAAGACTGCTGATATATATCATAAAACTGCATTGATAAAGTTCCTTTGCTCTGTGAAGTTTATAAGAGAGGAGTGGGCAAGAGAGCAAAGGGGGAAGGGGGGGGGGGGGGAGGGGGGGGGGGGGGGAGGGGAGGGGAGGGGAGGGGAGGGGACAGAAGGGGAGAGGAGGGGAAAGCCAGCACATAAACCAGTCAGTTTCTTCTGAGGTAAACAGGAGGGAGCATGGAGGCAAGCAGTTAATAAAACGTCACTTGAAAGGAGACCAAGTCCTTCCATCTGTGATGACCTGTGTGACAGAGCCGTCATGACAGACCCTGGGTGACTGAGCATTGCCAGCCCCACATGCGTCAGGCTCCTTCTCCGAGGCTGCAGCTATTTTTCTGTCCGAGCTCTTGTTTTTCCCTTGCTTTAAAGTGAAATGCGCAAACAGTCTCACTTCAAAGGGAAACATCCCCATAAATGTCATTTTACTGCCGGCCTAGAAGAATAACAACAGCAGGCCCTGAAAGCCAGGCGGGTGTGGGGACCCCAGGCACAGCCATGACTAAGAGGGAAAGCACGCGCTGGCCTCCGGTCGCAGGAGGGACAGGCCGGCTTCACCTAACCCAGCTGGGCTCGCACCTGCAGCAGCTCAGAACAGGAGTTGTCAAATTTTGATTGTTGTTTTTTTTTTTAATCTTTGTGCATACACACACCTGTGTATGTGCATGTACACACACACACACACACACACACACACACACATGCCTGTAGTGGCATGTGTGGAGGTCAGAAGTCTTCACCTTCCACACTGTTGGAGAAAGGGTCTCTTGTTCTGCATGCACCAGGTTACCTGAGCCATGAATCCCAGAGCTTGCCTGTGTTTACCTTCTATCTCACTGTAGGAGCACTGGAGTTACAGTTAGACAGTGCCATGCCCAGCTTTTTAAGGGTGCTGGGGATTGAACTCAGATCCTTTTCTTCCATGGCAAGTGCTTTACCGACTGAGCTATCTCCCCAGATCTCCCAACTCTCCCTCCTTTTAGTGAGGCAAGTCCCTCTTCACCTGCAGTATGAAAGTTAATACCCCCAAAGGGAGTCATTAAAATGATTTTTCTACCCCAACAAGTGTAATTACCAAAAAATTAACAAATACCATATACCTAGCATCATGTCTACTATATAAGTCCTTAGAAGACATTAGGTATTGTCTTTGAGAATCTCACAAAAGAGCAGAGCTGTGTCTTACTGCCATGACCCTGCCTGTGGATTCAGGGAACAGTGTCTGCATGTATGTAGACATTCCAGCTGTAAATGATCAGATGCAAGGCAGGTTTCCAAATGAGAAATGAGAACTTTGAAACGTGCTATGGCAAAGAGCCAACATACAGAGCAGATACCCAAGAGTTATTCCCACTTGCTTCTCCCTAGCTACCTGTCAAGCAGGGGCTGGCGGGTTAGTTCTGAACACTGTCAGCCTCCCTTGCAGCTATGGGACAAGCCTTGACTTGGGAAATATCAGTAAATGTCTGGGGAGAAACAGTGACCACTGCCATTCCCCCTTTCCTTTCTCTCCTTCTCTACCCGACCCCCTTGATATAGGAAACAACCATCTTGTGGTCATGAACATAAATCCAAGAGAAGGACCATGGAGAGGCCTCAGCCTGTAAAGTGCTTCCCTCACAAGCATGAAAACATGAGTTTAGATTCCCAGAACTCACATAAAAAGCCAGGCATGGTGGTGTGCACCTGTAATCTTAGCATTGGTGGCATGGGGCACTGAGATGTGGATCCTGGAGGCTCTCAGGTCACCTGGTTTACCTGGTGATGTTCTAGGTCAATGAAAGATCCTGTCTCAAATAAAAGTCAGCCCAAGGACAAACACTCAAGATTGTCTTCCAACTTCTGCACATGCTGTGCATGAACATATCTACACCCTTACACACACATGCAGAGAGAGGAGAGAGAGACAGGGAGAGAGAGAGAGAGTCAAACCCAAGAGAACCACAGTTACTCCCAAGAGAATACTGTTGGCAAGCTGTACCCGTGCTCCCAACCACCCACTGAGGACCAACCACCCACTGAGGACCAGAGGCTTCTGAGGATTCAGTGATGTGCCCCACTGTCAGCAGGTTTTCTCTGAGCTGTAGCTGTTTGCTTTTCCTAACTACTGCAGGCACAGGTGGAGAAAGGTCTTCCTTGCCCTGTGCCTGGATTCCTGGGGATCTCTGCCTGAAGTAGCCTGATGAACTCCAACTTGGGGAAAATGTTGGCCTCAGCTTTGCTGATAGCCGGAAAGCTGCTTCATGAGAAAAGCAGGCAGACCCTTCCTGGTGGGGCAGGAGACATCTGCTCTAGTGCCTCCCCAGAGCTCCAAAGGAGGTGGCATCTGCCATGCTGGCCTGGTCCAGTTCAGCTAAGGGAATGGGGGGGGATCTGTGATTCTGCCGAGGCGGGATCCCTAAATGATGGCAACATTTCCCCCACCTGACACTGTGGCAGAGTTCAGATTGATTTTCTCTGGAAGTCTGGAAAGTCCCTAACAAATGCATCAGAGTTTCCCAGAGAATTTCCTTCCTCTGAGGTCTCATTATTAACGGCAGCAAGTCCGCAGACCTTTGGTTGTCAGAGCCCTGCCAACACTGCCATTCATCCTGGTCCATTTTCCCCAAACGTAAAGCTCACATCTCCATCAGACTCCTTATCTGCACTCATCCTTTGGAGAAAACACCTTCCGGGGGGCACAGGAAATGGCTTAGTTAGCAAAGTGTTCGTTGTTCAAGCATGAGGACCTGAGTTCAATCCCCAGAACCCACAGCTGAATATGGTGGGCCATGGCTCTAATACCAGCACGAAGGAGATAGAGACAGACTGGGGTTCAATGTCCGGACAGCCTAACTGAACCAGTGAGGCCCGAGTCACAGAGAGAAAGCCTGTACCAACAAATATTGAGGGTGTGGCAGGATGGGAGAGACGACTCAGCACTTAAGAGCACTGGCTGCTCCTTCATGAGGACTGGCATCCAGATCCCATCAGCCTGTGGCTGCTCCTTCATGAGGACTGGCATCCAGATCCCATCAGCCTTGTTAGCCAACTCACAACTGCCTATAACTCCAGTTCTCATGAATTTGGCACTCATTTCTGGTCTCTGAAGTCACCCATACACACACTTGTGAGTACACTCACACTGACACACAATCAATAAATAAAATTAAAAATAATTTTTAAAGAAGGAAACAAAATGGATGGTTCCTGGTTCCTGAGAGATGACACCTGAAGTTGACCTGTGGCCTCCACATGTGTACCACAAGGAGAGATGAGAGAGAGAGAGAGAGAGAGAGAGAGAGAGAGAGAGAGAGAGAGAGGATGCAGTCTGCCTTGCTGGTCTTCCTCGTTCCTGCTGGATGCAGGAGCTGCTGGTTTACTCACTGGCTCCATTACCATTCGCTGACCAACAGCGGTAGTTCACATCCCACAGGGAATAAATTTCGAGAATGTTGGTGGCAAGTTCCTGCTCTGGCAAGGTGGAGCCAACAGTCAGAATTCCATCCATTTCTGGTGCCAAGCTTTTGCCCAAACAGTTTATTCCTGTGTTTCCATTCCAAACTAGACCACCTGGCTGAGATTTTTCTTGCTGATGCTCTGGAAGAATCTGGTTGCCCTGGTTCACCGGCAAAGTCTCTCTGCCTACACACTTTTTTAAAAAACCCATCTTGGTGAGTACATGGTTTAAATGGAGGACTCCACCTGTCCTTTCTGTGGTTTCAACACTCAGAATCTGTGGAATGGGATACATCACAAAATCTTTGTGACTCTGGAGGATTTGGTACAAATGGTCTTACTGAGAATATAATGTCATACAGTGACTGAAGCTGTGGGAGAGAGGAGGCCCCACTCCTAAATTTGGGGTGAAATTTATGAACCGAAGGGAAATTTATCATGAATGAAACAAGAGACAGTTAAGATTAGATTTCAGGAACTGATGCACATTCAGGTATCTATACATCAAGTACACACAGCTAAGGAAACTGAAGCTCCAAGAGGCAGTAGAACTGCCTGGGGTGTATATAGTCAGCCATGTGTGGAAGCCATGACTTGAACCTACATCTTCTGATGGTGACATACATACTTCCTGCACTCAAGAAGGGCTCTGGGCACGACTTAAGTTTGAACATCAACAACGCAGCTCACCATCCTGTCAGAGCACATGGTCATCAAGACAAAAGAACAAGAAGTGGGTGATGAGTCTCTGTTCTTCGGATATATTGGGTACAATGGTCCTGGCTCATGTCAGGTCCAATGCCCTGGTACAGAACCTGACACAAGGACTTGGGTGCTTGGGATTGACAGAGAGTGGTCCCTGGAGAACCCTGCACCAGTGTGTGAGAAGAGGAATGACAAGGGTTCCTAACTGAAGCCCAGCTGCAGCCTGACTCACAGAGAGCTCTGGTCAGGGAGTTGCCCCACCTTGAGACAAGGTGACTTAGCCTTTATGCCCCACCACTGACCACAATAGCTATGGGCTGCCCCAGAAGGAAAGGAAACTTCTCAGGCACTGATGGCTCTGGCTCTCTACAGACACTCTCTGAAGAACTGCTGAGCCATTGACAACAGCCCAGGCCGTGGATGGGAGACAGATGCCCAAAGGCCAGGGAGGGCCCAGCAGCACTCCTACAGATCCCAAACACCAACCAAGAAGACACAGTGAGGTGACTGTTCGGGTCACCTAAGCTGTCAAAGAAGGAGCCCCACCTCCAGCTCCAGATGGGAGGGGCTTCTGTCCGAACACTTTCAGTGAACACAGGCAGCTCATGCTTTTTCTTGGCCTGGTCAGACAGGAAAATGATTCAGGTAAGTCTAGAAGTAAGGGTAAGCTAGAAATCGCAATTAAATTGATTGATTAAGCTAGACCAAGTGTCCAACTCTAA
Organism: Eospalax fontanierii; assembly: GCA_035773235.1. Taxonomy (NCBI): domain Eukaryota; kingdom Metazoa; phylum Chordata; class Mammalia; order Rodentia; family Spalacidae; genus Eospalax; species Eospalax fontanierii. Next base: position 77,492,845 of record CM069529.1, on the reverse strand, counting down.
GAAAATGGCTTTGTGGGGGGCTGGAGAGATGGCTCAGAATCTAAAAGCCCTGGCTACTCTTGCAAAGGACCCAGGTTTGATTCCAAGCACCCACTAGGCTGCTAACAACTGTAACTCCAGTTCCAGGGGGTCCAAAGCCCTCTCGTCTGACCTCCACAGGTACCGCACAACATGGGTGCAATTACACACGCGCAGGCAATACACTCATACACATAAAATAAAAATAACAAATAAAATGCTTTTAGAAAATGACTTTGTAGCTTGACAGGTCATTAAAGTCCTAACGAGAATCTAAGGACTCAGTCCCTCACCCAACTTGCCCGCCCAGTCACCTCACAGCTGACCTCTTGGTTTCTACCCAGCTCTGTGAGCTCTGTATCTTCTGTGCCTTTGATTCCACTCCTACAATAAACACAACATCCCAGAAAAGCTTGAGAATCACAGACTAGTGTTCAAAAGCTCCCAGAATCTTCTCATCTTTCTCATCACAAAAATTACCACCGCTGTCCTGGCCCAGGAGTTTGCCATCCCTAGGAAAGCTGGTCCCAACTCCTAACACTCTCCCACCTCCTATGCCACTCTGTGGTATCCTTGAGGCTCCTTCATTGTGCCCACTGTTGTCTGCCCCAGGGCCATTGTACTTGGGGTTCCCTCCTCTGAATATTCTTTACTCTCTCATGCCTAGTTTATCCCTAGGCCTGGATGTCTTTTTCTCAATAAGGCCTCCTCCAAATGTAATATTGAAACACACGCACGCACACACACAGAAACATACAGAAACACACACAAATACTTAGGGACAAACACACATAAACACAAACATGCACAAATACACACAGAAACACACCCATAGCCACACACACAGACAGACATGACATCCACAAACACACGTGCGCACCCTCCTCCTTTCTCACTTTGTTACTCTCTGTATCACTCATGACCACGCTACCTGGAATGTCTTCCGTACTTGCTGGGTATCCAGTGACTGCACCGGAAGGTGAGGTCCGAAAGGCAGATATGCTAGTGCATGCGGGTGACCACCTTGTCCCAGCATCAAGGATAAGTGTCTGCACAGATATTTGAAACGGCACATGATCCATAGTGTTTGTTGATGACTAGATGAAGGAAGAAATAAACGAACTACGTGAGGAATGGGAGCCTCGTGCTTATTTGAACAATAAATGCAGTTGCCATAGAGCAGAAGACACAAATTTACACTCAGCCTGAGTTTAATTAGATAAAATAACTAAGTCTCTGCAGAGGAGAGCAATCAGAAGAAAATTCAATAAATGCAGGTGAAAGTTAGGCTTAGCATTGCCCATTATTCGTTCTCAAGGCACCATTTTCCACTATGATCCAGCGTCATGGATTATTATTCAGTTTTTATTTTATTTAATTTTTTATGCATATGAGAGTATTGCCTGCATGTATATAAACACACTGTGTATGTGCAGTGCCCACAGAGGTCAGAAGAGGGATGGTTCTAGAACTAGAGTTAGGGATGGTTGTTAGCTACCATGTGGGTGCTGAGAACCAAACCCAGGTCTTCTGTGAGAACAGCCATGCTAAACCCTGGATCGTCCTTCCAGCCCTGTGTCAAGAGACACTTGCTTTGTTTTACCTGTTTGTTTGCTTGTTTGCTTGCTTGCTTGCTTGTTTATCGAGACAGGGTGTCACTGTGGAGCCCTGGTTGGCCTAGCACTTGCTCTGCAGACCAAGGTGGCCTCAAACTCATTCACCTGTGTCTGCTCCTGAGCGATGGGATTAAAAGCATGTACCAGCATCCCTAGACTTGTTTTTTTATATAAAAGTAAGTTGAAATATGACAGAGCTTTGAATGATCAGTTTATTGATCTTTCTCACAGCAGAAAAGCAAAAGGCCTATCACTCGCTGCCACAGTGTAGGTCACATTGTGTGACGCTAAGGACAATGCAGACCTGTGTTCTCTGTGCAGAGAGCAGTGCCTGGTTAGAGGGGAGTGCATTGGCAGCCTGGGCAGGGGGCGGGGGAGGAGAAAGAGAGGGAAGGACGGAGGGGAGGACAGAGAGCAGGAGGAAAAGAAGAGTGAGGAAGGCAGGAAGGAGGGAGGGGTGAAGAATGGGAGGATGGGAAGGGAGGAGAGAGAGGGCAGAAGGAGGAAGGGAAGGAGAAAGACATGATGGGACAGACTCAGGAAGAGAAGGAAGGGTCAGCCATGAACAGAAGCATCTTACACAGAGCCTGCAGGCTCTGGCCTGTGCCTGGACAAGACAGGGCAGTCCTGCGAGCAAGGCCAGTCCTTGGGCTGGACAAGTACCGATTGCCCCCAGATTCTGCAACCCAGAGCCCAAGCGGACACAAGGGACACGAGTGCTCTGAGCTTTCCTTTGGGGTGTCTCCCATCCTGGTCAGTCACCCCAGCACCACCCTGCATGGTTCCTCAGCTGCCCAGTGAACAGAGGAGACTGGCTTCGTTCTCAGTTTACAGATGCACACACCAAGGCAGCAAGAGATATTGCAGGATACAGTTCTGCACACAGCTTTAAACTGGAAGAGACCAGCTAGATCCTGTTCTCCCAAACCTTTGTTCACTCATTCATTCATTTCTCTCTGTGTGTGTGTGTGTGTGTGTGTGTGTGTGTGTGTGTGTGTCTGTCCATGTGTATGTATACAAGTGGAAGCCAGAGGACAACCTCAGGTGTCGTTCCTTAGAAATATTCCATCTTGTTTTAGGAGACAAGGTCTCTCACAAGAGCGTCAAGTAAACTAGACTTGTTGGTCACTGAGCCCTGGAGACCCACCTGCTTCTGCCTTGCCAGTGCCGGGTTTATAATCAGTCAGGAACCACCACACCTGACTTGTTTTATATGGGCGTTGGGGCTTGAACTCAGGTCTTCATGTTTCGGTGACAAGCACTTTACTAACTGAGCTGTCTTGGACTACCTGTCAGTCCTTGGACTTTGTCTCCTTGTTTGTTCTGGTAGTCTGGCAGATTGAACCCAGAGCCTCATGAATGCTATCATGAATGCTAGGCAAACTTGCTACCACTGAGCTATCCCCAGACGCAAACTTTGTTTTTATGCACTGTACGTGCCCCTCTAGAAGGGCATTCGGGTCTGAAAAGAGGGCATCTCTGAGGCTGAGAAAGAGCAGGCTTGGTCTGCAGGCTCTGGGGCACAGTTGCCCTGTGTGCCGTGAAATGTGCAATGCCTCCCCTGCTGGGCAGGGATATCTGCCCGTGGGAGAAGAGAGGCACAGTTCACCAAGGTCAGAGTAATTGCACATGATTAACGGCCAGTCTCTTAGTGAGCCCTGTGCCCGAGCCCCCAGCTGCACAGTCCTCCCAGTACAGAGGAGAGCAGGGTCTCATGTCCTCTCTGTGGGGCCAGAAATTAGAACCTCCAGCTCTGGAAAAGAGGTTTGACAACCCCTCCTGGATCCACTTGCTGTTTTCCCAAGACCAGGCCCTGAACCAGGTCCAGTCCTTTCCAATGAAGACAAACAAAGAGATCACAGTGTGATCGATCAACAGTGTGTGTGCATTATCTAGCAGGTGCCAAATCCTGTGCCATTCCCCAACTCTTCAACTCCAGTCTGCCACGATTATTTCCATTTTCCAAACAAGGAACCTGTGGCATGGAACAGATGAATCCTTCGAGTCACACAACTGCTAAGTGGTAGAAATGAGATTTGAACTGGGGTCATCAGGCCATGTGGGAGGGTCTTTGGGAAATCCTGCTGACTTTTTGTTTTAGGATAGACTCAATATCTTTGCCCAGGTCATCAACCACAGCCACCTGCTCTTCACCTGCTGATGACTGAGTGTGAAACGCTTCATCCCTGAGCAACCACACCCTCCACCCACCACTGGAGTTGTTCCCATTCTGATGGTCCATGTCAGTCATCTGTCCACAACTCCAAGTCCTGCCCGTACTTCCCCCTTAGGTCTTGGCTTCTGGAATGTTGTATCAGGTCATATGATGATTGGTTGATCATCATCAACTTGGCTGGATTGAGAAGCACCATGGGAACACAGCTCTGGTACATCTCTGGTACATTTTAGGATGTTCCCAGAAAGGGTTAGCTGACTGAAGGGGAAGAACCACCCTGAATGTGGGAGCACCATCCCTTAGGCTGGTGTCTGGTACTGAATGAAGAGGAAAGAGGAAACTGAGCCCTCTCAACACTCTCTGATTTCTGACTGGGGACACAATGTGGCCATCCGCCACAAGCTCCGGCCACTGTGACTCCGTGCCCTGATGGACTGCGCCCTGAAACCCTGAGTAAACAAAGCAAACCGTCATCCCTGCAGTTACTTTTATCTGCTATTTGTCCACCAATGAGAGCAAGCCCTGCCACAGGCCGTAGAAGGGAGTTTTAACTAGAGAGATGCTCCTAACCGTTAGAAAGAGTCACTCATAATTTTTAAAGTAGGAGATCTCATCTTTCAAATTTTTGTTTCTGTCTTTCTTTAAAGGTCTGATTGGGGCACCTAAAACCTTGCATGATGCTGGGTGCTAGGTACTAGATTCTTGGTGCTGAGCACTGGGTACTGAAGCATCCCTTTGAAGTGGGGAGGACATGACCTCAAGAAAACCAGAGCCCCCTCGGCTCTGTCTCCAGCTCCCTGCTTCCCAGCTGGCTGGCTCTTGAGGCTGTTGGAATTTTCGACCCCTGCTCTGAAAGATTTCTGCACACTAGGAATTTGTGAGCAGAGAGAGAAGACGGGGTCTGGATGGTCCACTCTGTTGAGGGAATACCTGCCTCACGTACCTGGATTTCAGAAGTGTTTCCAGGGGAGGCATATCTCATTCATCCATGTCACAGATGTTTCTTGGCACTGCAGTGCACTGAGTCTCCTTGTTGTACATTTTTTGTATTATTTTATGTGCATGAGTGTATTACCTGCATGCATGTGAGTACGCCTGGGTCATGCGAAGCCCATGGAGCTCAGAAGAGGACATCGGATCCCCTAGAACTGGAGTTACAGACGATTGTTAGCCACCATGTAGGTGCTGGGAATCAAACCGGGGTCCTCTGGGAAAGCAGCCAGTGCTTGTAACCCCTCCAACCCCACCTTGCTGTACATTTTAAAGGAAGCTGCAGGAAGGTAATTGCTATCAGTTCTGTGACATTTTCTCCTGAAATCTTTGCTACGCAGCTCCTTCTTGCCACATCAAAGGTTCAGGAATTTCACCTCCTGTAAAATGGACCATTCGAAGCCCCTCCCCGACTCCCCTCCATGGTTGTTCTCTCCTCAGCCATTTGATGTGTGTCCTGACCTGTGCCCTGCACATGTTCTGGGTCTTAGCTCATGTATACCCACTCTCCTGTGTGCTTATTAGAGTTGGGGGAGGGAATGCAGTGAAGGGCCTTCAGGTCAAGGTTATTACAACTATCTCAGCTGGTGCACCCCATACCCCAAACCAAGTTCCTTCACTTTTATTGGGCCTCAGTCTTTCCCAGATGATATTAAGGGGTTCAGAGTTTTATGTGAAATGTATGAAGTGGTGGCCTCCACAGGTGGCCATGGCCAGAGCCTCTAAACTCGAAGACAGTCTTCCACAGTGACCTGCTCAGCCTCTTCATGACCTCCCAGAGAAGAAGGAAGACTCTGCCTCCATCGTCCTCTGATCTGTGAACTTGGGTGTATCAGCTTCACGAAAGTGCCATTGAGAATCCAGCTAAGGGATTCTGTTCATTCTGCCACAATCACCCAACCAGCCACACCACACCTGACACCCCAGGCAGCAACAGCCTTCTGCCTACACCCCTCTTCATCTGCAACTGTTTTTAGCATGCACATCCGGCTGGGTTCCTCCAAGGATGTTGAGATTTGAACGTGCAATATCTACCACAGGCTCATGTCCTTGAACATTTGGTCCCAGCTGGTGGGGCTGTTCTGGAAGGTTATGGAGCCTTTAGGAGGTGGAATCTCAATAGAGGACGTGCGTCACTGAGGGGCCTTGAGCTCGGCTAGACCAGCCCTACTTTCTGTTTGCTCTCTGCTCTCTGACCGGCCACAGTGTGACCAGCTGCCCTGTTCTCCTGGCCTTCCCCACCACGGTGGACTGGATCCCTTCCTACACTGTGAGCCAAATCAACCCTCCTCCCTTACGGTGCTTTATGTCAAGTTTTGGTCACAGCAATGGGAAAAGTAACAAATACAAGGACGCACTATTGCCTTCCTTGGATGCAGTTCTTTCTTAAGCATTTGCTTTGCATTGGTTTCTGTGACGTTTTCTCACACTGCATAATTACAGTGACAAGGAGGCTGGGTCTGGCATCTGAAGCAATCCTTTCCAGAGAAAAGAAAGCTGTAGATAGAAAATTAGGTGACTTGCTGGGCATGGTGGTGCACGTCTCTAATTCTAGCACTTGGGAAGCAGAGGCAGGTAGATCTCTGTGAGATGGAGGCCAGCCTGATCTATGTAATGAGTTCTGGGTCAACTGGGATTATAGGGAGAATGTGTCTCAAAAAAACCCATAAAATTAGGTGACTCAATGATCATTTATTATGGCAAGAAACCACCGACACCTACTTTTTAGAAGGCTAAACAGTCACAGGTGCTTCATGTTGGTAATAAATTCTGAGAAATGGGTGGAGAAAATTCATCTTCCTTGTAAGAATCTCAGGGAGTGGACTTAGCAAATGAAGGCAGCTGTGACATGACCACATGAACCCATCTCACATGGTCCATCATTGACCAGAATGTTAGTTGGAACTTGGTGACAGCACAGATGCCTCAAAATCCAGAGGAAGCAGTTAGTCTTTGAATAACAGACTTCCCTCTCTATGTCTAACATATGTTTAGCCCGAGACCCCTGGCTATAAACTTTAAGTCTTTTTTATAGAACAAATTTTTATGCATGAGTGAGTGTGTGTGTGTGTGTGTGTGTGTGTGTGTGTGTGTGTGTGTACGCAGCAGGGGTCGGGGCAGAGGACAACCTTGGGTGTCATCCTCAAGAATGTTGTTGGCCTTCTTTGAGATGGGGACTCTCACTGTCCTGGAGCTTAACAAGTAGGCTAGACTGGCCGGCCAGCAAGCCCCAGGGATCCTTTTTGCTCTGCCCCCCCCCAACCCCAGAATTACCAGTGTGCTTCCCCACATTCAACTTTTGTACGTGAATGCTGGAGGTTAGGGCTTAGGTCCCCCTGCTCTCTTCCCAACCCCTACATGATCACAACTGTGTGACATCCTCAATAGAAAACCTAGAGCGCAATTCAGCATCTTTACCTAATAAAATGATTGGCTCATCTAGAGATCTTGTCACCCTGGTAGACCTGTGGCAGGTATGGGTGTATGGGTGGAATCTGAGACATGTGATTCTTCTCAAACAAAGGAAAGAAAGTGGGATGGTTGAAGCCGCATTTTTGAGCACCGTCCTACTCAGAAAGGAATTCCCTTATGACTAGATTGCATTCTGAGGTCTCCTCTTAGAGTTTTGTATATTTGATTCAGACTTTTTCATAAGGCAACTTCAGGCTGTATCTCAGCATCTCAAGTACCTACACCTCGTGGTGTTCCCTTTGCCCAGCTCTCTGACAATACCCATTCTGCCACCACCTCTGAGCAGGCACAGATGGTAGTACAACATTTCTGGGAGCTGGGATAAAGGTGGGAGGGGGCCTGGACATATGACACTTAGCATGGATTCACTCCAAGGTTGAAACTGCAGATCGTCAAGTTAAGCAAACTAAGACAGTCTTGGAAAGATGGATGTCATGTTTCCTCTCATGTGTAGAGTCTGGATTTTTAAAAAAGAAAGGCATGAAGTAGAATTAGGACCATGTGGGAGAGGTGAGGACTGGAGGAGGAGAGAGAAGGGCCAGAGAGTGGTGGGGGATGAATCATCAAACACATAGCACACATGCGTGAACATGTCATAATATAGCTCATTATTTTGTTCAATTAATAAAAATGGCTCTAAGCAACACAAAATACATCCCATCAAAGCCAGTGTGAACATAACCCTAACAAGAGGAGGCAATGAAGACCACCGACCAAGACCACTCCATGGGATCAGAAGTTTATTGGGGGATCAAACTGCTGGGTTGCCTCCTGGGATCAGAAAGACAGAGAAGTCTGGCTGCCTTTATAGGCAATCAGGGGGTCAACGTCCCGTAGTGATCATCTCAATGCACGGTGGTCTTGGTAGGTTTGGAAGGAGACAGGTGCTTTAAACCAATGATAAAGAAAATGCTTTATCTAGACACACATGATAAAGAATCGTTATCCAAAATACACTAAGAAGTCTTAAGTCTCAACAGGAAGATTAAAATTGAGAAGAGTTTCTATTATGAAAAAGAAAACCAAACAGGTAAGTTATCAGAGATCCTCCAGAGATGGCACATGACAGGTGAGCATGTGGAGGGTGGTCACATCATGTGCTGTTAGGAAACTGCACATTGAGAGAACAATGGACCAACATGCACCCACTCACACCAACAGAACGTCCAAGACCCAAAACGCTGACAAACGCGCTGGTGAGGCTGTGAAGCGAGGAGATGCTTATCCCGCGTGGGGAGAAATGTACGATGGCACAGCCGCTTCCAAACACAGTTCGGTCTTTACAAAGCTGAACCCGGGGGCTACTTGCCACTCACACATGACCCTGGAGTTCAGAGATACAGAGCTGGCATAACGTTGAGCCAGTGCGGTGGTCTTCCTGTGAGCCTGGTGCTCAGGAGGCAGAGGCAGGGCTCCCCACAAATAAGCAAGGTAGCGGGAACAGAATAATCGGTGGTTCTGGGTTCAGCGAGAGACTGTGCCTCGATGTATCAGGTGGAGAGCAACTGAGGAAGACACCCAATGTCAACCTCAGCCCCCACATGCACATACACACACCAATGGCATACACACCTGCACCAGCATGCACACACAAGCTCCACTCGCATTCAAACATGAGAACTCTCTTTCCGTACGATCCATTTTCCTTCCCAATATCTACCTAATCAACTGGAAACTGGTGTCCACAAAGTCTGCGCACAGATGTTCATGGCAGTGTCATCCATAATTGTAGAAACTTGGAAGCAACTGGAATTTTTTTTTAATTTGGAAGGACTGGGATATAACACGACTGTTAAAGTGCTTGCCACACAAACAAAAGGACCAGAGTTTGATCCCCCAAACTCGCTTAACAACTGAATGTGGTAGTAGACCCTTGTAAATCGTAGCATGGGATGTAGACACAAGTCCATCCCTCCATGTCCTAGCTTACTTGGTGAGTTCTAGGCCAGTGGGAAACTTTGTCTCAAAAACAGAAAAAGCTAAGTAGATGGCTCTTGAGGAATAGCACCCAAGATTGTCCTTTCCAAACACCATATATCACCCCGACATCCCCACATATAAACACATAAACACAAACTATACTGTATCCAGAAGTGGAATATGACACATTCTTAAACAGTCAACCTATCATCTATATTCTATGATTCCAACTAAATAACATTCTAGAAAAGGAAAAACCAAAAAGACATCAAAAGATTAGTCACTGCAGGGATTCTTTCAGTGGAAGGACGGGTGAGCAAATGGAGTGGAGGGAGGATTTGGTCGGGGGGTAGTACTCTCTGTATGATAACAAATGTGAATATATAGCATTCTGCACTAGCCCACAGAGCAGACAAACCCAGTGAGTCCTGGGAGATAGTGGGGTTAGAGCATGACCTGTCCGTCACTCCAGATGCCTCATGCTTTGGGGATATGACAGTGGGACTAGCTGGGTCTGTGTGGGAGCAGGGATGTGTGTGTTACCTCTGAGCCTTCCAAGTTTTTCTGTGAAACTAAAGCAGAGGGAGGGAGGAAGAGAGAGAGAGAAGCTGGGACTCATTGATTTTTTTAAAGTATCATGATCTACTGGACATGTTACTGAGGCTCTTCCCATGGATGAGGTCCTGGCACTTAAGTGTCATTCAGACACATAAAAATAGTCAGAACAGGTCTAGGAAACAACACATCTGGCATTCAGTAAATTAAACCTCGAGTGATGGAGGAGGAAGCATCCAGCCAGCTCAGACCTGTGGGCAGATAAGGCTAACACCACAGTTTGCCGAGGGGATGGATAAGGCTAACCCTTTCTTGAGTCCATTACCCAGAGAGTGAAAGCTGTTCCCTTGGACAGCTCAGCCGTTTCAGTGAACTACAGACTGGACAGAGTTTCGGCTCTAATTGCTAATGAAAGACGAACTTCCAGCATGTTCTGGACAGCACGCTGAGTGCCTTGTGCAGCGACATCCTTTCAGGTCTCCCAGTGGCTCTGTGATGATTATCAACTTAGAGATGGGAGAATTGAGGTTCAAAACAGTGAGGCAACTGCCCAGAGCACTTGCAGATACTCAATAAAGCTGAGAGTAAGAGATGTGCTAGGTACCTTTCTCCTTTCATGTTTGGATCAATGTCTTCCACCCTCTAGCTCTTTGTTGTGTTTAGCATGTGTATAAAGTGTGATAGTACCAGCCTGGATGTCCTGTACTTCTCAGAGAATCTCATGAGAAAGGAGAACCAGCTAAAGGTCTCTCAGACAGAGGTGTTGAATACAGGGACTTCACTTTGATATAAGGGCAAAGATACCAGTGGAAAAGGGTGTCGCAGACCAGAGACCAATAAGGACAGAGGCGCCTGTTCTATCTTCCTTGGGCTGGTGGGACAAGAGAAAATGGGTTCTCCAGAGCCAGAAGCTGGGGCTCAGTGGGTACGAGAGCCTGGGCAGGGGCTTCCCAGGGAGCTGAGATCATACACTGGACAAGGGTGTGCAGGGAGCCAGGAACAGGACTAAGAGGGAACAGCTGCTGGAGGTACCCCAGAAACAAAATGCGGTACCTGCCTGTCCCTTCCACACTCCTGTCTCCCAGCTTCTCACCCATTAGTCAGCCCTTTCCAGGAGCTCAGGAAACAGAGAGGCCTATGATGTAGGGCCCAACACAGCAGGGGAAAGAAAGAGACTCACAGCAGACCTGCTTGTAACAACATCAAGGTTACGAAGAATGCTGAGGAAGAGCTACAGGCTGCTGACTTCCCAAATGGGAGTCTAGACAGGAACCCCGAAAGGGCTCTCCATTCCTCTTCTCCCACATGGCCAGAATGAATGGACAGGAGCAGAGAGCAAAGACTCTAGCGGGGTGCCACATTCCTGGATAGACCCTTGGCTGTGCAGCAATGTTGTGGGATGGGGCAGTAACTAACGCAGGGGAAGTGGGCGGGGCAGACTCCACTCCGTTCAGCCTGCACATGCTAAAGTGGTAGCGATTCACTGAGAGAGTTACTTTTCATCTTAAAGTAGAGGCAAGCCTCAGGACCATGGAAATGACCTGCCCCTCGTTGGACAGCTGATGAGGACGCATGGAGGAGTCCAGCCCAGAGACCAGGAGCGACTGTCTCCGGGCTCTCTTGCTCCATCAGAGGCTGACAGCCCTCCTGTCCGGCAGTCAGCTGCCTCTTCCTTGAGGGTGTCACAGGCTGCAGTGGACAGCATCTGCTAGAGGCCCTTGTCCCCGCTTCTCCATCCATGCAAGCTGCTCGCAGGTCCATTTTCAAAACCAAAGGAAGTTCCTGAGAAATGCCCTAGCCTCACCTCAGCCTGGAATACATTTCTCCATCCTTCCTGGTGTTCATAAATGGTTCCTGAGTCTAACACTGTCTGTTCCCTAAAAAGGACCCATGGTTTTGCTTGGAGGGCCCTTGCTTCCCAGTTCAGTTCCTCGGCAACTCTCCAGTCCAGTTGGCTTCAGCCTTTCCCATTCTGTCAGTCCCTTCTACTCTGTCCTTTGGCTCCTCTGTCCACTCTGGCACTTCATTGTTCAGGTGTTTATTTAGTTGGTTGGTTTTATTTTTATTTTGCATGTATAAGTGCTTTGCCTGGATGTATGTAACACTACCACATGTGTGCAGTGCTCATAGAGGCTCCATGTAACTGCAGCTACAGATGATTGCTAGGCACGATGTGGGTCCTGGGAACTGAACCCAGGTCCTCTGCAAGAGAAGCCAGTGCTCTTTGACCCTGAACCATCTCTCCAGCCCCAGTATTCAGGCGTTTTGACCTACAGTAGTTGAATCTATCCATCACTGGCAGGTCAGGTTCATGAGGCTACACTGGACCCTTGACCATTGTGTGTGGTTGTATGTGACCACAACTCCAAAATGCTGATTTAATAGACTGAAATTCCACTTTTCTCTCTCAGAAAAAGGCTCTGAGGTAACTAAGTAAGGGTTCTGTTCCAGTCTAATGTTCAACGGAAATCCAAGCTGCTTCCCTTGCTGTTCCATAATTCTAAACTTTCTGACTCATAGTCCAATATGGCTACTTAATCTCCAGCCTTCCTGGATGCATTCCAGTCTTATGGAAGGAGAAAGGAAAGAAGAGGCAAAGGGCTTGATCCAGCTTTCTTTTAAAGACATTAACTATACACCAGCACTTAAATCTCAGTAGCCAGAACACACAAAACCACACTTTGTTGGGAAGAAGGCTTTGTTGTAGTGGAAGATCTGTTGCTAAGGAAGAACGAGGACAGACAACCAAATAAACACTGATCTCTGCTGTACTCATTCAGCTAGTCCACATGGTCAAAGACAGATTGGATCTATGCCCACTATGCAAGCACAAATCAAGACAGTTTAAGATGGTGTAATGCATACTCAGGTTCATCTATACATCCAAGCGTTTCTTCATTCAGTCAACAAACATTTACAATGGGATAAGACACAAGATACAAAAATTCAGTGTGAATGGGGAGGATGAACAGTCCAGTCTGAGCATACTTCTGAGCTTTTTCAGGATGCCACTTAACAAGTACAGATCTTGGTCACAAGAGACCCTACCCAGACTGCGGTTAGTTCATCTTTCCCCACCCAATGTGAGCTTCCAGAACTTTTCAGTGCCTGTCTAGAGCTGCTCTTGCTGGGTAACTGCAGAGTGGCCTCCTCTGCTCCCTCCCCCCGCCATGTTCAAGGTCAGAATCCAGCTGGAGGCCTCAAACGGACAGAAATATTTATGCCACATCCTGAAGACCAAACCAAAGAGATGCCTCTTGAAAGGAATCGCGGCGGAATCTCCAGAGATTAAGAAAATGACAGTGACCAAGTTCAAAGGGGAAGGGGTGAGAAGTGGAGATTAAAGCAGCCCGACCATCCGTTATTTTGATTTGTGCTTTTTGAAAAAAAAATTAATTTCAAAGAGAATTAAAGGAAATGAATTAAGGCCTCATTAGCCCCTGACAACCTCAAGAATATTAATCTGTCTTCCATCTTCATTAAGACTCACCAGCCTGTCCCGGGCTGGGGTGATGGGGACAGCCAGCTGTGGATGGGTTTCTGTCCCGCACTCTGGGCCCGTCCCCCTCCCATCAGACCACTCTCCAGCTCATGCTTTTGTTTGACATTTAAGAAAGAATCATGAGGTGCTGAGTATCATTAACTTCTAAACACCTATGAAATCAGTAGGAAAGTGCAAACATTGTGCCCCTCCCACTGACCGTCCCCACCATCTATCCATCCTAAAGTGCTCCCCTCCCCCAGCCCCAGCTTTGGGGATGAAAAGAAGGGCCTTGGCAGACTGACAGTCTTAAGGAGACCGGGTGGAACAGAGAGGAGGGGGCCACGCAGAATAAATGAAAATATGATTGAGGTCTTACTTCGGTCCGGTTCACACATGGTTCTGGGCATTTAATAAACAGGTTGACACCCCAAGTTTCCCTCATTAAGTGAATGTGGAGACCTGGGCCATCATAAATCAGAAGACTAGGTTATCAAAGCGTGTGATCTTTAACAGCGTCAGGGCGCCCTCCTGTCTGCTCACAGAGAGGCTGCAAGCTGCAAGCTGTAAAGAATTAGTCCCAGCGCCGTGATTTAATATATACGGAGGAGGGCAGGCAGGGAGAGCTTGTCCAGGTAGCCAGCACATGTGACTGATCGTGGGGTGCAGCTGTTTTAGAGTGCCTGTTACCTGGGGAGCAAAGATCGGGTATGGCCCTGTGATGGATCAAGAGACAAGCCTATGTGTTGGGGAAACTTGAGGTGCTGGAAAAAACCGGTGATGTGGATAGAATTTCAAAGCCTGTGATTTCCCACTGGAAATTCTCTAATCCTGTGTTTCCCCCACAAATCAATTGGAAAACTGTTCAGTGATTTCTAGTCAGGTTAAAGACACAGCTACCTTATAAGGCATCCACGAGAAATGAATGCATGTGTTCACAAAAGACTCCCAGACACATTCAGGGCAGCTGTCTCCACGACAGCCCCATACTGCAACAGCATAAATAAGAATGCAAACTGTGGTATGTCCATACAACAGAATATTATTTGGCACTAAAAAGAAATGGATAACGGATACATGTAACCATACAGATGAATCATGGAGCTGACACTGAATGAAAGAAAATTTTTCTTGTGATTGCTTTTCCATGAAGTTAAAGTTCAAAGAGAAACAAAAGTAATCTATGGCCATAAAAGCAAAAATAACACAATAAAGGAGCAAGACTGGGGCGTTATAGGACTTTCTAGGGACACGGACAGCTCAAAATCTGGAATGTGGCTATAGAAAGGAACACGTTTGTGGATATCAGCAACCCTAACACTCATCATTGTACACCTTTATATGTGTAGTACACTCCAACACAACACTGTAAAGACCATCAACGAATGCACATGCAGACCCTAGAGTCGTTGCACAGGCTGTTCCATCTCCTTGGAACAACCTTCCCCACTCCCCCATCCTAACATTTGTGAGATTATCTTCAGACTGTCATGGGGGTCATGACTATCACCTCCTCCAAGCTGGGCCATTCACTGTGGCATTATTCTGGTCTCCTATGAAGCTGACGTGCACACACACACACACACACACACACACACACATACCTATACACAGGGACAGCGACAGTCACTGTCCTCTTTTCTGATTCTCCAAGTCTTAGGGAGTTCAGAAAAATGGAACCATGAAGCAACTGTCTCTCTGTGACTGGAACTTGTATTTTCAATTTTTTTCCTGAGTGATTCTCAACAATACCTTCAAATATTAATGGGGAAACTGAGGCCCGGGGAGAAGAAGGTGTTTTTCAGGGTAACTCCACAGTGAGCAGAGATCTGGGATCCAGAATAAGCCTGTTCCTGGGCCTAATTCTTATGGCCATCACCTTCTGCTGCCTTTGGAGTGATTTCTTCCTGGCATGGCCATGGGAAGCCTGTGTATTCCTCATCACACACCTAGCCATGTAAAAAGAGTTCTCATTCCTATACATCTGCTCTGTGCTCTTCACGCAGCTCTGAGTATCCAAGGTGGAGCAGAAAGCTTCGAAGAGGAGCCGGTGGTCTGATGACTGATACTCCTGCTTAGCCCCAGATTCCGCCATCTTCAAGCTCCACAACCTACTGAGGCCCATCCCTTTGTCTGGACATCAGAGAATATAGAGTTGACTTCTGAAAGGTGTCCGTGAGCCCACATGAGATGGTCCCCGCACAGCATGGAAAGTGCTGGGAGCTTGCTAAAGTCTCAGAGAGTGCTGGTAGTGGACCAGACACTCCAAGACCAATTCTCTACATTTGAGGGTTCTACAATCCTCAGCAGTCTTATGGTGGCTGAACTGATGGTATAATTCAGACAGACTCTGTCTGAATTCCTGACTGAACCATGTAGTGGATAGAAATCGGTTCTGAGTCGCGAGGACCTGGGTTCAGACTGTTTATGATAAGTAGGTTGAATCCAGCGCTGAGAGATCAAGAGTTTGAGGCCAGCCTGGGCAACATAGCAAGACCCTGTGTTCAACACCAAACAAATAAACTTGTCAATGGAATAAACTTCATTCCTTTGTAAGCTCAAGAGAACAAGCCTTCTGTATAAGCTGCATTCAAATCATTGTGACCAGAGCATGTAACAGATAAAGGTTATGGGAGGAAAGGGTTATCTTGGCTCATGGTCTCAGAGACATTCAGCCCATCCTAACCAGGGAAGCATGAAGGAGTTTGTGGAAAGAGTATGTGGGAAAGGTTCCTCTCATCACAGTGGATCAAGAAGCAGAGGACACAGGCTGGAACCAAGGAGGGCTGTGTGACCCTTAGTGACCTACCTCTGTCAGCCAGGCCCTAGCTCTTAAACAGTCCACAGCCTCCGGAGACAGCACAGCCCTCTGAGGCACAGCATTGCAAGCATGAGCCGCAAGTGTCCTTTCAGAGCCGAGCCCTGGCAACCTCAGTCAGATTTCTTTCAAAGTGAAATGAGGATGTCCTGTTTTGCCTTCTTTCTTTAAACGTCTCTCTGAGTCTAAAGTGCTACCAGGGAACTTTGTGGTCTTTCACTCAGGAAGAATATATAGGCTGAGGTGTGAAGTCGGGAGAGGAGGAAGAAAATCTTGTCAGAATGTGGAAACCTCAACCTTGCTTATTTCAACAAAGTACAAAACTGGAGGTGTCAGGCCTGGCTCATCATTTAAAACTAAGGGAGGCCGCAGACCAGCGAGAAGGAAAGGGAACTGTTCTGAGAAGACTAAGCACAACTACCCAGCACTTCCTGCTTTGAACCTTGAGTTTCTCATCTGTAGGGTGGGGATATATCTGCATTGACCTTATAGGGATGACTGACACACACAGCTATAGTAATCGTCTGTCCCCTAGAAGTCTGCAGGATGCCTTTCCCCTTAACACAATGTTGTAGTATAGCATCCTTTACTAAAATTGCTTTAATTTTTGTTCACATTGTCATTGTTCATCTATGAATATTGAAGGGCAAGAGAGATAGCCCAGTGGGTAGAGTGCTACTGAGCAAGCAAGGGGAAGTAGGTTCGAATCCCCAGAACTTAAGCACACATGCACAGTCCTGGCACTCCTATGTTGAGACAGAAGTAGAGACAGGAGAATCTCTGGAAGCTAGTGACCAGTTAGTTTCACACGTGCAACAGTGAGCAAGAGACCTTGTGTTAAACAAAACTGAAAACAAAGCCATACCAAGATCATCCTGTGACATCCACATGACCATGGCATGAGCACTTACATTCACACACACACACACACACACACACACAACCCTATTTACATTTGCAAAGGCTTTTGTCCAAGTATGCATGCCATTATAGATTCCAGGTAGACAAATCTTGGGGATGAGCACCACCCTTCAACCCACTGTAAATGGAGACAAGAATAACTCCCTCATCTTGCTGCCTAGGGCAAACAGAATGGCATCATACATATGCAGTTCTCCACAGGTGGCATCATACATACACAGTTCTCCACAGGTGGCAGTCAATAAACCCTGGGTATTCCCTCAGCTCTTCAGGAATAAAGCAAGGTATAAATAAACATAGATAAATAATTTTGAGGCTCAGCTGGGGGCCAAAAATGTGGTTTTCTTGAGTTGTCTACTAGCTCTTTCTAATCTTAAAGAAACGGGTTTTGATATACTGGTAGGCCAGTTCCTTCTCTCTCCTCCCGGCCTTCCTTCCTCTTGTCAGAGCTCAGCGAGTTGGCCATTTCACTCGAAAAAAGAAAAGAAAAGCTCCAGAATCCATTAGATGGATTACATTTTATTCAGAATGAAAAGTCAACCTTTCATTTCAACACATAGCTTTGCCTGCATTGATGACATTGAGGTTAAATAGAAATTCTTTACAGCTTCATTATTTTAAAGCATAGAGTTGTCTTGATTTAAAAAAAAAATCTGAAAAGCAAGATTTATGAAAGAACCAAACACAGGAGCAACCGCTTACAGAAAGGTTTGTCCTTGACCAGAAAATGTTCCTGGTGAATTTTTGATGACTTCAATCACAAGTAGAAGATAATAACAGAGCAAGAGATGCAATTGAGGGCCAGACGACAGGGCTTAGTCTGTCGTCTCTTTGTGACTCTCTTGTTGCATAGCATCTGCTTCTAAGATGAGAGATTTGTGCTTCAGTTTCTCCTAAAGAATGAGAAAGAGCTGGGTGGAAGAGGTGCCTGCAAAGGTCCCTCCCGGCTCTAACCTCATGAGCCACAAGTGAACGTTTTTTGAGTCAATCCTTCCAAGTAAACTTTCTTTCCTCTGTTAGAACTGAATTCACTAAGTTTTCTGCTGTGGAGACTCACTATATATTGACCTGGAAACTTCCAGGTCAGTAAACCTAAGAACAGTGTGCCCAGAAGTGAGGGACATGGACAGGAAATAAGCTACCCCCCCACAGGAAGCTGAATCACTGTCTGAACGCATGTCCTGACTTGTACCAGGGCTGGGGAGGTGATGGGATCCATAGTGAACTATAAGGAAAAATAGCAAGAGGACCCTTGGTGTGTGAAGCAGGTCAGCTTTTGGGGTAGAAAGGGGCAGCTCGGATGAAGACCAGATGGATATTTTTGTTCCTGATCTTGCCCACCTAGACGGCAGAGCCAGGCTTCCTGAACACTCAGTGGGTCTATGGCTGGTGGACTGTCAGCTGCTCAGGAGATGGGGCAGCGTGGACAGGCTCTTACAGAGTCACTCGGGGATCCAACACCTTCGTTTGGCCTCTACCAGCAAATGGGAAAAAGGATGGTGAAAGTAGAGACAAAAGGCGGTTCTGTCCCGCAGATCTAGCTGAGCCAATGCTCCGTGTGGTGCTGCCGGGCACAACTCATCCCACCAGGTCACTTCCGGCCTTGTTTGGGCATACCACCGTCTTAATGCCCAGCCTCATCTCTTTGCTTCCTCCTCCTCCTCCTTCCTCTTCCTCTTTTATCCTCCTCCTTTATAAAAAAAATTTACTTATTATTTTTATTTTTTATGTGTATGAGTGTATTGTCTGCATGTGTGTGAGCACACTCATGTCATGCAGTGTCCACAGAGATCAGAAGAGGGCATCAGGTCCCCTGCAACTGGAATTACAGATGGTTGTCGGCAGCCATGTGAGGACTGGGAACTGAACCCATGTCCTCTGAAAGAGCAGCCAGTGCTCTTAACCACTGAGGCGTCTTTCCAGCCCCTTCCTCTGTTTCTATTTTTCTTCCCTTTCCTCTTCCTCCTCTCCTCCATCCTCTTCCTCCTCCTCTTCCTCTTCCTTCTTCCTCCTCTTCCTCCCTTTATCTTCTCCTTTTCCTCTTCCTCTTCTTATTTCCCTCCTGAAACGGGCCCCACCATTATCACCATGGCCGTTTTCCAGTATTTTATATATAATGCACACACACACACACACACACACACACACAATGCTGTGCTGAGTCCTTCATATATTCACTTCTCATAACCACCAGAACTTTAAAAAATATTTTATGATTTTTATTTTTATGTGTATGAATGTTTTGCCTGCATGTGTGTAAGTGCATGCAGTGCCCTCAGGAGTCAGAAGAGGTTGTTGGATCCCCTGGAACCAGAATTTCAGATGATTGCTAGCTGCCGTGTGGGTGTTGGGGATCCAACCCAGGTCCTCTGCAAGAGCACCAGTGCCAATGCCCTCAACTGCTGAGCCATTTCTCCAGCCCCCAACCACCAGGGTTTTAATGAAGACTTCCTAACCACCCTGGTCTGTCTTCCTCCCCTAACAGGTCCTGAGATGGGCTTTGGATATTTTACTTGCAGGTGGCACCAGAGGGAATCAGGACAGAATAAGTGACAGAGAAGAAAGCAGAAAGGACACTCATAAGCAGCCACTTGGGTGGGTCTGTGTCACAGAGTACAGTCCTGCTGTGGGGACGCTGTAAGAACACACGACCAAATGATCAGGGAGGAGAAGTGGAGAAGGGATGGGGCTCTGTTTGCCATGTCTTCTCCCTCACTGGCTGAAGTTGCTCCCAAAGGCATCCTCTGTGATACTGAATTGTTCTGCCCACCTGTCCTGGGTGAAGTGCACATCTGCACTCAAAGGAAGCTTCTGGAAGGACAAGCTGCTGGAACCTGCTCACCTGTGCATAGGTAGCTGGGCAACAGCCAGGGCACAAAGGGGATGCGGGCAGATAGAATGACTTCGGTACTATTATTCGAAATGGAGATGTTCAGAGCTGAGAGATGTGAAACTGACAACTGCCTTAGACCCAAGTTTCCAAATGGTGGAAGGAGAGAGAAAAGAGAGAAAGATAGAGAGAAATAGGCCTTTCATTGGCCAGGAATCTACTTTGGAAATGAGGCTGGCTAGCCAGCAAACCCCAGGGATCTACTTGCCTCTGCCTCCCCAAGGCTGGGATTACACATCTTCACTATGCTTTTATGTGGGCTCTGAGAATTCAACTCAAGTCCTCATACTTGCATAGTAAGTGCTTTATGGACTGAGCCATCTTCCCATCCCAGAAGTGGAATTTGAACCTGGGTCTATGGATTTGAAAATCTGAGCTATTGGCAGTTGACACTTTCCAGCCCCACCCAAGGTATTGGCACTAACTTGATCCCCACAGCTACCATCTGTGACTCACAGTGTCTCTGTCACCACCACTAGCCCCCCCCCAGAAGATCTGAAATGAGTTCCAGCAGAGGGAGAGAGGAGGCTTGGAACACATGGCTGTCAACAACGAAGATTCTGCCTTCTATGCAGGCTCATGTTGCTCCTCCCTCAGGCCAACCACTGAGGCTAGGGGCTACGCTGCTTTGGAGAAGACACTGAAGCATTCTGAGCCTTCATCTCTTCTTCCCAATGATAGGAGTCTCCACCTATTAGGGGAAATGGAGCTCATGAGTGAGGAGGACGTCAGCATCTCACCTGCTATATGAGTGCTTGCTAATTAATTTCACTTACTTCTTTCATGCATTATTAAGGATTATAATCATCTCACTTCCAAATTGAAATTTATGACATTACCTGGGGCAGAGTCTCCACAAGGAAAGGTAATAGGAATAATGAAGCGAGTTCAAACTTGATTGTTCTCAGTGGTCTACACTGAGCAACTAGAGGCTGACCACTGTCTGTGCAACTTCATAGAAGGGAAGGATGAGGTCCACAGATGCCTATGGATGACTGACCAGGCCCTTTGGCTACCAGAAGTCAAAGGTTAACTCATTAAGGCTCTGGTTTTGTCTGATCTTCAGCTGGCAGGAGCCAGAACCTTCTTAAAACCTAAGACAGATCGCTCATGCCTCCGGTTCAAAATCACACAATGATTTTCCTTTCCACTCAGAGGAAATCAAACCCTGATCTTGGCCCTGAGAGCCCCGCGGATCTGTGCGCTTGGAACGTCCCTCCGCAATCCCTGTCTCTTTTCCTGCCGTTCCTTCCAGGTCCCTCCACTTGGACCATGATGATTCTCCTCGATAGTTTGATGTGTTATATACATCTTCAGGGCCTTTGTACTGGCTGTTTCCTCCTTCTGGAATCTTCCATCAGCCTTGTGGCCCACTTCCATGTTTCTTTTAAGACTGAAAATTTCACCCTTTCAGTCATGACTTTCCAAACCATATCATTTAAAAGGCAATTTCTCATCCTAACCCATTGCCAAGACTCAGCTTCTCTTCACCTACCCTACGTGTGTGTGTGTATGTGGTGTATATGTGTGTGGGTACATGTACAAAGACATGTGCACGTGGCAGAGGTGAGCAGTCCATATCAGGTGTCTTCTTCAACCACTCTCCACCTTACTTTTGGAGACAGAATTTCTCCCTAAACCTGGAGTTCACTGATTTAACTAGGCTGGTTGGCCAGCAAGCTCCAGGGTTCAACCCATCTCTACCTCCCAACACTGGGTTTAGAGGTACCTGCCATGTGAACTGAGGCCTTCACGCTTGCCTGGCAAACACTTTACCAACAGCTGTGTCCCTCCTGTCCTCATATCTGTGCTGACTCCAGTAGACCGCTAACTCATCTTCAGTCATTTGTTGGCATTTTATGGTTTCTCTGTCTCCTTAAAGAACCGTGTGTCCACCAGGTAGTAGCTGTCCATCTTTCCTATAGAATACCATCAACACACAGTGTTAAACATCCTGGGATGCAAAAAGTATCTAGAGATATTGGTTGTGATGACGTCAGCGGGAAGAAGGTGCCACCAGGATCTGATGTGAGCGATGCTGGTGAGTCTGCAGCCAGTGGTGCTCAGGTTGATCAGCTGTGCATCAAAGAGGCTGTGGAGAGACTTTCTTGATTATTGATGTATCCCAGCATCTAGAACAGGACCTGGTACATTACACAAGTGTCACACAGAAGTCAGGTGATGAATAAGAACCAGGAATGGTCCCTAGTGGAGACTTTTAGATACACAAGATCTCAAGGAATTAAAAAAAAATCCTCTTCAAATTAGTAACAGGGAAAAAAACTGCATAAGCACTGCCTAAACAGTGAGAAAGATCCAGATCATGTTTGGAAAGGAATCGCTTTTCACCGGAAGCAGAGATGGCCCTCCCACACCCTCCCGGAACTCGCACATGGTGTTCTAAGTTTAACACATCTTGTGCTCTTTCTGCTGAAACCCTTGGCTCCAGCCCATAATATCCCTGAATCCAGGAAACCATTATGACTGGCTGGGATCAGAGGTTACTGCTATTGTAACCCACTTCCTCCATCAGAGTTTTAAATTTGGAAAATGTTCTTACTGCTATTGTATGCGATGTCAACTTTCTGATAACCT
Source organism: Eospalax fontanierii (assembly GCA_035773235.1). Taxonomy (NCBI): domain Eukaryota; kingdom Metazoa; phylum Chordata; class Mammalia; order Rodentia; family Spalacidae; genus Eospalax; species Eospalax fontanierii. Next base: position 77,470,393 of record CM069529.1, on the reverse strand, counting down.
CGGAATTATTTTTATTTGTCTACCATGACCACTGAACCCTCCCATAAAGTCTTTTAAAAAGCTGTTGTGTGGGAGGGGGCTTTCCTCAGAACATAATGTTAACAACCAGGAGTGGAGTCACAGACAGCTGATATTTTCAGCCTTTAAATGAATAAAAGGAAGGAGAGGCTGTCCAGTTCCCAAAGGGCCCCTAAACTAAACTCCACATTTTTAAGAAGATGGCTTCAAGCGGGAGAAAAGGCTAAGGATGGAGTGATTTTCAGGAATAGTAAGGGGTTTGCTAAGAGCCTGGGACATCTCTGGAACCTACTGCCCCCTTTTTACAAGCAACGTCATGTGCTTATCGATGTGTCTTGTGGTGCAACTAGGGCACCAGAGAAATCTCTGGTTTGGAGTAGGAATAGCTGAGATGCTCATGAGGGGGTGGGGGAGGAACGCCGGGCCCTGACATTGCGTGCAGTGAGTAGCAGAAGGTTGACGTGAGTCATGGTGTGGAATAGTTGGGCGTATTGTCATCTGAGGGAGAAAGCATGCTAGAGGAAAGGCAGCTGGGCAGCCTTTGATGTGGTGACCAGGTTAGGGAAAAGTTGTTCTAGTATGTGTTCATCCAGGAAGGGAGCCCCCGCTGTTAAAAGAGTGATACTAAATGGTAATGATACAGCCCATAGCAGGGCCCCGACTCCATGCTCCCCGATCCTGTGCTTTTATAGGTGGGTTGGGGGTATACATATAGGTCAGTGCGTGCATGTGCATGGCATGCGCGTGGAAGTCAGAGGACAACCTTGGGTGTCAGTCCTCAGGTGCCTTCATCCTTTAGTTTGAGTCAGTCTCTCCTTAGTCTGGAAATTCCTGACAGGCTGGATTAGCTGCCTGGCAAGCCTCCTAGGACCTGCCTATCTCTGCCCCACCACTGCTGGGATGACTAGCATACACCACCATGCCTGGCTTTTTACTTGGGTTATAGAGATTGTAACTCAGCTCCCCACACTTCTGGGGTAAGTGTTTTACAAACTGAGCCATCTCTGTAGCCTCTGAGCTGCATATTTACCCTCAACATGACTCAGTTTCCCCATCTATATAATAAAATCAAAATCTAGTTACCTCTCCACAGAAGTGTTATGAAGATACTGTTTGGCAAAGTGCTCAGCACATGGAAAGCTTTCTATCATAAGTAATGGCATCATTCACACTCAAATGAGAACTCCCATACACCATCATGGTTAAAAGAACAGCTCATTTGAATTGTGCACCTACTATATGCCTGCTTCCCTGTTCACCTTATCAGTGTTATCTCACTGAAACCCCACCACAACCCAAGATGGGTTGAGAGTTGTTCAATACCTCATCCAGTTCTCTCCCCCTATGCAGCAGCATGGCCTCCTGTCTTTGGGACATGAATTAAATCATGTGACTAATCCCATCCAATGGGATGTGGGAGAAAATCAAGTCCCTGGTCACATAGCTGTATCATTTCCTTGCTAAGGAATGACCCCTACACAGATTCTCCTAACTCAGTGACAAGCGCCATTCCAGCTGGCTGGGCCTCTCATCACCATGGAGTCCCTGTGGCCAAGGGAGCCATACCTGCCCCCAGCACAACCTGGGTTGGCTCCTGTCTCTTTTTCTCATGTCCCTGCCGATGGTACTTTCTGGAACCACTTCAGCATCTTGCATCTCAATTCTAGTTACTCAGGAAGATTCGTGCTCTAAAACAGCAGTCCTAGCCCACTAAGAACAGACCCCCTCGAGGCCCATCTGGAATTAATTATCTAGACATGAACAAAGCCTACTTCCGGGTCAGCAAAGTGGGAGCCGATTCAACTCAAGAGTCCAGCTTATCTGAAGTTATCTTCTGTTTTGGATTGCCACTCTCGGTCCCAGAGTGAGGATGACGGAGCAGAGGGCCCTGCTGATGTGCAGAGAGCACAGAGCATGTGGGAGAGATAAGTCTGAATTGCTTAGAGCCGTGGAGATACAGCCATGGGTCATGGTGCAATTTGGCCTCTCTGGAGACTCATACCACAGAGCACAGTAAGCACCACTCCTGTCTCCACTCCACATGCACTGCAAGGAAGCCCAGAAAGCTCAACACTCTGCCAGTTTCTACATCCCCCACCTATACCAGAGCTACATTAGTAGGAACTTTGTCTACTGTAAGAACCTAACATTCGGACTTGACATTGCTACAGAATACAGACAGGGGTCATTCATTTGTGCTTACATGAGAACACGTCAATTACAGGATGGTTTCACATGAAGAATTTGTTGACAGCATAGGATACTACTAGAAAACCAATGTTAAGAAAACTCACACTGGACTGTGATCTGGTGCAGTGTATAAAGATACTTGCCACACATGTCTGGCAACCTGAGTTTGATCCCCGGAACCCACTTAAGGAAAGAAAGGAAAATCAGCTCAAAATTGTCCTCTGATCTCCATACAAGTGCCATGGCATGCACACACACACACACACACACACACACACACACACACTAATAATAAATACAATTTTAAAAGAAGGAAAGGACCCACATCTTCTTTTGAGAGTTGGAAGTGCTAAGTATCTAGAATACTTGGTTGTGCACAGTAGATGAACCACACCTGTGATGCAGGTGGAACACCCAGGTGGTACTTGGAACTACAATGCTCAGTACATGTCAAATGTGTGCACAACATGGCCGGGGAGTGGAAGGGAGGGAGAGAAGCTGGCTGCCGCCATCCTCCATACCTGCCATCGGAGAGGAGCAGGTGGAGGGAGACTCTGGTCGCAGAGGTTTGGAGCCCTCCTGCCTCATGTTGACCGACTTCATTTGCTTCCCCTCGTCCAAAAAGAGGCCCCCGTGGAGAGCCACCAGACGCACTCCCTGGAGTGGATCATCAGGCATTCATAACACACAGGGCCCAAGAAAGTTAACATGAATGAAGATGGGTGAGTAGTAGCGAGCCCTGCTGCCGAAGGGACAGACTCTAGAGCCATCTTTGTCACATGCACAGCAGGACAGTCTCCATAGGAATGACAGGTGAAAACCCTTCAGTCATAGGAAGCTGATGGCATTACCTGCATTGTTTCTGTTCTGCAATCCTCATCCAATGACTGAGGGACAAACATAGAGGACGTCATGGTGCCTCATCCGCACCACGGGAGGTTACCACGCCTGCAAGAGACCTTGTCCTATAAGCCAGGGCTGCGCCAGGGTGAAAGAAAAGAGACCTGCAGTCAGTGATCCTGGTAGTAAGCTCTCCTTAAGCAGAGTGGCAGCCTTAGACCCACTTTCTCCCCTAGTGATGGAGGAGCACCTTTGTCCTCCTGTCCAGGGCTTTAATTGGCTAAATGAGCCAGGATAGGGCTCTGTGCAAGGCAGACTGAAAGTGCTCCTCAACTAATGATGAAGGTAGGTTAGAAGACACCTGCTCACGCTTACCATGTATCATGAGACATGCCTCAAGTACCCAGTCTATCATCTCTCCCAGAGGCTCTAAGTGTAAGATATTAGTTTAAGCAATAAAAATACAACAACCCAGGTAGAGTTAAATTTCAGGTAAGTCAGTGGAGGCAGAGCCTGCGCTATACATGGCACAGCTCACACTGAGAACGTATATCTTATGTACTGAAATTCACATTTGTCTGGAATTTTGTATTTTATCCAGCAATTCTATACCAGCACATATTGGCCATTTTTGCACTGTTGTGACCAAAATGTATAACAACTTGAGGGCAGATAGGCTTGCTTTGGCTCATGGATTCAGTCTGTCGGGGAGGAGCAGGCATGGGGGAATCCATGGCTGCAGTAGCCTATGGCACAGGTTTATTACATCGTAGTGAACCAGGAAGCAGAGAGTAGGATCAGGACTGGAAGCGCAGCTATGCTCCAAGGCCTGCCCCTGGTGACCTACCTCTGCCAATTCTGCCCACCTCCTAAGGGCTCCACACCCAGCCCCCCAAACAGCTGCCAGCTTGGGAACAAGTATCCAGAAGATGAGTCTGTGGGGGGCTTTTCAGATTCAAGCCCTAACACTTTAGGATAAAGCCAGACTGCCCGCAGTTCTGATTTACTTAGCAGTACAATTTTTTCACTTCCTTGCTCCCCACCGGAGCTGCTTAGAGTCACTAAACTATCATCCAACCCTGGATGTTTCTGGAAGACTCATCTTCAGACACAAACATGATGTTACTGAGGACAGAGGTATACCTATCAAAGACTCTGCAGAGCTAAGGATGTAGCTCAGCTGCAGAGTGCCTGCCTAGTATGCTTGAAGCCCTGAGTTCTGCATAACCTAGCAGTACATAAACCAAGAGTGGTGCTGCATGCCTATAACCCCAACACTCAGAGGTAGAAGCAGGTGAATCAGGAGTTCAAGGTCACCCTTGGCTCCATAGTAAGTAAATACCATCTAAAAAAATACATAAATAGCTTTCTGTGTTTTATCTGGCCAAGTGTTCAGCTGATTTCTTGAATTATGATTGCAAAAGTCCAAGCAACACAACCAAAACTAGGCAGGTAGACTGCCTCGAACTAAAAGCACTCCTACACAGCAAAAGGAACAGTAGGGGGAGTGAAAAGGTGAACTGTGCAGCAGGAGAAAATGTGCCTAAGTCCTTCGCCTGAGAGGCAGTTAGCAATCCAAAACGTAAGAACGGATACAGCACAGTATCAGAAACAAATGACCTTGTTCAAAACAGGTGGAGAAAGTGGAAAGATTATTATGTAGACAAGATGCACATGTGCTCATGAGTTCATGGAAGATGCCCAGGATCACCAGGGAAATGCAAATCAGACCACAAGGAGATGCCGCCCCGCCTCTGTCTGTTAAGTTGGCCACAATGGAAAAGCAGTTGAAAACAGAAATTCACAAGTGTTGGTGAGGGTGTGGGAAAAGTGCAACCCTTGCACACTGTTGGTGGGAACATGAAATGCATCCAGCACCACAGAAAACAGTGCAAAGTTTTCTTAAAAAATTAAATATGGCCCTACACATGATGCAGCAGTCTGTCTCAAGGATAATCATCCAAGATTACTTGACCTTGAATGTAGGCATCTGTGCACATTACAGTATTATTCATTATAGCCAAGAGGGGGATGGAACTTAGATGCCCATCAATGCCTGACCAGACAAAGAGAACATGTTCTGGTCTATACATACAGAAGGTCAGCCATGAAAGACTCTGCCTTATCCAGCTACATGAACAATTCCCAAGAATATTAAACTCAGTGAAGCAGGCCAATCATAGAAAATCCAAGCTTTCGTGATCCCACTCAGACACAGATTTGAACATAATCAGGTTCTAGCCTGGAATGTGTAGTTCAGGGGTAGAGCACTCATCTTGCACATGAGAGGCCCTCAGTTCCATCTCCAACACTGCAAAAATTAGAGTCTTCATACAAAATAGTCAAACTCATAGAATCAGAAAGTGGAGTAACAGATGCAGGGAGCCGGGGTAGGAGAATAGGACTTTTTGTTTAAAGGATATAATTTCAGTTACACAAAATGACAAAGTTCCAGAGGTCTACTATGCAACTATATGTTAGTTAACAATTCTGTGCCGTACACTTACAAGTTTCAGAGGATAGATTACATATTGCTCTGATTTTTACCACAATTCAAAAGAAGCTAGGGGACTGGGGAGATGTTCGATGGTTAAAGCAATTGCCACAAATGTAAGGACCAAAACTTGGGTCCCCGGTTTGCACAGAAGTGTGGGATGGGCATGATGGCCTGCCTGGAAATTCAGCCTCAGAAGGCAGAGACAGGATTCCCAGAGCAAGCTGGGTAGTGAGACTAGCCATATTGGTGAGCTCTGAGTGGATTGATGGAGAAATCCTGCCTTGGTGAATAAGATGCAAGAACCTTGAAGGATGATTCTGAGCATCAGCCTCAGGCCTCCTCATTCGTGCACAGACATACACACGCACATGTATGCAAACACACATGCCTACCCCACACCTGAAAAATGGAAAAAGAAAAAACTTAAGAAGCTAAGATTGTCTCAGGCATTAATGATCCATCAGATTCTCTCCACCAGTGTTGAGATTCTCCTGTTCTCAGGACGCTGGAATCACAGGCCCACCAACACTGGTCTTGGGTTTCAGGATGGAGACGATGCTGCATGTGGTATGTCTTATCGTTGCCTGCGGCTGTTATCTCTTGACCGTGCTGAGTCCACCCCAAGACTGCCATGGCTTGTGTTCAGTTTCCAAGGCAGAAACTGAAAACAATACTCGTGATATGTCAAGGAATTTGAAAATGACTTCTCTCAGCAGAAGGCTATGACTCCAAGCTATTTGCATAGGGCTCTCCTCCAAAGCCCAGAGAACACGTGATTATTTTCTACTTACTCATCCAACAATCTCTGCAGAGCCTGGAGCTCGATGGTGGGCATCTCTTCAGATGAACACGCATAGATACACACACACAGACATACACACTTTTCCCACCCCAAAGTTTCGCGTACCAATGGATAAGTTTCGTGGTTTGACATAGCTCTGGTCTTTCACACAGAGTCCCTGGGAGTCCATATACCTCAGTCTGAAGACATAGCTCCTGAAATTTTCTGTTTAGCCAGTTCATCCCTGGAAAATACTATCCGCTCAGCCTTCTGATGGACAAAGGGGAATCTGGATTTTCAACAGTAGAAAAGATTTCAAAGGATTCTCTTCTCCCAGTTCTCTGTTAAAGTTTCAGACCAAAGCTCATCTTTGTCCAATAATCTCAGATCAGTGCTTTTGTGTATATGTTTGTCTTAAACCCATTCTAAAACTGAATCAACTTTTTTTGAACCTAAATAATAGCCCAGAAAAGCTTTCAGTTGCTAATGACTTCTGATTTTTTATGTTCTTTTTAATCTACTTTTTAAATATTTTTTTTTTACCCAAATCACATCTTACTCGGCAGAGAACTTTGACTTTTTATTTTCTTGACTCACAGGTCCTTAATGAAAGCAAATGCCAACCTTACATGGGTCTTGTATGAATTAGGGACCGTGTAAACAGTACTTAACAGTTCTAATTGAAGGTCAGTAAATCCCCGAGAGATTGAATGAATCCTGCAGGGAGCCGTGTAAATCTCCCTCCTTTTATGACAGAGCGGCCAAACCCCCAGCCTGCTTTGTGCAAGGCTTAATAAACATGGTATGCATCTAATCAAAACCATTTTGCACCCAAAGGGGTACAGGGTGTAAATCACAATTACTCTTGGCACTAAACCCTTGGCCCAGAGAGGCCTGGGGTTGCCAAATAGAGTCAGGAGCGGACTTCTGGGACTTAGCTGGTCGTCTGGCACGGGTTTCCAGGTCTGCGTGCCCAGCCAGCTTCTCAGCAGGAGAGTCCAGATGAGGTATAAAATCTGAAAGGATGCTGATTTCACATGACCTTCTGGCTCCCTCTGGTTTCTTTACCTCTGCCAGGTCTGGCTTGATCAAAAGAAATGATGTATTCATAGGTGTCCATACCTGGATCTGCCCTTGAGGTTCTTTGAGCACACTTCATTCTGTCCATACTTCTTGAAAGGAGGTGCTGGAAATCTCTGGGGACCTGGTTTCAAGAAGCCAGGGTGAAGAGAATTCAAGAAGGCCCAGTGGGCATGGTGGCACAGAATATAATCCCAGCACTTGGGGAGGCTGAGGCATAAATGTCATGGGTTTGAGACTAGCCTGGTCTACATAGAATAGATCATGTCTCATGGGGGAAAAAGACTCTGGCTTTGTGGCAAAAATCTAAAATGCCAGCTACTTGGGAAGCTGAGGCAGGAGCATCACACGTTCAGAGAAGATGCTCACCATCTCTCTGCTGCTTTCCTGGGCTGCAGAGTCAGCTTGAGGCCAGTCTAGGCACCACAGTAAAACCCTGTCTGAAGACAGCACTAAAAAGAGAACGGGAACTATGCTCAGTGGTAGAGCACTTGTCTAGCATGCACCAGGCCCTACGTTTAAACCTTGGTACTGAAGAAGGAGGAGGAGGTGGAGGAGGAGAGAATGAAATGGAGAGGAGACAGAGGATCAGGAAGAGGACAAAGAAGGGGACAAAGAGAGGAGAAGAGAAAGAGGAAGACATGAGAAGAGCAGAAGAGAAGAACGAGGGGGAAGAAGAGGACAAGGAAGAGGAGGAGGGAGAGAATAAGGAAGAGGCAGAGACAGAGAGGGCAAAGAGGAATGAGAGGAGGAGGAGGAGGGAGAGAAGGCCAAGGCAATGCTCTTCCCCAGCGCAGCTGTGCCTGACAGTCATGAATGAATATGAGCTTAAGATGGAGGAACTTCTAGGAACAAAAGGCCGCCTATGGTCACAGATACGGGAGGAAACAGTGGCTTAACAAGATCCCTCCAAAACAGCGTGAGCACTGCCCTGCGTCTGCTGTGTCTGTGAACTCTGACCTTTGGGCCATGCATCTCAGGACCCTATTTTCTCCTTTGCACACATAGTTAAACTGAAGCCCAGAGAAGGGAAAGCATGTCTTCAAGTCACCTAGCTGGTTGACTGAGGAGCATGGGGCTCAAAGCACAGGCAAAACCTAAGGAAGAAAGTTCTGGAACAAGACTGTATTAGTTACTTTTCTTTCATGTGCGTGTGTGTGTGTGTGTGTGTGTGTGTGTGTGTGTGTATGCATATGTGTGCAGGTAGTAACAAGAAGGTAATCACAGATCCTGTTCCTCGGGTGCTCTCCATCTTTTCTCTTTCAGAGACTCGTCGTGCTGAAACTCACCAAGGAGTTTAGGCTAGCTGTCCTTTGCACTTGCAAGGTAAGCACTTGCCTAGCTGAGTTCTCTCTGAAGCCCTATGTTAGTTAGTTTTCTTGTTGCTTCAACAAAATACCTGACAAAAGCAACTTAAAGAAGGAAAGATTTGTTTCAGCTCATAGTTTAAGAGATACAATCTATCATGGAGCAGGAACATGAGGCAGCTGACCACACTGCATCCACCATCAGGAAGCAAAGAGAGATGGATGCTAGGACTCAGTTTCCTCTGTCTTTCTCATTCAGGCTGGGACCCCAGCCCATGGGATGGTGCCACCTATAGTTAGAGTGTGTCCTCTTACCTCAATTAACCCAATCTAGAAACTCCTTCACAGACACACCCAGAGGTTTGTCTTCAAAGTGATTCTATGTCAGTATTAACCGTCATAGACAAAGTGGTTCAGGGTAGGGATTCCCATGCGTCAGGGTCCAAGATGTGCTTCCAAGCAGGAGACCCTTGGATGACACTTATCCGCTGCTCTGATGCAGCATCAATGGGTGCATTAGTCAGATCTTTGTTTGAAGTCTTGTAAGTGGTTCCCATGCTATGGTCTCTAGCTGTGCAAGGTAGGAATTCTCCACTCTCGGATGTCTCACCATTCAGTTGTCTAAGGGCTAGCTTGAACACTCTGGGCTTCTTCTTCTGAGCATTGGCTCAGAGCTGCAGGTCACCATGTTGTCACCATGAGTGACACTAACCATCCTGAAGTTGATGTGTCAGGTAAAATGGCAGAATAGAGATTTATTGGCCCTGAGGCCTCAAGTCTTTAAAGACATCATTCATCTGTCAACTATTCCACTTCTACAGTCTCTCTCTCAATCCTCCTGAGCTCATTTCATAAGTATCAAGACTGCCTCAATTGCCAAAATCTCCCTAGCTGATGCACAGGACTTCAGGTCAGAACTGGGCGCCAACTTCGCCTGCCGCCTCTTCCCCTTCGACAATCTGCCTACTCTATCTACCCTTCTCTCTTCCCTACCTGTCTCATTCTCCCATTTGTCCATCCAAGTTCAACCCATGACAAGCCACCTTTGCGCAGTTATTTCACCATTCCACACCAATCTATGATGGGTCCCAGAGATAGCCAGTTAGCTCCCCTGACAGCGTCCCTCTCTAGCAGTAGAACCGATCTGTTATCTGAGTCCATAGCTATCTACAGAAGCCTTCCTTTGAAACTAAACGGTGGCCAAGTGAGTAAGTTCTGGTGAGTGGTTGAATCCTTAAGGGGAAGAGCCAGAATTTTATGTTCCTTTTCTCCCATTCCTTAAAGTGCAGGCATCATGATGAAGTTAGCCATCTTAGATGCCCAGGAGTCAGAAGCTGCTGAGTCCAACACTGTGGAGTGGGTGTGCAAATAAGCTGTCTGGTTGGTCACCAGCATTTTGCCAGACTTTGTCCTAATGAATATGTGACTCCTTACAGGAGTTGTTGTACCAACTCCTTTGTAAAAACCAGTCTATATCTGTGCACCTCACAGGGAACTGAGCAGGGCACTTCAAATGCTTCAGGGACACTGGGCATGTCCACTATTAGGCCTGCATGGCAATACTGTGACCAAAATTCCTGAGAGAGGATTGAAGACAAGACTGTGGAGGAAACTTCACCTTTATGATAGGCAGAAGGCAGAAGGGGGCCGAGGAGGAGGAGAGAAGGAAGGAACAGGGGACTAGATAAAACCTTCAAAGCCATGCCCACAATGTCTACTTCTACTAACGAGCTCCCACTTCTTAAAGTTCGCAGACCTTCCAAACTGACAATATGAGCTGGGGACCAGCTGTTCAACAACGAGCCTATGGAGATGCATTCAAACTATAACCCAAAGGAAGGTGTCCATCCGTCCAACAGGGAGCTCATGGGTTGCATCAGCCTATGGGAGCAGTTTTGAAGGAAAGTCAAGGAGTTGGGTGTTTGGACACCCAGATCAACAGAACATCACAGGTGGTTCCTCTGGAGAGTGGGCAGACAGGTGGTTCCCTCAGAGGGACGCAGTGAGGAGTCGTTAAATAACCAGTACTCTCTGGAGCTGGCAGAATGAGTCCTCCAGTTGGTTGACTTGGGTGATAATGTCACAGCATCCACTATCGGATCATCTTCCTTGGTTCATTCAACAAATGCTTTCTGTACACCTGCTCTGCTGGGAAATGTGCTCCTGCCTTGCCCTGCTTCCAACGCCTTCCCTCCCTGTTCCCATCCTTTCCTGGGCTTCTGGCCTCCATCTCCTAGCCGACCCCTGTGGTCTGCCTGGAGCCAGAGCTTCAAGAATGAGCTAGTTCCTTAATTGCTTCTCTCTCCTCTGTGACATGGATTAGAGGTGACATTTCCTGGGCACAGAGCTGCATCCCTGTGGCTGCATATTCCTCCTGTCATCTGAGATCACCGAAGCTGTCACAATGGAAAGCTAGAAGGCATTGGAGGAGCTGGGGGATGGGGGGGCATGGTCCAGGGTGGCATTCAAAGGGTTGGTGAGACTCACTTCCCTGAGCGGGTTCCGACAGTACTTCCTGCCCTGCTGATCTCTGCCTGGGGAGACTTGAAGGGATCTGACATCCAGGGGCTTACCCAACCAGGCTACACCCATCAGGTCCCTCATCCAGAGCATAGGGAAGCAGGCTCGATTCCGGATGGTGAGGCCAACCTTGAAAATGGCGCGATGTGAATGAGAACAGGGCAGCCTGGCAGAGTTTGCTTCGAGGCTTCTAGTGGAAGCTTGCTGTTATCAGCTTCACTTCTGTCGGGTGCAGCAACAGTTACTTCAAAGGGTGCTGCTGTGAGGGTTAAGTGCGACATTGCTCTGGGTCAAGCAACTCACAGACAGAAGGGTGTCTGGAGAATTCTCACTCATGGGTTCTCAGCTCTGCTGGCCACCTGTGGGTCATCTTCTACTAAACAAGGCCAAATTCATTGCCAAAGAATGTCTGACAATTGCCATGGTCCCCGTCTCTACCAAGCTGCCTTTGTCCCCTCCTTTGTCCCCTCCTGGGCCAGCCCTTTAGTAAGCTCCTGACAGCTCCTTCCGCCGTCCCCTTTGCCCTGTCTCTGTCCAGCATCCACCCGGCAGTCAAGGTCATCTTTTCAGAGCAGAAATCCGACCAGACTATTACCCTACTCAGCCCTCTGAGGGGAGCAAGGCCTCCCCTTTCTCTGGCTGTGGCAGTCCACTACTGCAGCCAGCCAGACTCGCCAGTTCGCTGAGCGGCCAGTTACCTTCCTGCCTTCGGTCTGCCAGGGCTATCAGATCTCAGAGCCGTGCGGGGCCATCCCTGTGCCTGGAACATCCTTCCATATTCTCACCTGACCAGTGTCTTGGTGACGTCACATCTCTGCACAGATGTTACCACCTGTGACTGTGCTACACAAAGTGACACCCTGCTACCTCTCTCTCTCACCCCCTCCCCTGCCCTCCCCTCTGCCCTCTGCCTTTTCCTCCGCCTGTGCCCACAGTTGCTTTCTCTCCCATCCTCTCCCCCCTCTCCTCCCTCTCTCTCTCCTTCCCCTTTTCTTTCTCCCCCTCCCCCTCCCTCTGCTCTCTACCTCCCCTTCACATCTCTCCTCATTATCTCTTACTTCCTTTCTCCTCTGGAGCTCCTCAGCCTATATAGTGACTATTGCACCCCCCACTGCTCAGCTAAGTGCTTGGACCCAAGATGACTCCAAAACACACCCATCCTGCCTTGCAGGCACATGGAGCAGCACCATCTAGAGAGCATCCTATGAGAAAGCACATTTAGGGGCACCTGCATTCTTGCCACACAGTAGGTGGTCTGTGAATTCATGCTAGATGAAATTGAGCACAAGCTTTATTCCAATGGAAAATCTGATTCTCCAGTGATCTGCCCATGGATAGAAGACTGTCAAGCTCCACACTCTCCTGTGACTGTGTCTCCTTGGACGTTCTAACACCAGCTGGATTTTATTATTAATAATAAAAACAGCTTATGATTTATGGGGCACCACGGAGCTCCAGCTGATTGGTGGGCTCAAGCTTAGGACATGAGAACAAATCTGCTACCTCAGCCCTGTCATTCACAGGCAGGGAAAGGAAGCTGTTCCTGGTATCTGTAGCTAAAGCTGCTCTTCGTCACTGGGTCCCCCCAGCTCTTCCTCCCCAAGCTGCCATCACAGGCTTGCCAAGAACAGGGCTCTGAGACCCAGGGGGGTCTTTCTAAGTCAGAACCTCAATTCAACAGGGGCCTGGAGAGAGGCCTGGAGATCAGCGCAATGTGAGCTTGCTTTTGGTATGTAGGGTTGCTGTGGTTGGACCACGTCATGCTTGTAAGAACCCAGACTCAATCGCAGGCATTCGAAAACCAGATTTTACATAATAAAATCTTGATTTCTCTCTTCTCTTGAAATACAAGAACTTCAGGAAGGACTTGCTGTTTGGCAACGATGTGCAAGAGTGGAATGATGCCTGGGTCCTTTCGGAGGGTGAGGCCTCCCGACTCGTGCTGGCACTTTGTCTCTCTGTGACACTATCCTCACTCCAGAGTCACTACACTCCTAATCAAATGATCTGCTTGAAAGAAGGGGGACGTCCGAGATCAGGGCCCTCTCCATTTCACAGAGACAACTTGGAAAGATGAACTCATTAATGTTACCCAGACCCCAGGGTGAAACCGTGATTTCTCACATTATGTTGGATCAGGAAGCACAGTGCCAGGCCAGAAGGTTCAAGGCCTACCCCTGCCCTATGTCCCCAGCTAGGCCCTAGTTCCCAAAGGTTTTACAACCTTCCAAGATGCCTCCATCAACTGGAGACTGAGTATTCAAACACAGGAGCCTCTGGAAGACATTTCAACTAATTTCTTGTCAATTTTTCAATCATAGTTTTAAAGATATAGTGAAAAGATTCTTAGCAAAAAAAAAAAAAAAAGAAGAAGAAGAAGAAAAAGAAGAAGAAGAAGAAGAAGAAGAAGAAAAAGAAGAAGAAGAAGAAGAAGAAGAAGAAGAAGAAGAAGAAGAAGAAGAAGAAGAAGAAGAAGAAGAAGAAGAAGAAGAAGAAGAAGAAGAAGAAGAAGAAGAAGAAATTACATAAAAGGATGGACCTAACCAAGGAATTGGAAGACAGGACAGATCATGTGAGGGCTTCTACCTTCCAATATTAAAGTCAGGACCAAGATTCCACAATACCAGTTGTGATGTAAAATAAAGAAAATTTATAAAATAGTACATACATAAAAAGCCAGATGAGGGTTTGGAGAGATGGCTCAATGATTAAGAGCCCTGGTTACTCTTCTAGAGGACCCAGGTTCAGTTCCTAGCACTCACATAGTAGCTAACAACTGTGCACAACTCCAGTTCCAGGGGATCCAATGCCCTCTTCTGTCTTCTACGGGCACTGTATGACCTGGGTGAACTTACATACATACATACAGGCAAAGCACTCACACACATAAAATAAAAATAACTGTTTAAAATGTTTTTTAAAGCCAGTGGTTTAATAAGCATTGTTAGGACATTTGAATACCTTTTGGTCAAATTGCTAGTAACAATTAATATAATAATAACTTTATTAAAGAAGCTAAAATTGGAACAGCTTACTCTGTGTCAGGCACTGAGGACTGTACACATTAACTGAATTACTCCCTTCCCTCACTGTATTCAGTAGTGCTGTGATAATTCCTAGGTTAAGATAGGAGACGAAAGCACAGAGACAAGTGATTTCTGCAAAACTAAACACCTAAGTGACAAACAGTTCAAACAGTTTGTATAAATCATCAGATATAAAAGTATCCATGACCTGTAAGTGGAAAGTCTCTTCCCAAGTATAAAGTAGCAGAAGCAGCACAACAGAGTATTGCTGGGTCTGACTCCCAAAGAAAAGTCCCCGTATCATCAAAAAACAAAACATAGGGACTGGAGAGATGGCTCAGTGATTAAGAGTACTTTCTGCTCATGCAGAGGACCCAAGTTCCCAGTATACAAGTAAGGCAGCTCACAACTGCCTGTAACTCCAGATCCAGGGGATGTGACTCCCCCTTCTGGGCTACCTAGGCACTGTACTCATATGCTCAAACCCACACATAGTCACCATATAATTTTTAAAATAATAATAAAATAAATATTAAAAAACAAAGCAATAAGAAAAAAACAGAGATCTGAGAGAATGTATTTATTTGCAAGTTATGAGAGCAACAGTTGAATTCATGTCAATTTGTAATTAAGAACTCATTACAGCTGTCTGTGCTGTGATTGTATAAATCATACATATACTATAATTGTATCATGGATATGATTATAAGGAGTTAAGATGAGCTTCTATAAATTAATTAAAAGGGTCGACACTCTGAAAGAAAATTCAGAAAACAACTCTTAATTCACAAGAGCTGAAAGAAATAAGAAAAACTTTCCATTTCCATAATGAGCAGAGAAATGCAAGGGAAAATAGGTTTCTCCTCAGAAGTGGCAAAGATGGAGATGCTTACAACCAGTGGGGGGAGGCCAGAACTCTCTCTCATGCTGCTAGTGGGATAGTGAATCCGTACAAGGAAGAAGCATCACTACAATCTTCCAGTGACAATTTAGCACATTTATCTAAAACATTTATGTCAATGGAGCTACCAGTTCCTAGCCTAGAACGCTAATGTAAAGGGATAGTCTGAGAGAGGTCTGATTCAATTTGGAAGCATCCTCCACAGGCTCATGTGTTTGAAGAACCTAGTCCCCAGATGGTGGCGCTATTTGGGGAGGTTGTGAACCTTTTTGGGAGGGGGGCAGATACCAGGATAAGTAGGTCTTCAGGGGTTATTTCCAGGTCTTCTTACTGCCCAGCTATCTGCTTCCTGGCCTTCCATATGTTCCCATCTCCACGAATGGCTTCCACTGCGCCTCCCCCAGCATGAGAGACCAAAATCTGCCCGAATCCACGAGCCCAAATCAACTTTTCCTCTCTGTATAAACTGCTTCTTTCTAGCATTTTGTAACCATAAAATGAGTGAACACAGACACACTGCAAGATATGTCTAAGGTGATCATTATAAGTGATAGGAGAAAGCCATAAGAGAAAGACCTTAACACCCAACAATCAAGATTCAATTAGATAAAGTGAGGTTTAGTGTTACAATAGAACCTTTTTCAACTGTGAAAATCATGTATCTTAAAAATTTGTAAACTATTCCATCATCAGAAAATTTAAGAGAGAAAATGCTCTAAATGAAGAAACGACTGTTTAAAGCTTCGTTGTAATTTAGTTCATGTATATGTGTATGTGTGTGTGTGTCTGTCCATAGAAAGAAAGGTCAAAAGGTCACAAAGCCAAAAGTTAGTTACAGAACAGAGCTGGGATGAGATGTTCAATCTTTTGTTTTCCGGCATTCGCCAAATTGCCCTGAGGGTCCAGGCAGGTGTCTCTCATTTCTCCAGCCTTTGGTACAAAGTAAGATTCCATTCTCCATCCCACTTCTGTTTGGGTCATGTGACTGGTTCTAGCCAACTGTCTCTGAGAAGAGTCAGGCATCTCTTCTGCACCAGAGGGTCCCAGTACCAACAGGAGGCTGAGCCTGATCTGTCCAGTAGGGCTACCAAGTGGTAGGATAAGCAGAGCCTCACTTGCTCACCCAGAATGGACGTGGGCCTCTGGGGAGCTGTTGTTCCCATGCCATGACCTCACTTTAGCTGACTACAAAAGTAGGTTGTCTTGGTATGCATAAAAGAGTGTTCAAGGAGACTGACCTAACCGCCAACCTGAAAGCAAGAACATATTCATTAGGATAAAAATTCCCTTATCATAGATGAACTCTTTTAAACTTTTAACATTTTTATTCTTTTTTGTGCATGTGTGTATGTGTATAGTGAATACGGAATTCTCTCTGAGGTTTTTTTTTTCCCTATTGGTTCATTCCATGGTAAGTCCCGCCCTCGGACCAATAAGGGGGAAGGAAGGAACATGGCGGCAAGCCGGAGAGTGGGGCCGGGATTGCTAAAATCCACATGGGAAGAAAAATGCCCCGGTCCTGGGCCCACACAGAAGGCCAAAACTCAGGAGGCCACGTCCCAAGTCCCTGCTGTCCTAAGGATCATGTGAGTGGAAGCGAGAGGCTGGCTGCGATCAGACACCGAGCCCCGAGACATCGAGCTCTGTGCCCTGGAGCAAAGAGACTTGCGTGCCACCCCTATGGAGGCTTTAGGAGGGTGGGTCGATAGTAAAAATGATTTTATGGCTCACCTGAAATAAATCAATCTCTCTAAATGGAAGATCAGTTTCCGTTTTATCCACCTGGATTAACCAGACCCCGCCTGCTAAGGCATGGAGAATAAATTTCCTGAGACAGTATGTGTGTGTGTTCTTATGTGTAGGTTCATTTACAAGCACACGTGTGTACATGCATGTGGAGGCCAATGTCAATTTCTGGTGTCCCTCCCCGGATGCCATTCACCTTGTTTTTGGACACAGGGTCTCTTCATTGGCCTGGAACTCACCTACTCAGCTAGGCTGGCCAGTGAGCATCAGGGACCTGCCTGTCTCTGCCTCCCCAGAACTGGGATTCCAAGCATGAGCCACCACAAACAGCCTTGTGCTGGAGACTGAACTCAGGTCACACTTGCCAGTCGAATACCTAACCAACTGAATTGTTTCCTTAGCCCCTCATTTGTATACTTTTTTTTTTGTTTATTTGAGACAAGATCTCACTTTATAGTCCCAGACTATCCTGAAACTCAGGTAACCTGAGTTAGCTTCAATCTCATGGCATTCCTCCTGCCTCAGCCCTGCAAGTGCAGAAATTACAGGCAGGAGGCATCGCATTCAGCTCAATACCAACTCTTCTTAAAAATCCAGATGATTAATATGTGTAAGTGACTCCAGCATGGCTGGAGTAAGATGCTGTGCTCTAGAGACTCCAGCTCTCGGGTGAGTGGGGGTCTGGGTTTGAATCCTGGTTCTACTACTTACAAATTGTGAAACTTCAAGTCAACAACTTCATTCTCTGGGTTTTTGATCTTTATCTATAGACAATAACTTGTCCTGTCTGTTAGGACTGGAGACCTTTTTCTGTATCAAAACCGCAGACTCCGGATACTGATCTTTGGCCTCCCCACATGTGTAGGCATGTGCACATGTTCTCACATGCATATGAACATGCACCCTCAAACACATACACATACAAAAACACCTGACACACTGGCAGAGGTTGAGAGCCTCCTGTTGTCAGCTAGAGGTTGCAGACCAGACTTGCTGCTCAGCACCCTACAATGATCCATGCGTGATGGCGTGTGCCCGTCACGCCAGCATGTGGAAGGCTGAGGCAGGATTGAGAGCTTCCAGCCAGCCTAAGCTATAGGTTCAAAATGACAATAGCAAAGTCCTGCAACATACAGCACAGCATGGCCCCCAGGACAAGGAATTATGTGCTAGCAAATATTAATCATGTGGATGATAAGCCCTAATGTAGAAGGTGGGATGGAGGAAGCTTCTTGAACCAAGCAGGCTCACTGCCACTGAGCAACATCCTCAACCACGAGTCTCTGGAACCAGAAAGTCACATAAGAATCTCAGAATCAGTCTTTGCAGTGGGTCCACAAGCTGCCTGGTGGAGGTCTAGGAGAAGAGAGCCCCGGGGGCTGACCTGTATGGCACGGTCAGTGCCCCACTTCAATCTCCCGCTGGATGCAGATCAGTGCGTGCCAGGTATGCAACTAGAGATTGCCTTTCAACTTGGGGGAGCCACTCCAAAGTCTTGGCATCCTCTAGTGCTGGAAGTGTTTATGAGAGACTTCCTTGGCAAAGAAAGGTCATGCGGGAAAAAACAGAAACACATTTCCTTTCTTCCTCTGGTTGGTTTTCTCCAGGAGCCTCAGAAAGGCTCTGCTGCACATCAGTCACAGAAAAGGAAGAACTGGGAGAGGCCAAGAGAAGAACATCAGTGCAAGAAGGGCCACACTGAGGGTCAAGACTGTGAACCGAAGAAAGAGGTGCAGAATTGAAGAAAGAAGAAGAAAGGGGGGGGGCAAAAGAAGGGTAGAAGTGAGAAGGCAGATGAGCTGATGGATGGATGGGTTGATGCGTGGGTAGATGAATAAATAACTGGGTGATCACAAGAGTGGAGGGAGGGATAGAGAGGAGGCTGTCTGGATGGATGACGGAGAGATGAACTGATGAATTGAGAGAGTGATGGACAGATAGATAGATGGCTAGATAATGGATAAATAGAGGAATAGAAGAATGAATTGGGAGATAGATGGATGTGTGGATGGATGGGTGGATGGAAAGATCATAAATGGATGGATGGATAGAGAGATGGATGGAAAGATGGATAGATAGGGAGATGGATGGATGGATAGGGAGATGGATGAATGAATGGATGGATAGATGAGTGAATGGATGGATGGATGGATGGATGGGTAGAGCAATGGATGGATGGATGATTGATGGAGGGATGGAGGGATGGACGGGAGGATGAATGAATGGACAGGTGTGTGGCTATGGTAGGTGCATGGGTAGATGAATAGAATGGTTCATGTCAAAGACATTCACATGAGATTGCACACTGGTCTTCTCTGAGCTGAATGTGACCACCACCGTGTTACACTGGCTGTCTCGATACTTTTATTCAGTGTCTCTTAGGTTTGGATAATGCTGTATGGTTCAGATGTGAATAGTCTCTCAAAGGCTCATGTCTCAGAACACTTGGTCCCCAGCTGCTCATGCTGTTTTGGAAGGTTGTTGAATCTTTGTGGTGGAGATCAGTGGATCTCTGGGAAAGACCTTGACAGTTATATCTGCTTCTGTTTCAGATCCAAGCTCTTTGCTTCCTAATTTGCTGAGTTGTGAAAAGCCCTGGCCACAAGTTCTCACCACCGTGATGAGATCCACTAGACTTTACACCCCGTCACAGATGCCTTAAATCCATGAGCCCAAATAAACCTCTCCTCAAGTCTTTTAAGTGCTCGGCCAAAGACAATTACTATGGTTCATACCATGAATATCATATAAGTACAATACTTCCTAATCTACAGATGTGGGCAACTGTAAACACCATGAACTGGACATACATTCTGTGCCAGTCATACTTCTAATAATTTTATACATTATCTACCTTGTAATATCTCAGTGGAATAGGTATTTTGACTAGTTCTGTTTTCTACGTGATGGCACTGAGGCCCAGACAGGTTGAATCACTTGCATAGTAGACATACGGCCAGTCCTGGTGAAGTCATGACCTAAGCCCAAGCTAGTTGACTGTTGTTCCACCCCAACTGCTCTCTGCCCTGAATGCATCATCCCTGCCTCATCACTGAGAAGCCATACTGCCTACTCTTTTTTCTGCAAATGAGAAAGTCTCACAGCTACTTGTCAATGGAGGTAGGCTTGGATCTGACACAAATCCCAACACCTATGGCTGTGGTCTGGATCCGTATCTTTCCAACTCTACCAAAGACCCCACAGGAGTTTTCTGATTTTCAGAGCTTTCATTAACATCCAGCTGTTTCTAAGAGGTGGCCCGTGGAGGGAAGCCATTCATTCATTCATTCATTCATTCATCCCATGAGTACTTATGAAGTGACCACTCTGTGCCAGACACTTAGCTAGGTCTGAGGATACCTTATGGTTGAGAGAACACTCCCTGATCCTTAAAGGAAAACACGGGTGATCTGACAGAGTCGACAGACAGCACAGGACTCGGGGCTGAGCTGCAGCAGGTGAGAGTAGACACCAGAAAGGGCAGAGAATGGCTTCCACCACTGTGCATATCAATTGCACCAGACCCATCTAAAACCTGCTCAGAACACCTCTGTGCAGGGCTAGCAGCCCTCACCTCGACCCCACGCCCACTCCACCTAAACTAAAACACCCTCATTTTACCTTAGGAAATAGGGTGCAGTCTCTTTAGGAAGTTGCCAGAAACATAAGAAATCATGAATGGGAGCTCTACTCTTCCTTGCACTAACAACCATACCCTTTTCAGGCCATTCCTTCCAGAACTTTGTCGACAGCATGGCTGGGTTCCTGGAGCTGTGGATGAGCCAGACAAACCAGGTCACTGAGTCTGACTGGTGATGTATTCGAGATATTGATTTAGCAACGTTACTTGCTACTCGAAGCATCTGGATTCTCCTTTGCAAAAATGGAGCCAATATTCCCTTCCTCCTTTACAGGGCTGTTTAATAGAGGTCTTGAAAACAATGTCTATGTTCAATTCCTGGTGCCTAACAGACACTCAATATGGGATTCTGCAATCTCTGCTCTGAGTCTGACTCCCGGGAATGACGTCTGTCTCCAGCTACTAATGAGACCTGAATAGAAGAAAACCAGGCATGCACACAGTGGGCACTGGGAGACTGGCAGCTGTTGCTGCTGTTGACACTGGCACTGCGACACCACCGTCGTTTCAACGCTGCATTCCTTCCATCTGGACTTTGACTTCTACACACATAATTTAAACCCTCACAGGGAGATCCACACCGGATGGAGGCGGGGGTCCCGTGGCTCACTCCACTGAGGGGAGGGTCTCACAGAGGAAACATATATAAGCATCTTGCTTTTGCAAAATTTGCAGAAAGAGTGAGCCTGCAACATTTTGCTCGGTCCTCACTCAAGGCATGAGACGGGGCTCTTGTAATGTGGGGCTTTGGCTCACTTTCCTGAACATTTGCTTCTAACCTGGAATTGGAAGTACAAGCACGAAGCACTGTAGCCTTGAGAGAGAAAAGAGCCCCCACTGACAACCCCTCCTTCAGTATGCTTTACCCACCCAGTGCTGAACATGTCTCACATTTTGGGTTTCCTAGGGTACTGAAAATAGTGCTGCCCAACCTCCTCCTCCTCCTCCTCCTCCTCCTTCTCCTCCTCCTCCTCCTTCCCCTCCTCCTCCTCCTCCTCCTCCTCTTCTCTCTCTCCCCTCATCCCCCACCCAGCCATTCCCAGAGACTTGGCTGGCTCCGAGGGTTCCAGACGGTAGAGCTAAACACGTTAGCCGACAGACTAGCAAGACACAAAAGGCGGCAGGAATCAAATAAAAGGAAAACGTGGCAGCCACAGGTCAGTGCTGCATAAATATTTATGCTGGAGGAAAAGTTGGTGGCTGAGTAACGACCTTGTGGCTGGTATTAATAGAGATAATGTGTGTCTCTAGAACATGCCGCCAGAGATGGGGTGGGCGAGGGGGAGGCGGGCGAAAGCAGAGACGTTATAAATCTCCATGCCAAGCCCAGACCCTGCTGACCTTTCCTCCCTCCCCGGCTGCTCACACCCCCCCACCACCACCTGAATCTTCATGTCTCTTCCCTCCTTCTGGGCCGGCGTGTCTCCACGAAGGCACTGATTCATCTCTGCTGCCGCGGTCTGTGACTGAATCCTGTCACTGCAGCCAGTGGACCAGTACCAGTTTGGGTACGCAGCTGGCATTTCATAAAGACACAGGGCAATGAGCCGACTGAGCATGCACTGAGCACCTCACATTTCTGTTGCCCCAGTCAGACCCATTTTTGTCTTTCTAGGGTTCCTCGTCTTCATCACTCTTCTCCACTCTCACTAGAATGTCAAGGGTCAGGGGAGGGGACTGTTCTGATACTGTCTACCCAGACACTTCTGCAAAAATGCCTTCAATACCCCCAGTCTTCAGATCAAATCCAAACTCCAGCCTGTGGGAGTCTCTGGGACATGGTTCCTTCTCAGGAAGCCTCTTCCCAGTCCCCCGGAAACCCGTCCGCAGCAGTACAGAACACTGTGGGTTGTCACACACCAAGTCCCTTTCCAAGCACAGGTCTCCCTGTACCCTTCCTCTCCCAGGGCCTCCTCGTGCTCATCCTGTCCTCTTTCCTTTTATATATTTATCTATGGTCAGGGCAGTGCCAGCAGGGCATCCAGAGCCTTAGGCTTGCTGAGCTTGAGCTCTAACTAACCCCAGCCCTTTCCTTTTTGATTTTTGGACATGGTCTCACTGTTGCAGGCCAGATAGGCTGGAATTTGGATGCAGCCGCCTCTTTTTCCTGAGTGCTTAGGCCCTGATGTATCAGGCTCTGTGTGTCTCAATTTGGCTGTTGAATTTGCATTTTTTTCCGGCTTCTCTCTGAGCACACCCTTTCCTCCAAGTATCCTTGTTTTAGAGGCCCCCTTTTCTCTGGTCCACTGAGAGAGTCTGTGACAGTCATCGTTGTCATCCTATTGAAGAGGCAACATCATCATTGATCTCACATCCTCACGCCTACCACCAAACTGATTGCCTTGGAGGTCCTCAGCGATTGTCTGACAAATGACCTACAGGGACAAGACCGTTCTCTCTGTCTCTTTCAAAAGGGACAGTGTCAGAGTACCTCCATCTTAGATATAAGGAAATACACACCTCCAAAATTGGCAAAAGGAGCAGCTGTGGAAATTACTCAGTTGGTAAGGTGATTGCCAAGTAAGCACAAAGACCTGACTTCAAGCCTCATCATCCATGTACAAGCTGAGTCCCGTGGCCTGCTTCCGTAATCCTAGTGCTGGGGAGGGAGGAGCAGCAGGATCCCTGGGGCTCACAGGGATCAGCCAATCACATTCACGCAACAACGAGTGCCAAGTTCATTGAGAGTCACTGTCTCAAAGCTAAGGTGGAGTGTGATGGAGAAGACACCTGATGTCAACCTCTGGCCTCCACATGTGTGTACACAGGTATACATGCACACACACACACATATATATACACACACACAGACACTTGCACAGTCTAGAAAAGGCTCATTTTTACCAGGATGTGGGAGGTGGAGCCTTCCTTGGTCTTCAGCTTCCAGGTAGAACTCCCTTGAGTGACACGTTCCCAGTGCCAGGCAGGAGCTGGCCCACGTGCCCACACCTCATCACAAAGAAGGGGCACAAAACAGAGGAAGGCCACTCTGCTCAGGGCTCCAAGGCAGTATTCCAACTCCAAGCTGCCCATACAAGGATCCAGGTACCAAGATGCAAAGGCTGAATTCAAGTCACATAGCCCAGGAAGCTGACAATGTCTCCCAGGGCAGGGAGACAGAGAGACTTTCCGTACTACATGCACTACTGTTTGCAAAAGCAAATCCCCATGTCGGATAGTAATACTTTCTCACCTGAAACCGCAGTGCATGGCTGCGTGTTCTAACTCCCAGTCTCGGCGGCCCTGAGCTGGGCGAGGCAGAGTCACCTGTCTCCCAACACCTCCGTGCCTAGTCCTTAGCATGAGCTCTTTCTGATAATCTTCAAGAGGTCTTCGAGGCAAAGCAAGCATCATTCCCATTTTCCAGACTTGCCGTCTGAAGCTGGTGAGATCCAGAGTCCGGACTAGACTTCAGATTGTGTACCAGCGAGTCCTAGCTCCCCCATACCATCCTGCCTTCCCTTCTAGCATGGCCCACTCTGTGGGGGTCCCACCTCTGCCGTTTGCCTTATTCTGTCTCTCTTGTCCCAGCTATTCTAGAAACAGGTACCAAGCTGATAGACAGCACTTGTTGTATCCTGACAGGAGGCTGATAGAAAGTGCCAAGTGATCTTGATGCTGGCCCAAAAGGCAAAGCTGGAGACAGACCGGGTGAGTCCAGAATTCAGACTCCTATCCCTGGTGTGAGCTTCAGTGCCACATCCAGAGAAGGTTGCAGAAGCCAAGGAAGACACCACGTGCCCACATTCACTGTAGAGCTTCTCACAACAGCCAAGATGAGGAAACAACTTCATTGTCCATCTATGAATGACCAAATAGCAAATGAGGACTGAACACAATGGAATATTATTCAGTCTTAAATAAGAAAGGAATCCTCCTGTATGAAAAAGAAGCCAGGCACAAGAGAATGTGCCATGTATGATTCTTACATTGATACCTAGAACAGTCAAACTCCTAAAGACAGAGAGCAGAGTGGTAGCTTGCAAAGGGCCTTGGGGAGAAGCAGGGGAGAAGCTTTGACTTCCTAGGGACAAAGGTGCAGGGTGAGCAGATGAGGGATCTGGAGATGGACAGGAGGTCTCACACCAATAGAAAGGCATGTTTCATCGGGTTAAAGTGCAGAATTTCATGCACTTTAGCATCATTTTCTGAAAATCAGATCTAAAGGGAGGCTGGGGAGATGGCTCACTCATTAAAGCACTTGCTACGTAACCGTAAGGACCTGAAGTCAATCTCCAAACCCCATGTACAAAAATGCCAGATATGGGCATTTGTAGGCCCAGCCCTGGAGAGGCAGAAACGGGAGGATCCCTGGCCTACTCAGTGAGCACCAGGTTCAGTGTCTCAACAAAACCAAAGTGGACAGTTCCTGAGAGATGACACCAGAGGCTGAGATTTGGCCTTCACACACATGCCTAGGAATGTACAAGCCCATCTGCACACATATATACATATACACACACAGACACACTTGGCAAGTAAAAAGTAACTGGGAAGGGAGAAAGCACAAGGAGGCCCCTTAGAGATGTAACCGGAAGTGGCGAGGCCAGACCAAGGCATGTAGAGCGGCAAGATAACCCTGGGTTACTGAGTCCTCCCTTGCCCTCTGACAGAGGCTCTTAGCGAATTCCTACATGAAAAGCCATTTCTAGAAGCACACAGAACATGAGTAATAACCACCCCTCCACACATCTGAGGTGGCCAGGCTTAGCCTCACCCTGAGCATCCAAATTTTCCCACTTGATTTCTGCTTTGAAGGCCTTTACTTTCTTTTTTTTTTTTTAAAGGGAAGGATGCTGAGAGTAATTTAGCGGTTCAAATATGCTTTCCCTCCCAAAGCAGGCCTGAAAACCACAGCAAATTTTTGCAAAGTGAAGTTTAGCCAGCACTTGCCTTGAACCTAGATTTATTTTCAGCCTTAATAAAACTCTTAGCAAGCCAGGATGCATTATTCATGGTCCTAGTCTCACTCCATCAGAATTTGCAACAGGATTCTCAAAACTGACTGCTTGTGACCACTGTGACCAAGTTATCCAAAAGACACAGCTTAAGGGGAGAAGGATTTATTTGGGCTCCCATGTAGCCCAGACTTGCTACGCGTTCATAACTTGAACTTGTGATCCTCCTGCTTCCACTTCCTGAGAGCTGGGATTATATCATCTCCTTTCTACATTGCTGAGGACAGATCCCAGGGCTTTGGATGTGCTAGGCAAGCATTCTCCCAAGTGAACTGGATCCCCAGTCTCTCTGTCTATTAGATGGAGAAAATAAAACCAGACCTAACCAAATCTTTGGCATAGTCCATAATTCAAGTTGAATCATCGTTAAGAAAGCATTCAGAAAGTCGTAATGTTTATAGGTATGTATATATTAAATACATATATATTTAATGTATATATGTATATATGTCAAGGTAATAATTTATTAATATGTAGCTTATCTATCTACAGTAATTAACCAGGGTCACCTAGCTATGTATTGGAAGGATCTTATCCAACTTGACTAATTAGTCCAGGTTCCTGTTCAGATGCTAACTTGCTTCCAACAGAAATTAAATAAGGCTGACCTGTACAGGATGGTCTAAGGAAGAAAATGCTGAACATTCTGAGATTTAATTCTGAGATCTGAAAGGCAATTTTTCAAAAATAATAGAGAGAGAGAGAGAAGAGAGTCTGGGTGAGGTGGCACAGCCTGTAATCACAGCACTCAGGAGGCTGAGGCAGGAGGATGAGACTCTTGAGGACAACGTGGGCTATATAATGAGTTTAGTTTAGCCTATACTACATAATAATACATCCATCTTAAAAAAAAATGGGGGACGGAATCCCATGAGGTTGGGAAGATGGCTCAGTAGGCAAAGTATTTGCTACGCAAGCGTGGAAACCTGTGTTCAGATCCCCAACACCCATATAGAAACTGGGGGTAGTGCTGTCTGCCTAGGACTCACTGGCCAGTCTAGACAAAGCAAGCAGTCAGTTCCAAGTTGAGGTGGAGAGTGTTAGAGGAAGACACGCTAGCTTCTGCCTCCGGGACATACACATGGACACGTGCCTACACATATGAACACACACAAGCACACACAGAACAGAAAGAAGAGAAACATCATTTTCAAGAGCAGAGTACACGTTGTGTCCCTGTTACTCCCCACAAGAGCCACCTTGTTTTGTGTGATCACACGGCTCAGGAATCAGTCCTGCAAAGCAGGCCATCTGGGTGCATGCTACTAGCCTTTCCCCCTATCAGCAGGCTCAGGTGGAAGGGAGGCAACTTCCTTGTGTCCTGCCCCATGTCATCTTCTCTCCTCACTCCCTCTCCAGCCCTTCAGACATCCACACAAACGAAACACTTCGTGCAATCACATTAGTAGTTGTAAAGTACCCAATCATGCGGTTTCTCTCTAACATAAGGTTAATGCTTAATTAGCTCATCTAACATTTGTTTTGTGGATAATTCATGATAGATCATTATCAAAAAGCCAGGCCAAGTGGAGTGATACATTCATGCCGTAAATGAGAGCCCTAAAGCCATCGTAGAACCACTCAGGTCCAGCAGAGTCGGGTCTCCACAAGATTGCTCCATGTTCTTCCAACCCCAAGTCCAGGGATCTTCTACAAAAGTGAAAGACATTTGCCTTGGCATATATGGCTGTCCAAGGCAGGGTGGACACACACCTTCTGATGCACATATGGCCCCACAATTCATTCTGGAACTTACAGCTGCCAAACAGAAAGTCTCTTGTGCTGGAGAGCATTAGTCGTCAACTTGACACACCAGGGTTGAGGAAGTCTGTGGCCATGTCTATAGGGCATTTTCTTGATTGTTGAGTGATGTGGGAGGGCACAGCCCACTGTGGGTGGTGCCACCCCTGGACAGGTTGTTCGGTGTTGTATAAGAAAGCAGGCTGAGCATGAGCTGGGGGAGCGAGCCATGAGCCCCATTCCTCCATGGCCTGTACTCCAGCTCCTGCCTCCAGGTTCCTGCCCTGAGTTCCTACCTTGGGCTCCCTCAACTGTGCGACCTGGGAGATGTAAGCTAAATAAACCCTTTCCTCCCCAAGTTGGCATTGGTCAGAGTGTTTCGTCACAGCAATTGAAGGCAAACTAGAACACCCCTTCAACCCCAAACCAAATAATGCATACCTACCTCATAGGAAGAAGAAGCTATTTACTCATCTTCTAAGGACCTGTGTGTGTGTGTGTGTGTGTGTATAAGATGCTCCACGTATCAGGTAGCTACCATTGCACAACAAATTGCCCCCAATTCAATATCTTCTTTGCATGTACGTCTGGCCCAGTTTGGCAGTTTGCTCTTACAGCAGAATGGCTGGACAGAGGAGCCAGCATAGACTTGAATCAGACAGTTTCTGTTGAGAAAATCAGCTCAGCTACACATTAGCAATTTCTATGACCTTCATGGGGAAGTCACTTCACCTTTGAGTTTTATTTTCCTTTGAAGTAATCATACCTTTTGGTGCCCGTGTGTGTTTGTGGCGTGGGATGCACATGTATGTATGTATGTGCATGTGTGTGTTTGTGGCATGGGATGCACATGTATGTATGTATGTATGTGCATGTGTGTGGGCAAGGGGGAGGTCAGAGGACAACCTTGGGTGTTGTTCCTCAGCTGCTGTCCACCTTCATTTTTTCAGACCATATTTCCCACTGATCTGGGACTCACCAGTAGACGAGCTGCTGGTTGGAGAGCTTTCCCCACCTCCTAATCACATTCCACCAGGAAAATCAGGCTTTGGTTAGAAAATCTTTCCATGTAGCTGGCAAAAAAGAAAAAGATAAAGTAGACAGAGAGTTGCAGCTTAATACCACAGCACAAACCATGTCAACAATTGGGTTGTCTTGTTGGTTTGGCCAAACCCATTGGCTAAAATATGATATTTATGGGGCATGAGAGATGGCTGCACTGACCGCTCCCACAGAGGACCGGGGTTCCATTCCCAGCACCCACATGGCAGCTCACAACTGTCTGTCTGTACCTCCAGTTCCAGCGGAATCTGACGCCCTCTTCTGATCTCCACAGGAGGTGGGGATACCTTCCCCCAACGAGAAATAGGAGGAAAGCCTGAGGAGTGGGAAAGTGGTAGGGGAAGGGAGGGAAGGATGCCAGATGTAGTCTAGACAAGTAGAGTCTTCCAGACAGATATGATTACTTTGGGGCTGGGTAGACAGAGCAGTTGGTAAAGTGCTGGCTTTGCAAGTGCAAGGGCCTGGCTTTGATCCCCAGAACCCATGCTTAAAAGGCCAGCTGTGTCGGCAAGTGCCTGTAATCCCCCTGATAAGGAAGTGGAAACAGGCAGACCCCGGAGCTCTCCGACCAGCAGCCTGGCCTACTTGGTGAGTCCCAGATCAGTGGGAGATGTGGTCTGAATACATGAATACTGACATGCAGGCAATACACTCTTACATATAAAATAAAAATAACAAATGAAATATTTTTAAAATATGACATTTGTTGAGGCCAGGTAGCCCAATGGAGCACCTTCTGCTGTCAGAGACTGGTCTAGGCAGTGAGCAGAGCCAGTAGAGAAAAACAGGGCCCTGCCTCTGGGGAACCGGCGTGCCTTGTGAGAGATCAGTACTGCACTGATCAAAAGCGTGGTCTGCAAAAGGAGGAACACGGAGAGCGGGAATGGGGCCAGCACGGGGCTGTGACTTCTGGGAAGAGGGCAAAGGGGGTCAGGGGAGGCCTGGGACCAGATGTTAACAGATAGGTGAGAATGCAAGGGGTGAGCCCAGCAGATGTTTGGGGGAACAGTAGGACTGTGCTTTGGCCTTCCAGACTCTAGGAAGAGCAGTGTGAGTGAGCAAAGGGGGTGTGTCCAGAAATAAGTTCAGAGCTCCCAGCCCAAGGTCTCCCAACGCCTGGTCAGCCACAGGAAGAACTCTGTCTTTCCCTGGGAGTGAGGCAGGAGATCCTGGGAGGTTCCCAGGGAAGGACTCGCCCAATGTGACTCCTGTTTCCCAAGTGCTGCTCAGGCTGCTGGGATAAGCAGAGGCCCGAGGGAGGAGTAGAGCTGGGGAAATCGAGATCCGCGAGGATGCTGTTGCGATCGCTCAGCTGAGCGGCCGTGGAAGCTCAGATCTGAGAAGAGCTACTCAAGCGAGCTAGACAAGTCATCGGCCAGCAACTGCACAGTGCAGAATCTAAGTGACAATGATGAAGAGAAAACCTAAAGAGCGTACTGGAGGCTGTAAAGTGGCCTAACCGCAACTGGCCCCTTTTCCTGACACTTAGGCCGAGACGGCATCTCAGGAAAGCAGTCTATCAGTAAGCTGCAACCTGAAGGTTGGGAAGGAGTCAGTAGTGTGAAAATGAGGAGAAGAGCATTTTGTGCAGAAGGAAGAACATATGCAAAGGCCCCAGGGCAGGAAATAGGTGAGGAACTCTGGCCCTGCTTCTAAAACAAGTCACAATCTAGACCCTTCACAGAAAGGCCCACTCCGGCTCCACACTGCCATCCACTGATCTCTTTGCTCCTTGGAAAGTAGCTTAGGTAACACCAGCCTGGCTAGGTGTGAAACAGTTTAAAGTGATAGAGACCTGCCTTTCCCAGCGGAGAGTGACCCTCATGATTAGGGACCTGAAAAGCCCCTTCTGTGGCCCCAGTCCTGGTTTCACAGACAGCCAGCTGCTTCACAAAGCCAAGCAGGTGTTGGGGAGAAGACAAGGTGGCCCTCAAAGAAAAATCAAGATTCAGCAGCAAACTGAACTTTCAAATCTTAGCCACCCTTCGCCTTGCACCCAAATGGATCTCACTTGGGAAATTAAATAAACAGCATTTGTCAAGGGCTTTTGTGGGCTCTCAGCCACATTTACTTAAAGGTTGGTCCATTATTTATGGGCACTCGTGCCCTACATAAAGCTTTGTCAGAGAGAAGTGATGCTTCACAGGCCAAGTGCCTAATGCTCACACAGACACCCACTCATTTGCTCCGCAGGGCTGGAACAGGGCCCTTTCTGCTTTGGTCTCCAGTGTGCAGGGTGTAGCCAACATCCTGGAAATACCAGATCACTAGGTGCCTTTCCCCCAAAGTCAAAGGCCCACAGGCGACAATGCCTGAAGTCAGTCCCCAAGGAGAAGTTGAAAGTTGACATGAGCCACAGCTTTGCCTCCGAGTGTGTTCCGACTTCCATTGGAGAAGTCACCAGTGTTGTACCGTGAGAAACAGCCAGGCAAGTCCTGGTGAAGTGGGCACTGAGTAGATGCTGAATGAATGAATGAGTACTTACTGTCACTCTGGTGATGAAACTGGAGTGAAACCTCAAGATACCCACGTAAAATAACTTAGGGAAAAAAAAGACTCTAAACACGCACACACACACACACACACAATTTATCAATATGAATCCAGGTTCTTAAAATTCTCTCAGTTTAGGTTCAATAGTTCTTTAAAAAAAAATCCATCAAAAACATAATTTTGCCATAGATGAGAGAGGTTCTTTCCAGGCCCCACCCCTTTACTGACTCAGAGCCACTGGCAGTTGATGTCTGCTGAGGGAGGAAGAATCAGTTTTTAGGGTGTTCCTCCTGGTAGGTTTCCCATGCTCCAGCAGATGGCCCCACATTCACATAAGGATGGACAGCTCTAATTTTACACTCGATGGGTTACCAAAAATACAAGAAGACATGAAGTTGGGAGGGGCCGTGTTGAGGGGGACAGGACGGAGGGAGAAGAAGTGGAGGGTGGATATGATCATATTTCATTGTATAGATGCATGAAATCATCAATAATCAAAAATTATAATTCAAAAAATAAGTGACTTAAATTAAGCTTTTCAAAAAGGAAAATCCTAAACAATTAAGAAAAATATGACCTGGCAAAAGGACTCTATAGTGGAAGGAAAGAACTGACTCCTGAAGGTTGCCTCTGACCTCCACACACATAATCTGGCATGCATATTCATCTTTCTCTCTCTCTCTCTATCTCTCTGTCTGTCTCTCTCACACGCACACACACGCACACACATATACACACACACGGACAGGTAAATAAATAAATGTAATACATTTTTAAAAAATAAAACAGAAGATATGGGAGGAAACTCATGTGTGGTACTGTAAGCAAAGCCAAATACACATGGCTGGAGAGGTCATAGATCTTAGAGAAAACCCCAAGGTTGTTAAATCCCTAGACAAATATACTATGTGCAAAATGTATATTCTGATATTTACAGACAAGTATCCCAGCTACCACTCATCAAAGACAGAGACTACTCCAGAGTTCCACAACTGCTCATACACAGAGATTGTCTGTAATTGCCCAAGCCTAAGCGGCACATCTACAATGCAACCTCTACACTTAAGACTCACAGAACATAGAACAAGGGATAAAGAGGACACTAATGAATCTCTCAGTTCTTATTAATGAAGTTCCCTCATGCAACAAAGGATTAGGAACACAAAAGTTCACAATTTATTTGGGTTCCTGGCTTGAAATTTCAGCCCTGGGTCACTTGGTCCTTTGGGTATGTGATGACACAGTGCATCACAGTAGAGGAAACCACTTGGCCCCAGGCAGTCAGGAAGTAAAGAGAGAGAGAGCAAGGGGCAGGGCCCCAACATTGCCTTCAAGGGCACACCCCCAATGAGCCAGCTAACTTCCTCCCTCAAGGCCCTGTCTCCTGAAGGTTCCATAGTGTCATAGGCTGCCACCAAGCCCTTCCTAGGACTGCCTAAGCCTACTCTGGACAACCACCCTGCCATCAAGTCAGCAGGGCAGTCATGGGGAAACACTGAAGCATGTCACACTCAGAGGGCATGGACATGTTCCACTGCCACATCACTGAAGACTACCACCGGACCAGATGCCACCCACGTGCCCAGTCCTTCTCTCACGCAGCCCTTCCCACGCCTGACCTTCCAGAGGACATCAGACCAAATCTCCAGGAGACAGGACCTGGTATTCCAGTTCTCACCTAGAGCAAAAGCTTGGGAGTTTTCTATTCCATTTATTTGTGTGTGGCAGGGGTCAGAAGACAACTTGCAGGAGTCACTTTTCACCTTGTACTCTGCACACGCTAAGGATCAGACTCAGGTCACCAGGCTTATGGCAAGTGCCTTTACACGCTGAGCCATCTTGGCCCCCAACGCTGTTTTTAACTACGGCAAACCGAATGTCATCTCTGTCTTTCGAGGCAGTGGGAGGGAGGGACTGTGGGCTTCAAGGAGTGCTGTGGAGTGCTCAGTCCTGTCGACTGCTTCCCTACTGTGAACTGTAGATGCTCTAAGGAAGAATGGGACATTGGCAGCCCAGGCTAACCAGGGAGAAAGGCCAGCCCAACCCGCACGCTTCAGTGACACATGTGTGCATCATCTGGCTTGGTAACAAGCGAGTTGTGCTGGGCACGAGGGTGAGAGGTGGGGCTGGGCAGTTGGTTCCCATTAAACTTGGTGGCCTGAGAATTCCATGCATGTGGATACGTGCTACCCCAGACCATCTGGGAGGTCGCAGGACCCGAGCCTCTGCTGTAAGCTAAGAATGTTCCTCCTCCTCTAGCCCCTGACACAAGGGTCCCCAGGGTCTCCCGTGGAGCCTGCAGAGAAAGAAGTAGTCAGAAGCCTGGGGCCCAGCAGGCTCCCATCCACACATTCACCAAGGCCTCTAAAGCTATTTACATGACAGACCAATTATGTCCCTGAAATGGTGGTCACAGGCTATTGAGTCATTAGTGACATTTTTAAAATACATTTCAACCACACAAAACCATGCTTACACAACATTCAGGAACTGTCTTCCAACCACAGAAGCGAAAAGAACTCAGCAAAGGCAGAAAGAAAAAAAATCAGGCTTGGGGTGGGCGCCTGCGTGTGGATGGGGGGAAAGGCTAGACAACTTTTCTTTAAAGCTTGAGTGACTTGCAAAAAGGCTGGTGGAAACTAAGGACCTAGTGTATACTAAGCACCACACTAGGAAGGGACGGGGATGCAAGATGGAGCCTAAAGGAGTCTCTTGACTTGACTGTCTCAAAATCTCTCTGGTGCTGGAGCAGTTGCGTTGCTGGCTTCTTCCATGTGTACACCTGGTAGTTCACTCAGCAAACACCTTGAGTACCTGACTGATGAAGCTAGATCTATACAAGGCCTGGTGTCTTCAGGGATCCCAGGCTGGACTTTGTGTGACTCAGTCTGTGAGCAGTATCTCTGCAGCCATGTCCATGTGCAAAGAACACACCAAGTACCCTCCGGGCTCTGAGGAGGCAGAGACAGACGCAAGTTTAGTTTCTCCACCTTCATAGTCCTCAGTGGGTTTTGCGGCATCCTTGTAATCAGTTTAAGAGTAAGTACGCTGATCTGCTGTTCTGTGGCGGATGCAGGGTTAAAACTGAGGATTTAGGAATAAGCAGGTGAGGTCTCGGGCCAGCTCTGGCCTCAGAGAAAGATGCATGGTTCTGGGATGTCAGCAGACAACTGAGCTGGTTCTGGGTGATGGGCACTTAAACTCTGAGAGCAGCCCTGATTGGGGCAGATCTGGAAGAATGAATCATGGAACGGGGGCAGGAGAAGGAGGAGGAATTATCCGGATCCTAGCTGAGTAAGACACAGAGGCAAGAGAGGGCCCTGTGGATGGGGCACCTGGGAAAGCAGTAAGAGTGGGCTAGAAGGGAGGACAGAGGCCAGGCCTTGGGGGACCATGCAGCATTTGCCTCCTACAGGGACTGGGGACAGTAGTCAGAGGTTGGATCAAGGAGTGGTGCAGTTACTGAGCCTGACAGTGCAGACCCATAATCCCAGCCACTCAGAAGACTGAGACAGGAGGACCAAAAGTTCAAGGCCAGCTTGAGCTACAGAGTGAAAATTTTGTCTCAAAATGGAAAATACAAGGCCAGGGGAGAGGGCTCACTTTACTCAAGTAAAGTGCTTGCAGACCTTGGTTCAATCCTTAGAACCCAAGTTAAACAGCCAGGAGTGTTTGGAATCCCAGACTGGGGTGGTAGAGGTAAGCAGGTCCCCAAAGCTCTCTGGCTAGCCAGTCTAGCCCAAAAGGTGAGCTCCAGGTCACTGAAGAGACATTATCTCCAGAAACAAGGCATATGGAACTTGAGGAACACCACCAGGCGATGACCTCTGGTCTCCACACATGTACACAGGACAGGGAGTGGGGTGAGGGGGTGCATGCATACATATACACACATGCACCTGAACTTGAACACACACACATAAAGAAAATAAAACCAAAGAGGATGGGGGATGTATCTTGGGAATTATTGAAAATAAATAAAGTAACGTGTAAAGAAAATAGTCAAAAATGGAACTCTCCGCAGGACATGAGAACAAAGAGAAACACAGGAGTCAAACAGGAGACCAGGAGGGCAAGATGGCACCTGGAGATGCCCTAGTCATGAGACCCTGTGAAGGAGAATGACAGCAGAGTCAGGACAAAAGCAGGGACCCATGGCGAGGAGTGTTCAAGTCCCTGCTGTGCCTTTCAACATACCTGGCACCTGTTGGTCCTCAGTTTCCTGTCTATAAAATGGGCAACTCACCAGTCACAACACAGAGCTGTGTTAACAGCAGCAACGCCCTTTAATCGCGCCACGTTACTGACGAGGGCCACTTTCAGGTCCTGTTCATTCAGACATCTTTTCAAAGTCTTCACACATATTAATTACCCGTTTAACCTCATACAGTCCCCTCTGAACTTGGTCTACTTAGTCCCAGCTTGGAGGTGAGGAAAGTGAGACCCAGAGAGGCTAACTTCTCCAGGGATGCACAGGGAGCCAGGGCTCTGAGATACATGTTTGTGCTCCCTAGAGATGAGATGGAGCCAGGAAATTCAAGGCCCTGCCACAGAAGTTCTTGGAACTCAGAATTGGAATTTCAGTGCTGTCGAGGTTAAGCAACGAGTGACCAGAACCCGGCTGGGTTCCCACTCCTCTCTGGGTAACAAATTGCTAGGAACTTGGCATTTGACAATGAACTCATCCTTAGTATTTTATGGCTTCCCCACAAGCCCAGAAGGGTTCTTCCTCAGGGTCTCATGAAGTTGCAAGGAGCCAGCAGTCAGGCAGAGTCTCCCAGTGCTCACAAGTCCTTGGCAGAACGTGTTTACTTGTGGATATAGGACTGAGGTCCCCTTCATCCTCAAAAGCCATCCACAGGGTCTCCACAGGCAACTCCCATCCCTGCAGGATTCACCCTGGAGGCCACAGCTTGCCTCCAGCCTGGGTCGGCATCTCTTGCAACAAAGCAGTCATGTGAGCACTCATGGTCTTTGTTATCAGTTAAATGAGTTGTAGGACCCAGCCTTTGCTCAACAAGAGGTAAAATACAAGGACCTGAGTCCAGGGTTTACCTCACAGCCTGTCCACCACATGACCATGGGTGTGAGTGTTAAACTGTAAAATGAGAGAACCGGGCAGTGAGCACCTGCTGACCAGAGGAACCAATCAGGGGGGTGTGCATCTTGCTCCTTCTGGGATTTTGGGGGGGAGGAAGGGGGTGTACCAATTTGATTACAAATAGTCCAGTTCCTTTCTGGTGTCCCTGTAGCTCCCTGTTTTTCTGGGCTCCTCAGGC
Source organism: Eospalax fontanierii (assembly GCA_035773235.1). Lineage (NCBI taxonomy): Eukaryota > Metazoa > Chordata > Mammalia > Rodentia > Spalacidae > Eospalax > Eospalax fontanierii. The sequence goes on along the minus strand of CM069529.1, from coordinate 77,434,315 downwards.
CACAGTTTCCACATCTACAATTGCGGGAGCTGTGTGGTCACTTGCAGGGTTGTTGAAAGATCGCAGCATTTTAAAAAATGGACTCATGTTATCCAGCACTGACTGTGTACAAGACCCAGGAAAAGGGCTTCCCATGGGTTGTCTTCTTTAATCCCACAGCAACCTTATGGGTAAATCGCCAGTATTGAGCCCATTTCACAGAGAGAGAACTAAGGCTCAGAGAGGTGACATCACCTGCCAAGCTAGCAACAGTGGGAACAGAATGTGAAGGGAGGAAGAGCTCTGACTGCTTTATGAGGCTGACCCCCATGTTTAGCACAGACCTTAGTGGGTGGAATCCCACAAGAATGGCAGTTTAACCACTGCGGCCTGTATTTCTATTGACATTATAGACCTCTGCATTACAGAGAGTATGTTGTACTCTGACTCTCTTCCTCCATGCAAGCCCGAAAAAATCCATTTTTAAAAAACTTGTTGTCCTCTCCTGATCCAAAATGAATTGTACACATATACACAGGGGTGCTCAATAAATGCCACATTGCTCTGAGTTGTTTCCTGAATTCACAAAGGATGTCCAGGATAGAGGGATGGGCAGAAAGGAAGCTATGATCCCATTTCACAGACAGCAATTGAGATTGTACAAGCAACCCACTGGCTTAATATGGAGTTGTTGATAATCAGGTTCCAATTTGGCGCTTCTGCCTCTGCCTAAGACTGTGTGTACATCCCATAGTGATAACCATGGTAACCAGTGCTGCAGCCATGATTGGCCGTTAACTGTAGGTTTATGTGAAGAAATCCTCATCCCTTAGTTCAAGCCACAGGTTTAGAACACGGGACTCAGAAATCTGAAATCACCTGCCCAGCATCTCCCTAGAAGAGTATAGCTCTACATCGCTCGCGCCTTCTCAGATCCACGTGCTCTGCAGCTTAATCCTACTGAAAACCTCTCAAATTGAAACTGATCTTTGGATTTGCTTTGACTAAGGCCTCATGAAAGCTTGTGAGAAGGGACCTTGTGGAACAGAAAGTGAACTGCAGTGTTAAGCCATCTGGTGCCAGCCACCCCAGGCCAACCCAGAAACTGCCTGCCAACATGAAAGGCCCCAGCTGAGTCTTCCCTAAATCAACAGGGCACTTGCAGATCCATGAGCTAAACAAAGGATTTGCATTATTTCCATTACATTTTGAGGTATTTTGTTATGCAGCAACAGCAGACTGTTAAAACCATGAAAATACTCAATGGCAGATTGAATAGCAGTCCCCTGTAGTTCCTGCTATTGTTTTTCTGTGTAAAACTCTCAAATGCCCTTGAGAGACTCAAGTCCCAAAGCTTTGCCCAGCATGCACACACAGTGTCCTGTGGCCTCATCCACTCCGTGACCTCAGCCTCCTTGACCCAGTCCTAAGTAGACTTCAGCTTAGGACCCATCCACTCTTTCCCACTGACCCATCTCTTTGTGTTCATTTAAAAAAAACAACTTTATTTTATGAGGCCACGTATGGTCGTGCATGCCTTTAATCCCAGCACTCAGGATGCAGGAGCAGGTGGATCACTGTGAGATCAAGGCCACCCTGGGATGGTCTACAAAGTAAGTTCCAGAGTGGGGGTTTCACAGTGAAACCCCATCTCAAACAACAACAAATGATTTATTTCATTTTTATTTATGCATATATGTGTGCGTCTATACGTGGGTCTATGCATCTGTGGGCAAAGATTTCCCACAGAGAGAGGGAGAAGGTGTCCCATCCCTTGGAGTTGGAGTTACAAGAGGTTATGATCCGCCTAACATGGATGCTGGGAACTGAGCTCTGCAAGGTCCTCCGCAAGAGCATCGGGCACCCTCAACCACTGAGCCATCTTGGCAGCCTCTTCCTGACATTCTTGGTGTTCTAGTTCATATATCATCTCCTGCAGGCAAACCCAGAGCTCCAGCTCCCTCAAGGCTGTCGCAGCCTCTGCCGTCAGCCATGCCTCTAGCACTCGGCACTGGCTCCACCTGCTCTGGGGAACTACACGCATCCGTTTTATTTTCCTGCTGTGATCATATCTCTAGATCTTATGTGGAGTAGCTCCTCCGTGATTCCATTCCACTAACAAACAGTTATTGGAAGCCACTGGAACAACGCCATGAAGGGGATATATACACGCTGCGTTCCTGTCCTCAGCCACGGACCATGCCATAAGCTAGTGAATGTGTTCACCTTGTACTACTGAAGTCTCATCTTCTAGAATGCAGATGAATTAATTCTATATGATAGATAATATCTGAGATACAGCGGAGAATTTCCTGAAATACAGTGGCCAAGAGGCTTCTCTGAAGCAGGGGAATTGAGCAGAGACCTCAAGCAATCAAAGGATCAGCCACAAAAAGAACTCTGAAAAGACAGTCTAGGACAGAGGAAATAGCTGGTGCAAAGGCCCTGAGGTGAGACTGTGGCTATAGCAGAGGAAGCTCGAGGAAGTGGCGTTCAAGTTCACTCTGAGTTGCATTGGGTCAACAGATCATCTCCCTCCAAGGAGCCTGGGAACTGAACCGTGTGTGTGGTTGCAAGAGTGCACTGGCCTGTCTCTTAAGAGCGGCCCTACCGTTTCCCATCCTGGATCAATTAGGCCCTGACTTCAAAGGGGAAAGCCATGGGGAATTTTCAAAGGACAGTAAACCTAGCCCACAGAAGGCAGGAGCCCCTGGGCTCTGGCAGGTCTTCCCACTGCCCCATGTACCTCACCCCTTGCTTTGCCTCCAAAGCACTGCTTTACCCACAACCAGCACAACACAAAACTCATTATTATTATCAGGAAATTCCTCCCTACCAGGGAGAGAAGTCTGGAAATACCATTGGCCTCCATGAATCACCCTGATTTAGGGGCACTGAGGAGTTACCAGGGAGGCTGGTGAAGGAGCTGCTCACTTTCAACGTTCAAGGAACCCCAACTCTGCCATTTATATACCACGTGACCAACAGCAAATCCTTCTCTCTTCCAACCTTGGTTTCCTTTGGAGAGCTGCCATATGTGGATGATTTCTTAAGGGCTTCTGTGTCCTTTATTTCCAGAAGTATGTTCTATTTCTTAAGTGCTCTTTAAAAACTTTTGTGGAGAACCGTTGGGCACTATGCATCAAGAATGCTGGGGTTTGGCTCTGGGTTTGAGCCTCAGCACTGCATAAAATTGGGCATGGAGATACACACCTGTAATCCAAGCACTTGAAAGGTAGAGGCAGGAGGACCAGAAGTTCAAGATCATCTTCAGCTACATAGTGAGTTCTAGGCCAGTCTGGGCTACATGGGACCGTGTCTCAAGACAGAGCATTCATATATGTACACATACACACACACACACACACACACACACATACACACACACACACACACACACTTCACAAATACTTGGATATTAAAAAATATAGCCATTTCAGAAGACAATGACATCAATCTCTGGTTCCTAAAAAGAACCATTTTGTTCCCTACAAGAGACCTTTGAGGGACATCTGAAGACTGTGCTATTGGTCTCTAGTAGGTAGAAGCCAGAGGTGTTACTAACCTCCAAATGGTGGGACAATTCCTTAAAAAGGAATTAACTAGGCCAAAATGTCAAGAATTCCATAGTTAGAAACCCTAGTATAGAAAAATAACACGAGGGGGCTGGAGAGATGACTCGGCAGTTAAGAGCACTAACTGCTCTTTTTGTGGACTCGGGTTAGGTTCCCAATACTCACATGGCAGCTAACAACCATCCTTAACTCCAGTTCTGGGGGATTCCGTAACTCTCTTCTGTCCTCCACCGGTGTTGCATGACACCAGTACAGTTACATACATGCAGGCAAAATGCTCACACACGTAAAATAAAATAAATCTTTTAAAGAAAAATAATATGTCATTCCTTCCTATATTGCTTCTGAGATATAAGATAAAATCTGTAAAATGGAAAATCACTGTATACTGGTCAGGGTCTTAGAGTCCATGTCTGTGACCAGATGCCAGACAGAACAGCTTAACAGAGGAATGATTTATCTTGGCTCACAGTTTCAGAGGGTTCTGTCTTTCAGTCCATGAGTGTGTGATCCCATGTGCTTGGACAGAAAGTCATGGAGATGGGAGCACATGGTCGGGACTGCTCCTTACTTCTTCACGAACTTTGGCTAATTAACCTCTCTGGGCCTCTGTTTCCCCATCTGTAAAATAAGGAAATAATGGGATTCCAGGGCTCATACCTGGGATGTGTTTACAGAGCAGCTCTGGCATACTGAAGGTGTTCCTTAAATGTGAGTTCATATTTTATTAATGCTTCTTTGTGGGTACGGTTTCAGTAACCATTAACACAACGTTCTCAAGGCAGGGATAGAATGAGGAACAGGGCCCTTGCGGCTCCCTGTTGTTTCACCCACTGGGAAAAACCAGATTTAAAATCCAGGTGAATTCACAACCAAATCTGTCCCTTCTGAAGTTGAGATGAAAGAGAAAGGGGAGCCAAAACACATAGCGCGCACCACTTGGCCAGCCGCACTTCCCTCTGGGGCTCTTCCCAGCTGGCACAGTGACAACTTCTTGGCGAGCAGAGCACTCTTCCACAAATGACTGGAGTTACCAGGCAGGTCATTCTCCACCAGGTCTCCTCAGGCTGGCAAGCAGGGAAGAGCATAATCGAAGGGAGTGGGGAGGGGAAAAGACCCTCCTGGCCTCTGTCCCCAGAGCCGCCAGCCACCAATCAAGCCAGGAGGATGGGCCAGAATGCACCCTGGGAACCCAGCAGCCTGCTGGGGGAGTGGGACGGTATCCTAAATTGTCATATGGGTTTTGTCCGTGTGAATGCAAAGTCATTAGACTAGGCCACCCAAGGCCTAGGCACAAAGCAGGCTCGCAGACCGGCGGGAGCACGGCTTGGTGGTCTCGTCTCACATTCTTATTTATTCCTGGTTTGTTTGCGTAGGAGCAGGAACATGAACTTTCCTTGGCTTTTCATTTTTAAATGACTAATATATTTGGAACTGAGTCTCTGCAACCCCAATGGTACCCACAGATTGGTCCTCTCGGGATGGAGGAGATGGTTTCTCAGTAAACATCCTCACTGAGGGGTACCAGCTCAAGCTAGACCCCAACTCCCAGACACATGATTAGGGTCACCTTTGAGATTGGGAGTACAGCTCAGGGGTAGAGCGAGTATCTGGTACGTCCAAGCCCTGTGTTCCAGCCTGAATACAGCAAAACTGGAATTAAGAGAGAGACAGAGAGCGAGAGAGTGAGAGAGCAAGAGAGAGAGAGAGAGAAAGGGAGGGAGAAAGGAGAGAAAGGAAAGCAGACTTTGCCCACATGGGTACATCGGCTGTGACAGAGGACTCAGGCTGAGCAAGCTGCAGCATCCCTGTGAGCCCCTTGCTACAGCCCAGCTTGACTAATGCCCAGTGGCTGGGACGGCAAGTGGGTCCTGGGCACCTATCAGCACCAGTCCTGCTCCTCCTTTCACCGTCTGGACACGTCAGTCAGCCTCACTGGGCTTTGGTTTTCTCATCTGTGGAAGGGAGAGACTAATGCCCCCCACCGCGGATGTCGTTAGTTAAATGGGGTGATGTTCGGCACAGTGCTTGGCACCTTTAGGGGCCCAGTGTGCTTCCACCACTATTGAAAGTCACTTGCTCCCCTCTGCACCTTTTTGCACCGTCTTGAAACGGGGATCCTTTGGGGAGTTGTAGGAATTCATTTCATTTCATTTCTGTGCACTGATGGCAGTGCCTGGATGCAGACTTGTCCAGGGCTGTGCTGTAGAGCCTGTAGGCATTATTCCATTAGGCTGCTATAATTACTGGAAAGCTTTGCATTATTTGATTAATGGGGAGACTGAGGCTGAGAGACAAGAAAACATGAAATCTGGGAAAGTTCAGTTGCAAGTATGCCTCCCTGGAAGGTGAGGATGGGCAGGAGTCTGTTGAGATTGTTCTTGCTTTTTCTTCTTTATAGCAGCCTCTGAAAAGCCTGTGACTCATGTGGGTTCTTTGTCTTAGAGTTAAGAAGGGCTAATTAGGCATCATGTGTCGCCCAACCAGAAAACAGCCTTTCCTGAATTATGGAAATTTGGTGAAGATGTTTCTCCTGGATTCTCATAACTTGGCTATATTGATGAAATCAAGATATAGAATATATTGGTCTACAAAGAATGATTATCACCATGACTTCCATCATCATCATCTACTCTACCACAAACATCTCTACCATGCCTACCTCTACCATAACTACCATCACTACGATCGTTGCTTTCATCACCGTCATCAGCACCATGGTCATCTCCATCATCATGATCAGTTCTACCACAACTATCACTACCACAACTATCATCACCTCCAGCACAACCATCACCATCACCACCATCTCCATCACCTCCACCACAACCATCACCTCCACCACCATCTCCATCACCTCCACCACAACCATCACCACCACCACCATCTCCATCACCTCCACCACAACCATCATCAACATCATGGTCATCTCCACCACCATCATCACAACCGTCACACTGCCAGCATACACAATCATCACAACACACACACACACACCATCTTTGGGTCAAAAACACATATTACTTGATCAGAGAATAGAACTGTCCATTTTCCCAAGTAGTTCTCAAAGAGCACAAAGTTTGTCTCCCTGGTTCTGATGTGATGGTGCACACCTATAATCTCAGCACTGTGAAGGATTAGGCATGAGGATCATATATTCCAAGGCTGCCTGGGATGTACAGAAAGTCCTGGGGTGCGTGTATAGAAAAAGGAAAAAAGCAGTGAGCTAGAGCTCCAAATTTGACACACCTTCCCACTAGCTCCCTAAAGGAAGAGAATCCAGTTACTCTAATAGGGCTTTGCTCCTTAGGGGGTCAATGTACCTGGGGGTGAGGGAGACAACACCAGGGGAGAGGAAGCAGAGGTCCCCAGCTTTTCACTATTAACGGCAAAAGTAAATACAGAAGGATCCGAGGTTGTTCACACAGATAAACACTGGTGTCTAAGATTCATCCAGTTATGTGTTTAGTTAGTGGAAGCTTCTCTCCAATGCAATGGAGAAAGGTTGGCTGTCACCTGCAGTGTTTCTTCTTCCCCCACAGCTGACAGATCAGGCCATTACTTCATGATACCATCCTTGTCCTTCCATTCCACAGCATCAAGCTCCAGCACACAGCTGGAAAGAAGGCAGAGGGGATGCTTCTGAAGGCAGAGGATGGAGAACTGGTCCATGTGCACCAGGAAAGAGAAGGGGCCAGAGACATAGCTGGAAATGCCCCGGGGTGCGTGTACAAGGAAGGGTAGAGGAGCCTGGCAACGCCCTGGGGTGCGTGCACACAGAAGGGTAGAGAGCCTGGCAACGCCCTGGGGTGCGTGCACACAGAAGGGTAGAGCAAAGATTAGGGAAGGAAAAGCCTGCAGAAGTGATTTTAGCTCTAAAAGATGACTTCACTTGAGATGCTCACAACAGTGTGGGTACAAGAGCCTTGGGGGAATGACAAGGGGGAGCATGGGAGTCCAAGCTCGAGAAATCAGTCCTTATTTATGTTACTTCAGAATGTAAGGAAAAGCAGGCTGCGGGAGGAGCTGTGTAGATGATTACCCTCCCTTAAGAGCAGCACAGGGGTTGGGGATGTAGACCAGCGGTGGGGTGCTTGCCTTGGATACAGAGACTCTGGGGTCTATCTCCAGCACCACAAAAAAAAAAAAATAGATAAAAATAAGAAAATACCATCATCACAGCAAAAAAATTAAAAAAATCCTCTTCATTTCAGAACTGGAATTTTGGGACCAGAGTTTTAGTTGAACTGCACATTTACAAGTATTTTCACATAGTAATTTTTAAACATTTGTGTCTTTATTTACTGTACTTCAATTTACGTGTATGTGTGCCCATGTGAGCTTTTGTGCCCCCTGTTCGTAGCGTCCCTTAGAATTTGAGCCACCTTGATATGGGTGCTGAGAACTGAACCCAGGTCCTCTGCAAGAGCAGTAAACACCTTAAACCCTCCCCCTCCCCCCTCCTTTCTCCCCCCCCCTCTCTCCCCCTCCTTCTCCCCCTCCCCCTCCCTATGGATCTCCATCAGCATCCCTGTTTTTTCTGTCCATTCCAATGGCTCCATATTCCTTTTGGTCTTATTTAACTGAAATCACAGGCTGTCTTAACAATGAACAATCAAGGCAATCCCCCACAGACATACCACAGGCTAATCTGATCTAAACTATTCATCCATCGAGGCTCTCCTCTCAGCTGACTCTAGGATGTGTCAAGTTTACAGTTACAGCTAACCAAGACAATGCTCAACACACAGCAGTATATCACGGATACTACTAGTCTATAACCTACACACAGCACTATATTGCTAGCATTGCTAGTTTATAACCCAGGATTACCTACACTTCAGCTACTGTCGTCTTCCCAACACCAGCCATCCAAGCTAGCAAGTCAGTGAAAGCCCTTTGCTTCATAATCCAATAAACCACTGGATTCCAAAGCAGAAAACAAAAAAGTCCAAGCTCAATGGACTCCTCTTACAGATAAACTATAATCTTATTAGTTTCAGAAGAAAAGGCAGTGGGAGGTTCCATCTGAGAAAGAAGTACTACAGCATCCCCAGCACAAAGCCCCATTATATTTGTCCTTGATTTATGGTATTGGTTTCTGGTTCCCACCACAAACCATTTAGGATCCACCCAAGTTCCTGCTCATGCAGGGGGAATTCCCTCAGCCTGGAGGGATGGAAGCAGCCCAGGGATTCTAGCACACCCTCTTCTGAACCTGGTCCCCCTCGTGAGGCCATGGGGACCTTCCACAGTTCTGCCTCGTCCCTCCCACCTCTTAGAAGTTCGTCCATTTTGTCTAGAGGATGTTTGGGGTGGAGATTTCAACCAATGAAGGCAAATATACAAAAGAGCTCTTCTCTGCAGATCACAGTTTGGAGGAAAAAAGTATCTCTTTCTCTTTGGCAAGATGAAATAAAGCAAATGGCCATGACAAAGTGCTGCTTGAGGGGGTGTCAGTGACAGGAACCCACTGTCGACTAAGAGGCTCTGTAGCGGGCACCACGCCCAGAGTTCCCTTGAAGGACCCGCCAGGGAGACACCCCTGCGAGGTTAATACTGACAACTTGACAGGACCGAGAATCCCCTAGGAGACAAATCTCCAGGAGTATCCATAAAGGAGTTTTAGAAGGATTACCTGAGATGGAAAGATCCACCCTAGACGTGGGCAGCGCCATCCCATGGACTGAATGAAAAGGAGAAAGTGAAATGCCATCAGCATTCATCTCTCTGCTTCTCGACTGTGGATGCCTCAAGCTCCTGGGGCGTGGCTTCCCCACCATGATGCACGGTGCCCTCAAATTGAGAGCCAAAATGAATTACTAAAACAGCACATGCTCCTTCCAGCTTCGTTAAGAGGGAAAATGGAATCAGCACAGCCTCGAAAGAAGTTTGGGTCAGGCAGCATCCTTTAGGTTCATAGTATGAAACACACAGTAGACTAACTCTACAAGTGGTTATTGTATGATTATTAGGTTGCAATAGAAGGTTGGACCAAGCAGCAACACTAAGAGAAAGGCGATACTATGATCCCTGCTTCTCAGTAAGGAAACTGAGGTTCTGAGAACAAAAGTAAAATGACCCATAACTCCACTCCTCATAGTACAAACACCAGAAGTGACTATGTCAATTACACAGAGATAAGCGCAGGATGTTCCCAGCATCTGTATCCAGAAGAGCATGCAGAATGGAACATCTGTCTCTTAGCAGAGAATGGGTTTATGCTTCATGGTTCATACAGGCAGTGAAATACTATAGTCAAAATAAAACCAAAGAACTGCATCAACAATTAGATGTGCATGAATCTCATGGATCTTATATTTAATGAAAGAAGGCAGGCACAAAAGAGCATATTTTCCCTGGCTCCATTTATGTGAATTTCAAGAACAGGCAAAACAAATCAAGAGAAGCTAGAAGGCAAGGTAGCCATTACATCTTGTAGAAGTGTACATAGGAAGACAAGAAAAGGGAGGGAGCCTTATGGATGCTGTATCATGACTTTGGAGGGGTGGGTATTCATGCATGTGCATGTACACGTGATGCTTAACATTAGGACACTAACACATTGGGATGGATAGAGGGAGGGAAGGGGGCACGGAACTAGAAAGAGGGAGTCAGGGAAGGAGAGAGGAAAAGAGAGAGGGAAGGAACTCGAAGGGAAGAAGGACAGAAGGAAGAGGAAGGATGGAGTGAGGGATAACGGGAGGAAAGAGAAGAATGACGGGGGTGTGGGATGGAGGGAAGGAGCCAAAGAACAAAGGACCGTGCATGGAGTCCCACAGCCAGCAAGGGGCAGAAATAGAATTTGACCCCAGATCGGCCAGGACTCGGAGAACACCACACCACTGCATATCTGGGCTTTTGCTGACAACTGAGCCAACCCCTGCTGATGGATGGGTGTCTCTTTATGGAAACGTGACCACATTATCTCACCAGCATTCAAGATTTAGATCCCCGTGAATCCTCTACGACCTTTCCTGCCACCCTTCTCAATATTGCCGGCAGTTCTTGACAGGGAAAATTTAGCTACAGCAAGGCCATAATGTGCTCAGGCTGCAGGCTGGCGCTCGGTGGTGAAGCTGGCCTCGCCTTCTTAGACCATCATCAGAGAGTGTGGACAAGAGGAACAGAGACAGATATTGATCCTTGCTCATTATTTAAATGCATATGGCGGCAGGCAGCTGTGCTCAATAAAACCCTGACAGACACATCTCAAGCCTGAATAATGACCCCAGCCATACCCAACAGCCTGTAGAGACTGAGACTCAGTTTCCCCAAATGGAGATATTGGAATGCTTAAAGGCTCATCTGGTGAGATCCCATGAGGAACATTTTGATCGCACTGCCTGCGTACAACAGATAGGAGGCACGTTTGTCATCATGGAGTAGGCAATCGCTGGATGGCTTCAGTGGTCAACTTGACACACCTGGGGAGAAAGAACCTCAAGTGGGGATTTTTCTCTATTAGATCAGCCTGTGGGTATGTCTGTAAGGCATTTTCCTGACTTTTAAGTGATGTGGGAGGGTGAAGCCCACTGTGGGTGGTGTTACCTCTGGACAAGTGGTTCAGGTTGTACAAGAAAGCATAGGTCAGGGGAGCAAACCAACGTTCCTCCTTGGTCTCTGCTTCAGCTCCTGTCTCCAGGTTCTTGAGCTCCTGCCCTGGCTTTCCTCACGATGGACTGTGAGCTGTGAGCCAAAAAGCCATTTCTTTCTCAAACTGCTTTAGGTCAGTGTTTTATCACAGCAACAGAAAGCAAACTAAAATAGGGATGCAGTCTAATTTTTCTTCTACTAAGTTTAATTTTTAATACAGAGAATCAAAACTACATGTTTTTTTTTTCTAACAGCTGAAAGATTAGCAAGCTTGGCCCTGAAAACTTAATTTCAGCCTTATTCTACTATTTCCCAGGCCTGGGCACTTGAGCAGATTGCTTCCCCTCTCTGAAAATTGGAGATCGTGTTTACACAAGCTTGTAGAGCTCTTACAAGTACTGAGTGAGTTTGAATGCAGAACACAGGGCCAGACACAGACTGATTGTTCAAGGAACCTGCCACTATTCCCAGTACCAATAAGGAATCAGATCATGCAGAGGAAATGATTGTGGCAACCTGGCGGGTCAGCCACTCTTCATGACTGTGATAAAATACCTAAAAGCCAACCTAGGAAAGAAAGATTTATCTCAGCTCATGATTTCAAAGGGTTCATTCCCTGATCACCTCATTCCTCCGGTTCTGATCCCGTGTGTGACTGAACGGGAATTCACTATACAAAAAATACGGTAGAGTAAAACTGTTCTAATGGTGGCCAGAGGCAAGGAAAGAGGCTAAGGAAAAACATACCCTTCAAAGCCAGGCCCCGGTGACCCACATCCTCCGATCAGGTCCCATCTTCAACAATTTCCACGACTTCCTAATGGTCCATTCAATTATGACTCCATCAGTGCATGGTTAATCCAGGGCTAGGGAGGTAGTTCAGTTGGTACTGTAAGGTGCTTGTCACACAAGCATGAGGACCTGAGTTCAAATCCCCAGCACCCACACACAAAGCAGAACAAGGGACATGCACCTGAGAATCCCTGAGGTTTACTGACCAACCAACCTAGCCAAACTGGTGAGTGCCGGGTTCAATAAGAAACCATGTCTCCAAAACTAAGGTGGAGAGCTACCAAAGAAGACACAGGATCTCAACCTCTGGACTCCACACATATGTACACACACACACACACACACACACACACACAAATGAACACACATAGACTACACACAAGAAAACAAAATAAATAGGTTGATACATTAGGTCAGTGCTGTCATGAATCAGTCATTCCCCCCAAACCCTAACTCTGAACACTGCACTGAGAATGAAGTTTTCAGCACAGGGGCTGTTCCTACCCAAACCACAGCTACGGTTGTGTGCTCTGAAGTCAGTCTAGTACTCCACCTAACCAGATAAAAGAAAGAATAAATCTTCAGAGTTGCATAGTACTTAAGTGAAGATGTCTTCCAATGACTTTTGATAAATCACCTAAACTGTATTAGTCTTCATTTTTGCCTAGTAGATGGTCTCTAAAGGCTCTTGTAGCATTTAGGCAGGATTTGGTTGAGAGAGTCCTTAAACACACCGTACCTGCGTGTCCACTCCTGGAACACAACCTGACACAGCCAATGTCATTTCTATCAGGAATCTGGGGATTCAGAGAAGAGTTAATAGTGAGCCTTCTGGAACAATGGATGAGCCTAAGACTCTGGGAAAGGCTTTGGTGAAAGTTGACTAGTACACTTATGGTACTGACCCAGGCAGACTGTGGTCTTGTGAAGGCTCACCTTGGTTGTCAACTTGGCACACCTGGGAAGAGGTAACCTCAACTGAGGAATTTCCTCCGTCCCTACGGGCGTGTCTGTGGGGCATTTCTTAATGGCTAACTGATGTGGGAGGGCCCCGCCCCCCACATACTGTGGGCAATGTCATCCCTAGGCAAGTGGGCCTGCGCTATATAAGGAAGGTGGCTGAGCACGAGCAAGAGAGTGAACCACCGAGGACAGCATCGCTCTTCCATGGTCTCTGCTTCAGTCCCTGCCTCCAGGCTCCTGCCCCGACTTCCCCTGATGCATTGTGACCCAGGCATTGTAATATGAAATAAACCCTTTCCTCCCCAAGTTGCTTCTGCTCGTGGTGTTTACCACAGCCACAGAAAGCTAGCTAGACTAGGTCTCAAAGGTCGAGCCCATCCATTCATCCATCTGTTCATTCATTCCATTAGTATTTGGAACATTTCTCAAGCCATGGTGACTGTACTTGTCTGTTCTTGGTAATCAGAGGGCAGGGGAGTACCAGGGGCCTCTTCTGGATCATCTGCTTTCCACTCACCTGAGTACCACACACCTGCACTGCCCATCCCATTGTGCAAACAAAGCCTTATTTCCTGATCTAGACCAAGGTCAGCAACTCTTCTCAATGCGATGAATCCTCTTCTTGCTTGTTTCTAAACCCTGAGAGGCCAGAGCACTCTGGTCATAGCTAGAGCACGTGGTTCAATGGAATACTTGTTGTGCCCCTAAGCATTATCCCCTTTGAAGGTAGAAACCCCTAAACTGGGGTGAAAAGGCAAGAACTGCTAAGTGTCCCAGAAGGCATCAGGAATTACAATGAGTGAGGCCTCTCCTGTTTCTATCCCTTGATCATTGAACATGTACTTTGCTTGTTGAGGACCCAGCATCCTATAGGGATGTCTGGTCTCATGCATCAATGTAGGATGTATCCAAAAGATGCACATATTCTCTAGTATGCTGCCCTCAAGATTGCAGATGCATCTTCAGAAGATTGTTCCAGCAGTTCTTAAAACTGACTTTTCCCAAAGGCGTGATTCATTTACAAAGGATTCCCAACCCTCAGAAGGCAGAAGTTGGGGGATCTCTGTGAGACTGAGGCCAGTCTGGTCTACATAGTGACTTCCTTCCAGGTGGGCTATGACTAGGGAAACCCTGTCCAAAAAATCATTTACAACTGATAAGTAGCTAGAGAAGCATCTGAAGCATCTAGACTGGGTGTTCTATAGGCAGACAATGAACAGGTGAGTCTTTGGCAGTATCTGTTTTGATGGGTTTACAAAAGGTATCCCATGCAATCAACCAGCCACCAACATGTGGGATGATCTCCTCCAGGAATAGTCCAGAGTGGCTCAGTTTCAATCCCTGGGGTTCATCCACTGGCCTTTCAGAGTGGGGAATAAAACTTAGTAGCACTAGTACTTACTAATGCTTGGTAGTACATAATTAGTCCTCTCTGTTGGATTTCTATTAATATCAACCAGCCAAGTCACCTTGTCTACTTGTGTTTTGGGGAATTCTTTTTGCTCTCTGTGGCAGGCATTTGTGTGTCTACAAAATCCTCACACCTTTCATCTACTCTGTTAGCCCCGCTCACATGCCTATGTTCTAGCACTCCCTGTCTTTGATTTTCCAACACTTTTCTTCCCAAGTCTTTGACCAGGTTGTATTCTACCACCCAGTATATTAGTTATTACTTTTCTGCTGCTGTGATGAAACACAAGGCACTTATAAAAGGAAGAGTTTACTAGGCTTCTATAAGGTTCCAGAGGGATAAGAGCCCATCACGGTGGGGAGGTATGGCAGCAGGCAGCCAGAACAGAAAGTTACATGCTCACATCTTCAAGTACAGACAGGAAGCAGAGAGAAAGAACTGGAAATTGGGCAAGGCTTAAGCCTACCCTCAGCAATGTGCTTTCTCCAGCAAACTCATGCCTCTTAAATCTCCCAGATCTATGCCACCAACCAAGGACAAAGTGTTCAAATACTTGGAGATTATGGGGACCATTCTCATTCAAATCGCTACATCTACCAATTATCTACCTATCTACTTTATTTCTATCTATTCTCTATATATCATCTATCAATCATCTATTATTTATCTGTTTTATCTATTATATATCTATCTACCATCACATAACTAATATCTATCTAACTAATATCACCTACCTATCACCTATCATCTGTCTTCTTTACATTTATCATCTCTCTGGCATCTTCTATCATATCTCTCTCTCTCTCTCTCTCTCTCTCTTTCTTCATGGTTCAGACCACTTTCTCCCCCTTACCATTGAGTGCACTTATTAAGACTTTGCCAATCAGGAATACTTTTCCCACTTCATGTCCCTTTGGAGTCACCACTTTAACAGTAATCACAGCCTTGGGATTAATAGACTGAGTATGTTTATAGCCAAGTTCTTCTAAGTTGTTAATAGACTGAGTATGTTTACAGCCAAGTTCTTCTAAGTTGTTACCCTCATTGGCCTGGCATCAGGAGAGGAGCAGGTAAAGTTCCTGGGAAGGTCACATGATGCCCATCAAGAGTTCATTATTAGCATCCAAATATCTTCCCCTCCACACCCACTGAATATAACAAAAGCATCTGAGAAGCACACTGCTCCCAGTGGTTGCATAGGTGACACAGGATTCTTTGTATCAACAGCTCCAACTCCATTCCCATTTTGATGAAGTTATGAGAAGATTATGGTACTTGCTAGACAAGCAGGCAAAGCCTCCTGCAGTATCTTCAAGCATGAGAAAATTTCAAGTACTTACTAGACATGAATGGCCTGACTCTTCAAGCTCCAGAGGTTTAAGGTCTAAGAAGCATATTCAACCTGCAGTCAGTGGGCTGCCATGCTCCAGGACAGCTAGGAATGTGGCACGATGCATTTGTGGATGGCAATGTCATCTCATTGTCAAAAGGTTCCTCACCCTTTGTCTAAGGAACTAAAACTCCCATGGCATCCATCTAGATGTCCCTGTACCAGATAAAAGCATGAGTCTCAGATTTTCCCAACCAGGAGCCTGGCTGTATCTTAACACATCAGCTACATCTGTTCTTCAGTTGTACCTACTCAGTTCTCATTGTGTGAAATCAAGACCTCTTTTAGGGTATTGCAGGCTTTTGGCTCTCACATTGAGCCTTTAACTACTTGTTACTAGCCCTCAGCTTCATTATTCCTCTACAGAGCATCACCATACCTTAGCAGTGAGCAGCCCAGCCCACGACCCTTAAGAGCACCTTCCTCTCACCATGTCTTTCAGCTATCTGAACCACTGCACTTGCAAATATGTTCTCTTCCACAGTTGACTTCATGGGTCTCTCCAATGATGTTAAATCCAGTAGGATAATCACCCAGGGAAAGAATATAGGTTAAGAAGAGGAAGGGGGTCTCTCCTAGTTTCATTTCTTTTACTGTGACAAAAGATAACATAGAGGAGGACAGGATTTACTTGGCTCACATTTCCAGTTCACAGTCCGTCATTCCAGGGAAGTCAAGGCAGGAACTCAAGAGTTGGTCACATCACATCTACAGTATAGAGCAGAAAGAAATGAATACCCTCAGGCTGCCTGCTGGCTTGCTAGTTTCCGTCAGTCTCAAACAGCTCAGGGCTCAGACCATCAAATGGTGCCTCTTCCATCCCGGCTGGGTCTCCTCACATCAACAAACAAGCAAAACAATCCCCCACAGACATCTCCACAAGTCAGCCTGATCTAGACAATCCCTCAGTCGAGGCTCTCCTCTCAGGTAATTCTAAGTTGTGGCAAGTTGATATTTAAAAATAACCATCACAGGGTCTCTGGATAAGCATAGGGAAATAGAGGACTGAGTGGGGGAAAAGCAGAAGCAGCAGCCAGAGAGGCATGATGGGAAATTGATAGAGATTATGACATTATCCAAGGCCGGTAAGGAGCCCCTGTGAGTCTGCGAACTGCTGAGGCATGATCACATAACACAAGCAACAAAAGTTCCCCTGCACAGTCAAGTTCAGTGACTTCTGCAGCGACCACCTTGAACATCTAGAGAAAGCTCTGTAGAGACATATTTGAGTGGTGAGGTAAGACAGACTGGAGAAGGCAACCTCGGGAGGAAAAGGTTTATTTCATCTTACAGGTTAGAGTCCCTCATCAAACAAAGCCAGGGCAGGAACTCAAGGCAGGAGGTTGAAACAAAAGCCATAAAGGAACTCTGCTTGCTGGCTTGCTCCCAGGCTCACATTTACCTACCTTTCTTATACAGCCCAGGCCTACCTGCCTAGGGATATATCACCACAGTGAACTCTGTCCTCCCACATCAATTAACAATCAAGAAATTGCCCTACAGACATGTCCAGAGGCCAATCTGATGGAGGAGGTTCCTCAACTGAGGTTCCTTTTTCCCAGGTATGTCAAGTTGACTCGAAGGTTAGCCATCACAGAGGCTGAATGTGTGGTACAAGGTAGAGATGGTGACTCTAGAACATTTCTAAGTCTCCTGTAAAGTGATACCAAGAACTTTCGATTGTATGTGAAGAGGACATAGACACGCTGTTGGTTTTTTAACTGTTACCTTGACAGAGTTAGAACCATCCAGGAGACGCTCTCTGAGCATGCCTATGCGGTATTGTCTTGTCTTGACGGCGTTACTTGGAATGGGAAGACCTCCCACTGCAGTGGCTCAGTCCCCACAGAAGGAGATTCTGGACTGCCAAAGATCGGAAGAATGGAGAAAATAAACCAAACACTAGCCTGCATGCACACCCTTCCTGCTCTCTTGACTACGGACAGAATGTAACCAGCCACTCCAGGCTCTTGCTGCCTTGATTTCCCCACCACAATGAACTACAACCTGGAACTGTTAGCAAAACGAAATCTTTTCTCCCTTAAGTTTCTGTCAAAGTATTCTGTCACAGCCACAGGAAGCAAAACACCTTCCTTCACTTGTCCCATGGGTAGCCCTGAAAAAGGAAAGTCATCTCAGCAGCCTTTGCTCTTACTTCAAGGCTTGAGCCTCACTTTCTCAGGAGTTCAAGTCCAGTGGAACGCAGAACTTTGAAAAAGTAAATCTCTAGGACACACCACACACGCACACATTTTAAATGGCTTATATACAAGCTCATAATTCTTCCTGGACATCAAATGGTTCTTTATAGGCTCCATTTCGATGACCTAAGTATCTTGCAAATTAAACAGAAACATAAGGATTAAATTTCCTTCGAAGTACCAAGGCTTTGAGGAAAAGCAAGAGGAAAGAAAGAAATGCCTAGATGGTCACGTTGTGGTTTATCCTTTCCCTCATGATTCTAAAAACTTTGCAAATGCACTCTTAGAGAGCCTGCCAAACCCGTGTGGCATCAGCCCCACATCCCACCAACGCCCTACCCTGAAGCCTCTTTCCCAGTCCGTTCTCTGTGGGCTAGAAGGGGGGCGGTAGATCAGTGTTCTCATGTGTTAATGAGTGGAAGCAGAGCCTTGCAGACTGCCTTGCTTCTTCAAGCCAGGAATTCAGACACAACAGCCTTTGTTCTAATCTGAGAGCCACGCATTCATGATGAAAGTGGAGGGGACCACGCCTGGATAAGGACAGTACCATCTTGTACTGCTCTGGCACTTTGGCATTCAGCCACAGTAGTTAGAAAGCTGTGTTTTGAGCCTGGCGAGGTTCCATCCTCCCCTTCAACAGGAATGTGCCTTGCCCACAGTCCCTGTGGTTGAAACCCTTGGTCCCCATAATACACACAGGAAGCAAAACTCTACCAATCAGAGCATCCTGTTAGTGATTGGTTCTGAGATGGGAACATGGCAATTGACAGCCAATCAGAGAGATGAGGGGTGTGTGTGTGTGTGTGTGTGTGTGTGTGTGTGTTGCAAGAAGTCGAACCCAGGGCCTCATGCATGCAAAGCAAACACTCAACCAAATGAACTGTATTTCCAGCCCCGAGAGATGCCTTAATTAATCAAGGTCTTTTGTTGGAAGCACTGAATGGTGGAGAGAATGTGTGCTATTGGTAACCACTGTGCTACATTATCACAGAGGGAAAATCTACCCAATAATGGAGCCTGTTCTAATTTGCCTTCAATTGCTGGGACAAAATACTCTGATGAATACTGACTTGTGGAGGAAAGGGTGTGTTTGGCATACATCTCCTAGGTCACAGTCCATCACTGAGGCAGTCCAAGGTAGGAACTCAGAGCAGGAACCTGGAGGCAGGAGCTGAAGCACAGGCCATGGAGAAATGCTACTTACTTGTTTGGTTCCCTGGCCCATGCTCAGACTGCTTTCTTATATAATATAGAGCAACTTTCCCAAGAGTGGTACTGCCCACAGTGGGCTGGGCCCTCCCACATCATTCAACAGCCAAGAAAATGCCGCACAGACATGGCCACAGGCCAGTCCAATGGAGGAAATTCCCCAACTGAGGTTCCCTCAACCCAGGTGTGTCAAGTTGACAACTAAATCTATCCAGTCCAGAGCCCATACAATGAGAACCCACTACTGACCGGAGGGGCTAGAGAGATATCCCAGTGGGTAAAATGCTTTCTTTACAAGCATGGAGACCCAAGTTCAAATCCCTAGCACTCATGTAAAAGCTGAGTGTGGCATCACCACATACCTATAATGCTAAGCACTAGAGAGTAGGGATAGGCAGATTCCACCAACTCACTAACTGAACTTGTCTACTGAAAATGCCAAGCCAGACTAGCTGAACTGCTGGACTCCAAGGTCAGTGAGAGACCCTTTCTCAAAAAATAAGATGGGGGCTGGAGAGATGACTCAGCAGTTAAGAACACTGGCTGTTCTTGTAGAGGACCTGGGTTTGGTTCCCAGCACCTACATGGCAGTTAACAACAGTCTGTAACTCCAGATCCAGGGGATCTGACTCCCTCTTATGACCTCTGCAGGCATTGTATGACACTGATATATGCATGCAGACGATACACTCATGCACATTAAAAATTAATAAATAAAACAAAGTAAGGTGACTAAACAATCAAAGAAGACATCTCACCATCAATCTGGCCTCCACACAGGCCCACATGGGTGAGGGCACCTGCACACACATATGCACACAGTCATACAGAGAGGGTGGTGGGATCGTCTATTCTTGAAGACACGTGAACTTTTTATTAATTACAAGCTAAACATTTCCACCGATATAATTATGGTCAACTGACTTATACCACATGAGATCAGTCATTGGAAAAATGTGATCATGCAGAATTATAGATCAACTCAGGAAACACTGTTTGACTTTATAACACTGAGGCTACTTACAGACACCTGATAGGCCATATTAAATCTTGAAGCATGGATGAGACCATTAGGCAGAAACAAAGGAGTTTCTGGAGAAAAGGACCAATACACAGTCACATGCATATATGGGGAAGATCTAAAGGTTTAGGAAAAGAAGTCAACCTGCCTAGAACTGTAAATCAACTTTATTTTGCATACCAGGCTTCATCAGTTGATATTGGCTTCCTGGAGCAAGGATGATATTGTAACGTACCAGAGGAAGAAGTTCTGACATTGCTTATTGATGCCTATCCGGGGCATATGATGGGAACCTGGTAGTACAGGGCTCTGTGTCTGCTATCATGAAGCTGCAAAACCTAGAGGGTATTAAAGGATGAATACGCAAAAGGGCTGAGCATCTATCGAGAGGCACACACTGAGTTATTTCTGGGATGTGAAGTTTACAGACAAAATAGCTTCTGAAGATACAAATTGACACCTGTCCACTGTCAAGGTTACACTCTTAACCACTGTGGTTACTTGGGCCATGGCAGTGCACACAGGGGCTCCAAGTAGTCCAGCTTTGTGATGTCACAGTAGCCAGGCCACAGACAAGCTTATGAGAGAGACTGGAATCATGAGTTCTCAGAGAGCATGGTCAACTCAGCAGCAATGACCCGCATTGTGTGTGTGTGTGTGTATGTGTGTGTGTGTGTGTGTGTGTGTGTGTGAAAGTGTGCAGGTGTGTACGAGTGCATGGGGGTGTATATGTGGTGTGTGTGTGTGGTGTGTGTATA
This sequence comes from Eospalax fontanierii, assembly GCA_035773235.1. NCBI lineage: Eukaryota > Metazoa > Chordata > Mammalia > Rodentia > Spalacidae > Eospalax > Eospalax fontanierii. The sequence goes on along the minus strand of CM069529.1, from coordinate 77,413,420 downwards.
TGTGTGTGTTCATATCATGTATGGTGGGGGGGTGTGCATGGGCAGAAGCCAGAGCAGAGCATCAGGTGTTGTCTGCTATCATGCTCTACCTTAGTCTCTCACTGAACCGGAAGATGAAGACAGCAGGCCCCAGTGACCCTCCTGTCTCCACCCTTCCGCTGGGGTTATGGGTTCATACAGTCATGCCTCGTTTTTTATGTGGGTGCTGAGGTGCCAACTCAGCTGTTCACGCTTGCTCTTCTAGTGCTCTTACCCACTGAGCCATCCCCATAGCCTGGCAAGTTATCCTACACCCCAAGACACCACTGTGAAGGAAGATGCCTCAGAGGGTCTCATCCCCAGCTGCACTTCCAGGCTCAAGAGAATTTGAAATTAGGGGTCAGGAGACTTGTAGAACAGGATTTCATACTTATGAGGAGATTGAATTCCTAGTTTCCCAAGATCCTCACGACTGTTCTAGAACCTGAGTCACATTTCCATTTCTTAAGACATCCAAAACTCCTGAATTCTATGTCTGATGCCCTGCCCTTCCCTTCTCCACGAACATCTAATACCAAGTTGTAGATTCATCTCCGAAAAATTGGACAGTGACCAGAAACTCTCCCACTCCACTCCACGACACCGTGGTTTATTTAACTGGTGCATAATAATAATAATAATAATAATAATAATTAATAATAACAATAATAATAATATGTCGTCAAGTTTCTTTTGCCTTTAACCTCTCAAACACTCTCTGGTTTTCATAGATCTTATTCTCATGTGTCTAATGACACCATCTTCCATCTTTATTATGTATAAAAGCTGCAGCTTCCAAAGTGAGATTCTACTTCAGGATATGAAAAGAAAGGAAGAGTCTCTCCCCAGAGCTGAGACAAAACTCTTTCCTCCTTGTCTGTATTTGTATAATGGAATTAGTTATTTTAATAGTTTTATTATTTTTATTTTATGCATATGAGTGTATTACCTGCATACATGTAAGCGCACCCATGCCATGCAATGCTCACAGAGGTAAGAAGAGGGCACCAGATTCCCTGGAACCGGAGTTAATGGATGATTGTTAGCCACCGTGGGGCACAGGACAGCGTTGGAAGGACACTAGGATGCTTAGGATCTGCAATGTGACTGTTATTTCTAGAAAGTAATTGTTAATGGGAGTGAGTTTCATTTTAATATTCATGACAGAGGGAGTTGGAAGACTTGGACATGTGAAGGTTCATTAGAAGATCTCCCTTGAACTATAATTGAGGTGAACGTCAATGAATACTCTAGTAAGAATTATCCAGCTGAGCCCTGTCCTGACCCACTGAAATATTAAAGCAATACACTAACATTTCAAGTCACTAAGTTTTGGGTAGTGTGTTGTGTAGTAGCAGATAATTAGAGCAGAGAGTGAAATATTTCTTCCTGAGTCTCAGCTATAACTGAATTTAGTGGCTACCTGGGAAAGTTGTGAGAATTTGGGAGCTATATCTGGTCTTGGTAGGGATGTGTGCTTGATTGATTAGTAATGTCTACATGGACATATGATTAGAGGATAGCACTACTGCATGCCACCATTCTTAGATACAGCTTAGGATAAAATCGATTCTAACAGTTATAGAGTCTCATTTTTCCCACCAGAAAATCACGCAAGAAATTATCTGATTTGGGGGAAAGAAATCTGACAAATTGCTTTTAATGTACTGTGGACTCAAAGGATCGCTGATCAAAGCTGATTCATTTGGGAGTACTGAGAGCCTTGTTTCTTTTAGTTTTCTGGTGATAAACAAGGTTATAGAAAGAGCAACATTTGGTTTTATAATCCAGAAGGTATGAGTCTTAGTTTCGTCCCTTCTTACGGTGAGACTTGGACCACTCAAGTGACATGATTTTCTCCCTTGTAATTAAGCTGGGGCAATGAATTTTTCCCAGTCAACATTATCTGGTGGCACTTTGTATTAAGAAGCAATTTTCTTTGTTTTCTTAATCGCTCACAACAATGTGGTAGCTACTGACTACATACAGATGTCACATCCTGGAAACATAGTCTGCACAGTTGAGGAACTGACTGCATTTCCTCTTCCGAGCCTTTTTAAATCTCACTATGGAGCCCAGGCCAATCTCAAGCCCAGGATCCTCCTGCCTCAGCCTCCCAAGCACTGAAATTATAAGCGTGTACAAACGGCCAGCAAGGATTTGGGTCAAATTTTATCTACACAGCCACACGTGTCTCCTGGTTACACGTGGGTTATATAGAATTCAAAGCCAAGTGCTTACTGCTTCAACCCCAGGGCCTTTTCCCTAACAATCCATTTCTCTTTAGCCGACCAGGAATTCATTCAGCCAGTTTTCCAAGGCCACCCTGTAACCTGCAGCTTATACACAGTGTTCAGCTGCCATAGTGATTTGCTAAACAGAAATGTCTTTTCCTAAAAAAAAAGCCTAACCCTTTCCCCGAGAATCACCATCGTTCCCATTGCCTTAGACCCTCAGCCTCCCTGACGGACATCACCCACCCATCTCTGAAGGTGCTTGGGTTTAGAATGCTGTTTTACACACACTCAGCCCTCCACACTGGGTGGTTTCACAGATACTGGAAATCAGAAATGTGTTTAACTGTGTCTGTGCTAGACATGCTGACTGCTTCTTGACATTCTTCTCTAAGCAGCAAAGCATAGCACCCAGTTCCACAGTTTTCACTCCATGTCAGGCTTCGGAGTCATTCAGAGAATTCTAAAGCAGATGGGAAGGAGTAGGTATTTTGTACAAACACTGTGCCACTTGATACAAGAAACTGAAGCATTCACAAACCATCAGAAGGAAAACCCCCCACTCTCAATCTCGCAAGGATACTAGGGAATGGTCGTACAGTATCTATCTAGGGCCGTCTTTGGTCTACACCGCATTCCCTACTTAAATCAGCCACAGTGGACAGCTTTGTCCTCCACACCCCATCCTAACAGGTCACATCCCTCTTCCCAGATTCCCTCCAGTTCACATCCTACCCTCATGCCATGGAAGTCTGGCAGGTCCAAGCTAATCGAAACATCTGGGTAAGGAAGCAGCCCAGACTTCCTGGATGTGGTAAGTGACCCGTCATGAGATGGCAGAGTTTAAACACTGGGTAAATTATACCAAGACACTCAGTCTTTTGTCTTCCAACTTGGAATCTGAAAACTTTTATACTTCCACAGGAAAAAAGAATGAGCTAGGACACTGGAATTCCATTTTATACAACTGAATTCCTGAGAATTTTGATGTTTCTGAGGTATTTCCAGTGGTCACAAAATTACCTTTTTTGTTTTTTGGTTTTTTTTTTCTTTTTTTAGCCAGAGTCTTATATAGCCCAGGTTGGCCTCAAACTCACTCTGGTAGACGAGACTGGCCTTGAACTCCTGATCCTTCTGCCTCTATGGGGGCAGTGTACCACTGACCCCATCTACTTTTAATGGGAAGTATTCTGACAGATGACCTGTCACTTTCTTCCTGCAAGTGGTCTTCATCTGATATCTTTGAACCTAAAAAAAAAAATCCCAAGAAGGTCAATGGTTCTGTGAATTTATATGGAAAAAAAAATTACATCTTTGTTTTGTGGACTTCTAACAAAAACCAGCATTTCTTTCAAAAATGAAGGCAGGCGATAAATAACCCTAAATGGTACTATTAGTCCTTGTCACTTTGTCCACAGTAGAAACCAGAAGTCCTTTAATATTGAATCGGAGCAGCTGAGAAGTCTCAAAATAGCTCTCTTGTTCAGTCACTAGTTCAAGGTCATGACAATCATTTGATGAACAGTCTAGGCCTGGTTATCTACTGAAGTAATTGAAAGGTACATATGTTCCTGTAATACATGGCCGTGGGCTTTTTAGAAAAAAGTCTATCCAGTCCAGTCCAGTAAATGTTTACAACCTGTTTATACTCCACAGTTACGAACTGCACCATGGCTTCATCACGTCTCAAAGCTCAGTGCCAGAGTGTTCGCATAGCTCCTTTATGCATTGCTATGACAAAATGTATGACAAAAGCCACCTAGGGAAGGAAGGGCTTGTTTGGGCTCAGAGGTTGAGGGGACAGTCCCTTACGGTGGGTAAGCCATGACAGCAGGCGCCTGAGGCAGCTGCTCACGTAATCCCTTCAGTGGAAAGCAGAGAGGAGGTGAGACTGCGCTTTCTTTTTCTTCAGTCCAGGACCCCAGTCCACGGGATGCCACCATCTGCTTTCAGAGTGGGTCTTCCCTCTTCAGTGAGACCTTCCTAAAAACGCCCTGACAGAAACACCCATGGTTTTCCATGGCAATTCTAAACCCAGTCATGCTGATAAGGAAGACTGATCGTCGCAGCTAGGCCATGCCAGGCCCTGGGGTCCATCCTCAGAGTCACAAAGAAGCCAAGGTGAACTGTAGTGAGACTCAGGTGTGGCCCCAGGTTTAATCCCATCACCATGCTTTGAAACTCTCAGCCTTACAGTAGACATGTTCTTACCCTCTGCCAATCAATGGCTCCTCCTCTTCCAAGTAGGGAGTAGTCCACAAAGTCATTTGTTTCTTCAGATGTAGGAGCTGCATAACCCCAGTTGAGCTCCATTTGACAGTTATTAATTAATGCTTCTACTTTGTCCTGGGAACTGTACTGGATCTACAGAACCAGAGATACTCTGATCCGATCTGATTTTCACTAGTGGGTAGATGTGAGCCAACTTCTAAAAAATTAAGAGTTTAAGGTTAAAAGAATGTATCTCATTGAAGACATCAAAAATTGCTCTGGAGCCATTGTTTCTTAACTGTGCAAGTTCAGAAACAGGCAGTAGTGAATCCTGGGCTCCTTTAGGAAAGGCAAACAGCAACGTTTCCCCTCCCCCTCTCACAGGATCCCATGTAAGCTCCACAGGACATTCCATCTTCAGAAACAGAGAGCTCTATGCAGGTACGGTCACCACAGGCCAGAATGTTGATAGCCCCTTCTTAGTATAAGAGAAATAAGCTCTGGGGCTGAAAAGATAGCTCAGCACCCACATGGAGATTAACAACCATCCGGAACTCCGGTTCCAGGGGATCCAACGCCTTCTTCTGACCTCCATGGCCATTACACAGCTTGGGTGCACTTACATACATGCAGGCAATACACTAATACACATGAAATTAACAAAGTATTTTTAAAAGGAAAATAAGCTTCCCTGGTGGCTGCACAGGAGCGGTGTGGGGAAGCGTTCCTGGCCCCACTCTGAATCTGCACACAGCACCCCATCTCTGCGCTCTGCCCCTCCCTGTACCTCACCTCACCCACATCCTCTCAGGCTTTATCTGCTTACCTCAAGCCATCACTCTCTTCTGCCTGGATATTGCAAGACCCCACACTTCAAAACTGTCCTTCCAACTCCCACTTTCCCCCCAGTCTCCTCTCCACCTTGAATTCCAAGTGACCCAACTAATAATGCCACATATGTAAAGTCACTATGGAATACAAATATGTGTGTAGCCCTGGATCCAACTTTGCCTGAAGCCAGGTACTTGTGTGGATGTCAGTTACACTTGGTCTTAGCTGAAAGGTAGAGAAAAGACTGGGTTCATGAGCCAAAGCTTCCTCATTCACTTACGTCAGCTGTAATCATCTTTGTGTTCCCCAAAACCGATGCACCCCAGATAATAATGAACTTCCTTCTCCTACCAGATATCTTTAGACCCCACTTGGCTTATCCTGTGCTTGGCACATATTTAGCACACACCAAATGTTTGTTGAGTGAATTGATGGGATGATATTCAAGTCCTGTTCCACACAGTAACAGAGTCTTAAAGGAAAAGACCTTAGTCTTATCCCTGAAAACTCCAAAGTCTCAGCATAAAAACGTGAAATTGGAAGCTAACAGCTGACGACTGTGTTCTGTCCCTCATCCTCTTCTCCTCCACCAAGTGGGTTTTAAGGGCAGCGCCAGGCATTTTCGGCATGGCCTCAAATGTGGTTTTGCTTACTTCCCATCCCACAGAAAGGCTCTCATCTCCCGAACGTCTTTTATTTTAAAGTCCAGCTGGAGGAAAAATGTGCACATAGAAAAGCCTGTAATTACCAGATCTGATTTTCATTTGAACTTTTCCTCCCTGACATCACTTCAAAGTTCTACGGTGACTGGCAGCCAACCAGACCCTGATGTGTGTCTGTGATAGAAAACCCACTGACGTATGTGTGTCGTGTGTGTGTCTGTGTGTGTGTGTGTATGTGTGTGTTGGCATATATGTTTCTGTAAGTGAATAAGCACAGCATGCAGGTAAATTTATTTTGGATAGATGGATGGGATGGGTTGATGGGTGAATGGATGGGTGTTGGGTGAGTGGATAGATGGATGGGTGGATAGATGAATGAGTGGATGGATGGGCAGAAAGATAGATAGGTGGATGAATGGGAGGTGAATGGATGGATGGGTGGGTAGATGGATGGATGGGTGGGTGGGTGGATGGATGGATGGATGGGTGGGTGGGTGGATGGATGGATGGGTGGGTGAATGGATGGATGGGTGGGTAGATGGATGGATAGATAGGAGGGAGACTGTGTACCATTTGTATAAGTGAATGCAAGTGGGTATATCTGTGTGAATAAGTATATGACTGGAAACCAATGTGAGGATGACTGTGTGGGGCTCCTGTGGGATGTGATTGTGGGTCTGCTTGTACACAGGTTCTTTCCTGTAAAAGTCATCAAGAGATTAACAAGCTGGAGTGACATTTTGGCAGTGGGGCGGGGGGAGGTCATAAATACCAAGTGAGAAGGAAAAGGAAGAGAGGACAGTGCGAGGCACTGGGAGGTGAACTTCCAGAGAGTCCCAGGGATTGAGATGGAGGGAGGCCACAACTCTGCAGGCAAGAGGCACCCATACTGGAAGGGATGCTGTGAAGGTAGAGGACTTACAGCCACCCAGTCACATCTTCTAGAGTCCCGAACAGATCTGCAAAGAGATTTCCTGGGTGTGAGAAGCTCAGTTGGGACATTTATGTATAGAGAGCCATGTAGAAAAAAGTCTGCTTTACATGGTAATGGACAGCGTCTCCGAGGTCAAACTTTATTCTATTACTGTGGACTAACGAAGACCAGGAACTCCAGAGTCAACATCTTTTCTGAGCCTCAGTCTCAGTTTCTTCACCTATGAAAAGGGATGATGCTTATCAGAAGCAGCTGTAGGGAATTTCCAAGTTCCTACTGCTGCAACTTTCCTGAACTGAATCACTGTGGCCTTGAATTACAAGCCAGAATCAACCCTTCCTCCTGAAGCTGTTTTGGTTAGGTTGTTTCATCAACAGCAACAGAAACATAACTATGATACATTCTGGGGAAAAAAGACTTCACACAGCACCCAGGACACAGGGCATGGTGCTGGCCAACTGCAAGTCCATGTCTCTGCCTTGCTTCCTGGAGATTTCTCCATGGCAAATGAACTAGGTTCTGTGAAAGCATATACCTGATATTACAGTTTTTTTTAATTTATTTGTTTTTATTTTGCATATGTGTTTCATCTGCATGTGTGTAAGTGCACCACATGCATGCAATGCCCATAGAAGCCAGAAGAGGAAGTCAGAATACCCTGGAGTTGGAGTTAAGGGTTGTTATTAGCTGCCATGTAGGTACGGGGAACTGAATCTGAGTCCTCTGGAAGAGCAGCCAGTGCTCTTAACTGCTGAGCCTTCTCTCTAGACCAAGCTGGTCTCTGACTTGCCATGTCACTGAGGATGACCTTGAAATTCTGATCCTCCTGCCTCCACTTCTTATGTAGTGGGATTACAGGCAGGTACCACCGCATTTGGTCTATATGGTACCGTGAATGGAACCCAGGACTTCCTGCCAGGAAAGCACTCTACCAACTGAGCTATATCCATCTTCACCCCAGGAGAGTACTATTTATTATTATTACTATTATTATTATTAAGCAGCATATGCTTCTACATATTTAAAAAGGGTTTCAGTGGAGTTACCCTGTAATGAGGGAACAACGCCTTTCCAGATGCCACAGGTTATCAAATAAAAAAGTCTAGTAAACTGAGTGACAACAGAGTAGAACAAAGGTCAAAAGGAGGAAAATGTATCTGGGAGCCAACCTGGGAGCAAGAGGGCCCACAAAATGGGGAGCCAGGCTTTGAGGTGGACGCGCACATCATTGCTTGGAAGAGACTGGCCAAGGTGATGTAGAAGTGAAAATGAAAATTCTCAAGCTTGGAATGTTCTGCTTTTCACCCAAGTCAAGTCAGAAAGGGCAGCACAGCTTAGTGTTAAGGATGGACAGGCGGAGAGCAAATCACTTGTTCTGAAAATACACTCATCTCTCTACTGACCTGAAACATTATTTTTCACACAAAAGCAGCCTCTGGACACAGCTGTAAAGAATGACCCATGAGCATCTATCTCAGAGAGCAACTGGGCTTTCCAAGAAGAGGCCATGGAGCCCCAGATGCTCTAGAGCCCAGGGTCCCCAGTAAGTATCACGGGGTGGGGGATGCTTAAGGATGGAGAGAGCTTTGTGTACCTGCCACTTAATGTGCTAGTGGATAGATGGCACCATGTGAGATGCTGGGCACAGATGGAGCCAACCAACAAAGGTGGCAGGGTAAGATGAGGCTCCTCTCTGGAAAAGGAGTCAGTGCACTGCTTGGGTTTGTATCTGTCTGCCCATCAGCGGACATCAGTGTTCAGCTGTACTTGTGGAGTCTGGGGAGCAAGGATGTGAAGAATTATCCCATAGAAACGCATCATAGGCCACACCTGTCATGTGCAGAGGTCCAGTGGTCGTGCTGTCAGGGCAACAGAAAAGAGAAGAAAGCAGGTGGCATCAGTTTTGACAGTGCTTTGTTTAACTCAATATGCCTCAAATAATATTTCAATGTAAGACTTACTGACACATTTTGTATGTTTTTCTCCCACATCAAGTCTACAAAATCTGGCAGATATTTTCAGGGGTGGTCTGTCTGTCATTCTGGTTTTCAGTAGCCATAGGGGCAAATGGTTACTACCTGTGACCTCCCTCCAAAAAACTGCATATCTATATATGCATATATATGAATATATATAAATACCCCTCTTCTTCTTAACCATGGTAACTAAAACTGCAAAAAGTGGAACCATGTAAAAACATTTTTAAAAGGAAGTATGGAGAACGATAACTAACATGAAAAAACTCTTGAAAAATCATATGGAAGCCTAGTACTAGAGACGCTTCCTACAGCATATGCTTCTACATATTTAAAAAGGGTTTCAGTGGAGTTACCCTGTAATGAGGGAACAACGCCTTTCCAGATGCCACAGGTTATCAAATAAAAAAGTCTAGTGCCTGGAGGAGGTTATTTCTTTTTGGAGTTGGTAATCAGTGGAGTCCCATAGATCCCTACAAAATTTCAGGCTATTCACTGCTCTTGGTGACCCTCCAAACTTGATGGTAGGACTTGATTGCTAAAGATACGACATGCTTGAGTCATAGAGCATGGAGAAATCAAGCTGGTACTGGCCTGGAAGCTTCATCCCTACTGGCTAGCCTTCACAGTGTTAGAAGGTGTTCTGCACAGTACCAGAAGAGAAAAGTAACCATCAGCCATACCCAGCTATGAACCCTGCAAGCTACAGCAACAGCTGGCCTGGCAATTTATGCCACAGGTACAAAATGGCACAAATGTTATGGGAATAACCAAACACTTTCTGGTTGGATTTAAGCTTGCTTCCCAAAATAAAACTTGTGTCTGGCTCATTAATGAGGCCAGGAACCTGAGGCCAGGTAGGTCATAATCCTAGAGGAGAATCTACTATTATTCTTCTGCTACATGGACATATTATTAAACTGACTCCCAAAGACTTACTGATATACCCAAATAAGTGCATCTCTCAACCCTCATCACAGAAGTTACTTCTTATAGCAGATAACATTTAACATAGAGAACCACAACCGTCAATGTGTAGAGAATAAGAGACTGCAGTGTGTTCAGCCCTAAATGGGACATTTGTATCACACTCCTCTCCTCTAAGGCTCGGGGATCATTTCAGAAGAACAGACCAAAAGACTGTAAGAGCCAGAGACAGTGGATGACTGCTAGGGGTTTCTGGTCACAGGGCAGTTGCTTAAATGAACTGACAGTAGCTGTAACAACATGCACAAGATCAAGCCAGTCATATTCCAGCATGGAGGTGGGAGGTGCTCAGGAAGTCCCACTCCTAGCTGAGGAGTGCTTGGCAACTGATGGCTGCTGGGAAGGAGAGAGTCAGTTTTCTTTAGGGATGTGATCCCTGTAGGACTTCATGGGTTTAAAAGAACAAGAGAGAACACATGAAATTCGGAGGGAATAGTGGCAGTGAGCAAAGGGGAGGAACTGAAGGAGAGGAAACCAAAAACATTATAGACACGCATAAAATTCCCAAAGAAAGGTGGCAGGGGCTGGCCAGTGAGATGGCTCAGGGGACAAAGGTGCTTGCACTCAAGGCTGCTGATCTGAATTCAATCTCTGGGACCCACATGGTAGAAGGAAAGAATGGGCTCACCTGGATTGTTGTTCCTAGGGGAACACACATGGCACACACAAAACTATAAACACATGCACACACACAAATAAAAATAAACAAATAAATGAAGTATAGGGAAGTGAAACCATGGGTTAGGGTACCGCATAGCAGCATTGCTCTCCAGTGCGCAGTGAACGCCGCCACATGGTCAATCTCAGTCTATTTCTTGGAACCCAAATATTTTATCCTTCTCTATCCTTTTAGTGCTTTCCCCAAATTAAATGTGCACCCCCCAACACCAGGGGAATGTCTTTCCTAAAGCTGAGATTCCCAGCTCACCTCCACATAACTTCTACAGGAACAGTATAAGCTTGTGGGGTCTACATCTACCCAATGCCCTGACCCGGATGAGCAGTAATGTCTGTGTACATCGGAACCTTCCACAGTGGGCAGAATGTTCTCGACCTATGTTATTTGCCTCAGTGGCCCCACAAACCATGTGTGAGTGTAGACCACATTACATGGGGCTTCTGGGACTGAGAACCTAAATGTTCATTTCCTTTCATTTTAATTGATATAAATTTAAATAGTCATATGGATTCAATGGTATTGGATGGGACAGGTCTAACAAGACCTTCTTTCTTTAATAAAACTCAGAACTGTGGACTCTCAATTAAGGGAAATGTTGATTGTAGATCTTAGTATACTCAGTTCCTCATCCCCATCATCAGTAAGTTTGGATGTATGTAATGGGAAATGCTGGATGGATGGATGGATGGATGGATGGGTGGGTGGATGGATGGATGGATGGGCAAAAAAGCAGGTAGATGGGTGCAGGTAGGGATGGATGGAAGGATGCATTCATGAGTGCATGGATGGTTGGATAAATGTATAGATAATGGATGATAGGTAGATAGGTGATAGACAGAAACATATATAGAAGACAGATTGACAGATGGATAGACTTTTTTTCTTAAAGTTGAAATTACCACAATTACCACTTTACCTGATGTATAATATCTTACCATCTGCAGAATTCCAGCCAGAATTCTGGCAACAAGGTAAGGGACAGGTCCATCAAAACAGAATAAAGCAAAAACACCTGCGTCAGACAAAAACTCGTTCCTCGCCTTGTTTTCTCTATTTCACCTGCACAGATTCCTCATAGACCCCCGCCAGCAGAGCTGACTGAAATCCCCAGAGGTGAGCTTAAAGAGAACGTGGTCAAGGTGGCTCAAGAATGGGAGGAGACACTCATTGTGTGACCTTGAACGTGGCCCTCCCTGATTTTTTTCTCATCTCTAGAAGAGAAGAGCCCGAGCTAAGAGCCTGAGTTCTAGACCTTTTGAGTTTTGAAATTCTTAGTAAGCAGCATATTGTCTTTATATACAAGATGCCAGAGTATGTATTTACAAATTGAATAGAGTGGGCTTGGGAATATGTGCGGGGGGGTGCACACATATACATATCACATATATATTACATATAAATATATACTCAGTAATCAAAATGTAGATTATATTACATCTCTTACTCTACTGTATTTTTTATTGCAGTGTAATATATGTTTTTCACACACAAAGAAAGAGTCTGGAACTGTACACGGTGAAGGCTAGCACTGATAACAGCCCTGTGTAGTCAGTGACTATCCTAGGTATTCTCTGTTGCTGTGATAAACACCACACCAAAACCAATTTGGGGAGGAAAGGGTTTATCTCAGCTCTCAGGTCACAGTCATTGTGAGGGAAGCCAGGGAAAGAGCACCAGGCAGGAACCTGTAGGCAGGAACTGAAACAAAGACGTGGAGGCATCCTGCTAACTGGTTTACTTCCCCTGTCGTACTCAGCTAGCTTTCTTATACAGCCCAGGCCCACCTCTCTAGAGATGACACCTGTCCACAGTGGGCTGGGCCCTCCTACATCAATGGTCAATCAGGAAAATGCCCCACAGACATGCAGATAGACCTATCTGATGGAAGCAGTGCCTCAGCTGAAGTTTCTTCTTTTCAGATGTCAGGTGGACAAAGGCTAACCAATACAGTCCCCAGCGTCTATTGGTCCTGACAACCTGGGCTCTGTTTATCTTTAGGTACACAATCCTAGTTCCTCCTGTCTGATCTAAGCCCAGGTAAACTGGATGTAGTTGACTCTGCATTACTACCCCAGTTCCTGTGACAGACATAGGACAAAGACCAGTCTATCAAAGTGAATGATGAGCCATGCCTGGACCTAGGAGCACAGAGCTCTCTTTCTTCTGGGAAAAGATGAGTCTGGAGGGCCCAGGGTCTTCTGGTGAGGAGTGCCTGCGAACGGTTGACCTTACATAAATGAGGTGGAGAAGAGGCCAATAGATGTGTTGTGAACCCTGGCCCAAGCTGGGTGGAGACAGCTGCCATGTTCATGTTAACCTGACAGGATGTGAAGCCACCTAGCAGACCAGCCTTCTGGCATATCTGTGAAGGATTTTTAGCCCTCGGGCATGTCTGTGACGAATCACGTTGATTAGACTGGAACCAGAAGCCCTCTCCTACAAGTGGGTGACATCATCCCCTGCGTTAGGCCCTGGCCTGGATATAAAGGAGAAAAGGAGCCCACAACACGAGAGAGTGCCACTCTCCGCTTCCTAGCTGGGAATGCGCTGTGAGCAGCTCCTCACTCTCCTGTGCTGGGCCTTCCCCAGAACCATGGACTGTAGCCTTTGGCTAGGGGCTGAAGTAAAGCTGTTCTCCCTTCAGCTGCCTGTGTCAGGGTGTTTCAACACAGACACAGGAAAAGGAACAGAGTGCAGCTCTACCCTGCAGTCTTCCGTCTAGTAATTCCCTGGTTTCTTTGGCCCCCAAGGCCGCATGGTATGGCAGTGGCTTGCAAACTTCATTATCAAGTGCATGGAACTGGCCTCATACAGTAGAAGCACCTCCACGGCCCGGTCCAGGGGTTGGTATTTGTGTTGACTTTTTTGTCAATGACCTCAGACTTAACCTTCTAAAGATGCTTTGATGTTCTTGAGCTCAGTAATATGTGTAAGTTGCATGGTCAAGTTCTTGGGGTGGGTCAAACACTGGACTGGCACTTTTCCTGTAGCATGTCCCTGACTCCTCAGCCTCATCCTGGGTGATGGGTGCTGTTATTAGGACTGCTTTATAGGGAGGGAAACAGAGGCTGGAAGAGGCTAAGCAATTGTTTAAGATCACACAGCTAATAAACACTGGAACACACGTATGTCTGGTCTCACAGACCCAGCTTACTACTGCTTTTTTCATGTCAGGCAAGAAGAAGACTACTTAGACAAAAGAACTCTCCAAAAGGACCTGTCTTAGCCAAGCCGGGTGATGCAGACCTATAATCCTAGCACTTGGGAGACTAAGGCAGGAAGATCACAAGTTCAAGATCAGCTTGGGCTAGAGTGAGTTCAAAGCCAGTCTGGGTATTTTAGTAAAACTTTGGTTCAAATTTTAAAAACTAGAGGGCTGGGGAGATGGCTACAGTGACTGTCAGGCAAGTGGGAGGACCACAGTTCAAATCCCTAGCACCTACATAAAAGCCAGACAGCCCAGCTATAGTCCCAGAGCTTAGATGACAAAGGCAAAATATCCCTGGGGCAAGCTGGCCAGCCAGTCTAGATGGACAGATAAGCCTAGATAAACAGATGAGTTCTGCATTCAGTGAGAGATCTTGGCTCAGTAAACAAAGTGAAGAGTGACAGGAAAACACCTGATATAAACCCCTGGCCTCTATACACATGCACACATATGTACATACATACACATGCAAAAACTAATTTTAGTATTTTATTATTCTTTGTATTTTATGTGTATGAGTGTTTTGCCTGCATGTATATAAGTGCACCCATGTTGTGCAATGCCCAAGGAGGTCAAGTCAGAAGAGAGTGTCAGATCCCCTGGAACTGGAGTTATGGATGGTTATTTCTTGCCACGTGGGTGCTGGGAACTGGATCCAGATCCTTTGCAAGAGCAGTCGGTGCTCTTAACCTCTGAGTCATCTCACCAGCCCCCAGAAGTATTTTTAATAAAGAACAGAGGATTCAACACAGTGCTTGAGAACTTGTCTAGCATGTACAAGACTTAGATTCCATCCCCAGAAACACTAAATATATATATATATATATATATATATATATATATATATATATATATATGTCCGGTATGCTGGAATAGAAGTTCCCATAGGGAAGGGACTTAACTGTCTCATTGGCTACTAAACACCCAGCACTCATCCCAGTGCCTGGCACCAAGGGGTGCTGAATGAGCCAATGAATGCATTAATGACAGAGATGTGGCTCCAAGGGCTGAGAAGACCAAGGTACATGACAGCTTACAGGAACACCCATCCCAGGCCGACATCTGAAGCATTCCTCCTGCCTCATCAGGGATGGATTTGAATGGCTCAGGCATGCTTTCCAGTTGAAAATGTTCATTTAATTAGCCGGCATTTTCCAAAACGGATGTGCCTGTCCCGATCACTACGTCTGCCGTGGACATTTGTTGAAAAGGCTCCCTTCCCCCAAACATCAAAGCATGTGAGCCCAGACCTTTTCTCCCCCAATTACTTCCACTGGGAAAGGACAGCGGGCAGCTGAGAAATCAGTCACAACATGCAAGATGTTTTCTCTCAGTACAAGGATGCTCGCAGCTAAGTGCTGACCCAAAAGGCAGGGGAATAAACTGTTGTTACACAAGCTTGTTTGGCCAACACAGGCATCACTGTGACCCGTCAAGATCCGTCTCTCATGGACATTTAGCTTCTGCTCTACAACACAGAGCCAAGAACTAGCCTGGGCACTCAGCTTCACGCCGTTCTGTTGTATTTCCTGGTGGCTGGAGTTGCTCCTGGGGTGAGTGTCCTGGTCCCTGCACTGACTGTCCTTGCTCACTAGCATTCAGCTTTGACTCCCAGTCCACATGCTTTTCCCACTTGAGTATCTCTGCAGCCCCAGCCTGCATCAGTCAGAGCAGCAGATGGAGAGGACAGGACCAACCTTTTGGACAGAAGGCATTCTCCTTGAAAATCCAAGTCCTGGGGCTACAGAGATAGCTCAGTCAGTACAGTGCTTGCCTGACAGGCGTGAGGACCTCAGTTCTCCCTAGAACCCATGGAAAAGCCAGGCATAGTGACATGCACCTGTACTCCCAGTGCTGCTAAGGAGACAGAAGCCAGAGGATCCCTGGGGATCACTCCCCAGCCTAGCCTATTCCGTGAGTTCCAAGCCACTAAGAGACCCTACCTCACAAAGAAGATGGGTGAGCCGGGCAAGGTGACTCAAGCACTCGGGAGGCAGAGGCAAGCTAGGTGGATCTCTGTGAGATCAAGGCCAGCCTGGTCTACACAGTGAGCTCCAGGATAGTCAGGACAATGGGGGGACCCTGTCTCAAACAAACAAAAGATGTGGACAATACCTGAGGAATGACAACCAAAGTTTGGATGCATGCACACATGTATAAACATATGCACATATACACATACACACATGCACACGTGCACGTACATATATGCAGGTACACACGTGCATGCATATGTGCATAAGTGGACATACATGTACACATATACATGCACACATGCATATGCATGAATGCACACATATATAAGCAAACATGCACATGAACACGCATACACACGCACACTCAAGTCTCCACATCCGCAAAGCCACAGCTGGACTTGCTTGGGCCCAGCCTTGCCCTGGGTCCTTCATCCTGAGAACAGGCGCCTTTCACGACCCACAGAGCCCTGCCTGCTCCTCACGTCCCGCTCGGCCCTCACGTCCCGCTCGGCGCTCCTGCTCCAGCAGAGCCTTCCTGCTGTTTCTGACGATCCCCATCCCCTTTACCGACAGCTCCTTTGCCTCTGTTGCTCTTTGTGCCTCAAGCATCCTTCTTTTCTCCCATGTTCTGGACCTGGCAAATCCTATTCTGCATCCGCTTATTTTTTATTTGTGATTATTCTCTTTCTCTCTTTTGTTTTATTTATTGAGGTTGGGTCTCACATTCTAGCCAAGGATGGCCTGAAATTCATTATGTAGCTCAGGCTGGCTTTGAACTCATGGCAATCTTCCTGCCTCGGCTTCCTGAGTGCTGACAGGCGGAAGTCATTACACCCAGCTCTTTGTCTGCTTCAGTGCCACTTCCACCAGGAAAGGCCTCCTGCCCTCTCTCTCTGCCCCTATGGGAAGCATTTAATTCAGTTACTTTCCCTGTAAGTTTAGGGTCAGCCCACCCAGCATCTCTAGCTGTCGTATGAACACTTCATCATCCTTAACACCTGGATCCCTTAACACTTGTTGCCTAGTAGGGACCCAGGGACAGCTGTTGAGCTGTAGGGATAAGCATATAAACAGAGTAGAGCCTTGCGGGGAAAGAAGTTGGACTCCCATATGCAAATAGTTGAGTGGCCAATGCTGACCTTGGCAGTGAATGCAATCATAGAGAAAATCTCCCTCCTGGCCCAGGGTGCCAAAAAGGCTGAATCTCCCCAACTGTTGTCTCGTTGTCCCAAGGAGGAAATTACCTTGTACCTACAAAGCCATTCCAGCCAAACAGGTCTGTTCATAGCTCCAAGGGCAGGTTCACTTTGCCCTGGAGCCCTAACCAGCACAGTTGGCCTCCAAGACAGGCCACTTGCAATACAGCTTTAGAGAAGAGACCCAAGCGAGCAAGAAGGCGAAGAGCCGGAGTCTCAGACAGGAGGACTGTTGGACTTGGCTTTTGATCACCAAAGAGCCAGAGCTGAAGGATCAGAGACCGTGGGGCAAAACAGCAGCAGAGATCTTTAAAGACTGGGAAGGCATTTTCCTTCCAAATTCCATGTTACCGTTGGCTGGCTCAGTCCAGCCAAGCCCTTTATCAGATTAGCAGGCTTTGATCACCCTCCACTCGCTGAGACATGTAGTTCGAAGTTCACTGATAGGGCCAGTGAGATGGCTTAGCTGATAAAGGTGATTGCCACCAAGTCTGACAACTTGAGTTCAATCCCTGGAACTCACATGGAGGAAGAAGAAAACTGGACTTACTCCCACAAGTTGTCCTCGGCCCTCCATATGCATAGCGCGGCACCTACAGTAACCAACCCACACACACTCCAAATCAGTCAATGAATTTAATTTAGAAAGCCTTCTAACTCATAGGTATCAAGAACTGATGACTTCTGTCACCTGTACCTGAGTCCTCTAATTTCTAGAAAAGTGAATTTATTCTTCCATTTCTCAGTGTCTCTAATCTCTCTTGAGACATTGCTCTAAAAATAACTCAAGAGGAATCCTAGTTCCTTGGATATTCCTCATAAACGGAGGGTGCTTTCTTGCCTGCAAACGTATGCTTAAAAACCATGCTGGTTTCGCCTAAAACACGTGGGGTGTGACAGTTCACTCCTGTGACACCAGCTTGGAAGGCTGAGGCCAGAAGACCACTGAGAGTTCCCCAGACAGCCTGGGCTGCAGACTGAGTTCCAGACCATCCTGGACTAAGGATGAAACTGGATCTCAAACACAAAACAGTAAAAGAAGCTTGACCTGAAACTGGCTTTTCTGGGTTTTGGGACCTAGGTTTGCTGTGTTGGGGGCTATATAACCTGAAGCCAAAACCTAGCCTCTTAGAGACTCAGTATCCTTGTCTGTAACAGAGCTCTCTCATGACTGTTGGTGGAGACTAAATAGGATGATGTCTGTTGAGCACCAAGCTCGGATTCTGATTCTTAAAAAGGGCCAGTTGTTGGACTGAAGAGATTGCTCAGCAGTTAAGAACACAGGCTCAAGTTTGAATCCCAGCACCCATATGGCC
Source organism: Eospalax fontanierii (assembly GCA_035773235.1). NCBI lineage: Eukaryota > Metazoa > Chordata > Mammalia > Rodentia > Spalacidae > Eospalax > Eospalax fontanierii. The sequence continues at coordinate 77,395,192 of CM069529.1, read as the reverse complement.
TCTAACAACAGTTCCAGGGGATCCGAGACCCTCTTCTGTCCTTCATTATGCTGGCGCTCATGGATACAAGTAGGCAATGCATTCATACACATAAAACAATAAATAAATATATATGTATATATATATTTTTTTAATTTAAGGATGCTGAGTCAGCACTAGGGAGTCAGAGGCAGGTGGATCTCTGTGAGACTGAGTCCAGCCTAGGAACTTGAGAGACTCTGTTTTTTTTTTTTTTTTTGAAAGTGCTATTTATCAGCACTTATTTCTGTGTTTAAGTGGATTCCTTCTGTGAATTAAGGCTTGGATTAGACTAAGTAAGATTTGTAATTCTAAAACAGTATAGTAAAGAACTAAAATAGACTTTTCTGTTACTATTTAAATTTAGAGACACACACACAGAGTGGGGAAGGCAAAAGAGGCAGAGCTCTGGTTCATGTGGACTCCAGGATGTGCCCCAGAGAAACTTTGTTATTTCTGTTGTTAATACATTCCTGATAGCCACTCACTTCCTGGTTGTTTGCCTCTTTGGCTCTGACTGGCTGGATTCCAGTTCACTGAGGGTTTAATGCACTTGGAAGCTGTGTTATGAAGACCTTGAAGCCTCTAGGAAAAGGAAAACTTCCCTTTTCTCCCTCTTTCTCCCCACTTGTGGCAGCCAAGTCCACCCAGACCCCCAGATGAGGGGTGTTCCAACTTCAGGGGCTGCAGCAGTGATTCTATGGCAATAGACCATCTATTGTCCCCAAATTATAGCATTTTCGCATCCAGCATGTGAGCTTCTCACTGGCCCCCCTCAATGGGATGTGTGTGTCCTGCACCTGAGGTTTTGACTCTGAACAAGTCACTCCATATTCATGAAATACATCTCATGTGACTTCATCCAAAGTTACCCTCATCCAACCGGCATAGTCACCTGCCAAGGCCTTCCCCGCCTGGAACAAAGTCATGGCTGCACACAGATTCGCAGACACACGTAACTTTCAGGTTCCTCCTCTCCCCTCCGCCCTGCCTCCCAACCAGGTTGTTCCCATTCAGCCAAACTTGAGAGTAAAACATTTGAAAAGGAAAGAAAATGTCGTCCTCCTTGATTACCACAGACATGTTAAGGTGTAATTCCACCACTAACAAAAGATCTATTTGTTTTTTCTGAATGACTGAAAGAAGTTGAAAAAGCTTCAGGGCATTATACAGAGTCAGGCCAGAATACACCCACACCAAAACCAAGCTTCTTTCCTAAAATCTGGCCAGCCCAGCACTCACCAAACACAGTCCCCTTTCCAGACTGTTTTCTCCTCCTCTGTACCTCTTGATGGTATTGCCGACTACCTAAAATCAGCCCCAAAGTGCCTGTCCACACCCTAGTTTAAAAGATCAAGAACAAGATTAAAAATTCAGTGCAAGGTTTAACCAGGGGTTACAGCGCCACCTGCTGGTCCTTTTAATGAAACAGCTTCTTCCTAAATCCACACTGCAAACCGTCCCCCATTTCAAAGCGGCCGAAAGAGTTTGATGGTATAGCTTCAGGCATGGGAACTTGTGCTTTTAACTTTGTTAATGTTAATATCCCATTATTCTATTACAAGAATACACATTCAAAACGAAAGGCTCTTTTAACTTTTTTTCCCTTTCTTTTAACGTTATTTAAAAGCAAGATCAGACATCTGGGAGAGATAGACTCTGTTTATAATTGCTTTTATTATTCCTGCTCTTGTTCTTACTACTGTGATAATGATTTTAGTGTTATATTAATCAATAATAATAATGAACTCCTCGGAACTTCGGTTTTACACGCTCTTAATGGAAACCCCTAAATCAGAGTGTCACCGTTTGCAGAAGTATTTATGATTCTCAGGGGAGTTTACAAGACCCTAACACAACAAATAAATAAAAATATAGGAAGCTGAGACTGAACGGACCTATTTCCAAAGGAGGAAGACAAAGGCAAATTGGGGAAATGCTCATGTTTTTCCTTTTTAAGTAACTTATCTCTTCTCCAGGAGAAAACAGAATATCTCATGCCTGCATACCCCTATTTAGCATTAATTTTGCCTGAGTATTTCAGGCAGTTCACTGACAAAGCAGATAGAAAAGAAAGAGGTATCTTTCTCTTTGAAAGAATAGATGGGGTGTCATTTTAAATGTTCCCTAGCAAGTGTGTCCATCATATACGAAAATCAAACAAGCTCTTTTACATCTGCAGCAGATGGAAGTCTTGCTAAGTGATCCTGCGTGAAGACATGGGAAGCCCGGCACGCCGTACTGCACGGTCTGCGTGTCTCCAACGGCCACCATACAGCCACCCTCGGGAAGGCTGGCGTTCTTGTGGGCAGAAGTTTGCTAATTTGCACAGGCCTTTGGGATTCGAGTGGCCCCTTTTGTTTGGACTAACTTTTTAAAGACTTACCGGAGCACCGAGATTCCTGATCTTTCTACGAGGGAGGATTCGGTTAATAGTTCCCAGCATTTTCATTGAGTTCCTTCCTTTCTAGTATTTTTAGTCTTTGAGATAAAACCTCATTTATAATAAAGTCAAAATCCTGGAAAACATTTCGTCAATGGAGCATCCAGCTTTGCTGTTCATGATTTTATTGAATGAATGTTTTTTCCTTGAAACTTGGCGGCTCTCTGAGTCAAGGCTGATACAGAAATGCAGAATTAGATGGGGTTTTTATTTAAATGTTTAACATGTAAAAGTCTTATTTAAAATATTTGTCATAAAAATAGACTTTCCCCCAAAGCACAGGTTTTCTGGAGCAGACTCCTTCTGGTTAGGAACAAGGTTCCAGCAGCAGGTTCTGTTCCGGCCGACCTCAGGGACATATAAGCCTCTTGGCCTCCCTCCTCAACAGACATTTGTGTCCCCTGTTCTACAGTGCGTGAAATTTTGAGACACAATCTGATCAGAAACATTTTGAATGGAATATGGTCCCATGAGAAAAAACATCCAATTCCCCAGAGAGTCCTCATAATCTTCCCCCAGAAACGTGGGAAGGTTCTAGAAATCTCCATACATTCAAAATACCAGCTGTTAATTTCAACAAAATTTCCTGCACTGTCTGCAGCAGGATTTTTAGTAGGGTTTAAGAGAGGGAGAGGAGAAAGAGAGAGAGAGAGAGAGAGAGAGAGAGAGAGAGAAAGCGCAAATAGCTTCGCTTTGAAGTTCCCACATAATTACTGCTAAGATCTATGAAAGTGTACCCAGCCAGCCCTGCTTGCTCAAATCTGGCAGACGCAAAGGCCTCGCAGTCCAGGAAGACTTTTTAAGAGAACTCATCCGATTAAGAACAAGTACAGCCAAGGTAGATGGAAAGATGCTGCGGTTTCTGTTCTTGTTTATTTGTAGAGAGGCTTTAAAAAGAGATGGAGACCCGGGGAAAGGAGAGAAAGTGAGGGAAATGAAAAAGACACAGAGACACATAAGGGGCAGGAAGAAAGGAAGGTGGGAGGGAGGATGGAGGGGGGGAGGGAGGGAGGGAGGGAGGATGGAGGGAGGAAGGAGGGAGGAGGGAAGGAGGAAGGTGGGGAGGAGGGAGGGAGGGAGAAAAAGAAGACAGCAGAGGAGGGATTATTTGCAAAGAGGGCAAAAGAGTTGCTTTGTCTCCGCTCAGCCTCAGCCGTGATGCAGAAATTAAGTATTGCATAGAAAATACAGGAAGAAATGAGAGAGAGAGACAGAGACAGAGAGAGAGAGACAGAGACAGAGAATAGCAGGTTTCTTGTCCTTTGTTGGAACTCTGGTTAGGGACATCCCAGGAGAAAATGGTTGCAACTTGGTTTGTTGTTTCTGGAATGATCCAACCAGCAGCCACGGCCCTGGAGAGTTCTTAATGTCACAGTGCCCCCTGGAGGACGGCCTGGAAGCGACTCCAGCACAGACCTCTGACTTCCCACCTCTTGTTTTTCTTAGAATGGGGGAGGAGGGGACAGGAAAATTTTTCAACAATCTCAGAAACTTTTGAACGGCTGCCCCTGGCCAGGACTGGAGGACTTTGAGAAATAACTTCCGATTTCTTTCGGCTAGCAAGGAGGAGGGATAAAGGGGACAACTTTCTCTGTGTTTCCTTCCTCCTTACCCCCTTAATCCTATTTTAGTTGAGGTCTGACCTTGGAAATTTCTAAAAGACTTTAATCTCTTGTACTCCAAATTGCTAAAAGAAGCTGAAAGAAAGAGCGAGCACCTGTGGGCGAAGGTGTTTTAGAGTTGTTACCCATGAGCAGTTCCCACTTTCCGGATGGTAAGAACACTAACCAGTTCGTGAAACACTCTATAAATTAAAATCGTTTAAATTTTTCATAATTTCCTTTTTTCATCCTCTTGAAGAGGAAAAAAAGGAATTCAATCATTTAAACTCAGCTGAAAAAAATGATATTAAAACTCTGGGTAGATCTGATACGTTCCTAGGTTAATATCCACAGAAAACATGGAAATGTCAGCTGGTATTTTTCTAGAACTGCAAAATCCTTCTCCATCCACCCCTTGAATTCTTCTAGAGAAAGTAAACTACGGTTGCATTGAAAGAAAATGAGAAATAAACACGAGGGGGAAAAAAAGTTTCCATAAATATTTTAGAGATTATGAAAGAAATCCAGGCAGAATGTATTATGTAGATCTCAAATTTGGGGAGGTGTACACTCACTGAAATCATTAAGAATTTCATTTTTTCAGATGAAAGGCTCTGTCCCCATTACCGTTGCAGAGCCCTGATGTAATTTGAAGTGTCTTTTTGGAGGGTCTTGGTGATTAAGTCTTTTTTGTTTCTCTCATTAAAGGGCCGGTTTTCCCGATGAGGGTTTAGAACTTTGCTCCTATCTGAAATTTCACCCGCCCGGTCTCCCCCTTCACCCTGCCCCAGAGAAAGTCTATATTTATGACTGATTTTGAAAGAATAACAAATCCAGTTGTGTACTTATTTTTTTTTAACTGCTTTTGATTTTATTGAGCTACGAAATGCAGAAATCATTTCAGTGACGTTCAGAAAGGTCCACTTTAAATCACAAGGTACTCTGAGGTATAATTGCTCATATTTAAAACATTCTGTAATTATAGGAAGAAAAAATAAGGGGAAAAATGACTTTACAAGAAACAGCATTACTGAAAGCAATTGACTCTCAAGAAATGTCTGTCTTTTATAAAGTTCCTAATTTCTCAGTAAATTCTTTCAAGTTAATAACATCTTAAACATAAAGAACCTTAAGGATTCCTCTTTATTTGCCACCATGAATAACACGGGAGGGAAGTCTTTTTTTAAAATGCATTTTTAAAAAAGAACTCAGAGACAAAAATATTTCTCAGGAAATGTCAAGCACGAATGGCCACATTATATCTACATGAAATAATAAATCAAGATCAGTTTTTCCCATCTGACAAAACACAATAAAATGGGTTTAGAATATTGTTTGGATATTTTTTTCCCTCTTTTTATAGCTCTCAGGAAAAAAAGCCATAATAATAACTGGTAGCTGGTACCCTATTGGGAAAGATAGCGTGTGCGTTTTTGTAACTTGGTGGGAATTTTTTTTTCCTCTTGGTAAAGGAAATTAGATATATATTTTCGGGGGAAAGCATATAATATTTCACTGTGATACAATCCAACAAAAACCCAGGAAATCCAGATTCTGACTGATGCCCAGCTAGAAATTCACAGCATTGTCCCTTTACTCACAACAGATTTAGGAGCCGAGAATGTCTGCAAGAACCTCAAATTTCCTGACTTCCAGACTCTCAGGTCTCAGCAGAAAAGCGCTGTTCAAACACCAGCAGCCCTGGACAGACTGCTGGCTGAGTTTCCACAGTCCTTTAGTTCTCCTTCCACATTTTACATCTTTGCTCAGCATCACCTGAAATATGTGTGCATGCGTGCGTGCATGTGTGTGTGTGTGTGTATGTGTGTGTGTGTAAAATTGTGTTTTAACTACAAGGACCAGTAGACCCTAGAGAGAGACCCTGGGTTCTTTTTATGGTGAGGAATATAGAGGGAGAAAGCGGATGCATCATAGAACCCGGGATGGGAGAACGCTGAGAAAAACCTGGAGAAAGAAAGATCGAAGGGATACGCTGCTGGGGAATGCGGATGTGTCAGTGGGGTGATTTGAGACTCTGCCCAGACACCCATGAACTGTCATGAAGTCACACCTTTGTGACCATTTCTGTTACAAAATCAGGTTGTAAGACCCAACACAGGACCAGAAACCCTTCCAGAAGGTTCCAGTTCTGCACCATTTATGGATTCCAGATCATTAATTTACTACGGTGTTGTTAATTACTTTGAAGTCATGGAAAACTGAGCTTGTTGGTTTTTATGGAGCCGGCTTCTGTGCAGGCGATCTGCTGGTAGTTAGGGGAACTAAAAGCTTACATTTTTAACTGCATTCTAAGATTTTAAGCATTTGGGGAGGAGCTGGGGAAAAATTGTGAGTAAATGTTTTCAGCAGGTTATAGCAGTTAGTTATTAAATGGGCTTTGAAGCTTTTCCTTCACATATTTCTACATTCTTTAAGGGTCCAAGCAAAAGCAATCTTTAAAAAAAAAAATGTACCTAATTTGTATTTCATTGAATTTTCTGCTTGTCCTGATGTTAAGATATTTTGGTGAATTTAATTCCCCAACCCCCCCCCCCCTCTGTATGAAAGAAAATAAACTTTCTTGAAGAGATTTAGAAAGAAGAAGAAAATCCTTTTAAAAAGGCTTAGGGACTGATGGGTAGAAGGAGTGTGTGCACAGGAAGGCTTTGGAGTTTCTAAAATTCAGATTCCACAGTAGAAGGGCATTCGAGGAAGAAACGAAGCCAATTTACCTGCAACCCTTTGTCAGTGGTCGCTCTTGACTAGCGGAATGATTCTTTTCACCCACCAATAAAACCAAATCAAAAGTACCTTTGGGATTGGGTGCCAGGCAACCTCCCTCTGAAAACGAAAAACTAATTTCCTATGGTTGTTTGTTTAGCTTTGCCCCTAAGGAAATTTTCAGAGAGGAAAGAGCCGCCCGCCCCCTCCGTCCAGTGTGCCCTGTAGGGACTGCAGGAGACTGTTGACTCTGATTCTCAGGGAGTTAAACTGCTCCTGTAGTCTCTTCTCCAAAGTGAAAGAGAAAGTGATTGTCATGAAGCCAGGTTGGCAAACCCGGGTGAGTGCTTTTCGTCTTTCCTTCCCCCTCAGAGTTTGCTTTAAGATCCTTGCCAAAGCAGGATCTGTAAAGTGTTACTTCTCAGACACAGCTAGTACCTTCCATGTCCTAACAATCCTACCTGGAAAACACAGGAGACAATCAGGACCTCCCGTTAGGGACAGGAGGAATTTGTCTGTAGGAGACTAGGCTGCCCTTGAAGGCAAGGCATCATACCACAATAGACATTAAATAATTATAATAGCCAGTGTCATCCCACTTATGACAATCCTTAATGTTTGGCTACTCGAGAATTTTATAAAAAAGCCATCATTGCTAATAAGTAAAAATACCCAACAGAGTAGGTGTTTGGTGTGGAATATTTAACCTTACTAGAGGTAATGAACTTTGAAGGGCTGTCTTCACATTCATACGCTGGGAAGGTGGGAAGCAAGTCAGGTAAAGAGAAATGAACGCAGGGTGTGGCTGTTAATGATCTCCGTCCCCAGACCTCCAGGCTCCCCAGGGCTCGGAGCCCTCACTTCCCCGACTCCCCCAGCCTTCCAGACAATTGAAAAATGGACAAACCAAAGCATTCTGCCGCTCTCCCGTGCAAATTGGATTGGGTACTCAATCTGACTGAGTGCTTAGAAATTAGTCGATGAGGCAACTAATTAATAATTTGAGGAGGAGAAAGTCGATTTCTCAGTTGCACATGACACAATTCCCCAGATTTCTGGAAGTGACTGGCCCCATCATTCCAGTCATTCTTTATAGCACTGAAAATCTACAGCTGATGGACAAAGGGGACTCTGGGTCCAGCTTGCTTTTCAGAGCGTTTTCTCCCTAGTAGAACAGCAGTGTGGAGGGAAAGGACGTGTGTGTGGAGAAGAAAATCTGTGAAAAGTTCCAAGTTAATATCAAATGCAGTAAACTAGTCTATATGCTTGCTAACTATAATCCATATTAACAATAAGATAGCCTTATTTAGAACCATTATTAGCAAACATTTACTATGAGGTAGGTATTTTGATAAGCAGATGCTTTGAGCTGAGAATAGTGGTACACGCCTTTAATCCCAGCACTCAGGAGGCAGAGGCAGGCAGATCTCTATTGAGATTGAGGCCATCCTGGTCTACATACCAAGTTTAAGGTCAGCTGGAACCATACGGGAGACTCTGTCTCAAAACAAACAAACAAACAAACAAAGTGGGGGGTTAGAGAGATGGCTCATCAATTAAGAGCACTAACTGCTTGTAGAGGACCAGGGTTCAATTCCCAGCACCCACATGGCAGCTAACAATTGTCTGTAACTCCAGTTCCAGGGAAATCTGACACCCTTTTCTAATCAGGGCAGGCATTGCATGACACAACTACACTTACGTAAGTGCAGGCAATAAACTCACACATAAAAATAAAAAATGATAATAAATAAAATATTTTTAAATAGGTTCTTTGGATACACTATTTTATTTAATCTCACTGTCCCACAAGAGGTAAGAAGTATGATCCCCATTTTTTAGGTAAAGAAACTGAGGCCCAAAGAATTCAAGTCACTTGCTAAATGAGACCAAATAATGTTAGAGAAAATAGCGAGAGTTTTGAGCCCAGAACGACAGATTCCTACCCTGCTTTCAAGTTTCTTTCCTCTACGAGCACAGAGATGAACTAAGGGGCACACTGGGAGTTTTCTTTCTCCCTCAAGAAAACTGGCACCCCAGGCTGATTCTGTCTTCCTGTGTGACCACAAGAGAGGTATGTTCCTCTGAAACTCAGTTTCCCCTAGGCAAAACCAGAAAGGTCCTCTGACAGCAGCTCTATAAATATTCTTATCAGTAAACACTCCCAGCTTCACAACAAGAACATTTTAAGCAAACATCAGGCATGTGGTAGTGCCCAGATGAGAGTGAAGCTTGAAGACACTAAAAAGATTTTCTTTTTTAATCTGGAGTAGACTTTTTGAGATCTGGAAAGGGATCCTGACTTGTTTGTCAAGAACAAAATCAGTCTGGGTTTGATTTGAATTTTCCAGCTCTCTGGAAAAGTCAGAGTTTGCCTGTCAGAGCCTCAGTTTCCTCACCTGTAAAAATGGAACAATAATACTCAAAATATACACTCAAGAGCCCCATCAGGACTGTAGTGAGGAATAAATGAGAAAAAGTTTACACCATGAGCAGCAGTACAGGAACATAGCAGATGCTCCAGAAGAGAAAATTAGAGTGAGGATAATGATGCTGGTATTTGATGAAGATGATGGTAATGTCGGTGGCCACATTGGCTGTGGTGATGGTGGTGATGGTGGCGGTGGTGATGGTGATGATGATGGTCATGATGGCCATGACGGCTGTGATGGTGATGGCGGTGGTGATGATGATGATGATGGTCATGATGGCCATGAGGGCTGTGATGGTGATGGTGGTGGTGATGATGATGATGATGGTCATGATGGCCATGAGGGCTGTGATGGTGATGGCGGTGATGGTGGCGGTGGTGATGGTGATGATGATGGTCATGATGGCCATGACGGCTGTGATGGTGATGGTGGTGATGGTGGCGGTGGTGATGGTGATGATGATGGTCATGATGGCCATGACGGCTGTGATGGTGATGGCGGTGGTGATGGTGATGATGATGGTGATGGTGGCCATAACGCGGTGATGGTGTAGTAAGTGATGGCGGTGGGTGATAGGGGGCGTGGCGGGGATGGTGATGATGAGGGTGGTGGTGAAGATGTAGGCGTGGCGGGGTGGTGGTGGTCTTGGCAATAATTTCTATAATGTAGAGATGACAGTGCTGGTAGAGGTGATAAGGGTGGTGGTGGTGCAGATGCTGTGGTAATGGTGGAATGATGACGGGGTTTTTAGTAGCAAAGTGGGTGACGTGATGGAGTTAACTTCTTCAGTCTACAGACAAGAACACAGAGGCCCCCAAATCATGTGCTCATAAGCAGCTTCACCGAGACTAGAAATCTATCTTCCAGTGCTGGCTCCCTGCCTTGTCCACTGCCCCATGCTAAAAATAATTGGAGGAGGACTTGGCTGAAGGAAACTAGAAGCAGCAGGTCAGTGCCGAGGACCAGCAGCCTCAGCCTTCTCCCCACTCGGGCTCATTTTACATGGCCAAAGAACTCACTCTGTCCTCACCAGACCTCAAGTGCTACCTTTCCGGCTTGATGCCAGCTTCAGCACCCAGACGAAATGTGCAGGGGACGGGAGCTCCATAAGCAGTTGTTTAACTGAGACTTCAGTGGTTCCCAGGCCAGTCAGTAAGTAGATGTCAGCTTACTCCACCCACTTTCCCCTGGGGGAACTATTTACTTCTTGGTTCAAGTCAAGAGGCAAAATAATCTGTTGAATTTGTCAACTTCATTTGCCGCAGGGCATGAAGGGACTTGTGACCAAAGCTGTGAGAAACCAAAGCGGGAGGGGAAGAGAATGAAAGACCGGGAACGCAGACTGCATGCCCAGCAGAAGCAGCGGAGATGACGTGGCAGGTCAGCACGGTTTTCCTGCTTAGGAGAAAAACTGACGTTAGGGACCAAAAGGGCCACAACATCAGGCAAAGTTGCCTCCAGAACACAAGACTAACAAGAAGGAAAGACAGGCAATACCATTCCTCCCCTGGAGTATCCATGGCAGACATCACTAATAAATAGTAGTATTCTCCATCAAGCCAATGCCTACTGGCCATAAAGCTCCCAGCAGGCATGAGTAATTGATTCCAGAGAGAAAAATCATCTTCCCCTAGGCATGTGGGAGCAAGACCAGTAAATGATTCATAAGGACTTGTGCCTGATGGACAAAGCATCGAAAGGCCAATCAGGGGAGGAGTTACCATGTCGTGTGAGAGTCAGGTGAGAGCAGGGATTTAAACCTCCTAGTCTAGTCACAGTCCCAATCCTGGGCGTGATACTTTGTTCATTGATTCATTCATCCATCTGTATATCATTAGTTCACCCATTCATTCATTCCTCAGCTTCTTTGCACCTCAGTCATTCATTTACCCATTCCCTCCGTTGTTCAATTTTTACAATATTTTATTGCCTACGTGCAAGTGCACCTATGTCATGCAGTGCCCACAGAGGTCAGAAGAGGGTGTCAGATCCCCTGGAACTGGAGTTATGGATGGTTGTTAGCCGCCATGTGGGTGTTGGGAACCAAACCCAGGTCCTCTGCAAGAGTAACCAGTGCTCTTAATCACTGAGCCATCTCTCCAGGTCCCCATTCATTTTTTAAATTCAACAGATCATTTCTTATTACGTGTTCCACATGCAGCCACTGCCTGGATACTGGAGGGGTAAGAAATGAGCCAGAGAGACCCAGTTTCTGTCTGTAAGAAATTTATAGTGTCCAAGGGGGAAAAATTCCTGTGTTTAATAACTTCTTTTCTATCGTGATCATTGAAACCATAGGGAACTGTGGGGTGCTTTTAGAGCATAGCTGGGGGCTTGGCTTCGTCATGAGGGAAAAGCAGAGGAACTGGGACAGCCTTCCAGAAGGACAAGGAGTGGACTGGGCAAAGAGGCAGAGCGTCCAGACTGAAGGTATGCTGCTCAGATGCTGGAGCAGGTGGAGGCCCAGGACCTTGCAAGAACCAGCGGTCATAGGAGTGAGAGCCCAGGGCACATGGGAAGATGGTGCTAGCTGGTGCTACTGAGATGGGCAAGAGGCAGTGACCCCTCTCAAGTATGAGTCTGAGTGTGACCCTCACCTGATAAAAACCCTCCAGTAGCTGTTTCATACAATGTAAGCCCCTCTCTGGTCCTGCTCACCCTACGCCTGCCTTTCTCAGAAAGATGTTCCATCCAGACTGAAAGTCCAGGTTCTCGAAAGGGAACTACTTAACTCATGCTCATAAGAGCAGATACACCATCTATTGTTTCTTTCTATCTTCCCAGTGTCCAGGGTCCATGGCACAATGCCAGGCATGGAACTTGAGAAACACTGTAGATATGTGAAGGACTGAGTTATTGAACTCACCCCTCAGTAAGTGCCTCAGTGCCTAGCCCAGGCAGCGTGCCCTTAGATGCTGGAAGAGAACGAGAAAGAAAGAAGAAAGCATGGAGAGAGGACGGGAGAGGGACGAAGGTGGCAGGGAAGATGAGGGAGGAACGGAGGAGAAGAGAGGGAGAGAGGGAGGAAGGAATGAAAAGTTCTGCATGGGTGTGGGAGGGGCTATGCCATAAACCAAGGTTTTCAGTATTCCAAAGCCCACACACAAAGACCCAGTCATTCTATTTCCAAAACCAAGTGTTAGTGTGAAGCATGCATCAGACTCCCGTCCTGGCCATGCAGTGTCCAGGGGCAGGAAAGAGATGTGACTGTGCAACCTATGTGGGGCCCTCTTAGATGCTTCCAGCAAAAAGCACTTTTAAATTTTAATTTATTTATATTTCATGTGTATGAATGTTCTGCCTGCAGGTATGTAAGTGCACCTGTGCCATGCAATGCCTCTGGAGGACAGAAGAGGGTGTTGGATCCCCTGGAACTGGAGTTCCAGACAGTGGTGAGCCTCATGTAGGTACTGGGAACTGAGCCCAGGCCCTCTACAAGAGCAAGCAGTGCTCTTAGTTGCTGAGCCTTCTCTTCAGCCCCCTCAGAAGCATTTTTGTGGCCTCATAACTTCTGAACATTCTTGGCAGGACTGACTGGCACCTGGGTTGGGCTCCCACAGAGACCCTCAGCACAGCCTCGTGGAATGAACACAGGTCAAACTGATGGGCCTCAGTTTCCCTATCTGTGAAATAAAGTGCTGGAACTAAATCATCTCTGATTTCATTGCAACCTTGAGCCTTGCTGAAGCTCTTTTTCACAATCCTTTGTCAGCTCACATCAATCTTAATAACATTAAGGACGGTACTTACTATTATAACAGCTGCAGGTTAGCAAAGCACCTTGTGTTTCATCTTCACAGTCATCGTCTAAGGTGGATCTGCAAGCTTTATTTTACACATGATAAGAGTGAAATTGCGAGAGGTTATGTCCCTTGCCCAAGATAACACAGCCACTAAGAAGGAAAGTTTGAACTGGATTCCAGGCATGTCTGAACCCAGAACTCAAGCATCCCTGTCTCCACCTCAATCCACAGCTCTAGCAGATCCCAGCAGGAGTTGAGCTTACTGAGCAGACAAAGGAACCCACCCATCAGCCTGGGAGGCAGAGAGAAGGGAGGGAGAGTTTGTAGTGAGGACAAAGTTCCTGTGGCCTGCCCAGCCTCCACCCTACCTTCCCTTCGGTTAAAGATGGCTGTCACACAAACCGAACACTTCAGAGGGCTTTCCCTCACTCCATATGAATAGTCCGCCAATCCCAGCACCCCCTCCTCAGCAGTAGTCACAGGTAATCCGGGCCACACGACCCACACATGCATAACCCGGATACTATGTTTTCTTCTGGCTCAAGTACATGTCATGTGACACAAGATAAGCCAATCAGAGCCCGTCTACCATCTGAAGTAGTTGAGAAGAGGTGTTCTCTCCAGGGTTCCTAGGCAGAGAATATTTATGCTTTGAGTCTGAAGTGGCCCCCACAGGTTCATGCTTTGAATGTGTGTTCCCCTAAGAAAATGACACTGTTTTGGAAGATTCTGGAAACTTTGACAGGTGGCACTTAAGTGGTGAGAGTAGATCCCTGGGAGTAGGCCTTTGAAGTTTATACAGAGCCTCTGGTTGGGAAGTTTATAGAGAGCTCTGCTTCCCTCCCCACCTGATGGGAACAGCCTCCACCACACATGCTGGTTGCCATGAGCTGAGCTGTTCCGCCACGGACTGAAACTTTGAGCTGAGATAAGCCCTCTCTCCTCAGATTGTTTCTGTCAGGTCTGATGGGCCCAGCAAACCAATAGTAACTAGCAGTTTCCTGAAGTCTTCTTAGCTATCTTGGTTTTGTTTCCTGTAACAGTGATAAAACCCTGGCGAAAGCAACAAGGGAGAAAGGGTTTATTTGGCTCCCAAGTTCAGCTTGCAGTCCATCAGCGTGGGGAAGTCAAAGCAGCAGGAACTTGAAGCAGCGAGTCACATCCCATCCGCAGTGACAGGAGGAGAGCGGAGGGTTGATGCCTGCACGCCAGTGCCCAGCTCACTCTCTCCTCTCCATTCAGTCTAGGGCCCAGCCCAGGAAATGGTGCCACGCGCTCTCAGGCGGAGTCTTCCCACCCCCATGACCGAATTAAGAAAACCCACAGGCCAACCTCATCTAGACACTTCTCATCGAGGCCCATTCTCTAAGTGACCCTAGACTATGTCAAGTTGAAAACCAAATCCAACCCTTACATCCACGGACACCCCACTCACATGTCACAGACAGGAAGCCAGGTCAGAGTGTGGCCAGCCAGCAGAGAGGCTGAGATGAGAGGTGGGGAGGGGACCTTACCCCATGGATGGCCTGCTGAGTCCAGTTGCGGCCTTGTCCCCTCTGATGGTGGAGCCATTGTCATGAGAATTGAGCTGGGACTCTGCTGCTTACAATCAACAGAGTGGTGATGGTCAGATCTTGTTGACCAACACCGTATAATAATAATGCCCTTATTCTCCCTCTCTCTCTCTCTCTCTCTCTCTCTCTCTCTCTCTCTCTCTCTCTCCCTCTTTCTCTCTGTCTCTCTCTCTCTCTCCACACTACTTGGAATTTTGAAACAGATAGGAAATGAGGAAAGAGACGAGAAGCTCTGGAGGCGGTTCCACATTGCGGCCTGGTCTCAGACCCACAAGGCGACAGGTGCATTGATGCCCTCCACACCCAAGTCACCTCAGAAAGCCATAGCTCCTCTTCATCCAACAGCTGCTCCCTTTTCCTCTATAGCTTACCTAATTCTACAGAGCCTGGAAGCCAGAACAGAATAGATCTGTGCTCTTTGCAGAGGACAGAATGAAGGCACAGTGCCTGTAAGTCGTCACGTGACCAGTATGTGGTAGTCTGGAGTTTTGACTCCAGATTGGTGTGACTTGAGAGTTAAAAAAGAAAACTATGGTACAAAAGAAGTGGTGGGGGTGAGGGTGTAGTTCAGGGGCAGTGCACTTGCCTAACATGCATGAGGTCCAGGGTTCGATCCCCAGAATACTAGGCAAACGCTACATGAGACTGTCATCTATTCAGCCTTGAAGCCCAGTCTCAAAGTATCCTCAGACCTCCCCTGGGCATACCTTTCATCCGGGTAGAGGGAGGCGGTTCTGGTGACCTTGGCTTTCTCCCAAGTCCCAGGCTCCTCGTGGTCATAGAAATCAGAAGGCAGCTGATGCCTCATATGTTCTCCAGCAGCCTGCACTTGGACTCTCTCCACCCAGTGCTGTTTGAGCATTCACTGCGCACCAGAGGCTTCTGAGGGCACAGTCATCAGACAGGCTGCCTCAGCGCCATCTTTCCAGTCAAGTCACACTCCCTCCGCAACTCTGCAATGGCTCTCCATTGCCCAGAGGATCAAACCCCAGGATCACCACACAGCAGACAAGGTCACTCACTGGCTGGTCTGTTTACTCGTATGTGTTGCCTTCGCTGCTTCCCTGTCTGTTGCAGTCCGTGTGGTGGCTGCACCGAGTCCTCCTTCTCCCCTCATCACCATATCTGGTTTTTTAAATTTTCGTATGTGTGTGCTTCTGAGTGCATGTATGTACATCTTGTTTGTACAGGTACCCACGGAGGCCAGAAGAGAGCATCAGATCTCCTGGAGCTGGAGATATAGGCGGTTGTAAGCTTCCCAGTGTGGATGCTGGGAACCAAACCTAGGTCCTTCAAAGCAGCAGCCACACAGCCATCTCAAGCTCCTTTACCTAGGTTTCTTTTTTTTTTTTAACATGGGAGCTGGGGATCGATCTCAGAGCCTCGTGCCTGTGCAAGCACTCAACTCACTGAACTCTCACCCTTTCTACTTAGCATTCATCTTCTAGTAGTAAAAACAGAGGCCTCTGGCTGTCTTCAAGGGTGTCCTGATTGTCCTAATGCATGCCCTGAAAGTGGAATCTTTGGCAGGAATCTGCAGGCCACTGATTTGGAATGAGAACCCAAGAAGCAAGGGTGAGCCAATAAGAATGACATTAAGGTGTTCTTATGACTGTGTGATCAGGTGACTTCCATAGCCAAACCAATTTGAGACGTGTACAGAGTGGTCTCCAAATGCTGGGAGTCAGAGTGATTTAATCCATGGCTCACATCATTGTTAAATTTAACACTAGAAAGCTCTCTTTCTAGATAGAGCTTGGGTGAGACTGAGGCTGGACCCAAGGAGAGGGATTGTTAGAATCTGAACTTCAGGAGATGAGAAGGGTGTTTCAGGTTGAAGAGACCACAGAGCAGCCAGACAGGAACAGGAATGAGGAGAGACATTCCTGGGGTCATAAGCAGAGCTCTTGGGGAGAGCAAGAAGCACACTATAAAGACTAGAAGGCACATCCACCAGTAGGGAGACTCCACTTTCAGGCCTCAGGATACCCAGACGTTCTCTGGAGTTTAAACCATAGGTTGAAAGGATGCTCAGGCTCTGGGTTCAAAACAGCAGCTCTGTGACAGAGCAAGGGGTCATTCTGGTGCCCTGGAGCCTTTGGGGGGAGGCTTCTCTCCCTGCCCAGAAAGGGACTGGGCACAGGCTGAACACCTGCCTTTCTACTAAGTGTTTCTCTCAAGCAATCTCCCAGCAGTCCTCCAAGGTATTCCCTGTCCTTAGATCTATCGCACAGAGGCAGAAATTTGATACATGTACATGTGTATGCATGTGCATATGTGTGACACACGTGTGAATGCCAGGATTGGCCCATTTGATAGCATGCCTATGGCCACAGGCCTGGAGCGTGGTAGCGCCAAGCTCATATTTCCAAATAGGAACCCCCACCTGTCCTAGTGAGCTTTGATGATAACCTTCACAAAGCCGAGAATCCTTTGGGAGAGAAATCGCCTCCATCAGGTTGGTTTCTGGGCATGTTTGATTCTTGATTTAAGAGGGCCCAGCCTACTATGCAGGCACCATTCCCTCGGCAGCCGGTCCTGGGCTGTATAAGAAAGCTAAGCATACGCCCTGTGATCAAGCCAGTAAGCAGCCTTCCTCCACGGTTCTGTTTCAGCTTCCTTCTCTGAGTTCCTGCCCTGACTTCTCTCAAGGGTGAATCGTAACCTGCAAGCTGGAATAACCCTTTCCTCCCGTAAGTGGGCTTCCATTCTAGTTTTTACTACACCGGAGACGTCCTTTGTGGTTGGCCCAGCACTGAGTAGCAAAGCAGGCGTGGAAGTCCCCTAGCTCCTTCCTCTGCTCTCGGCCTGTGGCCACGCAGGGCTGGGGGTGACATTCTGCTTTCCTGGCTACAGCTTTATGCAGAGATCCCCATACTTGAGGTATTTGCTTGATAAGGCCCAGATGGGAGACAATTCAGGGCATCTCCAAAGGCAGAGAGGTGCCTAGGTGCCTCTTCAGACCTCTGGTGTCCTGTCCTAGGGTTTCAGTCCCAGAATAGAATCCAGACTCATCACCTGGCCCCTGGTCCCACTTTCCCAACCCTAGAAAACACTACTCACCTGCAGGCTTTGAGCACACTGACCTGCCTTCAGCACTCCAGGCTGCAGCTCAGCTTGCCTCGCCTCAAGGCATTTGCATAAGCCATCCACTCTGCTTAGTCTCCCTTGTCTAACTTTCCTTCCCTGAAGAACTCCTAACTAACACTTTCCTAGGATCCCATCCACTTTGACACTCCCTGAAGGTCTCTGTGGCCTGCCTGTTCTCAGTTCCTCTTCCCCTCCCAGGTTTCCATCTCCCCATAGACAGTGAAAGGGAGGATACTCCAGGAGCTAGGGTAAGGCTCATTCAGTAAAGTCTTGCTGGTCAAGTATGAGGCCCTGAGTTCAAATCCCAGTTCCCACAGAAAAGCCAGGCCTGGCAGGACATTCCTATAACACCAGCTCTGGGAGACAGAGACAAGGGGATCCCTGGAGCTGGCTATCCAGTCACCCTAGTCAAGCTGAAATTAGAGGAGGCCATAGAAGAAGACACCCTATGTCAATCCTGGCATCCACACGTGTGTCACACATATGCACATGCATACACATGTACATGTATGACTGCATAAAAAGGGAGAATGCTCCATCTTGGAACTTTGACTCCTGAAAACCCTATTCTTCTCGGCCCTCTGAGGTCCCTTTCCATCCCCTCCCCAGCTCTACTCTGGAGCTTCTAAAGGAAACTTAGGGAGGGCTCTCCAGGGAGTAGCCAGTTCCATCTTAAAGAGCTCAGCACAGGCTGAACCACTTCCTCCTGGAGAGCACCCTAGAGACCCACGCCTTCACCTGGGCTCGGGTTCCAGGCCCACAATCAGCACCTGCAGTTCCGTGGCTTTCCTATCAGGCCTGGAGCCTCCCTTCGCTGAGCTCCACTCCTGATTCCAACTCATAGAGGCAGATAAGAGGTTCCACGGAGAAGAACTGGCTGTGGGAAAAGGGAGGGCAGAGGAAGGCCTGATGTCATCTGTTCCCAAACTCTCCTGTGGTTACCAGCTCAATGCATGCCCAAAGGTTTTTGTTTTGTTTTGTTTTTGTTTTTGCCTTTGAGACAGGGTCTCCTATAGCTTCAGCTGACCGGGACCCACTATGAATACCAGCCTGACCCCAGACTCACAGAAATCTGCTTGTCTCTGCCTTCCAAGTACTGAGATTAAAAAAGCTTCCAACACCATGCCTGGCCTATGCCCAAAGCTTTTTAAGGACATGTTAATCAATAAGACAACACTACATAGGTTATTTTGTTACCTACATATTTCATTGAAATATGAAAAAGATTTTCTCTCGGAACTAGAGAGATGGTTCAGTTAATAGGTAAGAATACTAGTTGCTCTAGCAGCAAACACAGATTCAGTTCCCAGCACCCATATGGCAGCTAACAACCGTCTATAACTCCAGTTCCAGCAGATCCGATACCCTCTTTTAACCTCCTTGGGTATTGCGTGACATGGGTGCACTTGCATACATGCAGGCAATGCACATATACACTTTAAATAAATAAAGTTTTTTACAAAAAGAAAAAGGTTTCTTTTAGCAGTCACATAAATATAGTCACCTCATTTTCTAAACAACTGCCAGCTTATCCCACTGTTACCCATAACATCGTTTATTGACTGTCTTCCCCGTAGCACCCAACAGGGTTGTTTTCGATATTGCAAACAATACCGAAGTGAACGCCTGTGTCTATGGTCCTGCTTTCTGTTTGCTTGCTTGTTTGTGTCTTCCTTCCTGAATTCCTAGAAGCACCGTGCCAGGCCAAAACACACTCTCACACATCGAAGCCTGTGAGACTCTCCCCAGCTCCTTTCTCCACTTGGTAATCACCTCCTGACATCCTGAGGAATGCCAGATTCCCCATGTCCTTAGCTTTCAAATAAACCGAATACGGTACTACAGTTTTCTCTTCATTAACCTTTTTATTTCTAAATGATTACAGGTTTACAGAAAAGCTGTAAGAGTAGCTCAGAAGTTTCATGGACCCGTTTCACTTTGTTTCTCCTGATATTGACAACCCCTCTAAGGACAGCTGGTGTCAGCCAGCCCTCCCTCCCCTTCTTCCTCTCTTTTCCCTTACTTTCCCCTCCCTCCCCTTAGCTGAAGGGAGAGAAAGGGAGGGAGGAGAAAGAACAGTCACAGTAAGGGGCCTCAATGCTCCAATCGGCCTCCTATCCTTCAAGGTAAGTTCAGAGAAAGTTGCCTGAAATTTCTAACACAAGGCTGAGACTGGGGCTTGCGGGGCAAGGGTCCAGAGGCTGGGTGGTGGGAGGGCTTCTGTTCTGGGTTCATGTTTGGAAAGACTCATCTTTGGGGATTGATGTGTAAGTCTGTATTTTAAATGGTCTTGATCATGTTGAAGATCCAGGCCCGACTGTCAGCCAGGAGTTAAAGCCTCCCGCTCAGCCACATTGGGACCTGTGGCTGTCTACATGCTCCAAAGACAGAGCACTGAGCAGGGAGCACTGCCTCAGCTCCAGCAGTTCTGCAGTCCCTGCTCCAGGCCACAGTCCGGGCTGCTCAGCCATCAACACTGATCGCCTGGCTTCATTCATAGCCGGAGACTCTCTGAGGATGTGACATCTCACCGTTCAGTACCCACAGCAGGGAGAGAACCCAGCGAGCTATAAAGTGTGACCCCAGATGACTTAGTTCACCCCATTCCTGTGTCCCCACATCACTATCTGCAGGGTAGAGGCAACAGGACACCCCAGCTCAGGGAGCTGTTGGCAGTGGCCAGGATTCCCAGATATGCTTGACAAACACAGTGGTCCTCCTTGCCCAAGTTCATTGAGGTTCCAGTATGCCCTTGAGCCATTCCTCCACTACCTATAGAGTGACTTCCTCCAGGTAAACCTCTGGGAAGTCGAAGAGGAAACCGGGTATGGATGTGAGGTGTCCAGGACCCTGTGCCGTCAGCCCTTCCAGCTAATGAAATTTGATATCAACACAATTACAGCAGGATACTTTTTAGACCTCATTCTCATTGCATTTGGGCACCAAAGACATGACTCAAAGTAGCTGAAAAAGAAAAGGAGGAGAAGGAGAAAGAGGAGGAGGAGGAGGAGGAGAAAAAGGAAGAGGAGGAGGAGGAGGAGGATTTACTGACTCCATGAGTGAAAAGCCCATATTCACTCATGCTTCAGGGAGGGGTGGATCTAGGTGCTCAAGTAAAATCACTTAGGCTTTATAGTTGTCTCTCTGTCCACCCTTCCTCTTATCTTACAGTTCTAGTTTTATCTATCCATGACAAAATTCTTTCTATAGCTCTAGGCTATAGAGAGTAGTCAGATATTTATTTGTCAACAGTCCAACAAGCCCTTGAATGGAGTCTCCATAGCTTGGGGTGATAAGTTGTCTGCAACCCTGCCTGCTGAAAAGCCCCCAGTGGGAGATTCCCAGACCCTCTAGAAAAGGTGCAGATAAGAGGACACTGCCCTGTGCAGAGGTCAAGGCCCAGGATCTCAGAGCTTGGCAGTGTGTTTCTGAGTCAGATAGCTATTCCTGAGTGTAATAAATATCACTCCAGGTATGCTGCTGGGCACAGTACAAGGGGCAGAGAGTTTACTCTGCTGCCTACCTTTGATATGGCAAAAACCTTGCTCGACCAATGTCACATGAGCCCAGGGAACTGCTGAGGGAGGAAGGGGCCATCTCTGGAGTGGGGCCTTGTCTTCTTTACGTCTCTTTCCTTGCCTATCAGATGCTTTGGAAGTGAATGAAGAAGAGGTCAAAGCTGTCACATGCAGAGAATGTAACTCCTGTTCCATCTTTAACACTGGACTAAACCAGACTAGCACACCTGGTTTGGGCCACATGCTGTTTCTCTGAGGACAGTTATCACAGAAGCCTGAGGACTGGGGGACTTGGATTGGTTATGGTGCTTGTTGGTAAACCAATCACTGAGGCCAGATGATGGAGACTGCTGATTGACTGATTGACCAAATGACACACACACATCCTACCTGAACCATGTGGACTTTCTGAAAGAAAATTAGCATCACAGATGCTGGGACAGAAAAGGAACAGGTGGATTCCAGAGTTCCATCTCTGCTAAAGAGTAGATTATTAGTGGTACGGTGGGACACTCCTGAGAGTTCAGCACCCAAGAGGCTGAGCTAGGAGGATCATGAGTTCAAGGTCATCCTGGGCCACATAGTAAAACCCTGTCGAGAGAGAGAGAGAGAGAGAGAGAGAGAGAGAGAGAGAGAGAGAGAGAGAGGTTGCAAGCATCTCCAAACCCACTCTTCAGTAGTGTCTTCTCTCAGAAAAGGACAAAGCAACTTGATCTTCATCTTCGCTTGGGCAGACACTCAGCTTTCCCACTCAGAACAGATCTCCCTGACAACAACCTTGGCACTCAAGAGATCTGGACTGAGGCCAAGACCACCTACAAGTTCTGGTCATTGGTGCCAGCCTACCAAGCTGCACATCTGCATTCTGTATGGAAGAGTGCAGTAACTGATTACTGATGTCTGCTCCAGGCATAGGCAAGGGCAGTGGAAATGTTCAGAGTGTACTTATTATTAGTGACTAGCCCCACAGCACCTTCCTGCTGTAACACACTAACATACACTATGAATCGCTCACGGATGATGCCGAGGAACTTGAGAAATGATACAGAATGAGTGTGGGTTCAACTGGAAGTCCACACTTCCAAAGGAGGACTCACCACCCAGAACCTTCCCTCAGACTCCTGCTCACACTTCCAGGTTCAGCAATCTTGGGTTCACAGGAAGACTTTCAGCCTTGCTGGCCTGGGATAGCCACCTCCGCTCACCTCTGTTCAGATACTCTATAAGGTATTAAGGAGAGATTAGACCCCATAGGGAACCCCTTCTAGGTCTATTCAGAAAATTGCAAGCTCTCTGATGGAGAGAATGCTGGTTGTTGAGGCCTGAATGCAGGTCAGCACTCCCAGGATTGGGCAACCCTTGCCTATCCTGTCCACGGGAATCCACGGTTTAGAAGCCGCTGGAGGAGAGTCTCCTGAGTGTCAACACAGTCATACACAGGAGAGACCAGGAGTCTAGGAAGATCCCGCCACGGCCTCAACACTCCATCAACCCCTGCGGAAAGGCAGCACCTGTATAGATGTAGACTGTGTTTCTCTCTGGGGTGGTGCTGGTCTGTGGAGGGACTCAGTCCTAGCAGCCAGAGAACACGGTGTGAAGAAGGTACAAGAGAGAACAGAGAAGACTAGGGCAAAGGGCGGAGTCTGCCTCGGAGAGGGCCGTGGTGGGGAGGGAAGCGTTTGCTTGAGTCTGCCAGCCTTAAGCCTGGCATTGCCATTTAAAAGGTGAATAATGTCAGAAGTGTCTTTCTTCCTTCCTTCCTTAGTGTGCCAAGAAACAGGTGCAATTCCTGTGTACACACACACACACACACCTCCAATAACACCACTCTTTCACCTGGGGAAACTGAGGCTCGGCATGATAAGGAACCTAGCACTGTTTCTTAATGCTTCAATGTGGGGAAAAGCCCAAAATGACAGAGACCAGGGAGGAAGGCAACTTAGTCACTTTTCTGTCTTGCTCCGTGAAGCCTGAGCAGGAACTAGTAGTGTCAGAAGAAAGGGTAAGAGACTCAGAGGCCTCCAGGGCCCAAACTGGTAAGGCTACTGGGGGCCCTCAGCAGGGTGGAAGGTAGCCGGCAGCTGGTGAGGGGCTGCCCCACACATCAGCACCCCTGGAACTGGGGATGAGTCTCCAGGTTCCTGTCTCCGTTACCAGGGGCCCAGCCCCGGTGTACCTGTCAGCCAACAAAGCAGCCAGGGGACTTGGGTCTCCACTGCTCTCTTCATGCCCCCGCCCCAGGCCCTGGAGCCCCCAGGGAGAGCAGGTTCCCCAGGTTAATATCTCGTGCTAATGAGGGGTAACGGGAAAGGCAAGGTCTACTTGATTCAGATCTTGGAAGGAAGCCAGGGTCTCTCTGGCCATAGATTCTCTTTCCAGGTTTGTGTGCTGTGTGGAGAGATTAAGATGTATAGTCTGAAAATGGGCTAACCTTTTCCAGGCCCCTTTAATGAGGTTCCTATAATAGAGCCATTTCTCTTTCTTATGTGGGTGTACACATTCACACGGGCGTGCACACACTCCTTAATGTAGTCCATATGGAAATAAAATCTCTCCCCATTCTAGCTTTTAAGCATACTCTATAATGGACAATACTTTATTTTTCTTCAAATTTAAATCCATGGTTCACCAACACGTGTTTTCAGTGCTCAGAAGGTAGATTCAAAGGAACGGCTCTCAGAGCATGCTGGAAAGGTAGCAAGTATAGCCTGCACCAACATTCTTCAGCACTTTGGGAATCCTACGTAATCCAGAAAGTCCCCAAGAAAACTAGGCCAACCTTGTACTCCTTGTAGATGAAGCAGTAACAAGAGTGTGTGGTCCGTGTCCCCAGGACCTACATCTCTAAAGGAGATGATTCTAGTCTCTGGTAACACTGGTTATTTCTGGCTCTAAAGCCTACAATGAGGGGCAAATCAAGCTCTGAGGCTGCTCCTCCAACTCGACCTCTCTCCAGAGCTGTCATTCTCCATGTCTCCATGGGAGCTGCTAGCAGAACCTTCCAGATGCATCAGCTACCTCCCTTCCATCCCAGCATTAAATAAAGGACATAAATAAGGGAAGCCAGAAAGGAAGAATAAAGTAAAAAAACAAGGCATTGTTGGCAAAGGGAAAAAGAAGAAATCATGAATCTAAGTTATAAATATCCTAAAGAGACAAACAGAGCACCAAGAAAAAAATAATTAAGATCCCCGTAACCAAGGGGAGTCAGCTAGTGGGACGGAAAAGATTAAAAACGACAAAGCCCCTAAATCCGGCACAAAAATCTCAGGTAAGATATGGGTGGGATCCAGGATGTCAAAGTTATCATCATAAAACACATTGTGCTGCTTCTGTGTGAGGCAAGCTGCCTAGTGAGTAAAGAAAGCCCAAAGATACCAAAGGGAGCAGAAAACATAAGCAGGCAACCAGGGCAGAAAAAACGATCCAGACAGGAGCCCAGACCAGAAGAAAACACTCTCACACCCAGGAAGTCAGGTGGGAATCCTCATAATGTTGTTGTTAAGTTACTGCTTTTTATTGTTTTATTCGTTTTTATTTGGTAGGAGCTGTGAATTAGCTACAGTGGGCACAGAGTGGAGTGAATCCTACAGAAATGAGAGGAAAGTCAATGTTCAAACTGATTTATCCTTTCTGGAAAACTCTCTGGAAGCACCTCAAGTAAATGTCTAGCAGCATCCCTTGAATGGAACAAGTCTAGATGCAGATCTGCCTTATAAACACTTAGAAGGTGAGACTGGATTCTCCCTGGAGGGTTCCATGACAGAGTTACTTTGGAGATGCACAAAACCCAGATCAAGGGTTAAGGATGGGGCCCAAGATACAGTGCTCAAGCCCTGGGGTACATCCATAGCAGAGAGTGGGGGAGAGAAGAAAGGAAATGGAGGAGGAGAAAAGGTCTGGTGAAAAGCTGGCGAAAGGAGAGGGGAAGTGGGAGGATGGGGAGCCCAGAGCACGGCTATATTGGACACAGGGATATGGCAACCATTACAAGCCTAGGAGAGGGCTCAGAAGAAACTGGCCCTTCCCGAATGCTGGCCTTGAATTTCCTGCATCCAGAATCACAAGCCAATGAATGCCTGTTATTTAAGTCACACAGCCCTTGGTACCTTGTTATGGCAGGCCTATCAATCTAACCCAGAGGGTATCCAATGGGAAAAAAAAATCAAGTTATAAAGGAGTGCATGAGAGATAAGATTCATATCGTTGAATCACATATCCAGTGTGAAATATGAAATAGCACAGAGAGTCAGAGAGAGTTCACACCCACAGTGAAAAATGTGTGGAATGTTCTAGACACAAACACGCACAATGATGGGAATCACAGGTGACTGAAGGAATCAGGTCTAGTCTGCTTTTCCAAGGGTCCTGTATTAACCACACAATTCCAGAAGACTGGATCTAGTCTAGATCTATTCATGACATCAACCATTATGCTTGGCATAAAGGCACTTAATGTTTGAGCTGTTTAAACTCACTCAATCCCTACAGCCACCAGACATATAGGGACTGTGGCCCCCATTTTCCAGATGAGGAAACTGAGGCAGCGAGCAGTTACATGACATATTCAAGATTCAGGAAGCAGACACAGTGATCCAGCCAGATGGTAGGGCTTCCTGGACACACTGGGCCATATTGGCTGTTTCTCTTGGATAAGGAAATTACAGGAGTCCTTTCCATCTGAGGCGCACAATTTAACTGGACTAAAGACCCCATAATTGACAAGATGACCCCCCCAAAATACTCAAAGATAGGACTTAGATGCCCCACTTTTCTATGTTCCGGGAGCTGACCCCTGTGCAATTGGGTGAAGGCAGGATAAGCAACCCATACATATTTTATAAGTTTGTTTAATGGAGCCTTATTTTTTGGGTTATGTATTTTTAAAGACCACACAGCTTAGATTGATGGAGATGTTACTGAGTCTTTTCTTGCAAGCCAGGGAGCTGGAGGAAGCCCAGCCCTTCTGGGGTCAAGAGGGACGAGGGAGAGTCGCAAATGGACAAAGCTACCTTAATGTCAATAGTGTGGAACTAGTAAAATAAATTACATTCATCCCTATAATGGAACCTACTCAGCTATTAAGGAGAATGAGGTAGAGCCACGGTCCCAGCAGGAAGAGTGTTCGTGATGTATCGCTAGGGGGAGAAAATGAGTTGCAGAGTGTTAGGAGCGCGAGCACATGTGTGTGTGTGCGTGTGTGTGCGTGTGCATGTGTGTGTGCATTTGCGTGTTACTACCTAAGAATTTTATGCTGGTGGAACAGACAAGAATTCATATCTCAGCTCCATTAAGGACTAGGCAACTGACGTTGGGTTTTCTTAATCCCTCTGAACCCCAGTTTCCTCATCTGTACAGTAAAGGGACAGCAGGGGAACCCAGGCGCCCACTCTATCCACAATGTGATACGGCGATACAGGAAGGGCGTCTGCATTTTCTTGGCATAAAGGTGCATCTGGTGCTGGAGAGATGACTCAGCAGTTCAGAGCACATGTTGCTCTTGCAAAGGACCCAAGTTTAGTTCCCAGCACCCACATTAGGCAGGTTATAGCGGCCTGTAACTCCAGCTCATGCCCTCTTCCCTCCAGCACTCAGTGCACATACACCAACGCATACATGTAATTAAAAATAAAATAAATCTATTATTTTAAAGGCACATCTGACTGGGGATACAGCTCAATGGTAGAGCACTTGCCTATCATGGATGAAGCCTTGAGTTCCATCTCTGACACCTCAAAAAGTTTACCTTGCAGAAAAGGTCCCAGAGTAGATGTGGCCATCTCTGCATGGTAGCTACCTCTGGAAAATGAGGAGAGGAAGCTTTCATGGCTCAGAAAATATCTTCATGCTCACTCTGGAGCTGAAGATGACCTTGAACTACTGATCCTCCTGCCTCCACCTCCCAAATGCCGGGATGGCGGGTGAGCACCTCCACTTTCACGTAACCTAGGGCTTCCTGCATTCTGGCCACTCTATCCACCGAACCACACATAGGTCTTCCCCCATGGGTGAAACTGAGCGCTCTTCCAAAGGGAAACACATGAATCCTGAGATTTCCAGCTGTCTCAGTTCCTGAGCGTTGGTGAGATGTGGCTGTCCCCACCCTATGCCTGTCATTCCCCTGTGTGAGAGCAGATAAGTGACTCTCTCTCAACCTTCTAGGTAGGGACCAGCAAAGTCACTGTCAGACTCCTAACATACAGGCTTTGGCAATGAAGTCCCCCAATCCCTGCATCCCCTTTGTGGCTGGAGCAGGATAAGCTGGATCACTCAGGAGCTGTAGGATGCAGTGAAACAACCAACCACAGTGCTCATTTCCTGGGCAGTCGCTGGAGTCAATGAGCTAAAGACTCCTGCATCTCATTCTGCCTTTCACAGGAGTCCTTGGTGGGTAAATCCTGATTAATCCCCTTCCAGTCCAAGCAGCCTAGAAGTTCAGAGATATTAAGGCATTTGCCACACGGCACCCAGAAAAACCAAGATTCAACTCCGTGTGAGCCTGGCTACAAAATCAGCCTCCCGTAGGTACAAAATCTCAGCCTCCCATGGTGCACAGAAGCAAGCTTCACACTTGGTCTTAGAAAAGGGGATGAATTCTCAAAATGGGAGAATACATACATAGAAGGACCTTTCCAGCTGAATAATACAACTAGGACTAGACAAGTTCTTTCATTCTGGAACCCTTTCAAATTGTACTCCCAGAATTGCTTCTGGGGCACCATTTAGTTTGGGTTTGTGTGGTGATAATAATCGTTATGTAAGAAAGAGATTTTGATAATTTTAGGAACTTTCAGATTAAATTAACTTTACTTAGTGGGTCCCCTTTGTATAGGACCTGTTAGAACCTTTGATATGCTCAATGGTTTCACCCCTAACAGGATACTACTGAGTTGCCCACCCTTACTTGGCCATGGAACCCTTTTGTGAAGCATATCTTCATTTAAAACAAGCAACCCTTCCTAGCGTTTATTTTTTAATTGCCTTTCCAAGCATATTCAAAACAGTGGAAAAGCTTAACACATTTAAAATTTAGCCTAAAGAAACACTTTTTAACTCTCTCCCAAATAATCTTTACAATTTCGGCAAGATCCAAGAAGCCTGAATAAAAGGTGACCCCCAGTATATGGTGATCTGCACAGGTCACTGAGGAGGCTCAGCAGGTAAATGTGTTTGCAGCACAAGCCTGGCAACCTGAGTCTGATCCCCCAACCCATGGTGGAAGGTGATAACTGACTCCCAAAATTGGCCCTCTGACTTCCACACCCATGCATAGTTCATGCATGCCCCCATTGTCACACACACACACACGCACACGCACACTCATGCATGCACACACATCATATACCTGCATACACACGATAGTAAAGAAAGTAAAATTTAAAAAGAAATGACCCTACATATAAAGTGAATCCCCCCTTTTCTCAATGAGAAGATCCAAGAGTAACTTGGAACCGCCGTGAGTTAGAGACTGGACAGAGCTCAGCGCCTGCCTCCCATGTCATCTGCTGTGTCAGAGGTATGACTTGGAACCTGGTGTTCTTATACAGAAGCGTGCAGACATGGAAAGGCTACTTTCTTCCATCTCAGCGATCAGGGACAATCTGATTCAGATCCCTAGTCTGTATGTTTGTCTTTAGAAAGCCACTTCTGATAGCATCTACCTATAGAGCTGCCCACACTGAGGGCTTTGGCATCAAACATGGCTGCTCGGAGCTCTGTTTCTTAGACTTAGTCTCCTTCTTTGTGACAGGTAGATAATAGAAGCTTCCAGAAGATTAACTTTGCTCTTGACATCATTTCCAAATAGGCCTTTTCTGGTCTAAATAAGATCATCACAAAAGGGGCTGTTACTCAGAGAGACAGCAAGAACTTAAGAATTACTGGGTCCTCGTTTCTGATCTGACCTTCCGGTCAGCCCTTCAGGTCAGGTGCATTTCTGCTGTCTAAGGTGAGATGTGCTGTCTGTAAAGGAAGACCCTTGTGCTATGCCAGTATGGAGTAGGTTAAGCCCAGACTTTGCACCAAAGCTCAGGGCAGAGTTGGCCCTACGGTGAGTGGCCTGGGCCTCTGTCCACACAGGGCCAGGGAGACTGAGGACAAGAAAGGAAAAATTATTGACTTGAGGAAAACACTCGATTGCAGCCTCATGAGTAAATGGGCCATTTATTCCCCAGTCCGGAGCTGCTTGAAAAGGTGACCGTCCATCAATCCGGCCTCCCAGCCTCTCCTTGATGGGCTGTTCTACCAATGGGCTAATTTAGCTGATTACAGAGGAATCCAGAGGAAGGGCCGCCAGAGCCTGGGTCCCTGCCAGCAAAGCATTAGCTCCCTGTGTCTCCATCGCCCTCGCTTGGGACCGATAGGAGCGGCTTATTCCTGAAACCACGTCCCATCGGACAGGCTTTTGTTAAACTCGTCTCCAGCTTATCAGGTGAGAGGTGGAAACCTCCCGCCACAGCAGTTCTGTCCTCCTGTCCTTGCTGGGGGAGAATGACCTGGGGATCAGTGCCAAGCTATTCTGGGCTCCTGGGGAGCAGTGCTGAGTACCCAGCCTTCTAGCAAGACAGAGAGGACCAACCGGTACCACCCAGAGGTTGATCTTTTACTCTCCTGACTTTTGCAGAACACAAGCTGAGACATTTTATGTTAATTGAGTATCTGCTCTCTGCCAGGTCTGGGACTAGGCACTGGGGAATACACAAGAAAAGGAAACAATAAAGTTTGCTGTTGTTGCACAGCTTATATTCCAGTGATTGGGGGACAGGTACCAAGAGATGAAGAAAAAAGTAAATTATTTTGAATGTTCACAACTAAGCAGTATACATAGAAATAGAGTAGTAACACAGGAGAAATTGCAAGAGACCAGCTTCAGTGTTAAATAGAAGGGTCATCATGAGAGAGGTGAGTGAGGTAGAAAGCCTATTCTAGTCAAAACAGTGACTGCAAAGGTCCTGAGGTAGGAATGTGGCTGCTAGTACAGTCAGGTGCAGCCAGGAAGCCACTGTAGATGGAGAAAAGCGAGGGAGGAGGTGGAGGCAGACGGAAGCCTGGCCTGGAAGACTGAGCAGAGCCTGGTGATGCTGATGACTATGTAGACATGATGCTGAAAATGTACCATCCAGCATTCCAGCGCTGGAGCATCCAGCTGGCCCAGACCTCTGTCCCAGAGCTGCCCCAACGTTGCCATACTGACACATGAGATCTGCACTTTGAACCTTCCCTGAGAAAATGGCTCTGTAAACACAGGGTGTTCCCTCCCTGGCAAGCTTTTATCACACTATTATCACCAAGGGGTCACCGGGTGGCACCCATTAGCCGGGGTGACACTTGTTCTTCTGCTGCGCCCCTGTTCTTAGCTTCCTCCTGATAATAGAGTGCACTGTTTCTGCCCCGGGGCACTGTGCACTGCTCACCCAGGCTTTTTGCCCAAAACAAGGGGGCCAAGGCCTGGGAAAGAAGTGGTATGTGGGTCCCTGTCTTCTGGATATCATCACACCAACTGTCAAAGCTCTGGGTTATCAGCATAGGCATCCTCAAAGCAGCCACCTGCCTCGTGACTCCTGGAAGTTATTGGAAAGTGTTGTGACTTCTCAGATGGCTGAGCCCTCCCTGGGAGATATCACAGCCCTGTGTCCCCAAAGAGGGTCCTCCTTGCTTTTCTACCACACTGTGGCTTGACCAGACACAGCAGCTAAACAGTAAATCCCATGCTGTCTTAGTCTCCTTTGTATTGCTAGAAGAAGGTATCCGAGGCCAGGTAATTTTAAAGGAAATGTATTTGGTTCATGGGGCTTTTTAGTCTAAACGTGTGGCCTCTGCACCTGCTCGGTGGAGGGTGAGGGTCTCTAGCTGTATCATAATACAAGGCATACAGAGACAGAGACCATCTGTGTGCTAGAGAAGTCTCTGTGCTAACAAAGCCAGCCCCACAGAAATCCACGAGTCCATGAATCCTCAGTGAATTAACTCACTCGTGAGAGCTGGCCAAATCACCTGTCAAGATCCTACCTCTTAGCACTGCCACACTGGAACCAGTTTCCTACATATGAAATGTGGGGACACTTTCAAGACATAACATGTACCATTGTCATCCGCCTGGCTCTTGAGACACAGGTGGGTGTATAATTCATACCACTCTGGTTCAGTGGCTCCTCCTCTTCATGACATTGACCTCTGGTAACTTGACCTTCTCAGTCCTAATTTCCCCATCTGTAAAAAGGAGGCGTCACACACTGTGACTTTGAGGAGCATTAAATAAGCTGTTGCAGTGAGTAGCCTATGGGGCATTAAGAGTCACTGTTATGTGTCCGTGTTCACATGACCACAGGGCTAGGAGCTCTAGTCTGTCTGTTGGTCCCTTGACATATCCTAAGCACTACAGGAATGACCTGGTCTTTGCAGTTGGTCAGTAAACATTTTAAGACAACAAAGCGCTGGTCCTGCTCAACTGAGAGCACTCCGCAAGGCTCAAACAGGACCCAGAAAGCTTCTTTTCAACAGATTCCCCAGTGGTCCTGGTTTTCTGTCTCTTAGGAACCTTGACACGGGGTGACAAGCTCCATTTCCTTCTCCCTGTTCTCGACTCATCTGCTATCTTTTTCCAATTGCAGCATCTGAAAGCCTAGTCTCAAGAGCAGTCATGATTGGTGTTGAAGGGCTCATATTATTTCCTCAATGTCCAGAAGGCCAGCCAAGGCTTTTAAGTGAATACTTGGTAATAGAACAATCAAGTTAAAAGATCAGTGTGACACAGAGCTGAAACGGGGAAGTATCGCAGCCAATTGATTTGGACCACAATTACGGGTTTCTGAAATGAATTTCATCTTCCAGACCAAATGGAAGTCTGCTTATAAATCTCTGCCTCTCCTGGAGATTAATAAAGGAGCCAGGCTTGATTAAGAATGCAGAACACAGGGCCCCTTGCAGATTTATAGACCCAGAGGGCTGGCCACAGGGATCTCAAGATGTCCCACCTACTAATTGTCATTTAAGAAGATTAATCCCCAAGTGTGTGTGTGTCTGAGGAACACACAGCTCCATGTTGGATGTCTTCCTCAATCATCTTATTTTCTTTAAGATTTGTTTTTTATGTTTTAATTATGGGTTTGTGTCTATAAGTGCTTCTTGGGAAGGAAACTGGATTCTAGGGAATGCTGGAAACCCCTTTGTCACGTAGCCATGGTAAAATTCTAGATTCGGGGCAGGCAAAGACTGATTTGAAAGTTTTCAGGGTCGCTACAAAGAAAAAAAAATAGCAGAGCACAGCCTAGACAAGATTACAAACTGGAGATGGCTCCGTGGGTGAGATTACTTGCTGTGCAGGATGAGGCCTAGAGTTCACATCCCTGGCGTTCAGGTAAAGAAGTAGACACGGTCCCTACATGTCTGTTTCCCCAGTCCTGATTGGGCATGGAGAAAGGAGGCTCCCCGGGGCTTGCTGGCCACTAGACTAGCTCCACTCCCAGGGAGGTACTCTGCCCCCAGGAAAGAAAGTGGAGAGGGATTAAGCATCTCCCTCTGGCCTCTGCATGCACTTGTGCAGGTACACACACATACACACATGCACGCACACACGCATGTACACACATGCACAGACACACCACAAGCCAGTCTGTGAAGGAGTAGAAACCAATTCAAGCTTGAGAGACAGGTGTTAGAAGACAGGGAGACCCACTACTGTAAGTATGCTAAGACAGAGCTAACCCAAGGAGAGATGTCAGTTTGGGTTGTGGTATTTGCAAGACTGTGCCCTGCAGATAAGAGGTCCTGCTGCATCAGCGGTCTCTTCTAGCTTCCTGACACTGAGGATTTAACATCCAGCAAAGGATAGAGGTCAAGACAATGTGAACATTGACCAGAAGGGAGCAGAGAGATGGTCCTTTCCATTCAGTTGGTGAAACTTAGTCAAGCTTTATAGCTAAGATTTTCACTTTTTTACACTACAAGAAAATGTTAGCTGTCTCTAAAACAGAATGGGTTGTTGGGACAAAAAGAACATCCTGTTTACTCTGAAGCATCCTGACAGGTTACCTGGAAGTAAAAATCTCCATAGGAAACATCAGAGGGATTTGTATTCCCTCATTCAGTCATTCAACAATGTGGATAGTCATTCAACAGTGAGCCTCCTCTGTGTGTGTGTGTGTGTGTGTGTGTGTGTGTGTGTGTGTGTGTCTGTGTGTCTGTGTGTCTGTGCATGCATCTATATGAGAACATGTGCAAGTGTATGGGTTTGTGTCTATATGTACATTATCCGTTAGAGGCCAGAAGAGGGCGTCAGGTCCCCGGATCTGGAATTACAGATAGTTTATGAACTACTCTTCACAGATTCTGAGAATTGAACTCAGGTTCTCTGTAAGAACAGAATGTTCTCTTAATCCTTGAGGCACCTCTGCAGTCCTTTATCCTTATTTTTTGAGGCAGAGTCTCTCAGTGAACCTGGAGCTCATCAGTTTGGCCAGTCTGACCAATCAGAGTGCTCCAGAGATCTGCTTGCATATCTCCACCAGTCCCCTGCCCCAGTACTTATGAGAGGACAAAGGGGACCTGGTAGCACAGGCCTGTAATCCCAGTTGTTCAGGAGGCTGTGGCAGAAAGAAGTTTCATGAATTTAAGGCCAGTCTGGGTGAGTTAATGAGACCCTGCTTCAAAATAGGGTGAGGAATGTTGCTCAGTGGTAGAGTGCTTGCCTAGTACACATCCTGCCAGCACCACACAGCACACAGACACACAGACACACACACACCACTAACCACCACTACCACCTTACTACCACAACTGTCTTTTTTCAAAGGGTGCTTAGGGTCTGACCCAAGTTCCTCATACTTGTGTGGCACATACTTTACCCACTAAGTGTCTCCCCAGCCTTTACTCTGTTAATCTGACCATCTCTTTGATTTCCTTTGGAGCACTTGTCCTTAGTCAGTGACAGTGTCTTTCTGGGTCACCTGTGTGACCAGGGCCTACCCAGTGCCTGGCCCTAGTACACAGTATAGACCAGATTTGCAGATGAAAGAGGTCAAGGCAGTATGCTAAGTGACAGAGCTTCCGAACGTACAACTCTGTTGTGGCTCTGGGTCACACAATCATTTCAAGTCAGCAAATATGGCTGAGCGCCTTCAAGGAGATGGAATCACAGCAAAGAACAAAACAGAAGGGGTCTGTATAGCCCCCAGACAGAAGCTCAGAGATTAAAACGAACAAGGTGATGGGTGATAACACTCAGGAGTGAACAGAGAAAAATCACGTTGGCTGCAGATCAAGAAAACAGAAGAACGACTGAGAGACATGGATGCCTGGTAAGGCCCACAGTGCAGAGGGGGACCACCGTGACAAGAAGCTGCAGTAAAACCACACCGCAGTTCCCAAGGACCAAAGCCCCCTCTATCAGGAAACCTCCCAGGATTCTCCTTACCTTCCTATCTTAAGTCCATTTACCTTGAACCAGCTGGGAAGCCTGTACCCGCCCCCCAAAACTGAGTCAGAGACAGCCATGCTCCTCCCAGACGCATGTACTGAAGGCCTGAGTGGGAAGTCCTGATCCCATGAGTCCTTACGAAAGGATGAAGGCAACCAGACCTGATGACACAGGCCCGTGATCCCAACTACTCGGAGGCAGAAGCAAGAGGATCATGAGTTTAAGGTCAACCTGAGCTACAGAGTGAGTTCAGGCCACCCTGGGCAACTTAGGGAAATTCTGTCTCAACAGACGACTAAGAATGTAGCTCAATGGTAGAGTGCTTGCCTAGTGTGCACCACACCATACACACACACGCACACACACACACACACCACACACACAAAAACACACACACACACGCAAACACACACACACACACACACACACAAAACAGGAAGATACCAGATAGATATTCTCTCTCTCTCTCTCTCTCTCTCTCTCTCTCTCTCATTCTCTCTCTCCTCTACCCACCAAAAGAAAGGGTATGTGAGGGCTTCATCATAAGCTAATCTTGTTGGTACCTTAATCTTGAATTTCTAACTCCTAAGACTACATGGAAATAAATTTCTGGTGGTTAAGTCACCCAGTCTGTGGTATTTTGTTATGGCATCCTATACAAACTAATACAAGTCCATCTCATTCTGTGGCTTCCAGTTACATCTATTAGCTAGGACTTGCTTGTTGTACCACAAGTTCTCTCTGGAGACAGCTTGTGTTTACCAAGTAATAATAACAGCCTCAGCAAATTAGCAGGCACCCCACATATCCTGTTAGATGTAAGAGATTCAAAAGTGGGGGGCTGTGGGGTGACTTGGTGGCTAAGAGCCTTTCCTGCTCTTCCAGAGGACCTGAATTTGGTTCCCAACACTCATGTTTGGCAGCTCACAAACACTTGTAACTCTTGCTCCAAAGAATCTGGCCTTTTTGGTTACCAGCACATACATGGCATGCGCGACACACACACACCCACACACACACTGAAAATAAAAATAAATCCTAAAAAAAATAAAAAGATTCAAGAACATTATTTGGACACAGTTACCCTGCAAAGTTGCCTAGAAGACCTTTCTTCTAGATCATTCTTTCACACTGGAAACTTTACTGAGCACCAATCGTGCACCATCAAATAGCTTAGTTGTTATTTGTATATATTTGCATATCTGTCATTTGCATATTTATTTGCATACCAAATCTTGCTCTCAGACACTCTTCTTAGTCAGAAGGAAGACCCAGAGAAAGAGCATTCAAGGCAGGTTACAGCTGTAAACACTGAAGACGGAAGCAAGGGCCTGTAAAGAAGTCGCTCCCGGGCCGTCTCAGTGGTTAAGAGCGGGTACTGCCCTTGCAGAGGACCCTAGTTCAGTCCCCAGCACCTATGTTAGGTGGCTCTCAACTGCCTGTAACTCCCACTCCAACAGCCTCTTCTGGGCTTTGCACTCACTCGCACATACCCACAGACACATACTCATAATTAAAAAGAAAATCTGGAAAGAAAAGTCCCTCCGGTCAAAGCCTAGAACTTGTCACTGCCTTTAAAGAGGAGAGCAAATGCTCAATAGATGCTCGGTGCTTGAGCAGTGTCCGGTGTGTCCCATCCCTCTTTCCCCTGGAGCTGATATAAGTAGACCAGAGGTCCAAAGTTCTGTGTCTGCAAGCCTGAGTTCTTGTCAGTACTGGGGACTGTGGAAGGTCGAGAGAACTTGGAAGGGGGAACTAACATCGATCCAGTTGGACGCCATGCTGTTCAAACTTTGCTGTGCCATTTAATGCTCTAAGTGAGGTCCTCAGAGGAACAGGAACAGCCTCCTTTGGACTTGATAGAAAAGCAGAACCCAGCCCTGCCTGGGATACAGAGCCAGACCTGCCCTTTCGCAGGGTGGTAGAAATGTGCTGGGTTATGACTTGTGGCTCTAGGAAACACCTTACACCCAGTTTTTAAAATTCATCTTTAGCCACATACGGTAGAAATGTGCTGGGTTATGACTTGTGGCTCTAGGAAACACCTTACACCCATTTTTTAAAATTCATCTTTAGCCACATACGGTGGCACGTGCCTCCTTTAATCCCAGCACTCAGGTGATAGACGTAGGCAGATCTTTGTAGAGATGGAGGCTAGCCTGATGTATATAGTCGGTTCTAGGCCAGTTGGGGCTATAGGAAGATCTTGTTTCAAAACACAAAATCAAAATTTTACTTTTAGAAGAAAGACATTAGAAACTGTGTACTCAAGGATCATACACGGGCATGGGAGTGCCCACCCGGAACCCTAGCACTCAGGAGATGGAGGCAGGAAGCTCAGGAGTTCAAGGTTATCCTAGGCTACTAATGAGTTCAAGGCCAGTCTGGGGTACATGAAACCTTGACTCAAAAATTAAATTAAAAAAAAGGAAACTCCAAATGCTAAACAAGATGGCTTCCTCCTCTTCTGGGCCTTTGATTCTGCACACTTTTTTTCAGTAGCCTGAGAGAAATTTAGTGGGTGGCTGGGACGAGTCACAAAGCCAAGACTGAGAACCTAAAAACGCTGACCAGTCAGGTAGACCGGGAGGGAGCAATGTAGAAATGCCTGCCAGAGGTGTTTGTTCAGCTTGCCCCAGAAATCAGAGCCAAATAGGGTCAGAGTCCCCCAAGGAAAACCAAGACCAACTAGCGGGCACTGACTCATGATTGGTGTGCTTTAATGCAGAGCAGAGTGCTCTGTAATAAGCTCTTGTAATGTTCCAGAAAGAGGATGAATTACCAGCATGGTCACTGCGCTTCTTGGGGTCTCTAGGCATTCCAGCCAAGGGTCTGTCTTCCTGAGGACACTGACTGTGAACTTCTGATCAACATTATCTTTGGTGGGAAAGAGGCTATGGGACATTGATCATCCTCAGCAAGAGGCATTTGTCCAGAAATTAAGGCTGTCTAACCCTAAGTGGGAAAGTGCACGGTCTGTTGAAATTGCTTCGGCATCCCGGGGTCAACTTAGACCGCACTGACAAGGGCGGCATGTATAATTCAGGAGCCCACCGGAGCCGGGGGATCGCACCCGAGGAAAAGCGCGCACACATGCAAGACTGGGTTCCTTCGCCTGAACATTTCTGGAAAATGATGGTGAGCATTTTGCACGGGAAGGAAAAACGTTTCCAAGAATCGATGAAGGACACTGTTCAGAGAAGTCCAGAGCTGGATAAGAGGCAGGAAGAGCCGGAGCATCTGCTCTGCGGATGACTCACCGATGCTGACGGCGCAATCAATGACTCAGGTAATTTTCTGACTTTAGAGCACCAGAGGGTTTGAGGGGGTGGATTTTCCAACCCCACCCCACCCCTCAAACTCAGAGCGGCCCGTGGGGTGCTGGAAAAGGAAAGTGAATCGTGGGCTGGAAGTGAGCGGCTCCCAGGTCAAAAGCTGTTGGACCCCTGGACCAGCTCCTCCTATGCCGGGCTGAGCTGAATATGTACTGGGAATCAGTCAATAAAAGCCCACCCACAACATCACAGGAGTGCAGAACCAGGTCTTAGAGAGCCCAGATTCACATGCAGACCCAACTGGGAGTATTCGAATCACAAATCAGTAAACTTTCTGTTTACAGGTCAAACAGTAAATATTTCAAATGTTAACATATTGCAAGTCTTTGTTGAGACTACTCAAGTCTGTCTTATAGCTACAGATGATATGTGTAAGAGTGAGCAGGGCTGGTTCTAATAAAACTTTGCTGACAGAAACAAGTAGTGGGCCACACTTGGCCTATGGGCCAGAGTTTATAACAGGTCCTGATTGAGAACAACTGAGGCCCATCTTCTCTTCTTACAAGTAACAAAGCTAAAGCTGAAATGGAAAATGCTTTGCCCAAGGTCACTGTAATTGCTCTGTCTTCTAAAGCTGCCTGCATGTGCCACACCACTTGGCCACTCTGTCTGGTCCTTCCTACCTCCCGTTTCCACTTGCTCAACACCAGGAATATGACACACAAACAAACACAGACCCAACATCCACGCAGTTTCTAGTCTGCTGTTAAGGAAACATTTGTCACATGAGTTTACGCAAAGAATCAACATTAATGTGTGTTCAGTTATAAATATTAATATCCTAAAAGCACTGCAATTAAATGATTCCAACACACCATTCTGAGACATGTAATACTTGTGTGTGTGTGTATAGATGTACAAAGGTGTATAGTATGCCTGCATGTGGAGGTCAGAGGTCAACTTCAGTTCGCCTTCCTCAGAAGATGTTCACCTTGTTGTTTTAAGACTATGTCTTTCACTGACTTGGAGCTCACCAATTAGGATGGGCTGGCTGGTCAGTGAGACCCAGGGGTCCACCTGTCTCTGCCTCTCCAGCACTGAGACTACGCACACATGCCACCTGGGTGCTGGGGATCAAACTCAGGTCCTTGTGCTTGTGTACACAAACACTTTGCCAACTGAGCTCTGCATGATTCTCTTCTAAATTTTATTTATTTATAATTTATGTGGATGATTATTTTGCCTGCATGTATGTAAGTGCACCCATGAGTTCAAGGCCCACAGAGACCAGAAGAGGGCATCAGATCCATTGAAACTGCAGTTAGGGATGGTTGTCAGCTGCCATATGGATTCTGGGAACTTAACCTAGGTCCTCTGCAAGAGCAGCCAGTGCTCTTAACCACCCAGTCATCTCTCCAGCCCCGGGTCTGCATTATTTTTGATGATAAAATTCTTCTTTGCACCTGTGTGTAACTTTTTGAGGAGCAATTCTACATTGAATCATGCTCATTGAAGGGAAGAAAATTAAATAAGAGGTAAAATAATACAAATACCTACTGTTCCATAATTTAAAGGTAATCACATTAACAATCTGGTACATTTTTTTCTTTTTTAAGATTTGCTATATTTTTTACTTACGTGTATGTGTCTGTGTCTGTGTGTGAGTTTGTGCATGTGAGTGTGGGATCCTGGAAGCCAGAAGAGCACATCGGATCCTATGGAGCATATGGAGCTAAAGTTACAGCAGTGTGAGCTTTCTACTGTGGGCGCTGGAACCAGACTCCAGTCCTCTGCAAAAGTGGCACATGCTCCTAACTTCTGAGCTATCTCTCCAGAATCTCCCTCCCCACACCTTCTTCAGTTCCTTACAAGAAATGGCGGCTAAGACAAGGTTTTATTGTGTACCCCAGGCTGGCCTTGAACTCATGTCCCTACTGCCGTAGCCTCCTGAGTGCTGAGATTATAAGTATGTATAGCCACCCCTGGCCTCCTTTTAACTGGAGCCTCCAGGCAGCCAATCAAGTATCTTTTACCTTCTCTATCTTTGACTTACGAATCTAATCTATCTTTAAATAAGCGTGACTATATGTAAGGACATATGTATGTGAGTTGGCATGCACTGTGAGGTACGTGACAAAGGCATGAGCCGTGTCCCTTGGTGCAGGGGTAACGTTGTTTCTATGATAAAATACACATTCATTCCCATCAGCCAACTTATAATAATACACCTGAAATCACAGAACATCATCTTCCTCCTCAGAATAGCTGGAATGAGGAACCACTGCAGTGCGACTCTGACCTTATCCCACCCGAGGAAGATGGAGGTGGCATCTCATCTCCACTGTTTGCTATTTCGGCAGATTTGCTGACTGCTCTGACTTTTTAGATTGACTTTGAGGATCCAGAAATAAGCAATCCCCCATTAGCTGGGGGCAACCCTCACGGACATTCAGACAGAGGGTTCACCTCAGGGAAATATTTGGCAAGAGCCTCCAGGCAGCCAATCAAGTATCTTTTACCTTCTCTATCTTTGACTTACGAATCTAAGAGGCAAGGGAAACATGAGGTCCTCTAGGGGGCAACACCCCACGAGGGCTGGGGATATGGGCCAGTCACTGAAGTACTTGCTGTCAAACATAGGACTGGAATTGATCCCAGGAACCCACATTTTAAAGTCCAGTGTGATGCTGTGTGGCTGTAATTCTAGCACAGGGAAGTAGAGACCAGCAGAGACCTAGAGCTCAGTGGCCAGCCAGCCTGGCCAAATCAGAGTGCCCCAGGTAAAAGTGAGAGTCTACCTCCAAAACTAAAGCAAACAGTGACTGAGAAGACACCCAAGGTAGACCTCTGACTTCTACATGTATACACTCACACGGTCACTCAGATATGCACACAAATGTGCACACACATACACAAAATAAAGACAAGATCCCATGAGCTCCTTCCTCTTCAGTGCTATCTCATGTTGCCTTAAGCACCCTGGTCCTGATCCACTTCGGACAGGCCCACTTGTTGAAATCATCAAAGAGAGGCCCTGCTGGTCTACATCGACTCTCTTCAACCTCCTGGGGTGCATAGGTGTTTCATTAGGAGTTTCCCGGTTGTGAATACCTAGATCCAGCTCTGCATTGCCATAAGCAATACAGGACAGTCTCAGAAAATGCTGGGCTAGTCACAGGTTCTAAAGGATGGACTCAGAGGAGGCAGGAAGGGTGCTCTGGCTAGAGATCAGGGACAAATAGAGATGTCCTCCAAGATATGGTGCTTGACATGTATCAGCTCCCATCACTTTTGAACCTCGCACACCCTCTCAAGCCTTCAGTGCAGTTAATTGATATCTCATTGTCTCAGGCTCCTCCCTTGATTAAGGATTTCCCCTGCTGCGGTGATGTTACAGGAGGATGAGGAGTGCGTGCTGAACAGGTGGAAATCACACATCTGCCTCTGCAGGGATTGCGCCAGGGCTAGCAGCTGAAGGAGACATGATCAT
The DNA here is from genome assembly GCA_035773235.1 of Eospalax fontanierii. NCBI lineage: Eukaryota > Metazoa > Chordata > Mammalia > Rodentia > Spalacidae > Eospalax > Eospalax fontanierii. The sequence goes on along the minus strand of CM069529.1, from coordinate 77,353,873 downwards.
AGGCGCTCAGGGCACACAGACACAGTGGGCTGTCTCTCTCTAGCCTTGCTCCCCTCCTCACTTGGGCACATAGTGCTGGTGATGAAGGCTATGGATGGCAGCAACCTTGATCTTGACTGCATGCTTCTAGATTTTTGATGGAAATTTAAATAGCTAGCATATTTATGTTATGCCAGAAAAATTGGGAGTTTTCTATTACGCTCAGTTGAGTCCCACATAATACCAGGCCATCTTCAGTAGCAAAGAGACTGAAGGACGATTGGAAACCTGGAAGCTACAGTCCTAAGAATCAGTAAAGTGTTATGGATCATGGAATTATGGGACAGGAAATGGGTCCATCAATCTAGCCAGTGAAGATGGTTTGAGGACTGGCCAAGAGCACCAGATTGTCATTAAATGTGGGTCACAGAGCAGAGTTTTCAAGATCAGAAACCAAAAGAGACAACACTGAAAGCTGGGTGGATTGGGTCAGTGGCCAGAAAGTTTTGAACCCAGAGAGGAAGAACTAAACCCTCCTCCAGGCCAGAGTGGTGGGTGTCAGTTTTCAAGGGGTCTCTGATTCCGGAGCAGTGATTAGACTCTGTCCTTTGGGCGTGCTCACCCAAGTCACTTGCCTGCTTGGGGACTGTGCTGCCTTCTGTCTGCCTTTCTTAGTGACTCAGGGAATTTGCTGCATTTTCTTCGGAGTGCATTTGATTAGGTATTGCAAACACCATTTCCACCTCTAAATGCATTTTCTAAGATTCTTATTGCTGGACAAGACTCACGTCCCTGAATTCATTTACTGATTCAGGGAGAAATGATGCCCTATTTAGATGATTTTCTCAGAACCAAGAGATTCAGACAAACACCCTGAAAGTGATGAGACTACTAAGTATGTAGTCCCACTTCACAAGAGCCAGGTGTCTGAGGCTTTTCTTCTATTTTGCCTTTAGCACAAATGGGCAGATATGGTGGCCAACCATGGCTTAATGAAGAAATGAGTGATTCTGAGAACAGAAATGGCTTGGTGGGGACTGGAGAGATGGCTCAGCAGTTAGAAGTGTGTACGGCTCTTAAAGAGGACTCCAGTTTAGTTCCAAGCACTCACATCACATGGTTTATAACCACCAGGAATTTCAGGGGTCTTCTGACCTCCAAGGGCACCTGCATGCATATTTACATACACACACAGACACATTAAATATACAGTAAGATAAATAAATCTTAAATATGAAATAATTTAATGGAAATGGACTTTGAAGAAGAACCACAAGCTGAAAAGAATGGAGCCAAAATACCTGAGCATGATCACAGAACCTTCCAGATCATCACAGCTCCATTCTCATCCAGCACCCAAATTCAAACTCCATGAGTCGGCAGGACAAGGCTTCTAGACCTCATGAGCCGTCACGTCTGCCCTCAGGTACAACTCCACCTTGGCTTTGTGCTGTCCTTCTGTAAATAATCCACACAAAGCCCCCACCTCATCTCTTTCTGTCCCTGGTTCCTGGTCAAGTGTGCCCAGCTTCTCCCCTCGAGGCTGATCCTAGTTTCTTTTCAGTTACTGTGATAAAATACCCTGATGAAAAGCAACTTCAGGGAGAAAGGCATGGTGGCCCACCCAGGCAGCAGAGTCAGGACAGGAGCGTGAAACAGCCAGCCAGTTCCACAGTAAAGAACGGAAAGCAGTGGGTTCACGATCATCCAGTGCTGAGCTCTCTCTCTCTCTACTCTTGCATAATTTAGGAACCAAACCCAGGGAATGGCACCACCCACAATGGAGGCGTTCTCCCACTTCAATGAATAAAATCAAGACACATCTCCCACATGCATGCCCACGAGTCAGCCTGATCCAGACATTTCCTCACTGAGACTTTCTTGGCAGGTAATTCTAGATTGTGGAAAGCTGACCATTATAACTAAGTACCCCAAGGCTTCAGGGTGTTCTTTCTTCTTTCTGGGCTTTCCACCCTCATCTGTCCTTCCAACTGACAGACACCTTTCCTTCTGTGTTGGCCTGCCAGGGCGGCCCGAATGAAGTGCCACGACTGGAATGGCTCAAACAGATCTAGAGTTGTCCCACAGTTTGGGAGGGTGGAAGTTGAAGGTCCAGGGGCCTGCAGAGCCTGGCTGTTTCTGATGGTGCTGGGCAGTCTTGTTACCTGGCTCTCTCGCTCTTCTGGTGGCTTGCTGGCAGTGTTTAGCCTGGTGTGCATCCCCCTCGCCCTCTCTCCATTCACAGGACTTCTCCCTGTGGACATGTCTGTCTCCAAATTTCCCCTTCCATAAGGACACTGTGTGTTTGTGCTTCTTTTCTGATCACCGTGACAAAATGCCTGACTGAAGCCACTTAAGAGAAGAGTTTATTTGAGCTCACGGTTTCAGTCCATCATACAAGGGAAGTCATGATAGAGTTCATGGTAGCCAGATGCTCAAATCCTGCTTTTTCAAATCTTGGCAGTTCAGAAAACAGAAAGCAGACCAGAAGTAGGGTGGGAGGGGGGTCTGTGACCCTCAAGATCCACCTACATGACCACCTAGGTCCTAGTCCCAAAGGCTCTTCCACCCCCCAAATAGTAGCAGCACCTGAGAGCAAGTCAGGAACCCATGGGGGACATTTCACATTCAAACAGTAACATGGATCATATTGGATTAGGGTCCAACCTACCCTGGTGTGACATCATCTTGGCTAATTGCATCTTCAGGGAGTGACACCATTCACAGATATAGTCACATTCTGAAGTGCTGAAAGCTAACACTTAACATGTAGGCAGGGTCCTAATGACCCGTTAGCACGAGGTCTGAGATAAAATAGCACTTGGACAAGCTTGACAAGTCAGTCTCCCCTAATTTCCCAGGCCAAGCTCACCCTTTGCTCATTACTACAATTTTCCTTCGTAGGTCTTCTAGGTGCTCAGGCCAATCATTGATTGGCTTTATGCTGGTCATCCCTAGCCAGAGTAGGTTCCATGGTGAGCAGGGGCACTTTGCCTTCCTTCTCCATTATCTCCCGTGACTGGCAGTGATGACACGCAGTAGGACCTCTGTTCATATTTGTTCAATGAGTGAGTCAGGCAAAAACAAGTCACAGGTAATGTCATACGGTTGTCACCAGCTTCCAGAGGCCAACTGTGGTTGATTTAAATGAGAATGTCTTGCAGAGGCTCCAAGGACTTGTACATTTTTATTCCAGTTGTGATCACTGCTTTCTGCCTGCCATGCCTTACCACCATTATGGAGCCTTTTCCCTGAACTGTAAGCTCAAATTAACGCTTCCTTCTGTAAGTTGCCTTGGTCATGGTGTTGTATCACAGCAACAGAAAAGTCACTAATACAAACCGAACTGGACTCAGATTGGAGCTATATTACCGCATAAATAAATGATCTTAATCACATTTCCATGGGCATGGGGTGGGGTGCTGGAGTGATGGCTCTGTGGTTACAATAGCCTTCTGCGGCAACCACCTGTAACTCCAGGGCCAGGGCATCCAGCCCCCACTGATCTCCACAGGCAGCTGCACTCACATGCATGTATCCACACACAAATACACATAAATCTAAATATACTAAATCTCCATGAGGAGATGGCTTGGTCAATAAAGTGCTTGCCACACCAGCATTAGACTTGAGTTCGATTCCCATGCATCTATCTATGGGAAATGTTGGACACAATGATGATCACCTACAATCCCAGTGCTAAGGAGGTGAGAAAGGGGATCCCTGGGACTCAGTGGCCAGTCAGCCTAGCTGAATGGGTGAGCACCAGGTTCAGTGAGAGACGCTCAAAAACAAAACGAAACAAAACAACAAAATAAAGTGGAAAGTGATGAGGACACTGGGCATAGGCCTCCACAGATAGATGTACAGCACACATACACACACACACACTCAAACACTCACATTCACACTCACTCACACACTTACACTCACACACATTCTCACACATACAAACTAACTCATTCACACACTCTCACACTCTCACACACTCACACACTCACACTCAAACACTCACACTCAAACACTCACTCACATTCACACTCATGCACTCACTCACACACACACACTCATTCACTCTCACTCAAAGTCATACAGTCACACACATTCACATACACTAACACTCTCACACTCACACACTTACCCTCACGCACACTCACGCACCCACACACACTCACACACACTCTCACACTCATGCACACACAGACTCACACACACTCACACTCTATCACGCACACACACTCACAGACACACACACATACTCACTCACAACATGCACACTCATACACACACGTTCACACACTCACACTCTCATAGTCACACTCACACACTCACACTCATGCACACTCTCACACTAACACACACTCACACACTCACACCCATGAACACACATACACGTACTCACACTCATGCACACTCACACACTAACACACGCTCACACGCAGTCACACCCATACACGTTTACACACTCACACTCGCACACTCATGTGCACGCACACACATTCACACACTAACTCACACTCGTGCACTCTCGCACACACTCACACTCAATCGTGCACACTAATTCACGCTCGCGCACACTCATACACACGTTCACACCCTCACACAGCAACACATTAACTCACACTCGTGCACACTCATACACACACTCAATCATACACACTCAGACACAATCACACTCATACACACAATCGCGCATACACACTCACACTCATGCACCCACATACACACGTTCACACACTCACACACTGACACACACTCTCATACTCACACTCTTATAGTCGCACTCACATCACTCAAATACATTCATACGCACACTCACACACATCCATGCACTCTCACACTCAGTCACACTCATGCACACACTCACTCATTCACACACTCTCACACCCGCACACTCATGCACACTCATTCACTCTCACAGTCATGCACAGTCATACATTCACACACACTAACGCACACTCGCACACACACTCACACACACTCATACACACTCATGCACATTCACGCTCATAATCACACACAAGCACACATTCAAATACTAACTCACACTCACTCACACTCATACACAGTCACGCTCACACACACTGTCACACTCAGTCAATCACTCACACTCACACACTGTCACACACACTCAGTCACACACTCATACACAGACTCACATTCTCACTCTCACACACACCCACACACACTAACTCACACACACTCTTACACACACTCACACTCACACACACTGACACACTCTTACACACACTCACACTCACACACGCTCCATTCCTCAGACCCTGCATGTACAAGTCTAGAGAGGGTTCTGCCTTCTTCAGGCACTCTGTGGGTTAACATACATATCAAGTTCAAATATCATTACCTGCTGCAGGGCCCAAGCGCCTGGGTTTTACTGACTTTCTCGACCTTGGTCACAACCATCCCTTATTGTCCAAGGTCTCTGATCTCCCCCTTCCATCCCCTCCTCTTGTTATCCTGTCGGTTTGGCCTGCTTCCCACCAAACTGCAATTTCATGCGGTTTGGGAAGAGATACTTCTCGGGACTTCCGCCCCACTGCTCTCTGGAGATTTCGTGAAGATAGAAGCCTTGGTTTGGCTCTACTTGAAACCTGTTTGAACATTGACTTTGTGCACTTCCAAACCCCAAGCCCTTGGCCTTTCGGCCCATCTGCTCTTGGCAGCGGGGAACTCCTGCCTCTGTAGTGAGAACCTTTCAAGCTAAGGAGAAAAGGCCTTTTTGGACAACAAACGGCCCTTTAAAAACAATATTTTGATGAGTTAAGTGTAAATGAATCAGAAACACATGGATTAAGCCCCTCTTGATGTGCACATGGGTTTAATAATTACTGCGGGTGGAAAAGAAGTGAAATGGGGCTGGGAAAGCCGTGTCTCGGGTTTTATCAAATCCAAAATGTTTGAGGAGTAATTCAAGACATTCCACACACCCCCAAACGCAGCCAGATTTTCCGATTCCACTTCCAAGGAGCCACACAGGATCTTTCTAGTAACGACAGAGTGTTCTAAAGAGCCAGGTTTTCATGACTTCTGATTGGCTGAGTGGGAAATTCTGATTTATGAGACCATTCAAAGATTTATATATTGCCATTATAACAAGTTCCTTCCAAACTGAACAACACCCAAATGCAGCCTTATAAATACTTTTCCTGTTAGAAGCCTCTTTTCTATTCACAAAACTCGCCTTCTTCTCCTTCCCCAGCCCCCCTTAAGCCACAGATTCCCCCATGAGGTCTCAGACCAGTGCAAAGCAGAGGAATTAATTTCCCCATGACTGAAACGTGATTCACTTTGGATGGAGTTTTAAATGACTTGGGTCTATATAAACTGCAGGTCACATGAAGGTCACTACTAAAGGACTCATAAGTTAGGTAAAGGGTGGAGGGGTAGAATGTTATAAATGCTTATTGCTTTCATAAAAAGAAAAGCGAAGTTGTGTTCATGCCTAACATGGTCAAACACTCCATAGATCAAGGCACACTGTTTCCTAAAGGAAATGTCTCATAGTGCTTTGGCCGGCTTCTGTCGTCCTCCACATCAATGACATCATCATTGTTGGACGTCTGGTTAGGATAAGTAACCTATCCTTGGGGCCTTCCTTCAGATAAATATGGAGTCATTTCAAAGCCCTGAGGCCCCCTAAGTCATTTTCTTTAACAGGGAGCAGAAAAGTGGGTGAGAGGTGGTAGGGAGAAGGACTTCTTGCCTTAAATAACTTACCCAATAGGTCTTGCTTCAAGTGAAATTTCACAAATCCTGTCCACGCAGGGTATAGACATTATCCAGAAAAGTACTGACAGGAAGAAGTCTGCACGAGGTTCACGGGTAAATATCTGGTAAATTAAAATAGGAGAGTTGATTGTCTCAGAGGCACACAAGAAATAATGGTCCAGCTGTGCCCTGTAGAGAGCCATGCAAGCAACCCAAACGATCTGTATTAGTCAGCTGTGCTACAGTAATGCTGTGTAACAAAACATCCCAAACTCATTACAAAGGCAATCATTTATTCTCACACTCACAAGTCTGTGCGCTGACTGTAACCAGCTGAGTGAAGGTAGATTTCAGTCTCTGGCCTGTAAATTGGAGTCAGAGCTGTTTCAAGTACTTTTCATTGTCCCCAGGGGTCACTTCATTGTCCCCAGGGGTCACTCCAATCATGTGGCCTGCTTCGTACATCCCGGCGTAGCACTTAGATGCATACTTCTTTCTCTGATACGAAACTCTTTTTTTTTTTTTTTTTTTTTTTTTTTTAACCACACTGCTTCTTGTTCTCAAAAACTCAGGGAGAGGTGGCTCAGAGGTTAAGAGCTGCTCTTGCAGAAGCTCTTGTTAGTCAGCTCACAACGACCTGTAACACCAGCTCCAAGAATCGCAGTCCTCTTCTGGCTTCCATCAGTACCCACACTCGTGCATACACACACACACGCACGCGTGCACGTAAAGCACACGTAAATCTAGCACATAAATCTGAAGTGCTTAATCAATATCCATCTCACATATTCTTGTGTCCAGCATGTCATCAGTTCAAGACTGTATGGCAGCAGGAGATACCAAGGGTTCTTCATATGGTTGTGATACTGGAGTATGAGAGATCAAAGCCAGCTTCTCAAGATATTCGAGCCCTCTGCCTAGGTCACGCCTCATGGGACTGGGGTCCTGTTAGCGCACACGAGTCATAAGGTGAAGACCAGAGCCACCCTGCAGTGAGTTCTCCCCTCACCATCAGGCTGCAGTACAGCTCCAGAACTCAGAATTGGAACCAAAAGTCAACCAAGCACCCCCACCTCTCTTGAGTCCTCTGCGCTCACACCCTCTATCAAAGCACCAGCCAGGCCTCGTTCTACCCCTCATCCTTCCTTAAGTCCATCTGTTTCCCTTCATGCTCACTGCTCCTCTCCAGTCCCAGATCCTAGCGTCCCCATCAACACCACCGCACAGCTTCCCTACAAACACACTACCTGCAGCCATGGCCACATTGTGACCTGCGTAGCCTTCCTGAACAGAAGATCTGACTGTCACTCTACTACCTTCCGCTGGTTTCCTTTTAAAGCCAGAGCAAAGGTCCATACTTTGCCATGACCCACAAGGCCTTACACAAGCCAGCACCTTCCTCATCATCCTTTTTCTGCTGATTCTGCTCACTCGGCCTCCACATTCCCCTTGCATGCCAAACAGGAGTGCACTCATCTGTCTTAAGGACCTTCTTGCTTGAAGGACTCTCCCTTCTCAGATAATCCCTTCCTACCTTACAGCTCTCTTCTTAAGAGATTTGTCTACCAAGAAGGCTCTCCCAACCCTGCACACCAAGGCAGATCATGGTTGTAAGGCCAGTGATGGTAAAAATCACTCACCAACTAAAAAAGACAGAAAATGAACTCAAATCCGTATTGCTAACTGAAGAAGGAAGGATTGGAGAGATGGCTCAGTTGGTAAAGTGCTGACCTCACAAGGACAAGGACCTCAGTTCAATTCCCAGAACCACATGAAGAGTCAGGCACTGTGGTACATGTTATAATAATCTCAGTGTCGGGGAGGTAGAGACAGGAGGACTCCCAGGAATCTTTGATCAGCCAGCCTAGCCTAATCAATGTGGCCCAGGCCGGGAAGAGACCTTGTGTAAAATTTTCTTTAAAAAATCGAGGCGAATACGATGACTGAGGTTAACCTCTGGCGCTCGCGCGCACACGGTCAGATGGACAGACAGAGAAAAATAAGTAGGGGAATTCCATTGGTTCACACAGCCAAAAGGAACAAGTCTGATGTCAGGGAAGTTAAAGCAAGGGCCCAACAGTGAGCACGAAGCTGGTTCCTCGTCATGCCTTAGCATGTTAGCTTTGGACAGCCTTTAGCGACTCGGGGACTTCCACAGACGACCCTCCACAGCTCCAAGAGCTTCGTGTTAGCTAGCTGGTTGTCACATGGCTCCTCGGCAGCCTGAGGAGGAATCTGGGTTTTCTCCAGCAGACCCCTCAGAAAGCAGAGGAAGCCTGCCCCTGCCAGATGATTCCCACTCCACTGGTTGCGGGGTTCCCTTCCATTGCTGAGTCAGTCACTATGGTCTGAGGGCGGGATTCACTCACTAACTGACACCAGTGGACCAGCCCTATTGTATTAGTTCCGGCTTTTGCTGCTGGTACAAAATACTTTACTGAAGGAAGGATCTATCCTGCCTCACAGTTTCAGTCGATCATGGCACAGATGGTACGGTCGAGCTCATAGGAGGACTGTGACAGATGTTCCTATCTCTTGGCAGTGTGGAGAGCAGAGAGCTCTAGACCAGAGTTGAAAGTGGGTACCACTTTCACAGGTCCACCTGGTAGTCTACAGCCACACCTGTGGCCTACATACAGACGCACAGACACACAGACACCCCACATTTATAATACAAACACATTTATAATACACATAAACACACACCAAGACAAAGTTATAACAGATATATAATACATAAATATATACATCATACACATACAAACACACAGCTCACACAAACACATATGTGACACATACATGCCAAAACCTTGTTCTACCTGCTTTTCTAACTTCTCTAAGGTTGTAAGATGCTATGATTAAAAGTCAGATTTAGGGCTGGAGAGATGGCTCAGCTCTTAAGAGAACTGACTGCTCTCGCAGAGGTCCCAGGTTTAGTTCTTATAACCCACATAGTGGTTAACAACCACCCTTAACTCTGGTTTCAGGGGATTTGACACCCTCTTCTGGACTCCTCCAGCATTACCCGACAAGGGTGCTCTTACATACATGCAGGCAAAGTACTCCCTTATTTTTTGAAGCAGGGTCTCTCACTGAGCCTGGTGCTCACCAATTCAGCCAAACTGGCTAGCCAGCAAGCCCCAGGAATCCTCCTGGCTCCTCCTCGGTGCAGAGATTTCAAGGAATCTCCGGCTGTTACATGGGTTCTAGGGATTTGAACTCAGATCCTCAGTCTTGCAGCAAGCACTTCCATCTCCCTCGCCCTCAGTCAAGGTCCCTTGTCCTTAAATGCCTGCTTCAGAAAAGGGATTGTAATGAGAACCACCGGAAATGCAGGTGGGCCCTGAGGTGCTCCTGAAGTCAGCCAAAGCTGCCTCTCGCCCTGCGTCAGCAGACTTCAGACTGGGCCTGGCAGGGCCCCACACTTCGGAATGATAAACAAGCTGTCTTCAGCATATTCGCCCATAAAAACAAGACCTGAACGTGGTCACAAGATGAGGCATCGGGCCATTTTGGAAAGCTCTTTCACAAACATGTTTTGGAACAACAACAAATAAATTATCTGGTGAACTGCTGGCCAATGGGGGGTGGTGTGTGCGGGGAATTTGGACTGGCTCAGCAGCACGTGTATACTGGGTCTATACTAGCGGACAGACAGATCTCTGTGGGATCTCTGTGTGTCCCTCAGTCTAGTGGCATGATACCCTTGTTTGGTGGTTCAGCTCAAACACTGTGAAAAGTTGGGTTTGTGGCTACCTATCTACAAATATGGGCAAATATTATACCAGTTAAGCCTCATACCAACTGTCATAATTCACATCAGCTTTCAACTCAACACACTTGAGAAGGAAGCTTACCTGGAGTGTCTTCCATCAGAGTGGTCTGTGGGCATGCTTATGGGACAGTCTCTTGATTGCTGATTGGTATAGGACTCAGCCCATTGTGGCATCCTTAAGCACATAGGTCTGGGCTATATAAGAAAGGCGACTGAAGGTGGCCTGGAAGCAAGCCAGGAAGCAGTGTTCCTCCGAGGTCTCTGCTTCTGTTCCTGCCCTGGCTTCTTTTGGTGACAGATTGTGACCTGGGAGTTGTAAACTGAAATAAACCCTTTCCTCCCCAAGCTAGCACAGCAACAGAAATAAAACTAGAACACCACACATCTGTAATATTGATTCCTACCTGCCTACCATTTTACAGATGAGAATACTGAGGTGTGTTGAACCATTTGCTTGACTATAGAGTTAGACATTGAACCCTAGCTGTAAGATCCACATTCTCAGACCCCTTTGCTCATTGGCCTTGGTGATGGATATCCAAGCCTTCCAGTTCCCTGGACTGCATCCTTTGCCCTGTGTCCTTGAAGTCCTCTTAGACATCTTCCCTTTGCATAGGTCTTAGCAGCCCAGGACAGAGCAGGGGTCAAGCAGACCAGAGAAGGCGTGTTGCACAGTCATAAACCCTCAGCCATCAACAGGTCTTATAATGGCTTGTCTTAAGAAAATTCAACCCAGGATAAGTCAGGAGGATGAGAGGCCATTTGGGGCAACCAGGGTGACATTCTACCTGAGTGATATCCACAGCCCAAGATTTCACCCCCTTAAATGGCCTGACCAGAGGCACGCCCAGGGATGCTCCCATAGGTCCTCATTCATCCAGCCAGAAGGCAGCCATTCTTGCCAGATCTCTCCTGGCCATGCCCCTGTGGTTGCCCCTCAGCCTGATTTGTTTCAGATGGATGAATGTGATCTGAAAGCTCCGATTTCAAAGTCTCTGTGATGGGTACTTGTCCCCTGGGCCTCAGCTTCTATATCATGTGGCCTTTCCCATAGACGGTAGCTCTGCCTCACATCCCCACACAGCCCCACCTCATCTTCCCAGAGGCCTTCAGCTTCCTAACAGAAGGGGAACCAGAATCCCCTCAACCCCACACTCCAGAGCAAGGTAAGTGGGGAAAACAAGGAAGGGAGCAAACTCCCAGGGGAGCCCGCAAGGAGGAGGGAATGGCTGAAGGCTGGGCCAGGGAGCCCCGGTGAGCAGGATCTTCAAGGAACACCGCTGCTCAATAATAACGCCAGGACGGCACCCCAGAACAAACACCAGCGCATCAATGCAAGAAGCAGTCAAAAGCATTGCTTGGAGAAGAGGCTGTCCCGAGGAGCTGCCTGGGAGTTTTCCTGGGAACTCCAGGGACACAACCCCTTGCTAAGGCCAGGTCTTCAGTGTGTGATGGCATCTTTGGGAGGTAATGGAAACCTAGAGAAGGTGCTGGTTGGAGAGCTGGGTCAATGGGGGCATGCCCTATGAAGACACATTGTGGCCCCACCCCTGTGAGTTCACTCTCTGCTCTCTGCCTCCTTGAGGGGAGCAGCCTGCTCTTCTTCACATATCATCACCATGCCCTACCTCAAACTGGAACGAAACCTCAGAAACCATCAGCCAGCATAAGCCCTTCCTCTTTTTTGATTGCTTCTGGGGCTGGTGAGATGGCCTGGAGGACAAGGCCTGTATCAAGCCTGATGGCCTGAGCTGGAGCCTGTGAACACATGCTGGAAGGAGCTGTGGATTGACTTCTGGCTTCCACATGTTGCCCTTGCATGTAGCGCACACACACACACACACACACACACGATAGATAGATAGATAGATAGATAGATAGATAGATAGATAGATAGGTAGATAGATAGATGATAGGTAGATAGATAGATGATAGATAGATAGATTAATGTAATTAAATTGGTCCTATCAGGGTCAGATTTTTTCACAATAACAAAAAATAACACAAGGATTACAAGTCATCCAGTGGTGATTTAAGTATGTGGGAAGACGTATGTAGGTTCCCATTTTACATAACAGACTTGAGGGTCCATGGATCTGGGCCATCTGGTCAGCGCTTAAACTGCCCCTGACACTTCCCGATGCCTGGCCTCCTTCTGCATTAATCCTGGAATTAGCTTCTGGCCCCACTGGCTCTGTCCCCTGAATTACTAGAGAGCAAAGGTCAACGCATTAACCAGGGCAGAGTAATGCCAGGCCATAAATCCCCAGGGCGGCATGGCAACCCCAGTGATATTTCACGTGGAATCACCCGGCCACCGATGGGCCCCGTCTTGGGGCTAGTGCATGTGTGTGTCCCGGACTGTGTTTATGAGCCTGACCAAGCCCTCCTGGGCTGCGCCCCCACATGCTGCCCTTTGATCAGGGAAACCCAATACCTGAGGTCTGCATTTTATGGACCAAGCAAGTCTAGATTGAGAGAATTAACCACAGTAGATCACAACTCGTAAAATGGGGCCTGGACCTCACCACAGTGTGGCCTTTGGGGGACAGGGAAAGGTGAACGAGGTCAGCGTGGATGGATATCCTCCATCAGCCCAGCGTGGCAAAGGGATTGAAGGCCGAGTATAGGAGGGCATGTGTGAGTGATAGGTAGATAGATAGATGATAGATAGATAGATTAATGTAATTAAATTGGTCCTATCAGGGTCAGATTTTTTCACAATAACAAAAAATAACACAAGGATTACAAGTCATCCAGTGGTGATTTAAGTATGTGGGAAGACGTATGTAGGTTCCCATTTTACATAACAGACTTGAGGGTCCATGGATCTGGGCCATCTGGTCAGCGCTTAAACTGCCCCTGACACTTCCCGATGCCTGGCCTCCTTCTTTTCCTGTCTTCTCTGTCTCTGTAGAACCTTGATTAATACCGCCTCTGACCTGTCTGCCCAGGCATGTCCATCACCAAGTCTTGGTTTCCTTTGCAGGCAGGAATAGTCATTCCATTCACCCCACTGAACGGCAAAGAAAGGATCTGGTCCTCATTCTCCACCACTCCCCGCAGCCAATCATGGGCTCCAGCTTCTCTGAACCACACAGACTCAGCCATCTAACAATAGAGATGTTAGCAGCCAGGGCCCATGATAGTAACTGCTCCTGCTGTGTGGTACTCAGAACCTAATTCAAAACACGTGCTGCCAGGCATGGTGGCAAATGCCCTTAATCTCAGCATTTAGGAGATAGAGGCAGGCAGATCTCTGTGAGACTGAGGCCAACTTGGTCTACACGGCACATTCCAGGCCAGCTGGGACTACAGGGAGATCCTGACTCAGTAAAACTAGCAACAGCAACAAAAAAACCAACAACGACAAATAAAGCAAATCAAAACGCAAGTGTTACTGAGCATGGTGGTACACACCTACAATTCTAGACAGGAGGGTCAAGGGTTCAAAGTCAGTCTCAGGTACATAGCAAATTCAAGGCTAGGGTGAGCTACATGAGATCCTGTTCAAGGAGGGGAAAAATGTGTCCAATACCTGGGCATATCTAATGTCTTGTTATAGAAATGTCCAATCTATGTAAAAGTAGGAATACAACATTATGAGACGTTACTACCCATCTCCTAGTTTCAGCAAAGATCAGCTTGTGGCTATTTTTCATTCACCTGCAGCGTGCCCCCTGCCACCATCGCGATCTCCACCCTGTCCACACTTTCACTTTGGGTCGTTTCTGTTACATATAGTCGATTATGGGCTGAAAACACTAAATGAAAATTTCCAGAAACAAGCAAGTCATACACTTTAAATTGTGCACCATTCTGAGTAGGTGGATGAAATATATCACTCCATCCTGCCTGGGATGCCATTCCTCAGTCAGCGTTATCCACACTGCGTACGCTACCCAGCCAGTAGTCACTTTATGGCTTCCTGGTTTATCAGATCTACTGTGACAGTCTGGCAAAGTCCAAGTGTTCCTGAGGATCCAATGATGCCTGTTCCAGTCACCCCACCTCATCACAAGGTGAAAAAATGGAGCATGGGAGTGGGGGGGGAATTGACATGCATCTTATTATAGTACATTGTTAAAAATTATTCTACTTAGGCCTATTGTTAATCTATTCCTGTGCCTAATTCATACACTAAATCTCATTGTAGGTATATGTTCATGAATGGGAAGAAGCATAATTTAGATGCCTGGGGTATCATTCATGGGGTCTTAGAATGAAGCCTTCACAGGTGAGGAGTGACAAGTGTCTGCACAATGTCATCTTCTATCAGCACCTGTACTGAAGCAAATCTAGTCAATCACAGATGCACTGATGAATATTTCAGAACAGACCTCTAAAAGCTAAAGCCTTTCTGCTCTCTCACAACAGTGATATAACTATCTCCCCTGAAATCTCCACTCTTTGAATGACCAAATGCGTGTCCAGGGTGCACATTTCTACTTTACAATGTCATTAATGTTTTCTTGGAGCTTGTTCTTATTTGAATCAGGACCCAAAGTCCACAGCTTGTGACAGGTTAATGGGTCTTGAATGCCGTTTTACATCTACAGACTTCACTCAATCTTTGAATTCTCCCAAAAGTTGGCGGGAAGACAAGGATTTAGCTAAAAACAGCTCACTTTGGCGTGACCCCCGCAAGCTTAGTGAGGGGAGCCGAGTGGCCCAGAGAAAGAGCAAGTAAGTTTAATAGCCCCAGCAGCCACTTGGGGCTCAGTCCTACGGGGATCTCGGAGACCCGTACAGCATATACTCCAGAACTGCTCCCCCAGGAGAGCAGGAACAGAGGCCTCCCTGTCCTCCCAATTGCACCATGCTACAAGGTTCTGGAGCCCAAAGTCTCAGAGTTTCCCCTCATCAGCCAGCCGGCCCTCTGGCAGAGAGAAACTCAGAGGCACTGGAGTGAGCAGTGCTGGACAGCTAACCCGCAGGCACAGCCTGGAAAGTGTAAACAGTATCTGCTTCTGTGGGTCTGCTGGCTGGGTTGTACCCAGTACTGCGGATGGAACCCAGGGCCTTGCACACACTAGGCAAGTGTTCTACCAGTGAGCAGCCTCCCCAGTCTTCTAAGTCGCCCATTCCATCCCTCAGTTCACGCTACATCCCAGGCAGGTCTCAATCTTTCAAACCTTCCGTCTTGCCCTCCCAAGTGGCTGGGAAGATAAGCCTGCTCCAGGACAGCACGCTTGGCTACCACCTCCTTATTTAACAATGATGTAAATGCAGTGTGTCTTAGTTTCCTATTCTTGCTGTGACACAGGACCACAAACTAAGTGGCTTTGAACAACACAAACTGGTCATCTTACAGCTCTGAAAGAAATTGGACATGAGGCTTCCTGGACTAAAGTCAGGGGTAGGTGGGACTGCCGTTCTTTCTGGGGCACAGGAGAAAATTCATTTCTTGCCTTTTCCGTCTTCTAGAAGCCAAAGGCTCGTGCTTCCCTCTGGGCCTCGTAGACCAGGAGTGGCCCATCAAGTCTCCCTCACTCTGCATCACTCCATATCGATGGGCCTTTCCTCCCTCTTTCTCTTATAAGGAGCCTGTGATTATGATGGAGCCACCAGATAACCCAAGAGCAATCTCTGCACCTCCAGATCAGCTGACCCACAGCTTTAGCTCCAGATGCATCTGGAACCACTCCTTGCCCCGTGACCTCACACGGACATCACTTCACGCAGGCTCATGTTCCGGGTATCAGGACTCGGGCATCTTCCAGGATGATGACTCTTTCTGTCAGAATATCCGCCACGTGGCACTCCCTGCCACTCCCTCATGGTGCGGTCTTCACATCTTCCTCTGTCCTGCAAGTTAAGGTTGGCTAGAGAGACTTCACTGATTCTAATTTGATTTACTATTGGCAGGATTTATTTCACAGGTGTCGGGGTGAATGTCTAAACTGCGAAGAGTTCGTTTATCACACCCTCATGAGGCACATTCACACTCGCTAAATGAACTTAGAATTTGTACGTTGTTAAAGCCAACCTTGCTGTAATTTACTGACGTTAAGAATTGAACAGAAAAATGCTTTTCAAAGAAATACAACATTGAAAAAAAATCAAAGATACGGCTCTCTTCTACTTTCATGAAGAAATTTGAGTCCTTTTGTTTCAAGTCCTTTTATGGAATATAAAGAAAAGCTTTTCAAAACACTTGTATGGTTTAAAATACAGGTGAGGGAAAAGAACTTCCAAAGATAGCAAGATAGTTGCACATGAGTTCTGTATCTCAGAGAACCTACGTCCTTAGCCTCCAGAGTCTCAACCTCTTGATGTCTAAAACTTGTGGCCCAATATAAGAAAGGTCCCATAGAGCATCTGAAACAAACAACAAAAAAAATGTAGTCATATGTAATCCCTCACCTTTCTGTCACCCCGTAAGTCCTGGTCTTTGAATGAAGCCAGAAGAAGGACACTGGGCCAAATGACACGCGAAGAAGAGTTCATGCTCCAGTCAAGACAGGACAGCAAACCCTCCTCAAGGGCGTAGGCTAACTGCCAGCCTCTGCTGTGTTTTGAATTTTCTAACGCTGCTGCATCTCTGGGTTTTCAAATGTCAGATGATTTCTCACTATCCAGAATGTCCTAGAGCTGTCACCATCCCTTGTGCTGGCCAGCACACTGCCTACATTCACCTGTGTCACCGAGAACATTGTGTTTCACAGCAATCGGTCTGTGAAAAGGCGAAGGGACAGTAGCCCAAGGCCACAGGACACAGGCGTGGCTGAGTGAGTGGACAACGTGCAGGAAGAAGAGAAGATGTTTTCCAAAGAGCTTTTCAGGTGGAGAGGAACAGTCAAGAGGCGATAAGGGGCCGCCATGGTTGAAGGTGTGACACACTTAGCCTCTTGTAACACATGTATCATTTTTGATATTTCATTTTTATTGTTGACTTAACTAAAATATTTCATTCATATAGATGTGTATAGTTTAGAGACCAAGAACTATTCATAATTCTATTGCATAGAAAAGGTACTGCTAACAATCCACAGTATGTTATTTTCAATTTCTTCAATGAGGAGACATATATAATCATGTACATTCATGAACATATAAAAAATGGTAGCCTGCTGTGGTGGGAGGTGCCTGTGATCCCAGCACCAGGAAGCTGGACCAGAGGATTGTAAGTTCAAGGCCAGCATGGAATACATGCTGAGAACCTGTCTCAATGAGAGGGAGGAGAAAGAGAGATAAAGAGAGAGAAAGAGAGAGTACTGGTCTCAATGAAAGAGAGGAAACCTATCTCAACTAGAGAGAGAGAGAGACAGATGAAAGAGAGAGACACAGAGAGAGACTGTCTCAATGAAAGAGAGGAAATCTATTTTAACTAGAGAGAGACAGAGAGAAAGAGAGAGAGCTGGATTGAATAAAGGGAAAAAAGCTGAGCACCCGTCTCATCTATCTATCTATCTATCTATCTATCTATCATCTCTTCTCTGACTGTGGACACAATATGACCAGATGTCTCACGCTCCTGCCACCAGGCCTTCCCCATTACTATGGACTGTACCCTGAAACTGTGAGGCAAAATAATGGGAATGTTCTGGAAGTATAAAGAGGTGATACTTGCCTGACATTGCATGTGCACTGAATGCACTGAATTATTTGTTTCGATGTCAATTTATAGTATGTAAATCTTGCCCGTCTTTTAATAGCAGAGCAGTATCAGGGCCACTCACCACCCTGCACAGCAGGAGCTTCACACACTAGCGACAGCCAATGCATATTCTCTACATATTTCTGAACTGTCTCTGCAGCTGAGAGAGCACCAGGTGCTCACCAGACAGCACCTGCAAGTTGAAGGTTGAGATCCATTCTGCAGGGCGTTAAATCCCCATGTTCCCAACACACAATAGAGGTCACAGAAGACGTGACTAGGAGGACCATCAGCAGAGCAGGTGCCACGTCTCAGCCACACAGAAGGCCACTACGTTGTCTTTATTGTCCTTCAGTTCTTGACTGAAGTGTTTGTGTAGAAATACCTTTGGAAGAAAAGGCAAGAAACAGGCACCGGGATGGGGCTGCAGCTCAGTCAGTGCAATGACTGCCTAGTGTATATACAAAGCCACAGGCTCCATCCACAGCACTGCAGAAACCCAATGTGGTCTGCACACCTGTAATCCCAGCACTAGGGGAGTAGAGGCAGGAGAATCAGAAGTTCAAGGTCATCCTTGACTACAGAGTGAGTTCAAGGCCAGCCTGGCTTACATGAGACTCTGTCTCAAAGAAAGGAAGAAAGAGAAAGGTAACCGCTTTTGGGGTACTACGGGGCTACAAGGCACCTCATGGTCTCTTTAAGAAGTAGATATTTATGTCCATTAGAGACAAGAAACTTGAGAACAGGGAGTTTTAGACACCTCTCAGAGACAAAAAGAAAAGAATCCAGTAAGATCATTGGTTATTAATTTTCCTGACATTTCTTGACTATCACCTCTAGGCAGGCTCTGTGGCAATAGCTCCCGAGCCGTAGCCTTTCGACAAGCAGGGGTTTGTACCCTTTGGGTCTCAGGAAGTAGGAACCTGGTTTACGGGACTTTTGTCAGTGGTATAACTTTCTTTGCAACTTACGCCTTCAGGTTTTGCCAACAGCACTCACTATGTATGATGTAAAAAGCAAGGTTAGTATTTGCCTGCTCTTTTTACAGAAAACTGAGACCCAGGAAGTTAAAATTCATACAGGCTTCTCGCCCAGCTCTGGGGGTACACAGGGAGCATGTGTACCCAACACTGGACGCTGCAATGGACTCCTAGTTCAGCCCCCCACTCTCTGTGTGATCCTGAACAAGTTACCTAAGCCTCCATTTTGCCATCTATAAAACACAACCAAAAATGCTGTTTCTAGTGGAGTGGACGGGAGATGAAGGGCTGCATTTGCATTTCTGTAACAGTGGTTTGTTCCAAGCTGGACCTCTGCCCATCAGCCTTCAGCCCACACCTCTTCAACCACTCCCCTGCCGTAAAACCCCACATCCTGACCGAGACTGGCCCTGCACCCCTGTCAGGCAGAGAGTACCCTCTCCCCTCTCTTGTCTGCTGCTTCACTCTATGCCTCCACCAGCTGGCTATCCCAGGGGACACACTGCCTCCAGCCCTGCAGAATGTCCTATCTTCTTCAATATCAGCCCTCCCAGGAGATGGGGGACAGGTATTTCAAGCACTGGGTGCAGCAGAGGGACAGACAGTGATCAGAGAAGACACAGCTCCGGTTCCTATCACCTCAGTCAGGAGACAGTGGCTGCCTGCCATCCGAACACCTCAGAGATGTCGATTCCTTAGAAGTCTGGAGAAAAGGCTGTGGCTGCCTTCACCTCCCTCTGCAGGCCTCCTTCCCTAGGGCCCTTCCTGCCTGTGTTGGGCTCCCAAGGTTAACGGTACAGACAGCCAGTACTTCCTGAAAGGCCTGTGCCCGGTAGAATGAGGAGGCTAGTGGTGGAGAAGCCTCAGCTCTCAGAAAATCAGGAAGAGCCAGAGTGAACAGGACTGGGAGACCCTGTTAACAGAGGCGTCCTGGCTTGCAACAGAAGGTGGTACAGGAAGCCAAGCACGTCAGGCGCTGGACAACCCAACGAAATGAACCAGCATGTATTAGGGTGCTTATGTCCTAACAGGAAGTCAGTGTGGGTAGAAGGGAGAAAGACAGAGATGGAGAGAAAGAGATTCCCAAACTCTTGTCTCCAGATAGGACCAGGAACAATGCCGACCTCAGCCTTGCTCCAGACCTTCCGAGGAAAAAGGAATAGCAGTGAGCAGCTTTCTAGAACCTTCTGTGGCCGAAAGAGGAGGAATTAAGAGACCCTTTCTGCACTTCCACACTGATTTCCCCAGACTCTGGCCCACAGACCTCTGCTCTCAGCTTGGACAGGGTGGAGATGATGTCCTGCAGCACACTTGTCTCTGCAGAAGACCCCAGAGTAGGCCCAGTGAGGTTGCCTGGACACAGTGGTCAGGCTGGGATTTCTCAGGAACCACACCGAGTCATCAGGGCTACCATCTGATGGTATTCTCTCCTCTGGTGGGGCCTATACAGGGGTGTTCCCCTTGTTCTAGAATGTTCTTTCCCCAGCTGTACCCTCCATAAGCACTGCCGTCAGCCTAAGTAACAACACTCGTTCGGGAGTTCTCTGACCTCTGTCGAGAGCTGAGGCGCCTCTCTGGTCTCCTGCTCCACATCCCCAGCTGTGCCCCACAGCGCTCATGGCCGCCCTTACTTGGTTCCTTTCTTCTCCTTCTGTTGTGTGCAACACTACAACCACATTGGATAGAACACGGTAGAGCCTCAACCCCGAACATGCTGAGAGACTGAGCACACCTCAAGGAAAAAGTACCAGTGCAGCTCAGTTAACTTTTGATGGAGCATATTGCTTGGAAATGTGCACCCATGAGTGAGTGAATGAATGAATGAGTAGAGAACTCATTGAATCAGTGAATGAATATGTGAGTGCATGAGTAAGCGAATGAATGCATGACTGAGTAAATGCATGAGTGAATGAATGATTGAATGAATGAACATGTGACTGAGTGCACAAGTAAGCGAATGAGTGAATGTATGAGTGCATGTGTCTGTGAATGAATGAGTGTGTGAATGCGTACATGAGCAGGTGAATGAAGGGCTGAATGAATGAACATGTGTGAGTGCAGGAGTAAGAGAATGAATGAATGGACAGGTGAGCAAGTGAGGGAATGAATGAAAGGATGGGTGGATGGATGCATGGATGGATGGATGCATGGGTGGATGGATGGATGATGCATGGGTGCATGGATGGATGCATGGATGAGTGACAGATGAACGGGTGAGTGGCTGAATGCATGCATGGATGGATGACTGTGTGAGTGGGTGCATGGATGGGTGGGGGGATGGATGCATGGATGGACACATGCATGGTTGGACGCATGGATGCATAGATGGATGCATGCATGGATGACTGTGTGAGTGGGTGGGTGGATGTGTGGGTGGCTGGACAGGTGGGTAAATGCATGCATGCATTCATGCAAGGATGGATGGGTGAGTGAGTGAATAACTGAGTGACTGACTGACTGAGCAGTGAGGGGTGCTGAGAGCAAACGTACACTCTCTAGAGCTTTGCTCTGCTGTTGCTCTTTTCATCTGTCTCCCGTTCTGTCTGCATTCAGAAAGGGTGGAGAGGTGGACAGGAGCAGAACTCTAAGAGCACAGGGAAGAGAGGGCATTTCTTGAAAGAACACCTGGAGGGGGCTGTGTTCCAGGCAGAAGCTGACCCCTAAAGGGCAGCTGTGTCCTGACCCATCACCCTCCCTTGTTCTGATCTTTATGGGCCAGCCGTCTTTCAGCATCAAAGAGACAGCAGCACCGTGATTCGTCCACAACAGCTCTATAAAAATGTAATTACCCAGTAACCTGCTGTCTGCAAAACAAACCATCTTCCTGTTTCTTCTCCCATAAAAAGCATTTGACAGCCCTGTTCTATCAGCTTATAAAACCTGGAGAGAGCAGGCTTAGCTCTCCCTGAAATGAAAACCTGCCTGGGAGAGTCCTAAAAGAGGGGAGGGAAGCACATCTTGGACCCTCCAGGCAGCGGCTGCAAGGTCACCACAGGCTTTCAGAGAAGGCACGAGAGCAACGTGTCTTGAAGATGTTGGGCTGCAGGACAGAAGGCCCTAGAGTGGGCAGAGTCCCAGCCTGTTACAGTATCCTCCCAGCCCCCAGAGGGCCAGTCCTTCACTTATTCACTCAACAAACTTTTATCAGGTCCGTCATACATGTGAGACATTAGCCTGTGTCCTGCGGGTTCAACTCAAGCATGATAGAGCCCGGTCCTTTGTTATGGTCCACGCTACAGGCTCGTGGGTTAAACACTCTGTCCTCAGCTGGTGGCACTACCTTAGGACACTTCAGAAACTTTCAGAGGTAGAGCCTGGTGGCAGGTTATGACACAATCCCTGGTTTCCACCGTACTCTGTTCTTCCTGGTCTACTGTGATATGAACAGCCTCCACCCCACACTCCTGCTGCCACGGACAGAGCTGTTACACTGTCCGTCCTTGCTGTGATGGACTGAAAGCCTGATCCCAGATAAATCTTCCCTCCCGTCAGCTATTTCTGGCAGGTATTTTGGTCATAGTGATGCAAAAGTAACAGATGCATCCTTCAGGCAACTCACATCTAAGCTGTACATCCATCTTCAATGCTCAACTCTTTGACCTCAGTATGTGGATCTGTAAAAGACGTGTTTATCCATCGCTGCTCAGATGAGGGGCAGATAGAAACTGAAGGTGCCCCAAGGCCTCCTTGGATTCAGTTTTCATTGAAAGATTAAAAACAGTAGAATTCGGGTGATAGTGTTCTAATTGTCCCATGTCTTTGTGTGTATGTGTGTGTCTATGTGCTCACGTGTGTATACATGTGTGTGGTTACACATGCATACCTGTATGGACACCAGAAGTTGATGTTGGGTGTCTTCCTCTATCTGTCTCCACCTAATATTTTGAGACAGGGTCTCTCGCTGCACCCGGAGCTCACCAATTCCACAAGGCCACCTGGCCAGAAAGCCCAAGGCTCTGTCTGTGTCTGCCTCCCGCAAACCGGATTTACAGATGCATGCTGCGGAACTCACCTTTCTTACATGAGTTCTAGGGATCGAAGTCAGGTCTTCATTCTTGTACAGCAAGCATTTTACTGACTGAGTCATCATCCCTGCCCTCTGTTCTGGGTCTTGACTGTGGAGTTGTATAGTAGGTTGAAGCATGCCCTCCAGAAACACACCCCCAAAATGATATATTTAGCTCCTAACCTCCAGTATCTGTGAATATAGCCTTATTTAGAAATAGGGTCCATGGGACTGAAGAGATGCTCAGTAGTTAAAAGCACTGATTGTTCTTAACAGAAGACCTGGGTTCTAATCCCAGGTCCCATATAGCGACTAACAATCATCTGCAACTCCAGTTTCAGGAGATCTGACACCCTCTTCTGACTTCCACGGGCATTGCACGACTTGGGTGCTCTTACACACATGCAGACAATACACTCATACAAGCAAAAATAAAATAGAAATAGAGTCCTTGCAGAGGACTGAGATCCAGGATCCAGTCCGGAATGTTGTGGTTTGGGCTGGTCCTGCCTCCAGGGGCATCAGGAAGGAGCGAGGGAAATTTGATACACATGGAAAAGACCTCTGAGGAGGGCGGTCGGGGCCAGAGGGATGCAGTCACATCTTAAGGTCACCAGGAGGCACTGGAAGTTGGAAGGCCCCTGTTCTGGGGCCTTCAGAGGGAGTGAAGCCCACAGACATCCTGATTGCAGAATTCTTGCCTCTAGGATTCTGCTGTGACAAAAGATCTGAAGAAGAAGGACTGATTCCCACTCACGCAGCAGAGGATACAGGCTACCCTGGTCGGAGGACATGGCAGAGTCCAAGGTGGTGGGAACATGTGGCTGAGGCTCCTCCCATCTCAGCAGACAGGAAACAGAGCTCAGGACAGGGAGAAGAGTCTGGCATCACCCTTCAAGGCCCAGCCTTAGTGGCCTGTATCTGCCTAGTGCACCAGCTGGCAACCAAGTCTTCAAGCATACAAGCCTGAGAGATATTTTATGTTCAAACCACAGCAAGTGCTGTTACACAATAAGTTTTTTAAACCCATTTGTTTATTTTTATTTTATGTGTATGAGTGTTTGCCTACATGTATGTAATGCCCAAGGAAGCCAGAGGAAGGTATCAGATCCCTGGAACAAGTTACAGATGGTTGTTAGACACTGTGTGGGTGCTGGGAACTAACCCTGTGTCCTCTGTAAGAGCAGTCAGTGCTCTTAGCCACGGAGCCATCTCTCCAGTCCCCATAGTAAATGTCTATTGTGCAAGGTCACCCAGGCTACGGTCACTGTCATGGCCCCCACAGGAGACTAATCCAGGTTGTCTGCCCAAGTTCGTCATGGGACATCATACAAAGTAAGGGTAGAGAGGGGCTAAACAGGCGTCTCTGTTCCTCTCTTCACATCTCCAAATTTGATAGCTGGCCCTCAGGTCCTGAGACTGCAGAAGCCTTCCACCTTGCCTGAACATTTTGCATGGGTTCTCAGAATTCAAACTCAGATTCCTACACTTCTGTGGCAAGCACTTTTACCCGCTAAGCCCAGACCAGCTGTGATTTACACTAAAGAAAAAAGAACGTTTTTGAAACAGTACATGAGAGACAGAATGGCCTGAAGTACCAGAGGAAGAGAGGTGTAAGTGTCATCTCTGTCGAACTCAGAAGGAAGCAAACTCTTTGGAAATAAAAGAACAAAGGAAATCTGGATCTGAAAATACAACTTGTTACACTGATGGATTCACAGTTTGGACCAAGATATTTTTAGACAACAAAATTGAGTTAAAGTGGGGTCTGACTTAGTGGAAAGATGCTGGAAAGGCATAAAGACGTGGGGCTTGACACGTCGAACCAAGCCATTGCTCTGTGGGAAAAAGCTCTGCTTGGCATTTGGAATTCATGAATCGGTGGTTTCCTGTGGGGAGAAAAGATCTGGCCATCTTCTGGGGAGTGTTTCTTCCCATCTCTTGCCCCGTGTTCTGGGGGTGAGGGGGTCTGGTGTCGCCAGTCCTGATAAAACACCAAAGCCATGTCCGTTCACAGTTGGAGAATATCAGCAAGGGAAAGGCTCAAAGCACCGTCGGCTGCCTCTGTGGATGGGAGGCCCCAGGCTGCTAGCAGAGCAGCCTTCAGCCACAGCCACAAGTCACCGCTCAACACGCTCAAGGATTTCAAAGCCCCACAGGCGTCTCTGGGCCAGAATAGCACAGAAGTCTTAAGTGCTGAGTTTCAGCCTTTGACACTCCCTGGAACCACTGTCTGAGGTTCTGGCAAGATCTACAGGACCCATTCATCCTCCCAAAGGTGAGGATGGTGCACAGAGCCAGTGGGAGACAGCATGAGGCTGCTGAACGGAGGCCATGGCACATAGTTCAAGATATAGGTGAACTTTTGAGAGTCTGAATAGGAATCTCAGTTCTGTCCTCTACATTACTGTTTTTCAAATGAGTATCGCAGTTTCCTCTAGCACAGACTAGAGGGAAGTGTTTAAGGTAAGGGGGTCTGGCTCAGTAAACTGCCCCTAAACACTAGGATTTATGTTGCATCTGAAGGGAAAGTTTAGAAATGTTCTCTTATCCAGTAGCAATGTATTCAGCTTCAAATGCTGGGATTTAACGGGGTTTCCTTTTTCGTTCATAAAGTAATCCGGAACGAGGTCAGCCTCACGCTGTAGCTCAGCAGCCTGCCTGTGTCCTGATCAACATTTTCACAAAGCAGCTGCTACATCCGTCTCCAAGACAACCCCCTCCCCAAGGGTTTTCTTATAATAGACTTTTGGGGTAGAACTGAGTCCTGTGCTATTCCACCTGCAGGTAAAGCCAGGGGAGTGAGGATGCGGAATGTAGAACAACTGCGGTCCATGGCCTGGGTCTGGGCTGCACATACAGCTCTGCTCCTCCTGTCAAGAAGGAGTGGACCGTCTCCACTGTCAGCACTTAACAATCTCCCTAGACTCCACAGCATCTACAGGCACCTAAGTCTCCACGGGACTCCACATTTTTTGAGTACAATTCTGAGGCTCAAAAGAAATAACCAAGGAAACAGGGAAAAGAACCAAAAGAACTCATCAGGGCTGGGAGGTAAGGCAGCGAGCATGAAGACTTGAGCTCCATCCCCAGAACCCACGTTTTAGCGTCCCATCCCCAAAAGACAGAGACAGGCAGATGGATCCTAAGGGCTCACTGGTCAGCCAGCCTAGACGAATGAGTGAGCTCTGGCCAGGAGCATATGCTCTCTTAATGACTAAGGCATGTCTCTAGTCCCTCTATCTTGTGTTTTATGCACGTCAGGATGCCTAGGGTGGCCTCCAACAGTCTCCACTACAAATGAATCCAAAAAAGCTGCAGATTTTAGATCCAAAGAAGGACAAAACCCTTCCTAGTTCTCTTTTTAAAGATATTTTAATTAGTTCTTTATCTTATGTGTATGCATGTATTGTCTCCATGTAAGTAAGTGTACACATGTCAGGCAGTTCCTGAGGATGTCCACAGAAGGCATCAAATCCCTTGGAACTGGAATTACAGACAATTGTTAGTTACCTTGTGAGGGCTGGGACTAGAACCCGGGTCCTCTGCAACAGCAGCCAGTGCTGTTAACCACTGAGCTGTCTCTCCAGCCCCTATTGCCCATTCTCTTGACAGCAATGGTGATGAGGTAGGGTTCCTAAGTCATGAGTAAGGGAAGACATCTTGAGTCACCTGCATCTCAGTGGCCTCATTAAGACAAGTCAAGGAGTTGTTTAAGCAGATACATAGAAGCATTTATTGTTTAACACCTTGTTCTTGTGAACGATCAGTTTATTCTCTAGTCCCACTGGCTCCTAGATTCATGTTGCTTAGTGATTCTTTTCAGAGCCAAAACAGATGAACAAGCAGCCTCAGCTACTTGGAATGAAAAAGTATACCCATTTTACAGGTAGGAAGGGCGAGGTGAGAGCACCCTTAGAGAGGAAGGATGAAGTAAGGTATGGTTTCCACCCGTCGACTGAAGACAAGAAGCACAAACTGGGGATCAAGACTAGGCTGACTAGACTTGTCCCACCCCAACCAGCCAAAATGGCCACCAGTCAATCCTCCCCTCAGAACCCACAGAACCATAGCTTTGTTAGTTCACAGTGAATTTAATAGCACTGACAACAGTGACCGAAGTCTGGACCCCTACTGAGTCCTCATTGTGTTCCAGGCCTGGGGCTAAGCTCCTTGCCTGCAAAGCCTCTAGGATCCACTAATGCCTTATAAGGTATGTCCTATACACACGCATCTGTAGCGGCCACTTCTCTCTTCCTTGACATAAATACCCGGCTGAAGCCACTTCAGGGAGGTGAGGTTTTATGGCTCACAGTTTGAGGGAAGGCAGTGCTTCATGGAGAAGGCATGGCACCCGGCAGTCCCTCGGTGCAGAGCAGGAGGCCCCCATCCAAGAAGCAGGAAGAGCCTACGCAGAATTAGTGGCTCCCCAATAACTCCCAAAGCCCACCTTCCAGAGACAGTTCCTGCAGCCAGACCCCACGTCCTCAAGGTTCCATAACCTTCAAACCAGTGCCAACCCTTGAGGACTGAGTGTTCAAACACAGGAGTCTATATAGAATATTTTACATTCAAACCATAGTCAACCCCATTTTACAGATGAACCACTTGAGGCCCGGAGCTAACAGAAACTCATTGAATTCCTCTAAGAAGCACCTATACAATCAGGTATTCTGTTTGTTTTTCCCTAGGAATTCAAAAGAATCTAGCCTGTCACTGGGGGGACCCCGTCTTGATTACATTACTTGAGATGGGACGACCTATTCACTGTGGGTGGCACCATTCCCTAGGCAGGGGATCCTGAACTGTCTAAAAGTGGAGAAAGTAAACAGGAGCATGTCCATGTATCCATCCACTGCTCTCTGCTCTTGACTGTGGGTGTCATGTGACCAGCTCTCTCAAGTTCCTGCTAGGATGGACTGTCACCTGGGACTGAGCAAAGCAAACCTTTTCTCCCCCTAAATTATTTTTGTCAGGATATTTTATCACAGCAACAGGAAATGAAACTGAGACACCTGCCGGCTGAGTCATTGACTGGCAGCCTGTAGGAACCAGGCAGATGCAAAGCATGGGACCGAAGTCACTGGAGCAGCAGCTGGAGCCTCTGGAAGTGATCCCCTCTCACTGGAGCCGGTGAGGCTCATTCTGGTGATCACAGCAGACACCGTGAAGACTTACAGGAACTGAATCAGGTAAGGGACGCCAGGCCTGCCCAGCCCAGTCTCCATGTCATGAGCTTGGAGGGCTCCATGACACAGTAACCCAGCTGCCTTGGGAATTGTCGGAGCCCACCTGGAACCACTCAGCTGCCAGCACAGGACACCCTGAGCCTCTGCAGGTGACTGAGTCCATGGGTTACCCCTGCCATAGGCAGTCTCTGCTGGGCTAGCTGTGGGCTGAACTATCTGGGGTGCATCACAGGGCCAGCTTGCATCCCCAGAAGGCTCATCCTTAAATGAAGTCAACAGTTATAGTTGCCAAGGGCTCAACTCTGGCTCAGTCACTTAAGGATTTGAATCTCAACTCACCTCTGGGTCCATGAGAAGTCTTGGGATGATTGCATCACCTTACTGAACCTCTGTTTACTTGTCTGTGCAATGGGCTCAAGAAGACAACTCCTCTCAGGATTGCTACAGATACTAAAGGAGAGTGGGTGAGTGCTCAGCCTTGCCCTGCATTACTGTACCCACTCAACAGGGGGCGCCCTGACTCCCAGATCTTATATCAAAATCATGAGCACAGTCCCACCTCACAGAACTGTTATAAGGAGACAGTATGTATTAAACAGTGGTCTGGATGGCTTCAGCTGTCAACTTGATATACCTGGGTGGAGGGAAACTTACTTGACAAATTGCCTCCATCGGATGGCGTGTCAGGGCTCTGACCTTAACCTGAGGGACCGAGGGACGTAGCAACCCCTGCTCCCCGCTCTTCCTTTGACCTCCTGTCCATGTCTGACCCCGACCCCCCAGGAAACTAGCAGGGCCACGGCTGGTCCGTTCAGTGTGACGGCAGTCACACCCCAGTGCAGGGGCGGGGTGGAGAAAGGTAGGTTCTGGGGGCACGTGGAAGATACCAGCCTGTCACCTAGACCAGTCAGATGACACAGGCTGCTCAGGAACACCAAGGCTTCTCTTGACCTCAGGACTGTGGCCGAAGGTGAGGGTGAGAACAGCAGCAATTAAAAAAGAAAGGTCAGGGCTGGACAGACGGCTCAGAGGTTAAAAGCACTGACCGCTCTTGCAGAGGACCCAGGTTTGATTCCCAGCACCCACACGGTTAACAACCATTCCTAACTCCAGTTCCAGGGGATCCAATGCCCTCTTCTAACCTCCTCAGGCATTGCACAACATGGATGCACTTACATTCATGCAGACAATACACTTATCCACATAAACTAAAAATAACAAATAAATATTTCTTTATAAAAGGGGAAGGTCACACGGAAGAACACACAAGTAGCATCTACTGAATTCCTACTAGACAGGTCCTGAGAACGGAGCCACATGGGGTCCTGTCCCCCTCCCCCAGATCACTGAGGGTGTAGAGGACAGTCAGCCAGATGGTCAGGTTGTCACCAAAGAGTCTCAAAACAAGGGCAATGCTGTGGGGTGAGGAGAAAGGGAAGAGAGACAGAAGAGGTCAGAAGAGCAGACGAGGGGAGGGGAGGGGAAGGGAGGGGAGGGGAGGGAGGGGAGGAGGGGAGGCAGAGGAGAGCAGAGGGCCAGCTGTCCGAAGCGCCTCTGGGGGCTACAGTGATGGCCCAGTCAGTAGTGTGTACCTTGCAAGCATACGGTCCTGAATTCAGCTCCTCAGAACTCAGCCAGGAGTGGCTGCACACCTTGTTACCCTAGTGATGGCCCGATTGGGAGGAAGAGGCAGGAGCTTGCTGGCCAGCTCACCTGGCCTTCTTGGGCATGCTCTGGGCCCACATGAAAAGTGAAAGATGCCTGAGATGAGGCAGAAGCTGTCCTCTGACATCTACATGCATGTGCGCATACATGTGTATGCACACACACACACACACACACACACACACACTCCTCTGGCTGAGGGCAGAATATGTGAGATGAGACTGGGAAAGAAGACTGGGCCAGGTCACAAAGGGCCTCCTTGACTATGGGGAGGAACCAGAGAAAACTATGGAAGACTTTAAGCAGGTGAATGAGTTCGGAATTTCCTAAGAGCCTCATATAGATGACTGCCTGTAGAAGAGAGAGCAGATGGGGGAGAGAGGGCCACACATGTGTTGGGGCGGATTGCGTGGGGATGAACCGAGCTTGGCGTGGAACCCAGAAGGAGGGCGGAGCCTGTCTGTTATCTGATTCCTGCTGGCATGGACATTCACAAGAAGCACATGTGTGCCCTGGCCTGGGAGGTCAGAGTGACCTGCGAACAGCTGAACATTCCTGATGGCTCTATTTCCAACCCAGAGAACATTTCCAGACCTCAGCAAGTTCTCTCCCTGGACAAAGTCCACCCATGGCTGTCACCTCCCACACACTCCCATCTTGCCTCCCCTCGCCCCACTCAGAGCTCACCCCAGCTGCCAAAACACAGCCACTGGAGGGAAAACATGTCAAGACTCCGAAGATAACACAGCATGGTTTCCACAGGGACAGAAGCGTGATCACCCCCCGGACCAGTGGGATGGTGGCTGCTGAGGAGCTGCCAGGTACAACTAGACTAAGCCCCAGCAACAGGATCTCTGTCCAGTTCAAGCCAGCACCTTCTCTGGGTATCCAGACTTGGTGCCTAGGCAACATGGCTTCATCTGGCCACTGACCTGGAAGAGCCTCCAAGCACAAAAGGAGCCTGCCATTTGAGTCACACCCGGCCATTGTCATGGCCTCAGGAAAACCAGGGTTAATATAAAGCCTGTAATATATGCTAATATCATTGAAGTCAACGTGACTGTTAATGACAAGGCCAGAATAACAGAAATGTAACAAGTGGCGCTAATGCTTGCTTTATGGCAGCCACTTGGTGAGATATGCAATGCCAGTCACCTTGTTTCCTCCACTCAGTGTTGCCATGGCAAGGGTGTAGGACCCTTATTTTCCAGGTCTTGTTGGGGAGATTTAGAGACCATGAAAGCACAAGAGCAGAGGCAGAACTCAGGTTCTGTGACTTCCAAGCACACTCTTTACTGCTGAGTGCTACGGATCTGCCTTCCCACCAGACACCTGCCACTCCCTCGGCTCAGGAGGTGTGTTCCAACTCGTCAGGATGTTCCAGACTCTAACCAGGATCCAAAGAGCTGGATTCTGACTCCAAATCACTACAGCTTTCTCCTCCTGTGTGACACAGTCTTGCATCCACAGGAGGGGAAAGAACAAAGGGATAAGAGTCAGACCATGGGGACACCGAGGGCATTCGAGAAAGACAGCATCTCTGGCTTTCTATAACACCAGTGTTGGCACGAATAGAAACAGACGGTTCCCCAGAGCTCAGTGAGAGACTCTCTCAAAACAAGAGAATAGTAAGAGCATCGAAGGAAGGTACCCAGTGTTAACCTCTGCCTCCACGTATATATGTATTGATATGTCCAAATATGCACACATGCACACATGAACATATACTATAGGAACACATACACACACGTGCTATCAAGAATAAAGGGTCCAGGAAGGCAGATTGACTACCACTGAGCATCAGATATTCTGGAACCAGCTATGTGCCTTGCCCAAGGGGAATGTGACCCAGTGGTCACAGTCTTGTCAGGAAATTCTTTCTCTCTAACCCCACATGGCCAATGCTGGAGACTCCTCCCTTCAACCAGAACCCTCCTGAATCTCCCTGACCTCAGAGAAACAAGAAATGAAATGAGACAAGAAAACGAAACAAGAAAACCCTTCCATAGTCCTAGAACTCACAAGGCCACTCTTATTCCAACTGGGTGTAAAAGTTATTACAGACACGGAACTTGTAGAGATTATTAGAGTCCATTCCTACATGAATTGTCTCTGATACTAAGAGGGACTCTGTGTACCAGACGAGGCTCAGAGAGATGAGAAAACTCACTCAGTTACCCAGCTAATCCATGGTAGAACTGGGATCTGAACCCAGGCTCTGAAGTAGGCTTGGCCTAGGCTCTATGGTGGGAAATGTCTGTCTCGTACCTGGGGACTGCAAAGGCATTGAACCAGTGATCTCCACGCAGCAGATGACTGCCATTTGTTTTCCCTGCCTCTCTGACAGGTTGAACTGGTCAGACTGGGGACAGTGTTGTGGCAGACTTGGAGATGAATCATCAGGTTTTATAACTGGTGGAAAATGAAAGAGAGAAACTAGTTGGCTAGTCTCTTAGAGAAACCCATTCCTGCTTTATAGATGCAGAGACAGGCATGGGTGGGAAGCGTCCCTCTTCTATGTGCATTAGGGCTTCAGTATTCTCCTTGCTTTAGAAGAGCAGCAGCAGTAATCAAGGAAGAGCCAACATTTTAATGAGTACCTACTATGTGCCAATGCATTATGTGTATGTTGCCTTGTTCAAACTTCACAACAGCTTTACGTCCTAAGGCTCCAAGGGGTTGAATCAATTGCCTAAATCACACAGCTATGATGTGATCTCTTCTCACAGAGATGAGATTTTCAGACAGCAAGCCGGGCTCTGGAATTTGAATGCATAACTTCCAGGCTACACTTCCTCTGTGGAACAGAATTCAATCAACAAACAGCTTCCACTTCCACAAGGCTGTGGATTACTGAGACCCTGCCCACCTCCAGGAACAATGCAGTCGGACAAGAAGACACACATATTCAAAGAAGTTAAATACAGTGTGGAAAGTGTTAGTGGAAGCAGATCCATGTAAACACCTGAAAAAGTTGGAGAAAGATTCTCAAACGATGTGGCATGTGCTGCATCCTGAGGATCTCTACACAGGTTTTATCAAATGAAAAAGTGAAAGATTTCAACAGAAGACACAGTAAAGCGAGAAAGCGGAGCTATGAGGCTCCGTGAGTGCCTGGAGAAGGAAAAAGCCTAACTGGGTGGCACAGGAAGCAGGAAATAGAAACGAGGAGGAGGAGGAAATATGCCAAATAGAGTTTGAAAAGTTCCAGTGCGACTCTAACATAGAGCTGTACTTCACAAGGAAAAGAAACAGAAAGCACAAGAGGCGCTGTGGAGCCGAAGAAGCCCGAAAAAAAGTGTCTCTAGAGGGTTGATCTAAATGGTATCCTAGCCTAGTGCCTTGCAGCAAGTCACCATGACCCTAGTGCCTTAAACTAGTGCTCATCAGTGTCCTACGAACATAGGACATCTGGGTGCTACTAACCTGGGTTCCTTCTTTGAGCGTGCCCTGTGAGCCTGCATTGGGGGCTTGGCCAGGGCTGGAGGTCTTCCCTGGAAACTCATGCGGATGAGATTTGGCCGGGGTCGAGGGTCCTCTCCCCTTAGGGAGTACATGCATTTAGGGGTTGGCCAGAGTTGGAGTTCACCCCCAGAAGCACAGCAGGAGAAGGTTGAGTTTATGGTCTTCAAGGGTTCTGGTCTTTCGGGCTACCAGACTGAGAGCCTTGGTTCCCAGCTAGCTGGTGGTCAGAAGCCACCTCCAATCACTCATCACAAAGGCCTTCCCAGCGTGGCGATGGACTTTATGAAAGTCATCCTGGGTGGATCTGCAAATGAGACTGCAGTACAGTCATACGTGGTGGAACCGTCGTAAGGCTTCATTTCCAGTTCATCAGTAAGAAGCACGTCACACATTCTGCCCTTACTCAAGAAGAGCAGAACACATACATGGCATCCCTGGGGCCATCTTGGGGACTGTGGATAGTCCTCCTTCATCAGCAGAGCCTTTCACCATTGACTATGACATCAGTAGACCAGAAGGGCTACTTATTAGAAAGCATCAACAAATCATATGACCAATCCTTGAATTTCACGGAACAGATGTGCGTATTTGCATCTCGAGGTATAAATAAGCATCTTTTTCCTGGTTTCATTTGATGTGTCATCACCCATCAAGACCAATTAAAAGCTCATACAAATACTTTCCATGAATGAAGGTGTCAGGCTGGAGGCGCAGCTCAGTGGTAGAGCACTTGCCCAGCATGTACAAAGCCCTGGGCTTGATTCCCAGAGCCATAATAAAAAAATTAATTAGTAAGAGATTAGGTGTTCTGTTTGAGATTAGGTAGAATCACATAGAATTCGGAACACCTGTGAGCCCAAGTTAGCCTTCCTCGTTTAGCAAACTTCTGTTGAATACAAACTTGGTACCTAGCACTGTCCACTGCTGGGACATTGTCAATGAAGCACATAGGGTCCTTGCCCCATCCAGGAGGAAAGGCTGGGATTACAGAGTAAACTTAATATATATAACATTTTCTATAATATAACTAATATTATCTATGTGGCTTCAGTATAAATTTGAACACGAAATTTAAATTCCATGGTTTATTGGCAAATAGAATTACTTTTAAATGGTTATTGACAATTCTAGTAACTTGCTTCAGAGGAACAAAGTATCTTCAAATTGAAATTAATTTTATAAATGTTGGCTATGTCAAGGCTGAGGTGGTAGCTCAGTCAGTAAATTCCTTGCTGTGCAAGCATGAGGACCTGAGTTTGATACCCAGCACTCGTGTAAAAAGCCAGCCTGGTGTGTCCTATAATCTCAGTGCTGGGGAGGCAGAAACAGGCAGACCTCCGGAGCTCACTGGTCAGGCAACCTAGCCAAATCGGTGAGCTTCAGGTTCAGTGAGAGCCTGTTTCAAAAAATAAGGTGGGGCAGGGGTGGTGGTCATGACTTTAATTCCAGCACTCAGGAGGCAGAAGTAGGCAGATCTCTGTGAGATTGAGGCCAGCCTGATCTACATAGACAGTTCCAGGCCAGCTGAGACTATAGGGAAACCCTGTCTCAAAAACAATAAATAAATAAGGTTGACAAGAATAAGAAAGGCACCAACCTCAACTTCAGTCCTTCACATGTACCCACGAACGCGCACGCACACACACACACACACACACACACACACGGGTAGGGGTAGGAAAATCTTATTTGAAATGGTTATTACATGAGTGTAGATGTTTTTCACATGCCACTGAAATATCACATTTAGAATGTGGTCCTGCTTGCATGTAAATTACATAAATACACTAAAACATATAAAATGGAAATAAGTGACTTCGGAAGAAAGGTATCTAAAACATAGCATGCCT
The DNA here is from genome assembly GCA_035773235.1 of Eospalax fontanierii. NCBI lineage: Eukaryota > Metazoa > Chordata > Mammalia > Rodentia > Spalacidae > Eospalax > Eospalax fontanierii. The sequence goes on along the minus strand of CM069529.1, from coordinate 77,318,635 downwards.
TAGATTTCCCTAATTTAGCATTATGATCAGGAAACCACAATTGTGTGAAAATGTTGATTATAGCTGGATCGCTCTTCATTGTGCTGAAATGGGAACAAGAAAATAAGTTAATTGTGAACGTGCAGCTGTCTGAATTATACATGCTATCATGCTGTTGTTCACATGGCATCATCAGCCTGTGAACCAAGCACCACATTTTATCATCATTAAATTTAGGCATCTTTGCTATTTTGCAGAGCTTAAGTTGTAGGAAATTCCATTACTACATTTTGATTTTTCTTATATTGTTGTTATGATATGTATATGTCAAGATTGGAACCCAGGGCACATTTTATTCAAAAGTATGTTGATTTGGGCAATAATATTTAAATTCCAGATGCACAGTGTTGACTCCTTTGGTGCTCCTGTCCTGGTATCACGAGTGTCACATGTGAGCCTACTGAGAAGCATGGGGCAGTAGTTGGATCAAGTTAAACCCAGTTCTTCCCCGTTTCACTGTGTGACCCGGGCAAGGTACTCACCATGCAAGCCTCAGTTTCCTCACCTGTAACATAGTTAATGACAAAACCTATTTTGCATGGATGCTGAGATGCTTAAATAAAGGGTTTCTGGGATTCAGTGATGTTGAAATGCAGAGGCACTGGGATTCTGAAACAAAGAGTTTGGGATGCAGTGGTATTGGAATGCAAGGGTGCTTAAATGCAGAGATGCAGAAAAACAAAGATTCCGGAATATACACATATATATGCAGGGATGTTGGGGTACTGGGATGAACGGATACTTGGATGAAGGGATGATGGGATGAAGGGATAATAGGATGGTATGATGCAGGGATGCTGAGATGGAGAGATGCCGGGATCTGAGGTTATGGGATGAAAAGGATGCTGGGATGAAGGGGTGTTTGAATGAAGGGATGCTGGGATGAAAGGATAAAGAGATGCTGAGAAGAACGGATGCTGGCTTGAAGGGATGCTTGGATGTGAGGATGCTGGGATGCTGAAATTAAGAGCTGCTGAGACGAGGGGATGCTGGGATGGTGGGATGCTGGGATATGAGGATACTGGGATGGTGGGATGCTAGGATGTGAGGATGCTGGGATGTGAAGATGCTGGGATGAGGGGATGCTGGGATGCTGGGATATAGGAAAGCAAGGAAGAATACATGATAGAATGGACAGGTGGTAAATCCAGGGGATGTTTTGGGAGTCTCCCAGAGGACTTGGAGACACAGTTCTCAGGAAGGAAAACATCCTGGACCGGCTTACTAAACAGATGAGCTCCTGGCTGGCTTTAGATCTTCATTTTGCTTTGCTTTTGCCCTCTAGGACTCCTCTAGACAAGTGCTGAGACATCTTGCTTTGTGGACTGAGCAACTACCAGATTCTCAGCCTTTAGAATATAAGACATCCAGTGTCGAGCATGATCAAGATTCCAGCCCTTTCCATGGCAGGTGTTCAGCTCCCAGGACACACACATAGCCAGACTTCCATCTACTACTCAGAAACTCCTCAGGTCACTTCTCCCAGTCAGAACTTAGACCTGATTTGAGTTCAGTGAGTGGAGGAGGTGCTGTGTGTGCTTGGAAGATTCCAGTGTACTGTCTGAATACCAGCTCTGCCACTTTCTAACCTGGACTAGCTTTACTTCTGCCTTCATGTGCCTCAGTTTCCCCCATCTGAAAAGAAGAGCTAACAGCCTCCGGGGCTATTGAGAGGACAGGCAGAGAGAATGGCAGTGAGTATCTTGTGTCCTCTTCAGATAATTATATGATTATTGTGGCCATGGTATCAACGTCACCATAAGGACCATCTTTTCTCTTCTCCTATGCAATTACTCTGACTAATGGAGACCTGTTTCTCTTTAGAGAGTGGAAAGAGCCGCCTTTGCCCCAAACATTTCCAGCTTGTGCAGTTCAGCAACCCACAGAGCTCTCCTCCCTTGAACTTGAATCATGCCAGAGTTTCAAGAGAGTAGTTACGGGTCCATTTCCTTCTGTTATCATCGAAAGGTTAAGTGCCCTGGCCCTCAGCCCCAGATGCCACCCGGCCCGGCCCATCTCGGCTTTCCATTATGAACGAGGCAGGGAGCTGGGTCTGCAAGTTCATTCTCTGGCCCTGGCCCTCTGGCTAATAGAACTTCAGCCACTCTCTTGAGCGCAAAAAAATGCTCTCTCAGGGCAAAACCAACCAATTTAAATGGCACTCGCAGCTCCTGTCCCTGTAACACAGGCTCCTGAGCACTAAAGGGAGTTGGAGCAATAAAATCTATTAGATCTCCTTTGTCCTGTCTTGTCATGAACTTCTAAGAAAAAGGCACTAAGAGGATCAGTACCCAGAAAACATTCATAATTGTGGCTTCTACACAGAGAATGGGAACCATTACCAAGGCAACCGGCCCATCATCCTGGTTAAGGACAGAAGGAGTTTAGTCAAAAAGAGGCTGTTGCGAACCTCTATTGCACTGTAATCAAGAGTCACCAACATTTTAAAAGGCCCTTGTGTAAAAACAGGAGGATGGCAGGGGAGGAACGGAGTAGAGGGGGAAAAATTAATTTCCTCTCATTTCCTGCCTGCTGCATTGATTGTGGTCCAGAGGTAAGAGGATGTGACGGCCCCTCGCACCTGGGGCCACGCGGTGGGAGCTGAGCCAGTGCCCTGCCTTCTGGCACTTGAGGCGTGCTTATTTATTTATCTTCCCCTCTGGGCCCCGCATCTGTGACACAGGTCTCCAGAGAGAGTGGCAAAGGTCTCAGTAAAGAAATGAAATCTTTAAGGACAGCACGAAACCTCTTCAATGGCCTCCTGGTCCCTGGGCAACCTTGGCCCATGCTTCTTAGGCAGCCATCAGCACCCCAGCAGCTGATACTGCGGGGTCATTTTGTTACTGAGACATTTGACTCACCAGAGTCTCCTAAGAATTCCTGTTGGGAATCAGGGTGACGTTGGAGCAAAGGGGTCATTGGGATCCTGGGGTACCCGAAATTCCTTATGTTCTTCCATCCTCTGGGCCTGGGATTCTGGCTACAGACTGCGGGACAGCCAGCTTCTTCCTCCTGCACTGTGCAGTACTTCCAGAGAGATGGGTCTCTATGATCTTCCGCCCAAACTTGAGACCCCTTCCTTGGGGACCCTCAGCCTGCAACAGCAAAGCATAGCATGCACAAGGCCCTGAGCTCAAGCCTCAGTTTATAGATCCCCAGCACTACATAAAGCAGATGTAACCCCAGCACTCGGAGGTGGAAGTTGCAGGATCAGAACTTCAAGGGCCTCCTATCTCATCCTGAGTCTCTCCCATCAGAAGAGTTTATAGTTTTAGTTATACTGAGACTTTAATAATGAAAATGATCAAGGAGCAAGAGAAACTGCAGCCAAGGGTGTTACCAAACCAAACCGAGGAACCTCCTTAGACCTTGAGAGGGACTGCTGAATCCTCCAGCCCAGCTCAGAGCAGTTAGATGCTCAAGGGTTGATTGAGGCAGATTTAATTAAGGGACTCCCCATATAGTTGTGGACAAAGTTAAAGGAACCCACATAGGATCCTGAAATTCAGGTCCACGATGGGGGAGGGATGCCATGATCCCAAGGCAATAAAGGAGAATAGCTTCCTGGAGTTAGTCAGGCTTGACTCGGCGAGGGAGAGCCCCCCCAACAGGATCTGCCCCCGAGAAGAACCCAGTATGTCCCAAACCACATCTGGCAAGAAGGAACCAAGGAAGCAGGCACTCGCATTCTTTCCCTTCTGCTCTTCTTTGCAAGTCCCTTAGCCAAGAGCAGGGAGCAGAGGGGGACCCAGCCAGACACCACCTCCTCCAGCCACTGCGCCGGGGCGAGGAAAGCAGGTGGAGATGGACGTGGGGAGAGCAGACAGAAAGCAGCCCACGGCAGTATGCGCGTTTCCCAGACACCCTGAGAGAGGAATAGCCAGGCAAGGCTGCTCCCAGCAAACAGACAGCAGAGGCTGGATGCTGTTACAGTTAAACACCGACAGGCTCCAAAGGCTCAGAGGTTGTTCGCTTGGTGGACAGTTGATGGGGCTCTGAGGAAGTGATTGGGTCACCAGAGCTCTGACTCCACCAATGATTTGATGACATAATTGAGAAGTTGTGGGACTAGGGGTTGGTCTTGGTTGGAGGAAGTATATCACTGGGGACCTGTCTTTGAAGGATGTGTCTTGTCCTGCAACCGTCCTTCCTCCTCTCCCTCCTCCTCTTCCTCTTCTCTCTCTCCTCTTTTCCTCTTCATTTCCTGCCCCCCCTCCCCTTCGTGGCTTCTTTGGGGTGAGCAGCCTTCTCTTCCCACCTCAGGGCTGCTCTGCAGCTGCCTCTGGCCCAGAGCCACGGAACCAGTCAACTGTGACAGGAAGCCCAGAAACTGTGAGCCAAATCAGCCTTCTTCCTTCACGTTGCTTCTCTCAGGGAATTTTCACAGAGATGAAAAACCTACCAAAGAGAATGTCTTTCTGCCTAGCACTGAAGTCACACGTCTGTGCTGAGGCCTGAGGCTCCTAGACAGCCACGCTAAGTAGACAGCACAGCCTGGGTTGAGAGACCTACAGCATTTAACCAAATGTGAACTATGAGCCAGGACCTGGTTAGGCAGCTCTGGTCATTGGGGGTGGGAATCACAAGTTCCCCACCAGCGCCTCTGAGATGTTTTCAAGAACCTCACTGGAAACACTGGCTCAATGACACCCAGGTCCACAGAATCACACTGTCACATGACTGTTTGAAACACAAAGATTACCGCTTCCACCTCCTAGTAAATCAAACCTAGAGTGATCCAGAATATTCCAGCCCTTCAGTTGAACTGTCTGAACCAAGCTGACTGGAAATTACCATCAGGATTCCTCCGGACATCTGAAAGATCCCCTGGGACAACAGCAAGTTTGTTTTAAATCTGACCTTTCAACAGGAAGGTGGCAGAGAAGTGAGGTGGGGAGGGAGCTGCAAGGCCAGCAGTGCAGGTGGGAGATCCGAGTTCATCCCCAGAGAAACAGTGTGGTGGTGTACCTGCAGTCCCAGCGCCCGAGGGTGGACGGAGACAGGAGGGCCCGTGGGCTGCTCCAACCTACTCAGTGAGCTCCGGGCCACTGAGAGAGCTTGTCTTAGGAAAAGATGGAAGGCACTGGAGGAATGACGCCCAAAACTGGCCTCTGCCTCCATATACAAGCATCATACCCACATCCACGTGAACACATAAACAGATGATAGATAGATAGATAGATAGATAGATGATAGAGGATAGATAGATAGATGATAGATGGGTGGATTTAGATAGATAGATAGGCAGGCTGGGCTTTCCTTTAATAAGGTTTCCTTCTTCCCTGTAACCTGGGCACCATTTGGTTTGGCGTCTGTTGGGAGGGCTTTGTCTACTCCCATCTGCAGATTCAGGACCATTACTGCACACAGAAGTGAAGGCTGAACAGCCAGAGGGACAAAGCGTCAAGTCCCTCCTTCAGGGCTATTCCTCCCACTCACAACCACCCAGATCTGATGCATTTTCTCCTTCTAAATGAAGGTGATTAACTCAGTGGGCACTGTCTCTAGAAGGCCACCAGTCTGAGGGGTAGAGTCAACACATCTGAGGCCAACAGCCTTCAGCCTTCACCTCTACCACAGGAAAAACCACTGAGGAACTTCAGGGCAAGTGTCCACTCAGGAAGTTGTTTCTGTCTCACCCCTGTGTCTCAGGCCCAGCTCCATCCCCTCCAGAGACCCCAGGGCTGCCCTTTGTGAGACCCCAGTCCATTCCCTCTGAGACCTGATTCTCCATGTCTGCTGCCCTGAAGGACTTAGAAGGTGGTGATCTCAAAGAGATTACCTTTTCCCAGAGCTTTCATGAGCTGACATGGCTCAGTCTAGCTAGGCTAGCTCTCCAACTGCATGATTATATCTGAGACTCTCCCCTCATCACCTTCAAGAGCAGCTTTTCTTAGTTCTTTGTGGCTGATGTCTACATAGTCTCCATTTCTTGAATGCTAGTCTAGCATGCAGGGAGTCCTGGGTTCGATTGCCTGCACCACATAAACTGGGTGTAATCTCAGCACAAGTCAGGAGGATGAAAAGTTCAAGGTCATTCTTGGCTGCATAGTGAATTCTAGGCTGGTCTGGGCTACATGTGACCCTGTCAAAAAGATAGAGAGGAAGGACAGAGGAGGAAAAGAAGAGAGGAAGGAAGAAAGGAAAGAAAGGAAAAGGAAGAGAAGGGAGGGAGGGAGGGAGGGAGGGAGGGGGGAGGAGGGAGGGAGGGAGGGAGGGAGGGAGGGAGGGAGGGAGGGAGGGAGGGAGGGAGGGAAGGCATCTAACCAAAGTGACGGAGACACTGTCACCACAGGCCTCTGAGGACAGCACATTCCTGTCAAGGCCTTCACAAATCACAGAGCTGTGATCAGACACTGGCTGTGGTTTAAACCACTATCTTGTCACAAGCAATCACTGAAATCGTGGCCTTTAGGGTTGGGTAGGACTGGGGGTAAAGTGCTTGCATGCAACGATGAAGACCTGCTACACAAAGGCAGAATCACAGTGAACATGGCCACAGCTGGAAACTGTATGTGAGTTCTAGGGACTGGACTTGTCCTCACGCTGGGAAGGCAAGCACATTGCCAACTGAGCTCTCTCGCCAGCCCCTTAGAGTCATTTTTTGATGATCATTGATGGAGATGCTGTTAGGATCTAACTAATAGAGACCAGAGATATTGCTCTAAAGCATACAACACAGTGCTCACAGGAATTCTCCAGGCCTGACCTCATCAGCTCCCAGAGTGAGAAACCCCAGGCTAACCCAGTCTCAGGAGAGGGTTCCCCCAAACTCAGGATTGCTCAGAAATCCCGGTCCCCAGAAGCCTCTCCTTCCTGTACAATGTTCATGGCTGGTAAGCAGTTTCAAAACGTGTGATTCTGTTTTAACACCCACAGTTCCCAAGAGGAAAAATCAAAACAAAACCCTTCAAGTCAATTGCAAGAAAAAAATAATAAAAGGAGATTTCTGATGTTTTTCTAAGCTTTTCATCCTTTTTAAAACAACAGAGGGGAGGGGTCAAATGCCGACCGAGAAATAAAAGCAAATGTTCAAAAGTGCAGTGAACCAAATCCACAGAAAATCAAAACGGGCTCTCAGCACGCAGAATTACAGCCACAGTAATGAAAGGGTTATTAGCTTGATGTGATTCCGTCGAGTACCAAAAAGCGGGACCGAGTGGGAGAAAGAAAGAGAACACACATGAAAGGGGAGAGGAGGGTGAGGTACATGAAAGGCGAAAAGCAGAGAGCCGAGATGGCAAAATTAAGAAGCATCTTTAATTACACTGACCGTTGGGTACTGGGGCCCAGTTTACCCCCCAGGTCCCAGAAGAACAGATGTGACCACTGACCTGTGGCCCGTACTAAGCAGATGTGTATTTACCTGGTCTAGCCTGTGTGGGAGTCATGATCACACAGCAAAGAACAGAACAGACAGAAACTTCCCACCCACCCCTACCTTGGTTTGACTAAAGGAGAGCAGACATTAAATGATATACTAGGTCAAGTGCAGGGTATATTATATGGACAAGATAAAGAAGGAAGGGGGACTGGAAATGTGGTGGTCGGGGCAGTGACTGTGTTACTCTGAAGCCTAGTGAGAGGGGCTTGCCATGCCCCCCAGTGTCACCCAGGGAAGCCCAGGGGGTAGAGCCAGGGGAAAACGTACTCAAGGGCCAGGCAAGCTCAGGGCTGCCTCGATTGGGCACTTGCTTATTTTTTGGTGCCGGGGACCCAGGACAACTCCACAGGGGTGTTCAGCTCTCCACTGTCCACAGGGCTCTGTCCAAGGCTAACGCTCATCCTCTACCCCAACCTGATTTCTCTTCTTCTTGGTCTCCTATGCACATCCCCAGGGCCACCATCAACAGACACCCCACCAACCCAGCTTCCCCATAGCCCCACTGCTTCTGGGAGGACCAGCCAGGGCAACCTGGGAGAAGAAAATAACCCGAGTCCAAGACGTAGCATCGGAGCATGAGCTGGTCAAAAACGACAAACCCACCTCAACCACCCCAGCCTAGTTTCTCCGAGCTATACATCTAGGTCTCTCCCTCTGCCATCTGCAGTTTCTTCCAAAGCTTAACACACAGAGACAAATGCACAAATCAGAGTGCTGAAATTAATAAAATAAGGTAACAGAACACCAAAACCACCCTTCGTCTCACCTTTCAACCACAACCTCCTTAAGCAACCTCTTGCCTACCTTGGGTTACGACTTACTAACTTGACCTATTTCTAGATTTTATGTATATTTGCTATAGAGCACACATAATATATATTTTATCTTATGCATTATATATGGAAAGGGGTTTGATAAATATATATATATGTAGAGAGACAGAGAGAATGGGGGGTTTATGTAGGTTGTAGTAATTGTATGGTGTTCATTTTTCATTACTGTATTTTATTCTGCAGCATAATCGCAAAAAACCATTTTTCTGTCCTATTTCAACAGATATTTGACTTAGCAAGCATGCCACAAGATAATGCCTCTAAATGGAAGTAAACACATGAAGTGATACTCCCATCTATATTTACTACAGAAAACCCACACTAAACTAAAGTGGAATGCCCCTAGCATGGTCACAGTGAAAAGATCAGACAACAGCAAGTGTTGGTAAGAATGGGGTTCAACTCTGTTCTTCTGTGAGCAAGTCACTGTAAGTGGTGGTGAGTAGGTAGGGGCAAGGTCATCTGCATTCACCCACCAGCACTTTAAAGGCACACGGACACAGACACCTGGCAAGTTCCTCTGCCTTCAGCCCAGCCCCAGCATGTCGACCTGGCTTGGTCTTCTCAGCTAAAGCAACAAACTCAAGCATAGTTGAATAAGGGCTTCAGTTCTGACCCCAGCACCAACTCTGAGGGCTGGAGCTTAGGTGTGTCCCTTCCTACAGAGCTTCATGTCTAATCCTGAGATTCTGTGGGCACACAGAGCGCCCCATCATTCTGACTCCGATCTGTGTCATGTTGAACTCCCATCTGCTGTTTTGATGGGCATCCGAATGGTTTTCTAAAAATAAAAACAACCTAATAGTCCCCTGGAGGTTCTGAAATCCTCGACTTCAGCTCTCCAGGTGTCTCCAAGACGGAGTTTTCCTCTTTAATCTAAGTCATGTTCTGAGAGAGCACATAGACTGGTATAAATTCTCTCCTGTGCTAATCTCTTCTGCGTTTTTATGTCTGTCTGAGACGATTGAACATGACTCGTTCATAGTTCTGTCTTCAACCATCGCTGTCTCTTTCAGTCAGCAACATCTGGTTTCTTGTAGTCATATGCTTCCCTTGTCTGCTGCACTCTGCACTGTGCTTTGGAGAAGGGCAGCCACATGGTGCCTGGTCTCCTGCCAGCAACTGTCATGTGTGATGGGAGGATCCAGCCTCTCTGCTCCCTTTACCGAAGATGAAGTGCGATTGGACGTGTGCAGAATGACGGTCGCTAGCGCCCCAGCAGACACTGGTGACTGGAAGCAGTTCTCCTGTTTTTGCTGCAAAACCCTTTCTTTCAAACAAAATTGAAATAAAGCTTCCCAAAGGGTTGCTGGGAAATATCACTGCCGTTTCACTCTGGAGACCCTGGAAGAGCCTTTTCCAAAATGCCAGGGAAAAGCTGGAAGACCCTGTGCATTAAGTTCATGGATAATGTTGTTTGGAGACAACTGAGTGTGTCGTCTGGTGATTTTCTTTTTTTTTCTGCTTTTTTCAGGATTTTTTAATTTAAAAAATCTACATTTATTATTTGTTGGGGAGAGCCTGTGCCATATGTGTGGAGGTCAGAGGACAACCTGCAGGAGTTGAGTCTCTCCTTCTACCATATGGGTCCCAGGAATCGAACTCAGGTCCTCAGTCTTGACAGTAAGCACTGTTAGCCACTGAGCCATCTCACCAGCCCCCTCAACATCTTATGGAATACACACATTGTTTGCTATTTCTTAAATACACTCTGGAAAGCCTCGGGCCAGTTTCTGGGTTTCACTCTATAAGCATGTGCCGAGGGCCAGGTTCCACCTTAAGCACTAAAGATATCATGGCGTGGTTGGAGAGGAGCTGAGCTCAGAGGTCCAACATCAGAACGTGGAAAAGATCAGACAGGGCATGGCTCAGCTTGAAGTCCCCAGGGACGAAGGAAGATTTGTTCTCCACCCTCAAAACCCACTGCCTCACAAGTCTAGCAGTCCTATGTCATTGGTGGGAAGTGGAATGTCCACTTTGGAGAACTAGTAGACACAATAACACTGTCGCTGAATTCAGAGAACAGCTGATCCATAGTCACTTCGAGCAACTTGTGCCAGTTGGCCAAAAGGCAAAAAAGTAGTCACCACCCTGGCAAAGGTAATTTTGCTGACAACCATAAAGACGACAGGCAGCAGGCACAGTGGAGGTCTCTTTCATGGACCCAGTGTGCCCTGTGCACCTCCTGGCATCCCCATGCCTAGGAATAACCATAAATGGGCAAGTATCCCCAAACTGATGGGGTCAAGGTAACCAAGGACTCAGCCACCCCTCCAGGCCAGCTGCTGGACCGGCAGTCAGAAGGGGAACCCAGGAAGAGTTAAGGAGAAATGGCAGCCACAGCCTCTGGATCATGTGCAGCAGCACAGGCTCAGTGCTTTCCCCAGCCCCCTCTCTTAAGGATCTTCGCCTGGATAGGTGTTTCACCAGGGAGATGGCCTTGTAAGAAGGACAGCAATCGGGTGTTCAGGAAGTGGACTGCAGTGCACCCCACACAGATCCGGAAGGCTGCACCCGTGCCTCCACCTCCTGGACCAGCTAATCAGAGCTCACAGCCGACCTTGGCTCCAGGTAAGCGCTCTCAATCAAATGGGAGAACCCACTTCCAGAAGACTAAGCTGTCCCTACCTTGGGGAGACAGACTAAATGGGGTACACAGGCAGACTAGAAGGAAGATCCATGCCACACCGCGATTTAAGTGCCCAAAGATTCAACCAATTTTGGGACTGGAGAGATGGCTCTGAAATTAAGAGAGCTTGCTGGTCCCGAGGAGGACTCAGCTTTGGTTCCCCAACACCCAGCACCCACATGGCATGGCTCACAACTGCCTGTAATTCCAGCTCCAGGGAGATCTGACACCTTCTTCTGGTCTCCATGGGCCCCACATTTGCACATATGTACATGCACATATGTAAAATAATAAAATAAATCCTAAAAAAGATTCAACCAAAGTTGTCATATCCACATATACAGTTCAGTAAATTTACAGAAGTTTCAGTAAATTACACAGCTATTAAATATTCAGTTCCATGAACATTTCTAAGGTAACCAACAGCCACAGTCAAAACCTAAATATTTCGGGGATGGAAAGATGGCTCCATGAGTAAGAGCACTTGCTGAGGATCTGAGTTCAAATCTCCAGAACCCAGGTTTAGCTATGCGGATGGGGTTCGGGTTAGGAGGATGGCTGGGGTTTGCTGGCCACGAGCTTAGCTCCAGGCTCAGTGAGAGAATCTGTCTGAAGAAAATAAGGGAGAGAGTGATAGAATAGGACACCAGACCTTCTTCCTGACCTCTGTGTACATCCATGCATATCCACATACACGTATATACCATATACATACGTGCACCACTCACATATAAATACATATATATATATATGTATGTGTGTGTGTGTGTATATATATATATATATATATATATCACTCACACACATGGTCACACACCAAAAAATTTAACTATCCCCATTACTTCTCCTGCCTTGTCCCACAGTCCCTAGTCTGACTTTTATCACCTTAGACTAATGTTGTCTATTCTTTCTATTACATACATTTATTATGTGTGTATGTGTGCACACATGTGAGGTCAGAGGACAACTTGTAGGAACTATGTGGGTTCCAGTGTTCGAACTCAAATCATCTGGCTTGACCACAAGCACCTTCACCCACTGAGCTATCTCGTTGGCCCGATTTTGTCTATTCTTGAACCTCACACACGTGAAATCATTTGTATGGAACCCTTGGTACATATCTCCTCTCAGCAGCACGATTCATCTGTCCTATGGCTGAGGCATGTTCGGTGACGTCATGCACAGCTGCCGATTCATCTTTTCTTCTGTCCATGGAAACTTGGATTGTCTCAACTTCATATATGTAACATGTTATACACTCCACTTCATGCAGACACACCCCATTCCAACAAACCCACTTCACTCCAAAGCTATTATTGTAGATAAAGCTGCTTCCGAAATTGCACAAGGTTTTCCTGTGAACATGTGCTGTGCACATCATTTCTCCTGGATGGATGGTTGGGCGAGACTGAGCCAGCTGTGAGGCAGGTGCACAACTTACTTTCGTGAACATCTCCCACATGATTTTCAATACTGAACATGTCGTTTTACACCAGCGAGAGAGTGAAGGTCCAGATGCTCCACATCCTTGCCAGCATTTGATGCTCTCCGAGTCATAATTTCACTTATCTGGGTGGCCGTGAATGCTCCCCACTGTGGGGCCTGTTGTTGTTGTCTGTGTACCTTGTGCCTGTCTGTGTTTCTCTGTGCACCTCTGTGCATATGAGTCAACATCTGGTGTCTTCCTCAGTCACTCTCCGCCTCATTTTTGAGCTCTCACTGATCCTGGAGCTCATCAGTTTGGCTAGGCTGACTTAACAGCGAGCCCTAGGAATCCTCCTATAGTTACAGCAGGAACTGACCTGAAAGCTTCCTACCTACTGACTAGTTTCATAGAGCAGGGAGATGCTATGCAGTCTGCTGAGGGAGAAAATCCAGAGTCTTACCCAGTTGTGAACCCTAAAAACCACAATAATGACCAATCTGGCAAGACATGCCTTCAGGGCAACAGTGGCGTGGGTGCTTTGAGAGTCACCAACCACGTTTCGTTGGACTTAAGGCCCATGCCACAGGATGGAACCTAGGCCTGGTACTGGAAAGCCAGCCAAGAGCCCGTGGCTAGGGAGGTCATAGGCCACAGAGAAGGCCTATTAATCTAGTTTTATTCACGAACATAGTGTTGAGCTATCTAAATACCTTTGTATCCAGAAGTCAGTGCAACTTTCAACACTCAGGAGCGAAACTTCTTTTTGTAGTGGATGGAGATTCGCAAGGAGACTCACTGTTGATACGAGTAACTGTCGAGTCCTTAGCTGGAATTGAGACAGCTGTGTCACACGGCCTCCCCACACGGCTCAGGGGGACATTGTGGAAGAGGAGACAGGAACGTTGTGAGAACCATAGGTTGGGGAGGAGAGCTGTGAAATGCCGTCTTCCTGGTATAATAGGGCCACTTCTCATAAATCCACAGCAGCTGTGGCTGCCTGTGTAAGGCCTGCACGAGATCAAGCCAATCAATATCCCCACACGGAGGAGGCTTTCTGTGCCTCGTTCCTAGCTCAGGAGCTCAGGAGCTTTGGGGTTGAAAGCTGTAGGGCAGAGCCAGTTTTCTTCATGGCTGTGGCCCCCGATAGAATGGCGCCACATCTGCCACGCAAGGGCGGCACGGACTACACTCCGTTGGTTATGAAAAGGGACTTGAAGTTGGGTGTGTGGCAGGGATGGGGAATCCCGGAGAATCAGAAAAGGAATGAGGGGTGGGATGATCAAAACACATTACATAGAGGCATGAAATGCTCACCGCATGAACAACGTCTCCAGACACCCACCGGTCATCCCAGTGCCCTTGATGGCTGTGTGTGAGAATCTATTCCCAGACTCCAGATTCTATCCCACGCATCTACTTCTTCTTGAGACCAGATTTTTACTTACCTCCTCTTTCCCACTTCTGCATTCCTCTGATCGAGAGATCACCCTTGATGAATCCCTCCAGCAACATCCCACCTCGGGCTCCACTGTGAGAAACACATCAAAGACAAAAACAACAGAGGACAGGTTCAATTCCTGGTTAGAGGAGAACAGTCAGGAAAGCAGGAGAGGGCTCCCTGGGGAAGAAGGCGTTCAGTGGTAGGGGGAAGCAGATGAGAGAGGCAATGGAGATACGATCAAAGTACAGTGTGTGCAGAATTGTGGAAGAATGGGTTAAAATTTAACAATTAAAATGGGTCAGTGGCGAAGAGCACTGGCTGCTCTTCCAGAGAACTAGAGTGCAGTTCCCAGTGTCCATATTGGGCAGCTCACAACTGCCTGTAACTCCAGCTCAGCACATCCAATGCCCTCTTCTGGCCTACTTGGGCATTGCATTCACATGCACATACACACACACGCACACACACACACACACACACACACACACAATTTCCAAAAGTAATAAAAATAGTTAAGAGAGATGCTTTGAGGTAATAATTAGTGCCAGAGCTAAGACTGAAATAGCAAAATGGAGAAAGTACCTGGCTTGGGGTGCAGAGCTAGGCAGTTCTGGGAAAGCCTCTCCAGAAGTAACAGTGAAGTCCAGCCCTGAGGGAAGACATTAAATGCGGGTGGCTAAGGTACAACAAGCAAAGTTATGGGCAAAACCAAGAAAATCTAGGCACCAGGGGGCGGCAGGGTGTGGGACAGGTATTCAATGTCAACATAGAGGCCACTGAGCACTGGCAGTAGTGTAGGACTGCGGTTTGGAGGTGGAGAGTATGCTGTGTCCCCGCCCCCATATCCCCCATCCCTGCAGAGTCATGCACTTGAACACCGGGTCCCAGCTGGTGACGCTGTTTGGGGAGGTTCTGGAACCTCGGCAAGGTGGGGCCTAGCTGGAAGAAGAAGGTCCCTGGGGGTAGGTCCTTGGGGATATGTGACCCCTGGCTGCTTCTTCCTTTCTGTCCTGACATGAACAGCTATCCTCCATCACAACTCCTGCCACCATGACATTCTGCCAAATGCATGATGCCCGCTGACCGAGTTCTCTGAAACTCTGAGCTAAACAGAGCTTTCCTTTCTGTTGAGTGACTAAAATAGTATAAGCCTTACTGGAACGAGGGTCAGATACCTGATGCCTAACCAAGGAGGAAACCATTTGAAATTCTGAAAGAAAGGAGAAAAAAATCATTTTTAAGTGTCTATAGCAAGATACCTTTCCATCTCCAAGACTGAATTTGCTGGGATTTGGGAAAAAAATCACAGCTTCAGTAGAGAGGGATGTGGGAGAAGCTGACCTCAGGATGAGCAGTGATTTTTTTTTAGGACCACGGTTTAAAGGATGCTTCAGACATATTTGGATGCTGCTTGTGGCCCACAGGAGCATCACTGTGGATGGAGTAGTTGAAACATGGGTGCTGAGGTCAGCTTAAGTGACACAAATCAGAAGACAAACTCTGGGATGGCGGACACATTGGGGCCTTGATTTCTAGGGCTGAGTACTCAGTGGACTAGTTCTGGAAATAAAGTGCTCCATGGCTTGAAGATTGCATGAATGATTGCTGAAGGCATCGTGGCAGCCAGCAGTGTCTGGTCACTGGACCTCAGGAAGGCTAGTGGTCAGTGCCTCTACAGTGGATTGTTGAGTGTCCATAGTCCATGGATTCTTGACATGCTTACATGTCCTCCCAATGCAGGCAGGCTGCAGGCAGGATCTTCTGCAGACCGTAGTGCTCTGGCCAGCTCACACCGGGCATGGCTGCTCCAATGATGGGTCTTAGGCGGAGGTGAGTGCAGTGGGAAGAACACCAGGGAGACTGTGGCAGTGGACAGCTCCTTTAATGCAGGCAGAGGGCGTGTGTGTATATAGCCAGGGAATGGGTGGGGTTAGGGTAGGACACATTTCTATGGGGCTGCTGGTAAGGAGGAAGAAGTGGAAGAAGGGAGGGTCTGTTCTCCAGGGGCCGGGACTGGCTTGTGTTCACTGGATGATGCGGGGGCTGACTTTGCCAGGTCTCGGCAGAGGCTGTCGTTAGGAGTCTCCGGGCCTGTTAGGCTGACCAGTGATGTATGAGTGGCTCTCATGCTAGGGCAGGGCTGCCAGTCACTTATATGCCACTGTGTATTTTTATAGCAAGTGATTTTCACTTCAAAGTGGAAATGTAGTCAGAAAAGAGAAGGATGGGGCTGGAGACAGGGCTCAGCACTTAAGAGCACTCCCAGAGTGATGCTCTTGCAGAAGATACAGGTTCCCAGCACCCACATAGAGGCTAACAACCATCCATAACTCCAGTTCATGGGGAATTCAGCACTCTCTTCTGACCTCTGCAGTCATTGACCTGGGGGCACTTACATACATGCAGGCAATATACTCTAACACATAAGATAAAAGTAATAAATAAAATTTTTTAAAAGAAAAGGGGGATTGTGGCCTGAGACTCTTGAGTTGGTGTGTCAGCCAGTTTTTTGTTTGGTTTGGTTTTTTTTTTTGAACACCTGCTAAAATAATCTAATCATATAACAAGACCCACCTGGGGGTGAACTTGCGTTTCTGACCACCTTTGGGGAAACACAACTTTATGGCATCTTAGAGTGACAGTCACGGCCTATGTGTCATTCCTGTCACAGGTCAGTCATTGGACCAGACACAGTGTGGCTCAACAAGAAACCTACATATAGAGAAGAACAGAGAAAAGAAACTTGCTACTTACAACTGGGGTACGTGGGGTTAGGAAAGGCAACTGACCAATAGGGGCTCGGACGGGAAGGCAACATCCCAAGGGCTAGGAAATGGAGAGTGATGGATGGACCCACTGAGAAACACCTGGCGTACCTGAAGTAGCCGGCCTGGAGACCAGCTGTCCTCAACTTGACTGTGCAGTGGAAACACGTGGGAGAGCACATGGGGAAACAGGTCAGAACACAGACTTGATATTTCACGACACACCTCACTGGGAGTCTTCACTCACAGCTGTCGACCCTGGGTTGGTAATGTTTTCCATTTCCTTTGTTTTATTGTATTAATTCTTTGTGAACTTCCACATCTCCATGTTTTTCTCTTCTTTCTTGCTGGAACGTGTCAGCCCTTGAACTGTCTGGACTGGCCAATGTTCTCCAGCTGCGGCTGCTTCTTACGTCATATTTTAGTTCAACTTCTGGAACTTTTCTCAACTTTGTCTTCCAGTTCTTCTGTTGAGTTGCTTCTCCTTTACAAAGGAAATGTATTTGGATATATTTCTAAGAACTTTTCCATGGCTTCTGGTTCCAGGTTCATAACTTTAAAGTTATTGATGTTGATGTTATGGGAACTATAACTCTCTCCTGGATTCACTTTAAGAAGAAAACAGATGCGGTTAGAAGGAATGTTAGGGTTGGAGAGTGAGGTCTGGAAACTGCGGAAGGCAAATAAAGGTGCTTGGAGCTGGGTATAAAATAGCCATGCTGAGGAAGTAAAAGGTGAGGCTCTGGGGAAACAAAGCTGGTGTTGGGGGTCCCTTGGTCCATAGAGCTCCCTCCCCTGGGAACACACACAGGACACTGCTGCTTTTCACTCCTGTTTAAAATGTTATTTTTTAATTTGGTATACATCTGTGGGGCGGGAGAGGGAGGTAATATGCATGTGAGCACAGTGCCCTCAGAGGCCAGAAGAGAGCATCGGATCCTCTGGAGCTGGAGTTTCAGGTGGTTGTGAGCCACCTAACATGGGTGCTGGGAACCAAACCCAGGTCCTTTGCAAGAGCAGCAAGTGTCCTAACTGCTGAGCCATCTCTCCAGACTGTTCCCTCTTCTAACACAGCCACTGTAACAGGTTTGACTATAGGAACAGCTTCTAAGAAGCCTCCATATATCCTAAGAAGGAGACCATCCCGGATGACCCCCAAAAAAGGAGCTAGACATGGGGTAACCAAGGAAACAGCAGCTACGTGTGGATAGCCATGAGTTACTTTAGTAAAGGACAAGCACAGAAAAGAGGAAAGGCCCTTGATAAAACCACAAGCTCACCCCATAGACATGAGAACAACAGAGCGTGGTTTAATCCACTTCCCAGGCTGCCTAATGGGAGATCGGCTAGCTTTCCGTGTCTCTGCGCTGTCTCTCTCTAGTAAAATTCCTCTTTACAACTCACCCCTGGTTGTCGTGCACTCCATTCCTCGCGTTCACCAGTCAAGGACCCAAGGACACACAGCACTGAAAGAGCAAAGCCGAGCTTCAAAGTTGGCTTGGCTCCCTGCCTAGTCTCACTCTTCAGAAGCCTGGCATGCACAAAATAGGTGCTCATGCAGTGTGCGTGCACTCTAGAGGTGCGTGCACTTAGCAGGCTTTCATACAGTGCATGCGTTCAGTAGGTACTCATACACTGCAGATTCTCACTTTCCATTTTCATTCCCAAGAGCCCCTGCTGGCGGTATCCCAGCCCAGGGAAACCCAGCAGAAGCAAGACACTAGGCTGAAATGTACTGCTGTTGGAGCTGATAGAGGGCACTCCCAAGGCTCAGTGCCTGGGCTTGGAGCCGCTTCCAGCAAACGGTCCAGTCAGTCAGGTTCTCTTTAAGTGTGGACTTCGAGGTCACCAAACAAATGTCACCACCCCAAAGAAATGAGCCAGGCCTGCAAATCCCTCTGGGTGATGAGCAGAGACATTCAAAGTTGGAGTGGGCCAAGCTCCGCCCACCAGCCTTCCACCCTGAAGAGCCTGGAAACCAGTTCTTCCATATTCAAATAACTGGGATCTTAGAGGGAGGCCTTCCCAGGTGGGGGCTGACCAGACGGTCTTGGTCTTTCCGAGGGACAGGCCTCCACGGAGCGCTTCCAGCTAGAAAGGAAGGCCGGAGACCTGCTGTCTCTGAAAAGAGGGAACAAAGTCCCCCAGAGGACGGTGACAGGCTGTGTGAGTGTTAATAAGGCAGCCCCAAATGGCTGGGGTGGCAATGGCCACCAAGGCAGCCCAGTGCTGGTGAGAAAAAACTGAAAACTAGCAACACAGTCAGAGCACGGCTCAGGCCTGTCATCCCAAAGCTCAGGAGGCAGAGGCAGGAGGATCTACACAGAGTCAAGGCCAGCCTGGGTTACATTGCAAGTTCCAGGCTAGCTAGAACCATATAGGAAGATTCTGTCCCCCGCAAAACAAACAAACCAGCAGTAATATGAACAAACCCAGACTGTGCTCTCCCCGCGTCCCATCCCAGGCCAATTAAATTAGAATGTCTGCATCAAATTGTGCCCTTGATCAGTTGACTGACTTTTGTCCTTATTTTTTGCTTTGTTTTCTCCAGACAGGGCTTACATATCCAGGCTGGCCTCCAATTCACTACATAGCCCAGGCTGGCTTTGAACTCCCAATGCTCCCGCCTCAGCCTCCAGGGCGCTGTGTACCACCACCCTGAGTTTATTTATTTACTTTTAGACACAGTCTCACTATGCAGCCCAGGCTGGCTGAACTCATTCTCCCCCCTCCTCCCCACCCCAGGGCTGGGAGTCAAGTGTGCAACACTTACAAGCAACAGTCGGAGTGACACACTTCAACATGGCTGCCTCTGTCATCTCCACATTATGTGCTATTACTTGATTTTTTTTTTTAAAGAAGAAAGGAAAAGGAAAAGAATAGCAGGAATTAGATTAAACACCAGTGTGACACTCAGAAGGTCAGAACTTCGCAGCCCACGGGAACATGCAGACTAAGGCTCTGCCCTGAGGACAGGCCTGGGTTCAAATCCCCAACAGTGCCCCTTGTCGGTCAAGAGCTGTGTCCCGGGGCAGATGACCATGCCTCTCTGATCGGCTTGGGGCACTTTTAGAAAGGAGCGGTGAGGCTAGAAGGCAAAAGAACTCTTCTGGAGCTGTGCGGAGATGCCCCTGACCCTGCTCACACCACAGTGGCCTCCAACCCCCACAGACAAGAAAGAGTCTTGCAGACGGGTCCCTGGTGTGAACACTGGGTCCAGCCCAGTGGTGGCTGGCTCAGCTGGCCCTCCCAATAAGGTCCCAGGCTCCAGCCCAGGTGACAAGGCACTGGAGCTCTACCGCTGCCCGGTCTGTGGCGACACCTGCTGGCCCAGTATGGAAGGACATGAGCTCAGCCGGAATTCCCCTGCTTTAATCCCACAAGCTACTTCCTGGGCTTCCTTTGCCTGTCCTCCTCCTTGGAATCAGGGCACAGGGTGAGGTTTCATGGTTCCTTGATCAGCCAAGGACTAACTCAGTTCAGGTGTTCCCTGAAGATCCTCTCTGAGGCAAAATGCAGTAGCAAAAAGACTTAAAGTCAGAAAGTAGAACTACTTTGAGCAGCAGAAACTGCATATGCAAAGGCCCGGGGGTAGGAAGGAGCAGGCTGTTTACAGGAATAAGGTAGGAAGCTAGCACACCTTGGGACACTGTATAAAACAGGAAGAGACTAGATAAGAAATGAGGCCATCTGTTACCATGGAAACAGACCCGGAGAGGCAGACTTGCCCTCCTTACTGAGTGAGGTAGGAAAATATCTAGATGACTCCTAGGCCAGGTTACTGTGAGGTGCCTGTTGCTACTGTCTAAGAATCTGTTCTTTTGTTCAGTATTTCCTGAGCAGATGTCTTGTGCTAAGGACCATGCTGAGCCTGGGACGGGTGATAGCAAGAGAACAGAATGCTGGAGGGGCCCTGCTCCTGCGCCAGCACCCTCCAGATCAGAAGGATCAGCGCTCCCTCCCCAGAGTTTAGAAAACATTCTGTTCCCACTGCTCAAGACACACACGAAGGAACGAATCCCTAATGGTGGAAATCCAGGGCCGCAAAGGAATATTTGAAAACTCTCCGCCGCACACCAAATGGATGATTGAGACCCACTTAGCCATGCCTTGGAGGAAGGAAAACTTACACCACAGCAAACTGAGTCCCAGCACTGAGCTAGCCCTCAACTGAGCAGACACAGGACAAATTAAGTTTGAAGCATAAGTACTGGTCAGAGGTCCACCCTGGTCAACAGACCAGCCATTCACAAGAGGGTCTTCAAGACAGAGCCACCAGGCCAGGCTGAGGGGCTGCAGTGGTCCCCACATCAACCTTTTGTCATTGCCATGGTGGTGGCAACATCCGGAATTTACACACCAACCCCAGTCACTGATATGGTTAACCTAAAGGAGGACTGAGCACCAACCCTCATCCAGCACTGAGATTTGGGGCTAGGATACATGAAGTTCACATGAAGTTCACATGAAGGGCACTCCAGAAAGGCTCATGGAGGGGCCAGGGTGACATTGCAGTCAGTTACTACAGACTGACATGAAAAAATGAGAGAGAGAGAGAGAGAGAGAGAGAGAGAGAGAGAGACCCTGAACTACTCACCGTGGTCCCAGTTCTTCACTGTGGTTCCCTGAGATGTGATAACACTTCTCACTCTGCTGGACTTACATCTCAGTACAGGGATCATAGGATGAAACCCTGTAACTTTAAAGTGCATGTGATAGTCCCTTGAAAATCCTGTCCAAGCCCCATGTGGAGGGACCAGAAGAGCCCGTGCAGAGGACTTTGTCCTCGGGGTGGCGCTGTTGGGACGTGGTGGAAAGCTTAGGCAGCGGGGGTCCAATGAGGGGTGCTCATGTTGTGGGAGGAGTGTCTCCAAAGAGATTATGGTACTCCGATTCCTTCTCTTCTGGTTTCTTTGTTCCCTGACTGGTTAGAGGATGTCTTGCTCAGCCATGAGATCTACCAAGATGCCAGTCTGTCTCTCTCTCTGTCTCTCTCCCTCACTCCCTCCATTCCTCCCTCCCTCCCATCTCGTTGCAACAAGGTCCTCTTAGGTATTCCAATCTGACCTCAAACTGTCAGTCCCGCCTCAAGCTGGGATCACAAACAGACCTCCACACCTATCCTGGCCTTTCCTCTCTGTATTTGCTTCTAGTACTTTGTAACAGTAACAGAAAGCTGATGAGTGTGAGTGGGGACCATCTGCACTGTAACATCAGTGAATCAAAGCTATCTGCGTCAATATGGATATCCCAGAAATGATGTCCTGTAAAGAAAGTTTGTAGAAGGTCGCATCAGGGTTCATGGACAGCGCAAACTATGAACCGAGGTACCAGTTCCTATGGCTGTGTGTTGTGCAGGATGATGCACCCTCCTGGAAGGAGGAGGGGCTTCAAGGGTTTTTATTATTTTTTTAAGGTTTTTAAATTTATTTTTATTTATGTCTCTGCATGTGCATATGAGTGGACGTTACCTCAGAGGCCAGAGGAGGGCAACGGAACTCCAGGAGCTGGAGTTACAGGCAGTCACAAGCCACCTAAAGAAGGTATCAGGAACTGAACTTCAGTCCTCTGCTACAGTCCCAATTTCTGAGCCATCTCTCCAGCCCCTGCTATTGTTGTTGTCTGACAATATCCTACGTGTATACAGTGTATCTTGATCACACCCCCACAACTCTCCCTTGGCCACACCCAAACATTCCCTCCCACCTTATGTCCTGTTCTTGTTATAACCTTCCCCAGTGCTGCCTGTATGCTCATGGGTCAAACCATCCACTGAGTACAGCTGGCCACATCCCCGAAGAAAAATGACTCTCCCTCCCCCAGTAGCCCTCAGCGCCAATAGTTGCTCGCTAAGGGTAGAGCCTCGCAAGCCCTTCCGCATCGTACTAGAAGCTGAGTGACTTGATCTTGCTCAGGTCTTGTGGAGGCAAGCACAGCGGCTGTGAGCTTTTGAGGGAAGGAGTCCTTCATGACCAGAAGATAGCATTCCACAACAGTTCTCTACAAGGGGGTTTTAACTATTTTGTTTGCAACTCTCAGTTTCATGTTTGAACCTAAGACACATGAATAGTCAATATATCATTTTCCAGATTTATAAGCATGTGTGAAGTATTTCATAATGTTCTACATAGTTAATATTTTTGTAGGGATACCATCATTTGACAACATTTTAAGACCTGCAGATTGGTAAGCCAAAGGGAGTTTCTTGTATCCTAGAGTCAGCTCTTCCTGTTCATCTGTCAGTTCCATCAACCATAGAGATTTTGGGGAAAACAAACTGCATCTGTCCTGAGCATGCACAGGCTTTCTTCTTGCTCTTAGCTCCTCAGTCCTATCACATAACAATTATTTACATAAAATTTACATTGTACAAGGCTTAATCAGCCGTGGAAACGACTGAAACTCTGCTGGAGGACATGTGTTGTCTGTCATTTCCCATATGGAACTTGGGCATCTGTGTTTCAGGTGTCCCCAGAGGATCCTGGATGCTCTCCCTCAGATCCTGAGGAATGACCACGAAAAGAGTCTCAGGACTAGAGAGATGCTCATCAATTAAGAGCATATACCACTCTGACAGAAAACCCGAGTTTCTTGCAGAGAGGACCCCAACTTGGGCAGCTCAGAACCACTTGTAATTACAGCTTCAGGGGATCTGATGCCCTCCTCTGGCCTGGGTGGGCACTACATACTTGTAGGAACACACACATATGATGTGCACACACAGAGATAAAAAATAATTTTTAAAACTTTCAAAGAAAGAGTCTGTGTCTTTCTTGTTCACCACTGGATTCCTGAGACCAGCAAAGGAGAATCCCTTAGTAAATGTTTGCAAATAAATGAAAGACTGCATAAAAGTCTTATTTTCTAAGTGAGGAAACTGACGTACTGGAATGAAATGATTTTAACCCAAACTAGGTACTGACAAAGAGAGCGGATCAGTGCCTAGATTCCAAGTCTCTCAAGTCTTCCAGGGCACACTGCGCACATCAGTAGGTCTTTGGTGTGGGCTCTGGCTACTTCTTCCTGGCAGAGCCAACAATACCCTTCACAGAGCTGCCCCACGCTGCAGATCTGTCCTCAGCCATGCCGCTATGGTGCAGAGAAGACTGGAGCCCATGATGCACTGATCTGAAAACATGCTGAGCAGCTAGCTGAGTAGCAAGCACCTTAAATATCCTAATAAGATACAGGCAAGAGGAGGACTGTGAACACCACACCCAGGGATCCCAGGTCCACGGCAGTGGGCAGTGTCCAGGGCAAGCACCACCCACAGCTCCGAAGAGGCCCGGGACTTGGGAGTGCCTCTGAGGATGACAGGATAAAGCACAGCAGCTTGTGCTGCTTTGACCTTCCCGCAAAGGTACGCACAATCTGCCGGTTTTGAGTGGGGACCGGGCCAAGAGAAAGCTCCGCTGTCAGCCCAGGCTGCTACTTGGGCCTGTGACCAGTTAACACAGTGGCCTGACAGAACCAGAAGGTGACCTGACACCCTGGACATTTGAGATGCCACAGGCCACTGTGCCAGCAGGAAAGGGAGTCAGCAAAGGCAAACTGGAGGTGGTGGGAATTTTCAGTGTAAATACACACCTTTCATCCCGGCACTCGGGAGGCAGAGGCAGACAGAGCTCTGTGATTTCAAGGCTAGCTTGGACTACACGGTGTGTTCCAGGCTAGCCAGTGTTACAGAGGGAGACCCTGACTCAAAAAAACTTTTTAGAAGGAGTGGAGGTGGCTTTCCTTTCCCATCTGGACTGGTTGGGTTGTGTGATGATTTGTTTTCATTGTCAAGTTGGCATAAGATAGAATCATCTGGGTAGAGTCTCGGTGAGGATTGTCCACATTGGGGCAGCCTGTGGGCATGTCTGTGGGAGATTGTCTTAACTGACTGATGTGGGAAGACTCAGCCCACTGTGGGAGACACCATTCCCTAGGCAGGAGCTCCTGAACTGCATGTGAGCAGAGAAGCCAGGAAGCCATGCTGAGCACACGCAGCAAGATCCATGAGTCCATTTTCTCTCTGCTCTTGACTGTAGGTAAGGTGCTCTAAGTTCCTGCCTTGACTTCTCCAAAATAAAAGGCTGTGACCTAGAGTGTAAGCTGAATGCAAACCCCTTGCTCTCCTAAGTTGCTTTTGAATCAAGATATTTTATGACTGCAATAGAAACAAAACTAGGACAGGTTGTAGCAACACAATGGAAGAAAGAAGGAAGGTTCTAGAACCAGGGAGTTCTCTGGATGTCTCTTAGTACCTCCATGCCAAACAGTAAATATTCAGAGGAAAATGATACCCATCAAAAAGCACAAGGGTGGACAAGGCCTCAGACCCTTCTAAAACAAAGACTCCGGTCACTCTGAGCCGCTGAGGTTCTGATCCAGAGTGAGGCAGGTTGGAGATGGGACAGATGTCAACCAACCATGACCTCCTGACCGTGATTCCAAAAGTGCGGTGTATTTTCTATTTGTTTTATACAGGTGTATGTTTTTCTATGCTAACATTTTCTTCTTTCTCATTTTGCTATGATATATAAACTTTTAGACACGAACTTGATGATGCTTTTAGCTTTTAGGGAACAGAATATACAACGGGGTACTGGGTGAATTTTAATGGTGGCTTTATTTCCACTGATGAATCCAGTGATGCTTGGAATAACCTGTCTCTTATTTTGGAGGAAATGGTGAGATGTTAACTTGCAGGGAGTGTGGTTATATCTTGTATAGGAACATAAGGTTGTATTGTGGTTATATATTAACTAAAAATATGTGTAGTGGGAATCTCATGGCAGCTAGACAGTCAGAGTAGGAAACTGTCATTACTGATTTGGAGCCTCCCATCACCAAACTCGCCCTTCTTTTGGCTGTGTGATGAGGCATCTGGGCCCTGTAAATATTTATTTTGTCAAATGGGCGTTAATTAAGCCTTGCCTGTAGGTGGCGCTGGAGAGACATTGCAAAAGAAAGAGTTTTTGCTTCTGGGGGTGCTGGATCACGACCAGACCACTGCACCCTAGGACCTCTTTCCTGCTCTGCAGCCAGCTTGCTGTCTCCAGCCAGAGACTCCCAAGGCAAGCCGGAGGCTCCTTCAGCCTTCAGGAGGCGCCCATTGCAGGCGTCCCTCAGCCTGCGGCCTTTTCCAGACCCAACTCCTGCAATGCAGGACAGATAGTTTCCCACAGCAGCTCTCTCTAGCATTTGGTAGTGAAGTCCTTCCCAACAACAGCTTTCCTTGGCACCTTAGGGGGAGGGGTGGACTTCTAGAAAGTTCCTGTAGCACAGCACCACCGTGCCTCTCTACCATCTGGTGGCCATGGCAGTAAACCTCCTTGCCAGTGGTGACAGAGGCTCCCTTGGGCCCACCGTCTGTCCTGGGGCAACTCGTGCTCTTACTCCACAAAGGTACCCTGACTTAATGAGAGCTGGTCTCCAGTGCAAACCTCACAAGCTGACAGTCCTGCAAGTGAAAACGCATTAAGAAGCTGCTGCTGGCCACAGCCCACCTTTGGCATGAGAGGACTAGGCAGAAATTCTTGCAAATGATAACAGAACGTTATCAAAATATACAGAGGTCAATTCAAACCCGGTCCTCCATTGGCTTGCGTATTTGACCACCTGGTCCCTGGCTGTGGTGCTGTTTGGGGAGTGTGACAGCTCCCGTCCAGTGGATGCAGCTTAAGAGGGCCAGGCCTTGACGGTTAGAGCCACGACTGTTTTCTGTCTGGTCTGAGCACTCCACTTCCCAGGTTGCGGCCATGTTCAGAGTCCTGGCCTCCCCATCTCGCAGCCACAAGCTTGGGTCAGCACAGCCTGATTCACTGGGCCGTGACTTCCCCACCATGATGGACTGTAAACCTCAGAAACTAGGAGCTGAAATCAGTCTTTTCTCTCAAAGGTTGTCTCTGTCAGGGTATGTTTTCATGGAGATGACCCCAGGAGCGAACAGACTGGACACGAAAGAAACAAACAGCTTGATTGTAAAAATGGGCCAAAGATAATAAGTAGAAATATCGTCAACAAAAATCTGCAGAAAGCAGACAGGTATATGAGAAGACCCTCATGTCACCAGGGAATAATCAAATCAAATGGCAATGAGGTGCCATTTTACACCTGTCAGACCAACATCACAGATGGTGGTGACATATGGAACCACTAGAACACTCTGTCACAGGTGAAGCAGATACTCCCCAAACAGTCCAGCGGTTACTAGACTTGGCATTTAAGTAGAAAGATCACATACTTCCGGGGGCTCAGCTCAATCAGTGAAACACTTGACTAGTATGCATGAAGCCCAGGATGCCATCCCCAACACTGCATAAACCAAGTGTGGAGTGCACACCTGCTATCCCAGCTCTGGAGGTGGAAGAAGAAGGATCAGAAGTTCAAGGTCATCCTTGCCTCCACAGGGAGTTTGAGATTAGCTTGGGATACATGAGATCCTATCTCAAAAATAATTTGTATCTTTAGAATTTTTTACATGAATTTATTTATTTACTGGGGGGGGCGGGAGGTTTGGGCACATGCCCAGATGCGTCTGGAGGGCAGAGAATAAATAACTTTTGAGAGTTGGTTCTTTCCTTCTGACATCTAGGCTCCAGGGATCAAACTTAGGTCATCAGGCTTGGTGGCAAGCCCCTTTACCTACTGATCTACAGCACAAGCCCATACATTTATTTTTTTTTTAATTACTGTGGATGCTTAGAACAGCTTTATCTGTAGCTGTCAAACTTTGGAAGCAGCCAAGATGTTCAGTCAGTAAGGGTCTAAATAAACCCATTCTGAGCATGGGATATTGTTATTCAGCATTAAAAAAGAAATGCGTTCTCCAGCCATGAAAAGATGCAGAGAGGAAACTTAAATGTGTATCACTAAGGTTAAGAAGCCACTGTGACAGGGTCACACCATGCGATTCCAACTCCACTGTGTTCTAGAAAGGGCAGATACAAGGAGAAAACAAAACGACTCCTGGTGTGAGGGTTGATCTTGATGGTCAACATGGCAGGTTCTAGTATCACCTAAGAGACAAGCCTCAAGCTGTGTCTGCGAGGGAGTCTGTAGGATGGGTTAAATGAAAAGAGAAGACACATCCCCAATGTATGTGGCTTCACTCCTGTGCTGGGGTCCTGGACTGAATAAAAAGGAGAAAGTAAGCTGAGCACCAGCATGCCGTTCTCTGCTTCCTGACTGCAGGTGCAATGTGAGCGTCTGCTTCATGCTCCTGCCTCCGCGCCTGCCCTACCACGATGGACTGCGCCCTCAAATGAGTTAAATAAACCTCTCCTTCCTTCAGCTGCTTTTGTCAGATATTTTGTCACAGCAACGAGACAAGTTACTAATACACACAGTCACCAGGGTTGGAGGCATGCCAGGCCTTTCAGAGCAGGGAATCACTCCTGTGATCCCACGAGGGTGGACCAGAGTCACGACATGTTTATCAGGACCCACAGAAAGTGCAGCACCCAGAATGAACTCTGACATGAGCTATGGACAGGCTCACCACTTTTAGGAGCTAGGATTCTAATGGTGGCCAAGGCTGAACGTGAAGGGAATGAGGTGTGTGGGAAATCTCTGGACCATCCTCTCAGTTTTCCTGTGAACTTTACAATGTTTTTAAAAAATAAATTAAGTTAGACTCTTCTAAACTCAGCAAAAACAGGTGGTGGGCTGGATTTGGCCTCTGGGGCTATGACTCACCACACGCCCTACATATACTACACACATATACACACACATACACACATACATACACACATACACATACACACACATACATATACACACACATACACATACACACATACACATACACACATACATATACACACAAATACATATACACACACATACACATACACACATATACACACACATACACATAAACACACACACACGCACACACACGAACATCCTTGTCTCCATAGCACCCTTGCGGGTTCCTACGGCCTCACACCCATGTTAGGCTCTCATGGGTCTGTCTTTTTACCTATCAGAGAATCCCAGCTCTGCGGAGGCTGTTCAGAGGTCCCGCTGAGCAAGAAGCTCTCAGCCCAGACAACCTGAAGCTGACTGGCAGCCCGTGGGGGGCTCCCCGGACGGAAGCACGGCCTTTACCCCAAATTATACCTCTTCACTAATGGCTGCTTGGTCCACAGCAGGCAACACCACCAAGCAGTCTATTTGATGGATTCCAGCAGAGTCAGAGGCCCAGCCGTGCCCACCAACATTAGGTCCAGGAAGCAGCCCGGAATGGCAAAGAGCTTGGAAGTGGGAGCTGGGAGCCAGGCAGCCATGCTCCTGGATCCTCTGCGTCTCCACCCTGACCAGTGCTTTGGTAACTGGTGATGCTGGCTTTGAAGCCCCAGGATGTGATTATATTTTCCAAATCCTTGAGAAGGACTTGTCTCTAATTGTGGCTTCTCTGCGTGTCCATTAGCTCTCTGCTGTTAATTACCTGCTCCCATCTTTCCCGTTCTTATTTATTTTTTGTGTGTTTCATCTCTCAATTATCTAGGGAGGCATGTTAAAGTCTTCTGCTGTAATTATGGGTTTGGACATGTGTTAAGTGCATACAAGTTTAAAGTGCATACAAGTTTCTAGCTCCTTTGTGAATTAAATCTTTTAACATCGTGGTGTAAGCCTCTTCATTTCTAAAAGTGCTATTTGCCTTAAAGTCTCTCCCCCCCCGCAGTAATAATCTAGTCATACAAGCTTACTCTGTTTTTGTTGTTGTTTTTTAATCCTTGTGCTTCAAATCCTTCCAAGTCCTTCTTGTTTAAGCTGTGTCTTTTTGAAGCTGTATACAGCTGGCCCGTGTTCTTATCTTTCTTTAATCCAATAAGACAATGCTTATTGTTGATTTTACTGACATATTTAGCTGTGACCTCTAACATGTCTGGATCTAATTCCAGCATCTTATTTTTTCCTCATCACCACATTTTATCCTTTTGAGCTCTGTATCACATTCACTGAGTTTTCTTTATTTATCTTTTTAACTTTCTGTGGGGTCAGAAGTTAGACGTCCTGGTCCTAAAACATTACTGTTAGCACTACACATTTTAATACCTACTGCGATGGTATTTGTTTTAATTATTAACTTGACACAACCTAAAATCACCTGGGAAGGGTATTAATGAGGGATGGTGTATGTTGGGTTGACCTGTGGCGTACATGACTCTGAGGGGTTGTCTTCGGTTAACTGACATGGGAAGACCCAGCCCCATGTGGGCGGCCCCCTCCTCCAGCAGGCGGTCCAGAACTGTGTAAGGGTGGAGAGCCGAGTGCCAGCCAGTGAGCGTGCCGCATCCATGCTTCTCTGCTCTTGATGGTGGATGTGATGTGACCAGCTGTTTTCAGCCCCACCAACCTTGGCTTTTGCAGTGATGGATTACAACCTGGAATTATAAGCTGAATAAACCCCTTTCTCCCTCAGTTGCTTTTTCTCAGAGTATTTTATCACCACAGCAGATTGAAACTAGAACACGTGCCTTTGACTTCAAGCTGTGAAAAACTGAGTTAATGTTCCACTTTCTCTCCATCAACATGGGAAGACTTTCATTCAGGTGATCTTGCCCAAGTATTTATTCCATGTGGTCTACATCATAAACATACACATTGGTGTTATTTTATACAAAGGTTACACACACACACACACACACACACACACACACACACACACACATTTCAATTTGTTTTCAGTATTTCTCAATACATTTTCTTGCTTCTCCTGGGATTTGGTTTTCTTATTCCCAAAACATGTGCTATGGGTGTTCATTTGAGCACATCAGGCAACATAGAAGCTTTCCTTGTATTTACCTGAAAATATCTTCCATCCATTTGTTGGGTGACAGTTTTACTGGGTATAAAATTCTGGCTCATCAGTGCTATTTGCAGACAATAAACTTCATCCTCTCTTCACTGTTGAGAAGTCTGATCCCTTTGTTGGTAAATTTGTCCTCTCAAGTGATTACAATTTTTACAGTGGGTAACAATGTTTTCTTTGCCTTTTATCTTGCTTTAGTCCACAGGTTTGCTTTTATCCTGAGTGTGGCAGTTAGGCATCTCACACCTGAGGATTCATACCCTTCACTAATTGTGAAAAACATTCTACAGATAATGTCTCTGATCAGTTTTCTCTCTCCTGCTAAAATTTCTATGGTGTTGGTGTATGAGCCCACCCCCCAAGTTTATAAGCCATACAGCTTAGTCAATGCTGCCCTTCCTACATGCTCCGAAGTGAGCCTCCACCCCCATCCCATTCACCCTTCCCTCTACACTCAAGGTTATAAAGTAGGTGAGAAGCTCTGTGTTAGGGTCACCAACTAAGGAAGGCTGGGAAGATAACATAAAACACGAATATAAATGAAGTTAGCAAGGAGCATGGCAAAACCGACAGCTGATCCCTTGAGTAAGGGCGGATGAAGACTCACCCATTCCAGGCCATGAAAGATCATCCCACAGAAGGTGGCAGGTGCCTCTTTGAACAAACATGAGAGTAAACTACCTCCAAAGGCTGGCTATTAGTTCAAACTCTTTAAAAACACCACATACTCCCAATCCCATCACACATGTGTCATGATTAGCTTCCTGGTCAACCTGGCACAACTGGGAAGAAGGAACCTTATCTGGGAGTGTCTTCTATTAGACTGGCCTGTGCTGTGTCTGTGAGCATCTTCTTGATTGTTGAGTGATGTGGGAGGGCCCAGCCCACTGTGGGTGGTGCCATCCTTGGTAGGTGATCCTGGGTTGTATAAGGAAGCAGACTAAGGAGTTGCAGAGATGGCTCAGCAGTTAAGAGCACTGAATGCTTTTGCAGAGGACCTGGGTTTGATTCCCAGCACCCACATGGAAGCTAACAACTGTCCCTAACTCTAGTTCCAGGAGATCTGACACATTCTTCCGACTTCTACAGACACCGCATGACACGCATGCACTTACAATCAGGCAATACACTCATACACATAAAATTTAAAATTTTTTAAATGTTTTGAAAAGAACAGGCTGAGCACAGGCTGGAGAAGCAAGCACTCCTTTGCTGTCTGCACTGGAGGTCCTGATCCGGGTTCCTGCCTAACTTCCTGCCTGACTTTTCCTGAAGATCAATGGTGCAGTGAAGCCTGTCCTCCTCAGGTTGATTTTGGTCAGTGTTTTATCAACAGAGAAGCAAACTAGAGCACACAGCCACAGCCCCTATTGCACACACTCCTACATCTTCCCTGTGGAAACCCTTAGTGATTGGTAAAAGCACAGACTAAAGGAAGGAGAAAGCTTGCAAGGGCAGACCTGTGCCCGTCCAGCTGCTTGGCCTTTACAAGCTCCAGAGAATCCCAGAAAGTCCAGTTCTATTTTGTAAAGCTTTTAAAATTTAATTTGTGTGTGTGCTTGAGGGTGCCCAAGGAGGTCAGAAGAGAGTGTTGGATCCCCTGGAACTGGAGTTACAGAACTCAGGCCTTCTGCAAGAGTAGTGCATGTTCTCCACCACTGAGTCATCTCTCCAGTCCTCAGCTTTGACACTAGCCTTAAGCGTGTGACTGCCAAGCATCTCTCTACCTGGTGGCAGGGCGGAGAGGGGCACGAAAGACATCCCTCTGCTGAACAGTCCTCCATTCCAAGATGAGCAGCCCTGGGAGGGGTCCTCAGCAGGGCAGTCACTGCTCACGCTGGCTGAAATGGCTGAGGACCAGAGCTTGTTCAGTTTCTGTCAACACATGTCTCCAAGAAAGCATCCTTCCATGGAGTCCAATTTAGAAACAGTTCCAAGAGTCAGGTTCCCGAAAGGAGCAGATGCTGGGTGGGCCTGGGATGGGCTGTTCGACCTTGTTTAGGAGGTCTGTGAGCCTGGGAGACATTGAGCCTATCTGGGGTCCCTTCCTGCCCAGGACCCACAGGTCTTTTCCAAGGCATGTTGCAGTGGACGGTAGAGTTACAACAGGAGTGACTTTGTTTTGACTTCCCAATTTCTAACCAGTTGCCCAGGTACTGAAAGCAAATGTCCAGAAACTCCAAATGTACTCACATCCTCACAGCTGCCCCCTATAAATCTATCAAGCCAGGTTGCTTTGCAAGTCACCCAACATAGGCCCAAGGACCATGCAGGAGTCTGTCCCCTACGCGGTTCACCAAACAAGAGCTCCTCTGGTGGCCTCCTACCAGCTCTCCACACCTTCCACCCACAAGGAACGTCACCAGCTTTTAAACACTGGACTTTGCCCAGGGAGATTCGTCAGTGAAGGTTGCCCCCTGGAGGAAATCTAGGACAGTGCCTGCTCTGTGGAATTTGGTAGACTATTCAGTCCAAAATATTCAAGGGAGAAAATCAATTTTCAGTGGAGAAATTCAGAAGATGCAACTTTAACATAGATCAAAGTGAAAGCTGTCCATGGAGATGCAGTACCTCCCCACCCCCACATGCCATGAAGAAAAGTCTCAACATTCTTGCTTTTGTGTTTAGTTTTGCCCTGAAATACAATTTAATCAAGGAGAAAATAACAGGCCAACCCAAACGGGGGGATCAAACCACCACAAAATAGCTGACCAGGTTCAAGGTCACAAAACAAGGAAGACAGCACAGACCAGAGGAGATGAAGTAGATGCAGATGGGCCGTGTGGGGTCCTGAATTGGACGCTGGACCACACAACGGACCTCATGGGAAGATAACCTGGCAATGGGAGCAAAGGCTGGACTGCACCTGTCGCCTGCAGGCCGAAGCTCTCCTCTGTTCTGCCTCTGCACCGAGCTCACAGAGATGTTAACGTCTGGGAAAGGTGAGGGGCATGCAGGACTCTGCTGCCTTTCTGTGCTCTAGAGGACACCAGCCCAAGTATGCAGCGTCTGCCCTGGGCAATAGTGCTGTGAAGCGGAATAAGGGCCGGGGTGGGCAGTACGTGAGGGAGGCTGGTGGGTGGTAAGCAGAGGACCAGGGATGGCTTCCGGATGGGAACACTGCAGTAGAAACGAGGATGCACTGAGGGTGAGCCCCACTGATTCATCTGCAGCTTCAGCAGATACTGGTCAGGAGCCTGCCACGACTTGCCTTGGGGACGGAGCAGTGAGCAGCTCCGTCAGAAACTTGTGTCCCTGGAGACAGTAGGGTTCATGGAGAAAAATAATAATTTAAGTCGCCAGGGTGGCAGAGCCTGATAGCCATGCTAGACGCTGGGAGTGACGGACTGTGGGCGTGTGGCTTCTCCCACCACAGACGTGACATGTGCTCTGACTGTTCACTCCACCCTCTCTCTCCATGTCGTCAGCGCCAGAATAAGGTAACGACCAGTCCAAAAAGCCGAGGAGAGCAGGGATGCCAACCTCAAAGTCAGTCATGCTTTCCAGAGGCCCATCACGGCGAGGTTTGGCCTAGACCAAGACTGGAAAGCAAGGAGAGCTTTCGAGGTGTAGACCTACTGCGAGCCGGGCGTCGGATGTAAGAGACAAGAGGAGCCAGACTCGAGGGTCTTGGACTACTGCTGCCTGGTCACCACCAAGAACACGCCATGGCTGCTCTGTGCAAGAGGATGAAGCCGTCACAGCAGGCACCTGTGCTGTGCATCAGCCCCAGCATCGGGGGCAGAAGCAAGGCTGAACCCTTGGCGTCAGTGCAGACACAGAATGCTCTGGTGAGAGGACAGGGGCATGGGGAGAACGAGGGATGCTACAGTGGGCTGGAACAGGAGCCGAGGGTGCTGCTCCAGGACTGGTGCTCAAGGAACGCTGAGGAACGCTGACTTCCTGATCATCTGGACCAATCGGGAGAGGCTACCAGGCAGGGAGACCACTGTGAGCTCTAAGAAGTTATCGAGATGTATGAAGGAACTATCCTGAGGTCTAGGAAGCTACTGTGAACCACCGTTGGGAGACCCGGTGAGCCATCACGAGATGCGCTGAGCTATCACAAGATCTACTAGGCTATTTTACGAGGCGTGCTATGCTGTTGCGAGATCTACTAGGTTACTCTGCAAGTTCCATTTGGCCACCCAGTGGAAGCCTCAGGTAGTCCCCAGAAGGCCATTGTAATGTCCAAGCTGTTCTATCAACATCCAGAAACTGTCATGAGACCCAGGAGACCCACTAACACAAGGCTAGGGAGGCGTTTTCATGAAGGCCAGGAGCCCCTCAGGTGTCCTGGAAGTTATCCAGGGTCCCAGGTGAGAGGTAACAGGGAGAACCAGAAAGGACTTAGGAGATGCATCCGCCGGACCTGGCGCTGGAGCCCATTTCTTGAATGACTGTATGGCGCCGATGTTTCTGCCTGGGGCTGTGGAGTCTCCTGAGAGCCCTAGGCAGAGCCAAGGAGCCCCCGGGAGGGACACTCCAGCCTCGGCTTCCCTCTCAGTGGCGTCTGAAGAGTGCCTGGACAAAGGCAGTTGTCAGTAAGGTCAGCTTCTGGAAGCGGGAAGTCAAGCATGCGGGTTCTTCTATCCCATCATGGGAAGCTGGAGACCTGCCCTAGGTCGAAGGGGAGGCTCTGTGGCAGGTTGATGTGAACGACAGCCTGCTCCTGTGTCCTGACACGAGTGCAGGGAGAAGAGGATCCAGAGGCTTTCCTTCCCAGCCTGGAGACGCAGTGTCCTCATGATGCAGATTGGTGCCACTTGTTGACTCAGTCTTAGGTCATCATCTCTCTCCTGGCTTCTCAGCACCATCTTTCGCACCCTGCCCTCTGTCACTGAATACCATTTATTTTCTTTCTTCACAAGAAAGCCGAGCCATCAGCTCAAGCCCGGGCTCCCTCCTCTTTGGGACTTTTCTTCCTCTGGCCCCTCTGTGCTCCCTTATCTGATCTGCTTAAGACCCTAACCACACGAGTCAACCCATCTGGCCTCTTGCGGCCTCCTCCGACTACCCACATTCTGTGGCTGCCCTGGTGCTGGGGTCTGGCCTCCAGGCCTGTCTTCTTTGAAGCTGTGCCTTCAACACCATTCCATTTCTTTACATCTGTCCAGCTGCAGAAGCAGGCCATACGTTTCTACATCCTTGATGCCGAGCTCTACACCTTGCCACACCAGCCCAGTCCAGCTCCTTATCCTCTGTTGGCTCTCAGGCCTCTCTCTTTACTGCCTACACTGGGAATTCTATGACACTGTCTGTGCTTAGACTCTTCTGGCATAGCCATGGCGCTGTTGGAAAGGTCCATGTCACACTCTTTGGACAGTGTCCCTTTCCCTAGTAAAGCGGCTCAACCATTTCTGAATTTAGTGCTTGCTTAGCACGGGCTGCTTGACCCTTCACCCACACCCCTTACCCCTTTGGTGACCTCAGTTGGACAGGTATCTCCTTCTGGCTTCCATGTACTGTGGCCTTGATCTGGCACAGACCTCCCAGCCACTTTGGACAGCCAGTTCTCATGGGTTCTGCAGATAACAAGGAAACCTCACTTCCCCAGAAGGCTTTTTTGGGCCCTGGGTGGGCTGCATCAGCTCTGTGATAGCAGTTTCCTCAAAAGGCTGAGCCTGTGTGTTTTGTTTCCCTTACCTACCGATCTCATGGCCTCTTAAGCTGCTTGAGACTTGGGGCTAGAGTGGGGTCTTTCTTGTGCTATCCCAGTGCCTGTGGCCAGAGGAGACTTGATAGCCTTCAGAATGTAGTCAGTGGGCAGCAGGATGTGAAGACAGTATGGGCTGAGTTCAAAATAACAGATTTTGAGAGTGATGAGGACAGAGTTTGAAGGAAGCAGGGAGAGGGAGGTTTCTGGTAGGAAGTGGAAGGAGGAAATCCAACTACAGGTCTGGGAGTCTCAGAGAAGGGTGTGATCATGTAACCCCAGTGCAGAAGGAAGGACCAGCCCATATTCCACATGGTCACAGAGGTTGTATGTGGTAAGGCTCTTTGGACTGGTTGCCTGCCTGTACAGCCCTGGCAGAAATGTGTCAAGGTGTGGGCCACTAGCCCTCGGTCTGAGTCAACCGGGGAGGAGGCATTTAATACAGATCTCCAGGGCCCACCTACTGCCTAGATGCAAGTCTGGTGTGGCCTGCGAGTCTGAATTTGTCAGCTGTAGGAGCTCAAGCACCGAGGTGAAGGATGACTTGACTGACGGGCGAGGATTCAAGGGTGGCAGTGAGATGGGGCTGAAGTGGTGGGAGAACTGGACAAGGGAAGCACAGGTGTGCACTGTGCCAGGGGCAAGCTGGTAGACTCTGGACAGGGACAGTCTGTCCGGCTGGCAGAATCTCACTGCCCACTGTGCTGGAGCTGATGACCTCCATCTACAACTCCCTGCCCGAAAAGTAGGGTGCGATTTGGAGCCTGGCATCTTGAAGCACACAGCACCTCACCTGTATCAATGGAATCTTACTCATCCAGGTTCCGAGTAGGAGGAATGCCGAGTGGCTGACAGAATGCAGTTCCTGTGTGAAACTGGCAGGCCCGGATATCAAAGAGCCAGTGTCTAAGGGAAAATATGGGGTGCGTGCGTGGGGGGAGAGAGGATACCCTGCCCTGACAAGCACACCCCTGTGCTTGAGTTCTAGCTCCCACACATGAAATTCCAGGGCTCTGGAGCAGAGTTGCAACAGGTGGAGAAGAGGGATTGTTTTATCAGAATGGCTACAACTGGCCTAAGAAGAGCTCTGGAGATCTTGTGGATGGGTTACAGGTAATCATTAAGAGAAAGTAGAGATTTCTTTTCATGAAGTTTTAAAAGATAAAAGTAAATAGCAGAGTCCACAAAGAAAAAAAGAGCAAAACTGAAGAGTAAAAGGAAGCAAATAAAGATGTGTACTTATAAAACTTGGCTGACAAGTCAAAGTGAAACACAGAACAGAAAACCCAAATGGTAAAAAGTATCCCATTCAAATAAACATTAAGAAATAAAATGCAACAACTCACTGAAGACCTAACACAAAATGACAAAGTCTGAAAACAAAGGGCTGGTCAAAATATAGTACTGGAGTTCTAGTCAATGGAAAGACGGCCGGGAACGGTGATTCAAAGGAGAATTTAAAGCAAAACATGATGCAGAATAAAGGGCCATTATAGAGATGAGTTATACAACAGACATCATTAAACGTTTATGCACCAGTAATCAAGTAGAAAGGGAAGCAGGATGTACCAGACTCACAGTGGGGGAGTTCATCTGCCTCAGACAGAACCAGAGGTCTACAGGGAAGATCTGGCTAACATCCTCAGAGATCAGAGGGCCTCACACTGGCCGTGGGTAGCTGGTAGCCCCATATGGCTACTGAAACCTTGGAAACGTGCTGCATATAACTAATCCTTGAAATTTACTTAGTTATAAATTAGTAAAATATTTTTCCCTGCTAACTCAATTGTTTTGATAGAATCACATTTCAACAGTCACTGACAGTTTAGTATCCAAATCTAAATGTGTTGTAAATGTCAAACATTATGTTGAAGACTTTGTGCAAAAATAAGAATACTAAATATTGCTGATAATTTTTTGTATTGATTTTGTGTTGAAACAAAAGAATTTGGCTCTCGGGTGAAAAAAATATTGTTAAAATGATTTTCACTGGTTTACTTTTTAAACGTGCTAATGGAAACTGTAGCATTCTATTTATGATTCATGCACATCACATTTCTGTGAACAAGTGTCCCCAAATGAGGACACATTGAGCCTTTCAGAGGTCTTCAAAACCCATTGTTAATAGATTGTAGTGCAGTGAGAGAATAATACAGCAGACACACTTTAAACCCAAAGACAACTTTCCTTAAAAAAAATGGACATACAAAGAAACAAGAGTGTTAACAAACAATGAAAACATTAAATATCAGAGGCTGACAGATGTGAGCAGCCCAAAGCCCTGGGCTGGAGCAGTCGCTTCTGTGCCTTTTACTTTCAGCCCCTCTGAGAATCTGAAACAAAGACCTTCTCCCAGGAAAATGGAGATCTGCAAAGTATTCTACATTTAATTTGAGGAGGGCCTCCTCTTTCCAGAAGCCTCAGGCTATCAATGCCTGAATTATCAAAAGTGAAAATAAATTAGGCAATTAAAATTCAAGGAGCATGAAATAAACTCTTAGGGAAACTGGAAAAAAAAAAAGAGCAAGACCAAAGATAATACAATAGAAACATCAAACCCATAGCTTCTTCAGAAAAAAATAAAAACCAAAAATCAGTGAGCTGTTAGAACAATTAAGAAAGAAAACGTATAAATCAAGTTAGATGGGAGGACGAACATGCTCCATCCAAGAGTATGGACTCAAAATTAGATGTCACACAAGAAAGTGTCACACATGGCAAGACACTGGAAAATACATCCTTCTTTCAATTTTTAATAAAATAGAAAACATGTATCTGTACTTTTTTTGAACCTCTTCTTCCAGAAGAACCAGAATCTGATGAATTTGTTGGTGAATAATGGCAGATTTTTGAGAGCTGTTGAAGCCCATGCTTCAGCAGTTTGGTTTCAGTGCTCAGATATTTGAGTGCTTACTCTCAGCCCAGTACATAGTCCTGGTCCAGTGTGAAGCCACTCCTGCCTCTGTGATGCCTAGACATTCACAAGCACGTTCTAGGATGCAAACAAGATCTTGACTCCACACCCGGTAAGTGACCCAAGAAATACCAAACAAATATACACTGTGTCTGTCTCAGCTACATAGACACTGTCTCCTCTACAGTTACAAATCGCATGATAAAGAGGACCCAACAGGAAATTATTTATGTAGAATATAAATTTAATAACATCAAGAGCCCTGAGCGAACAATGTAAGATTTAAGAGGAGCTAACTTCAATGTTCACTGGCCAGTGCGCAGGCTCAAGATACCAAGGTAAAACTGCTACTTTACTTGTTAAACCATCACACTGGCTTCCCCTGCATGCGTAAGGATTTCTCCATCAAGTCTTAGCTTAGCGTGGCCAGTGTTCCTGAGTGTCCTCCGGCTTCTCGGAGAAGCTAGATTAAAACACCCAGCAGTATAAAGCATAAAAGTGGGGCAGCCAGTGAGCTGACAGAGCAGAACCTGGTGACTTCAGACTGCTCTCAGGGACCTGTGCAACCCAGGTCACAGCTGATTATTAACACCTAATATTTTCTTACTTTTTATTTAAACATGAAGCAAGTGAGCCTATCCTGAGTGCACTCCGGCCTCTTTTCCTGGAAGTTAAGCCTTCTCAACAGTTTCCTTTTGATTTGCTTCAATAAGAGTTTGAGCAGAGGCTCCATGTGTCAAAAAGCCTTTTCATACCTAAGCAAAGTGGAGTGGGACTGGTAAATCTGGCTGCAAACAGCTAGAGGCCCAGGGCAGAGGTCATACCCTTTAATTCCTGGAACAACAGACTTTGCTTAGCGTCTCAGTTATTAATGACATGGAATAGTAACAGCGATCTTTTTGTCAAGTGGTTGTAAACAGGAGACTCCTCTAACACCAAGACAATGTGGTGAGACATTAACATTGTATCTTGGTCAGACTCCATCCAGCATGAGGCGAACTAAAGAAATTTTCTTCTTGTAGTGATGCATGTACATGGCCACAGCAGACTGCTAAGTATGTGGCTCAGGCTCCAGCAGCAGGCCTTCCAGTAAAACCTACTGACAAACTGCAGTTTCATAAGGACCTTTATTGACTTTCTGATACCAATCAGTAAGAAATTCTTTGTCCCCAGAGTTCCCAAATAACAGGAACATAAAACTGTACAAACACCGATGAAGTGGATGGAGCAATGGGAAGCCAAACTGAGTAATGCATTGGGCTGGAGGTGATGGTTCCTAATGTACTGAGCCAAACTGACGGCTCAAGATAGTTCAGTGCATTCAATAAATTCTTCCTACCTCAGAGATTTAGACACAGCTGCTAGAGTGGTACAGAAAATGGAGCTTGGACAGCCACTTTCCCACTATGAATAAAGTCAACAGTGATCTGATCGTTGGGTGAAGTGCCAACTGTCATGCAAGCCAAGAAACAAGGCTAATGAATGCGTGTAAAAACGCACTGGGTCCTGATCACCAAGGTGAAGTTGAACTCAGTTGACTACATTACAAAGATCTGGGGAGCATGTGCTTCAAGAATGGAGCTGTCAGCAGTGTAAACTGTGAAATGGATGCACATATATGTATATAGATGGTGGTGGCTTTTGACCAAACTATGCCTTGGTCTTTCCACAGCACAACTGTCTGGTTTAAGGTCCTTCCCCCAGAATCTCCATCACCCATCTGCTGCAGATGAAGTAACCAGGGCTGAGAACTCTCAGAGGGTTGGTTGCTGTCCAAATTTCAACACTGTTATATTGAGCATATAGTTTTAAGTAGATGGAGGGTAGACTGAAAGCAAGACATTTAGCATTATTCCAGGTTTTACTGTAAGTCCTGCCAAGTCCTGGAGCTTACCCATTTTGAGTGAAATTTCAAATGGGCAAGACACTAGATAAATCCTTAAGAGTCCTCCTCTAGTATGACTGGGTTTTCCTTCTAGAAAGACCAAGGGAGAAAAGCCCACCACAGTGGATGTGTGTAGTCAGAAGGACTTTCTTGTATGCGGTTTGCCAGATGGCAAATCACAGTCACTGGCTCCTGTGGGTCAGGAGACAGAGAGATGCTATTTCTAAGAAGCACAATCTAGCTGGCAGGGTAAAGAGAGGGAAAATGTACACAGACCTGTAACTCGCCTTAATTAAGACTGCTCACCAATCTTCCAGCACAAGACACCATCAGATCTGACCTGCTGGAGACAGTTAAAAACTCTCTTGGTATCAGCATCTGAAAACTGACCCAGGAACAACACTAGTTAGGAACAGCTGTTGGGTGATCAGGTCTTACAATGCCATGTGCACTTTACAGACCAGGATCACCAACCCATAATTCATCTTCCAAACACGTATAAATTCGTTACAAAGGTAGGATGGGAGGGGAAAAAAGCCACTCAAAGTCTCAGTAATTCAATAATTTATTCCTCTAAAAAAGTGTGTAAAAGTATATAGCTCTCATCCACAAGGTATATATGAATGACATTTAAAATGGAGGCCTTTTATTATTGTTTCTTTTTATCAAAGTCTTTTAGTGTACTGTACCAGCGCTATACTGTAGTTTTCAAATGAACTTCACATATTTTTGTATTCTTTCAAATTGTTTGCTATATATAAAAGAAGCTCACTGCAAAATGCTTGAAGGAAAAAGGAAACAAAAGAAATTCAGAACTTCCCAGAAATGTACAGCTTTTACATTTAAAAAAGGCTCTGAAATATACATATAAGCATGCTGGACAAGCCCACCCGCTCCCTTCCCACTCCCCTTTTTATTTCAAACGATGGTAAGAGTTCCAATTTCTGCAGAATTTCCAAAATTAAAAATTAAAAAAAAATAAAATAACTTTTCACTCTGTAGCAAATCCAGGGCTTGTACATTTCAGATTAATTCTGTAAAAAACTCACAAGTAAAATAATGCATATTTAAGGGAAATATTATACAGACTTTTTCACACAGAAGTACATAATAAGATTTTTTTAAATCTATTGCCATTCATTTATTTTTGCACAAAAACATATAAATATGTCACCAGCTTTTCTTAACTTAAAAAACTTAAATAAAAGACACCAGATGAAAACTACCCTTTGCTGCCTTCTTTTAAAACTTTTTGTAAGAATTTTTTTTTGTGTTTTTTTTGTTGTTGTTGTTGTTTTTTTTGCATTTTTTCCTTTTTCTGCTTAGAATTAGGTTTCTAGGGAAAAAAAGCCCCTGCATTAAAAACAGCCCATTAAAAAAAAAAAAAAGGGAGGGAGGAAGGGAGGGAAAGGAGGAAGGAAGGGAGGGAGGGAGGGAAGGAGATTCAAAGTTCTGATGAATTCTGGGAAAAAGCAACCCCAAAGTGGTAAAAGATTACAAATATCTACTTTACAATTTGTCTTTTCAGCGAGATAATTTTATACAAGTTTACAATCTCCATCATCTTATGCTCTTCAAAAGGCCTTGAGAATTTTCCTTTCTGATTAAGAAAAAATAGCACTGCAATATTTTTAAAGTCAATTTTACACTGTACACATTAGATACAAATGGTTCGATATAGCAGATTTTTTAACCTATACATTGCGAAAGTCAACCCCTCCCCCTTCAGTTGGTGGAACAGAGAACAATTACCATTTACAAGTTATTTCTCTGCTTTCACATTCCCACCACACATTTTAATATAATGTTTTAAACGTTAGATTATTTCAAGAAAAATACTTTTACAAAATCATATCCTTTTTTTTTCTTTGTTAATAACCAGGACATGGCAGTCTCTTGGAAGAACTTTTAAATTTGCATGACTCCCCACGGATGCCGCAGGCTCACTGCCTGGGCTGTCAAGGGGCTCTGGGAGGCCGGTTCACACCCACCACCCACAGACAGAAACACACAACACAGGGTTAGAAACAGGGTTTCAAAGACAACCCTAGGGCCTGGAAAGGAGAGTCAAAAATACTTCAATAAGCTGTTAATGCTTTAAAAAGGCATTTTTTTTTTTTAAAAAAAAGTCCCACCACAAAGGCTCAACTTCAAGTACTAATTTAATGGTTAAATTGTAATATTTCTTTGAAATAATATTCCTATGGTCCAGAAAAAATTCACCATATTTATAACTGATTTTATGAGCAAACACTTTTGGTTGTGATATGTACATGAATCCCTTTTGATCTAATGAGAGACCTGGCTTTCAATAAGAATTCTCTAGAAAAGGTATTTCTATGTGACTGTATAGAACTGATAAAGGTCCCTGCCTCTACATTCTGGGATGAGCCTGACTGTCTTCAGCATAAAGCCCAGTTTGCGTTTGACAAAACCCACTACCGGTGGTTTTGAATATATTACTTTTCAGGCATGGTCTCCCCAGGTTGTTTTTACTCCATTTCCAGCTTCTAGGACAGAGGTATGTAGTCAGAGAATCCTATGGTGGATCGGAGTTGGGTTTCAGCTACTGTACCTGGTCCTCAAGAATTAAAAAAAGTCACAAAAACCTGATGACAAAATGAAAAATAAATAAACAAAATGAAGCTGTCTCCAGATCTTTTGTATCTACACAGGTATGAAGTCAAACAAAGCACTCCTGCCAGTCTGGTTGGGAGCACCGGGGAGGTGGAGACCCCAGCACTAAATCATGTACTCGAGCTGGCTCTAAGTTATGAAACGTCCCAGGTTATGGAGTTCAGGTAACCCACAGGCCATCCACCATTAGCTAGAGGATTGCATCCAAAGGGCGGGGCTGCCCTCATTTTTAAACAGAGGCTGAGAACAGACTCTTGTGCAAAAGGACACTGTCTTTTCTGTTTCCCTCTTAAGCCACCAACAGCCACCACTTCCTGGGAACTGGGGGCTACATACATCACACACTGGCTCAAAGTCACTGCTTATGGAAGTTTCCAGGTCCTCATGAGAAGTGTCAAGGAGTCACTGTGGCAATGAACACTGCAGAATGGGCATGCGCCTCCTCAGAAGGCGTCACAGTGCAGGACTGTGGAGAGTGGTCTGGAGAAAAGGGCATTTGCAGAGTGGAGCAGGTTCTTCGGCCAAGGCTACAGGAGAAGGAACTGAGCCAGAGAGAACAAGTGCTTTTCCCATTAGAGTATATTCATGATGGCATTGTACAACTGAGTGAGCACCACAAAGTGGACAGGAAGGCAGGAAGTGCGGTCCTGGGTGGCCGGATTGCACGTGAGCCAGGACAGGGCATTGTACTGTTCCAAAACAAACCTGCCAAAGAGAGCACACAGATCAGCACAGGGGCCCTGACAGAGATCGGGGGTGCTTAGACTAATCAGTCCACATCTCAGTGGTAAAGGGCTGTAAGGGAACTTGGCCGTGTCATCCTTGACTCTGCTCCTTTAAGACCTGCACCGTCCACTATGGTGGCCACCAACGTCAGGAGACCAACAAGCAAAACCAGAAGGCAGATTTGAGTCAAGATTTGTTACAAGTACAATATATGCAGTTAAATGATCCAGTAGTATAAAGAACATAATTATAAGAATATTTCATATTGGTTATATGCCAAAAATGGTATTTTGGAAATGTTGAGGTGAACAGAGCATACAAAAATTTAACCAACAATTGGCCTTTCCAATTTATATTATTTTGTTGTGGCTATTAGAAAAAACATTTTTTTTTTTGAGACAAATTCTGTCAAATTGACCTGGAACTCTTGATCTATACTGCATCAGCCTCCTGAGTACTAGGATTATAGGTGTTCTGCCACACTCAACTTGAAAAAAATTTAGTTAGCTACAAAGCTCATGTTTTGTGTCCCATTAGAGGCTCTAGGAGCCAAATTCATGTTGATTAGGTTTTTATCTAACTC
The DNA here is from genome assembly GCA_035773235.1 of Eospalax fontanierii. Taxonomy (NCBI): domain Eukaryota; kingdom Metazoa; phylum Chordata; class Mammalia; order Rodentia; family Spalacidae; genus Eospalax; species Eospalax fontanierii. The sequence continues at coordinate 77,273,907 of CM069529.1, read as the reverse complement.
TAATTACAAAATCATTGTAAGTTAGAAAACATTAGGAAAGTTTATGTTCTCTCAAGACACCGGATTTTTTTTTTTTTTTTTTTTTAAAGGCTGGAGAGGTGGCTCAGTCTGTGATATGCCAGCTGTGCAAGTGTGAAGACCTGAGTTTATATTCCCAGAACCCACGTGAAGACCACATGCAGTGCACAGAACCATACTGGTGAGAGTTCAGGGAGATGGGAGGTGGATGTGGGGAAAGCCCTGGAGCTCACTGCTACCAATCATCCCACTGAGAGCCTGCATCAAAAAGGCGGACTGTGATCAAAGACACTGGCATATGACACAACCACACCCACAGGGACCTATACATACACCACACAGACACAGACAGATAGGCTCTTGTATAGTAGTTCAGGCTAGCCTCTGGTCTTGCTCCTGCTATGTAGCTGAGGATGACCTTGAATTCCTGATCCAATTCCTCCTCCCAAGTGCTGGGATTATAGGCATGCCCCACAACACCAAGCCCATAAACAAAATTTTATGACCTACTAAAAAACAGTGCAAGAGAATGAATGCCCACTTTTGGGATGGATTTTCCAATATAGAATTTGTGTTCTAGTTGACTGTAGCTACATCTGTGGTATGGAAGGTGAGGTGTTTTCAAGTCAAAGCAATTTCCAGGCACTGTCTTGTAACTGTCCCTCCACCCCAGATCTAACATTTCATTATTTCCTTTGAACAGAAAGTGAAGCGGATGTTCTTTGCATCTTCCTGTCTATGTGAATGAAGTCCAAACAACTTCCCGTCCCAGTATACATAGGGACAGCTGCTCTAAGGGCTCATTAGACACCACTGCTGCACAGACAGCAACATCTCCACTAACGCCATACCTGCGCTAACACACCACGGGGAAGTATAAACTAAGGCGTATCATTTCAAGCTGGACAGCTGTGTTGCCTTAGTTGGAACCTACCTTAAAACATCAGATGTAGTCTTGGAGTCTAGAGGGTGTGGAACCCGCTGAGAGTTCCTGGCAGGGAGAAGTTCGTCCGTCTGTGCTACAGAGATGTGGTGATGGAGTGAAGCCTGTTTAAAAAACAAAGACCATTAGCCTCTAGGTACAGAAACACATAATGCAGAAGATAGCAAGGTCCACAGCTGCCAGTGCATGTGTCCCTATGTCCTTGGAAGCCAGACTTGCATGTGCCTGTGAGCTCCAAGCTTTGCAGGCACCTCTAACACAACAGCATCACAAGTCAAAGCAAGCAGTCCTCCCGTCTTAACCCACTCCATTTTGCTTCTTAAAAAAAAAAAATGTGTACATACTGGAGCATTGGCTACTCTTGCAGAGGACCCAGGTTCCATTCCCAGCACCCATGTGGCAGCTAATGACTATCTGTAATTCTAGTCACAGGGGAATTCAACACCTTCTCACCTTCCCAGGCATTGCACGACATGGGTGCACTTACATACATGCAGGCAATACACTAATACATATAAAAATATATACTTTTTTTAAAAAAAGTGCGTGTGTGTGTGTGTGTGTGTGTGTCAGCATGACGAAATACATGGGTAGAGATCAGGACAACTTTCGGGAATCAGTTCTCTCCTTCTACCATGTGTGTCCTGAGGACTGAATTCAGGTCACTGGGCTAGGCAGCAAGCGTCTTTACTTCTTGAGCTATTTTACCTGCCCTATTTTGTTTCTTCAATGGCCAACGGTAAAGCACACAGAAAAACAGTAAACTACGGTTCTTATGGTAAGGTTTAGTGTGCCCTGTCATGAAGCTGGAATAACTGTCACTATCTATCACTCTGTTTTGAGGATTTTTCCCTCTGCATTACTTTAAAATAATACCAAATATTGTATCACTTTGCTTATAAACTCAGTAGGCATCTCTAATAGATAAGAATCTTTTAAAACAGTAATAAATACTATATATGATGAAAATTAACAATGATTCCTTTGCATTAACTAATAAACCATGTACAGTTTTCTCTGATAATCTCAATTTCTTTCCTTCCCCTCATCCTGGGCCAACCTGGTGTTTAAGCTGGCAAGAATGAAGTGTTGTGCTGGTAAGGGCTCTGGAAGGTGTCGGCTTGGGTGTGGCCAGCTCTGTTCTTGTGCTGCCTTGGAGTCTGTTCTGTCCTTCAGCTCCCTCACAAACTGACTGTGAGATCTAGGGGGCTCAATTAAGAATGCATCTCTGGGGGTAGGGCAGACAAGAACACTTTACAGCTAAGGCTAAATCCTGCAACTAGATCATATAAAAAGGCACCTCATGTTTGTTGTCCCACATGCAATAATGTAAATGTTAGGAAGATTCTCTCATAATTTACTTTATTAAAAAATGAAAATATGTGGGCCAGTGAGATGGCTCCACAGGTAAAGGTGTTTGCCTCCAAACCTGAAGACCTGAGCTCAATTCCTGCAACCCACGTGGTAGGAGGAGAGAAACAACTGCAGAAAGCTGTCCTCTGACCTCCACACATATACCATGGCACACACGTGCACACAATAAATAAACAGATAAAAACACAATAAAAATTAAGGTGAGCATTGAAGCAGACACCTTTAATCCCAGCACTTGGGAGACAGGCAAGTGGATCTCTGTGAGACCAAGGCCAGCTTATAATCAGTTCCAGACCGGCCATGGTCACAGAATGAGACTCTATCTAAGAAAAAACAACACTATACATAGAAATATAATAAAAGTTTTTAAAACAAAAACTAAAATACATAAAGGAGATAGTCCATAAACACTTTAATTCCTGACACTTTCAATTAACAAACTGGTGTTCCACTATCTTCAGAAGGGGACAGCTATCTGTTTCTGGTGTTTCTCAACACAGTTCTGAACACAAGAAATTGTTTCCATCTATTAACACCATTTTTCTTATGGTGACCTCACTATTGCACACTTGTGGCCTACAGGATTACTCTGCAATCTAGCACCTTTGGCTTTGGATATGATCTTAATAGTCTTTGGCAATTTCCTTGCTTTGATGAGAGACAAAATGTAACAGGTACACCTTTGACTACTTCTCATTTTGGATCTGAAATCAGTCATTTCTTTAATGAACTGTGGCTTTTTTGAATAATGAACAGTATTTGGGACCACACTTATGGTGATACAGGTGTTTATTATAGGCACACTGTCATTGCACCTAAGATTTATAGAAACAAGAACAAATCTAAGTCTGATGATTCTAAAATTTTAAAAATATAGATATTGTTCTGATATAATGCTAAAGTCATTAGGAAAATTGCTTTACCTTACAAGTGTTTGATTTACCTTTCCCTCGTTTCTTTTGGCCGTATCTACATATATACATGTATCGTACACACTGCTCCACTGTCATCTATACAATGCAAAACAATTCTACAAAAATTGTCCTTATTTTGTAAAGGATAACCAATGCTCCAGTATGTGGTATGGGTACACTAGAGTTGATTCATTCAGCCCTTTATTGATGGGCATTTGGATTTTTCTAGTGTTTTACATATGTCACCTTTTGTTTTCAGACAGGGTCTTGCTATGCCATGGACTTAAGTGGCTAGGTTATATGTACCAGCTCCATATGCACTGTTTATTTCTGCCAAGACAGACTGCTGAAGATGAATGTGCAGGGTACATTTGGGGCTGTTACCACCTGGCACCCTCTGCCAGGCCTTCTTCCCATGGCAGCTCTGCCACAAGAGTACACTCTCAAACATGTGTCTCCTTGCCAGCCTATGGGTGAGAAGTGGTTTTTGTTCTTGGTTCTTTCATACCATCTGCAAGTTTGGAATCTTGGATTGAATAGCTTCCAAAAAAGCACACAGGAAAGAACAAAGCAAAAATGTGAGATGTTTTTAGCTGAATCCTGTCCTGCTCCAATGAAGAATGATGGCAGTGTGTAGCAGGCTAACAGGACAGTGGTTATCAGCACCTTCCACCTGGCCTTCACCTCAGCGATGGCAATGGATACTGACTTGGATGAAGACTGTAAGATGGGCCCACATGTGTGTCTACATTTGCATAGGGGCCCACAAAGCATCCTTGGGTTGATGTGGATTCATTTCTTTCAAACAGTTTTGGGTTCCTCTCCTGAATTCTACTTGTCTGTAACTAAAATCTCTTCTGACTATAAGTGACATGAAAGAAACAGAATTTAAAAAGCCTATGGCAGGTAACACAAGAGATTTCAAACCCAACCAAATTTAAACATAAGCCAGTTATTCCTCACAAACTTCAAATAATATCAAACCAACCTTTAGGAAGAGAGGGCATTGGTTCTGTGCCTGGGGGCATGATGACCAAAACCACTGGGGCAGATTCTCAGCTTTGGCAGTTGACACAAAATACCCGAGGGCCAGAGGCTGCTGCTTGAGTTCCTCCGGTGCCTCTCTAGAAAGAAGCCTCTCACCCTGACTCTGAAAAACAAGATCCCAAAGTACAATCAGCATTCATCTCAAAGCTTACAAGCCAATTTTCATCAGTTCAGTATGCACACCACAGTGACTAGTCCCCCTCTGACAGCACCTCGCACCAAAGCTCTTGGTGACTGAGCAATGTGAACAGGGAAGATACTGTCTCTGTAGTGCACTCACACATCTGACAAAAACTATGGCATGCAGAAGATACCAGCAAAACTGAAGTCATTGTTCAAGTAAGCACAGACCTACTTACTTCTGAGTAAGTAGGTGAAAAAATCAAAATGGCTGGCAAAACCAACCAACCAACCAATCAAACAGCCACATGGTGGGGCATACTTATAATATTAACAGCTGGGAGGCAGAGCATGAGGATCAGGAGTTGAAAGCGACCCTTAGCTAGATAGAGAATTCCAGGCCAGATATGGCTGGATAGAGCATTCCACGTAGCCTTAGCTATATAGAGAATTCCAGGCTAGTCTGGAACACTTGTGGCCCTGCTTTAAAACAGAAAAACTTTGCTGCTACCTTGAATACACTGGCTCTTCTATGGAATACCTTAACCGAACCAAAGGGTGTTCAATAGCTTTGAAAAAAGGAAAGACTAAAAGTCCCTTGGTGTCATCTGCAGAGCTGCAGGTGCTCAGGAGTAAAAAAGGCCTCTTTTTACTAGATGGAGAACAGGACTGTTTAAACTGCAACATTCAGTTAAAGATGTCAGGCTTGAGGCTCCAAGAAAGGAAAAAAGCAGAGCATATCTCTGTTTATTACAAAATGACTATTACAGCTCAATGGCCAATTCTACATTAATGGAGAAAGTAAATTAAAGCAATAGGTAGAGGAAGGTGGCTGCTGTTATTTCCATTTCACAGATAGGGGACAAGGGTTGGGAAAGGTAAAGCTGGCTTTTCCCAGGCTGCACGGCCAGGATGCGTCAGAGCCCCACTCAATGCTGCTTCTACAAGCTCAGGATGTGCATTCTTAGCTGCTGCACCAAAATTCGTAGAAATGCTGATTTAAAACTATCCAGTATAAATTCATGGTTTTCATTTTTATCAAAATAACATCCAGTGAACAAAGAAATTGTCATTACCCAGTAAATAACTATAAAGGAAATAGAGACATTTTAAATGTCTTCCTCCTAAAAGGGGCACGGGGGCAGATGGTAACATGAGGACAGTTGGAGTCACCCTTGCCTGGTTTCAGCTGCCTTGTGACTCAACTAAGTTTTAAATCTTTCTCTTGATCACATCCTACGGTGAATTCAGTGCTGGCAATGAAGGTATCACCTGACAGACAGCCAAGTCCTTTGAGCTCACCTTTGTGTCTACAGAAATCTATATGAGCAGGGTTGCTTGTATATGTTCAGTTGACATCAGACAGAGCTGTTTCTTAATGCCTTAACTCCTTAATCTCAAAGAATTCCCAACAAAAGTACAATACAGTGAAGAGGCAAGATTCACCCAGTTGGGAAACAAAGCTAACAAGAACTATGGAACAACTCTTGAACTTTTAAATCTTCTGTTAATCTTCATAAGAGTCTCTGGGGTACTTAAAGTTAAGAAACTACTTTTGAGGTCTGGCTTGTTTGTATAGTATTAGCCTGGACATTTCTGTAAAAGCTGCCTCTTGGTGGTGCTTGAAACTTCTGCAGGTTGGCTGCAGACAAGACCAGGGCTGAATAAGAAAAGGCATGTAAACACAAAGGACAAAGCCAGGCTCCTCACAGAATAAGCCACATATAGCACCTTGTCCCTCAACTAAAGCTACTGTACATGCTGAGAGAATAGGGCTGCTGAAGTGTCTCTTACTAAAAGTCACTACTTGGGAAAAAACATAAAAAACTAAAATTAAAAACTAATTTTTGCTCTTTTTAGAATCTATAGAAGCCTTTTAAGGGGTACAGGGATGTAAAGCACTTGCCATGGGTTAGATCCTCAGCTCTCGAACTTCACCATCCCCACAAAAAAACCCAGAAAAAAATATTCCCAAGAACCCTGCATATACAGAACTAATTTTCTAATAAAGTTAATGCTCCAGGAACCATTACACATTTCTTTCAAATTCCTGCCCTTCTCAATGGACTGGAGAATTGTGCCCCACACTTTTCTCTCTGGCACCACAGATCTTCCTAGATCAGGAAGGGTGGTGTATGCGGTCAAAGGATCATTTGTTATGAGAATGATTTTCCTGAAGGTTGTGGTTATTCTCAGCACCCTCCTTCCACTCATCCTTACCCGACTGTGCTGGAAGTGGGAGCCCACACCGATTCCAGGAGAGCCCGGGGAGGGGACTGGGGAAGAATTGGGAGAGGAATGGAGGTTCCCAGTCATTAATATGCCAATATCATTGTCCATATCATCTGGGAATGGAAGGTCAACAAACATATCATCTAGAGGAGAGGAAAAAAACACACAAACACACAAGTTAAAAAATAAAACTCATACTCTCAACTTAACCCATACCATGTTTTGCTAATCTATGACAGTTATGGACACAGGACTTAATGATTCATGATGAGTGCCTACTGTATGCAAGTGCACGAACTGTTCTTTCATTCTGTTCTCTTTCCAGTGATCTCCTAATGAAGTAATGCCACAGTGGATAGATAACTAAAGACCATCAAGGAATCCCCCCACACACATTTTTAAAGCCTCCAAAGACAAATAAAAAAGATGGCAAAACAGCTAAAAAAGCAATTTAATTATTACAGAGTTAAACTTGACACCATCCAGTAACACAGTAGACTCCATCTACGTAACCAATTAGTACCTAAAGGACTGGAGGCTGAATGACTTCATGTTAACAGGTGCGAACCTGCCCTGACGTGGGAGGAGCCCATTCCAAAGCAGATCAAGGCAGTGTTCATTAAGGAATTCTCTCCACACTGCAAAAGCAAGGTGCACTCAGCAGAAAATTTGGCAAGAAAAGTATGAAGGTAAAACCAGTACCCATAACCCAAGCACCACACTCATTTTGGCCACCATCCTTCCTTCTCTCAGGCATGTATTTTAATGTTATTTAACCTTAAATGTAAGTTTGGGCAATCTTTTTCCTTCCCCACTTAACATGTATAAATGCTGGTAGGGGTTAAAAATTCTTCAAAAGCAGTACAAATGGATGAATAAAATAGAAAATTTTATGATTTGTGAATTTTTTTAGCAATAACTAAAATAATAGGTATTTAAACTGAATGAGACTTAAGAATATTCCATTAAGAATAATCAAATAAGGAGTTGCTCTCTAGCAAATTACATTCCCAAGGGCTAGGTGAATGTGTATTTTAATACTGCCATGTCATCCACACACTCAGATCAGCTTAACAACTATGTGTGTAAGAATAGCAATGATGGGTGCCAGATTCTACCAGACAGTTATTTTTGTCTTTCACAAAAGACAAAACAAAAAACCCAAGAAAGTTAATCATCCAAGAGGAGAAAATTATTTATTTGGTCTTGATGGTTAACTCTGATTGTCAACCTGATTGAACTAAGAAGCACCTCAGAGATTAGTGAAACACATTGGGGGAGGTCTCTCTCCCTTCCTCCCTCTCTCCCTCCCTCCCTCCCTCCCTTGCAGCCAAGTGAGTTGTTCTGCTTTGCTACACTCTTCCCTTTTATGATGGATGGAAACCAGAAGCCCAAAGAAATCTTTCCTCCCTTTTACGCCTTAGAAACTTTGTCACAGTGACACAGAACTAACTAATGCAATACTGTAGACCAGTTAAAGCTTTAAAACCCAAAAGATTCTCAGACCTTCAGTCTCCTCTCTATGCTTCATGAGCTCCTCCATACAACATAGAACAACCTGCAGTGGTCAGTGGATCCATATGCTTGATCTGCCCTATTCATGAAGGGAGCTCTTTCCAACCACTGGATCTCCTTACCATTGTTGGGGCTGAATCCATCTTCATTAGGATAGTTGGCTGGAGCCACTTGGATGGTTGATGATGTTGGGAACACCAAGATGTGGGTACAGGAAGCATCTTGAGGTGTGTTCAACTGAGATGACTGCATGTTCAGTGCAGTACTTCGGCCAAACACAGAGCCCATTGTGACAGCATCTTTAAAAAGGAAGAGCTGTGTCAGTTTCCCTTATGCAATAATGAGCAACCCCAGGATGAGTTTGCAGAAGATCCAAATGGTAGTGGTTTGCATCAAATATAAATACTTTGAGGGCATACATTCAAAGTTGGGCCCAGGTGCTTAAGTATCTTTAAAAAATCTGACTCAGAGCACCAGTGGTAATCCCCTAATCCACATTTAACAGTGGAAATGTTAAGATAAACTTGGAATGGGTCAACCAAATACTTTTTAAATTACTTTATATAAGAAGTGCTTGTAAAACTAGCCTCTGTGTTCTTTCCATCTGTGGCTAGTCACAATCTATAACTGGTCCCCTAAGCAACAGCAATCCTATAAAGTCAACTAATGCTGTGACTGACACTATGAAGTGCTCACGACATGCCAGCTTCTGTGCTTACCTCTTTATTCATACCTTCTCACTGACTCATTATACCCACCATGAGGTAGCAGCTATTATCCCTACTGTACATTAAGGAAGGACAGAAGCATCAAGAAGGCATATAACTGCCCAAGCATGACAACCTAAGGGGCAGCACAGTGCAGTGCACTGCCTCGCACTGGACCCTGTCCTCAGACACAATTCTCCTGACTCCTCAAAGACAGGGAGTAGACAGAGTCCAAAGATACACTGTACCTGTTTGGAAAGGACAGATCCCAAAAAAAGGACTGCTTAGTTATAAAATCAGAAAACAGCTTAGCTGCTGCTTTTTAAAAGCCAGCCATATTTTTAAAAACTTCTTCAGCCCTACGTCCTGACTACAGATACCTGGCACTGACAGTTACCGAGAGCTTTCTGTGTGCCTGGCCCTGTGCTAAACACTTTTCACTTCTTTTCTTCACTACTCATTTTCAGCATTGGAGAGACTCTAAAAACCTTTCTTAGGTGCCACAATGATGTCTACTTTAGTAGATTTTCAGAGCATGAAATCCTCATGCTAAGGGTATGGATTAGGTAACACTCCCTAGCCATGGCTTTACAAGGTTCCACTCATACCCAGAACTTCATCTCTCCCCCAAGCTGTGGTCAACAAAGATAATTAAATACTCCCTTAGGAAGAGAAGAGATGGTTTCCACTTTCTAGGTCAAAGCGCAAGCTCCTCTTAGACAGAGACAACTTTAATACCCCGCTCTATACTTGTCTGTGGATTTAAGTGTGAGTGGACTGAACTCATATAATACCTAATTAATGAACTGACAAGATAAGACTTACCTGGCATCACTACAAAGGACCCCTGGGGTTCCATGGCAACCAGGCAGGCACTAAGGATAGAAGGAGAGTCTGCGGCAGAGATTCCACACACCCGGCACACATCCTTGAGCTGTTTGCTGATTGTCTGTAGTGAACATTCTCCAAGGAGGATACTCCAATCTGAAGTCAAATATCAAAAACTGCCTTTAGACATTCATATCGATATGAGGTTTCTGCAAGTTTGGAAACTTAAATTTCATGATTGAATCCTAAAGGGATTACAGCTTTCCATATTTAGCTCCTTTCTTACTACAGAGAAAATGATACTTGACTTCTACAACATTTCAAATTTCTTAACACAGAAACAAAGGCCTGCTCTATTTTGCAGGTGGAAGTCATGTCTACAATGACCTTTGAGTGGCCTGCAGCAGAACCTGACAAATTCAGATTATTAAGCCTTGAGGATAAGGATATTGCTTGGTTGGTCTAGCCATTCTCTTTTTATTCCAGGTCTGATTCTTTTACAATCCCCTTAATATAGCCCCTTTTGTTTTACAGAACCTTAGTTCCATTGACTATGGTAGGTGTTTATTTCCACAAAAGGCAAGCAGCAGCAGCAGCAGCAGCAGAAATGAACTGCTCTTAGACTGATCAAAAGAGCCCCTAACAGTAAGAGTGAGGGTCTCTAAATAATGTCACCCTAACTGCCCAGACTGAAAGCAAGCAGCACTCTGCCTTCTAATACCTCTTCACTTCCTCTAAACAAAAATACTAGGTCTCATCAGAGCACTTCTGAGAGAAGTTTTTCTGAGAAGTGGAATGTACTGTTTGGACTTCCCGCATGTTCATGAGATGTGATGGTTCCCATGCAGCAAACTGCTGCCATGCTCCATCCCCTGACCAAATACTGCCTTGTTGCAGACTTCTTGGTGGCAACAGTTTTTCTTCAAGAGCAAGTAAAAGGAAAAATGTTTTTATATTCCCAATGAACCTCAAAGTAAAGTGAGGGAAATAAAAGTGGCTGGGAGCATGAGGACTGTATGTTTTACAACTGCAGAAAGTTAGACGTGAACTTCACATTGAAAACAAACAAAAAGGTAAGGGCAGTATATTTCATTACAGGTACTCTGGGGGATAAAGAATAGAAACTCACAAGGCCGACTCTGGAGTATTTATCTGATACTGTGCTAGAGAAATGTGACCAAGTATAGACTATGGGTTCCCAGAGGAAAGAACCATAGTTCAGTGAAGAGATTTCCTGTCCTCTCAGTTATTCCTAAAGGTGCATTTCCTGTCTTTTGATAGCTCCTCTAGTCACACATACACCCTCTTCTCTAAGGGATAAGGAAGGAGAGCATACCCTCCTGACAATCACACAAGGAAGGTGAGAGAGCCTAATCATTTTCCAAAACACCAGGTGAACAGACAACTAGACACATTCTTACCCCCTGCTTCTCTTCTACTATGCTTTAACCTTCCCAAGGGTTATGAAGAGCTGAAAGCCTTTAAGAAATAAGATTGACTAAAAATCAGACTAGGGAGGAAGACAGGAAATCTGACAGAAATGAAATGAGGAATCCCCTAATGTATTAGACTCCAGGCTATTGAAACAAGATTCATTATAAGTATGATGTTCTTTAAAAAATAAGAAGCCCAGGGCTGGAGAGATGGCTCGGAGGTGAAGAGCACTGGCTGCTCTTTCACAGAACCTGGGTTTGATTCCCAGCACCCACATGGCAACTAATAATTACCTGTAACTGCAGTTCCAGGGTATCCAACCCCCTCCTCTGATCTTTGTGGGCATTGTACAACACGGGTACACTTATATACACACACATAAAGTAAAAATAATAAAATATTTTTAAAATGAGAGGCCCAAATATTGAAAGCATCAAATATTACTAAAACAACACTTTTGTATGCAGCAGATGCTTATGTGTCTTGTTAGATACTTATTATGCAGTGTTTATGTGTATACAGTAATAGGAATCCTGAAAGTGAGACAATATAACTCTATCTTGCTTTAGAGGAAGAAAGTTACACTTAGGCACTAACAGTCCAGTTTTATCTATCGATGTTTTATTTCAGGGAATCCACAAATACTTGACATCCATCTCTTGTAAACAGATTATACACTCTAAAACAGGGTCTGACATAAACTATGGTCTGAGGCCAAATCATGTCTACTACCTATTCTTGTAAATAAAGTTTTGTTCACATAGCCACTCTCAGTTGTGTAGGTATTGCCTTAGGGTTCTTTGACTTCACTTTAGCAGAACTGAACTGCTGCACAGTAAGCACCTGGTCTGCAAAGCTGAAATTACTTGCTCTCCTGCCCTTGATAAAGAAACTGCTCATTCTATTGCAGCTTCATCTGGGAAACCACCAAACTAATATGCGACTTAAGATTTCTTGTCTTTGTGTGAAATCTTAGGAAAACCCCTGCTGTTCATAGCATACACTGAACTTTTAAATGTGCCAAATTAAAGCTTTTAAAAATGAATCTGTTACTCCAGGAGGTGTGGGGATGCATGCCTTTAATCCCAGCCCTTGGGAGGCAGAGGCAGAGGCAGGCGGATTTCTGTGAGATCAAGGCCAGTTTGGTCTACATATCGTGTTCTAAGCAGACTGGGACTAGGGAGACCCTGTCAAAACAAAAAGAAAAACAAACAATAACAACAAAATGAATCCATAAAACTGAGCAACTAATTATGCTGGACAGGAAGTGAGTCAGGCAACACAGGAACTTTCAGCACATCTCAACTGGTGATCATGCTTCCGATGGCGAACATAAGCAGTGGTAGATATATTTGGGATTAGCTAAAAACATCTGCTCTTCCTCAATTTCAGATGAAACAATGACCTGCTCTCATGTGTCAGCACTTGCCCTATCAAACAGGGCTGTTTTGCTGTGATGAGAGCAAAACAAACTAGAAAAACAAACATCAAAACCAAAGGAGCAAGTAAACTGAAGGCTGTTCTTTAAAGCATGTGCATGCATGTGTGCACATGTGTATATGATGAATATATGTGTGTGCAAGTGCACATACCTAGCTAGGCATGCACCAATGGAGACCGAAGGTCAACCCTGGATGTTTCTATTGTTCTCCACTTTATGTTTTAAATTTTTTATTTATTATTTTTATTTTACATGGATGAAGGTATTGCCTGCATGTATGTAAGTGCACTCATGTCATGCAATGCCCACAAAAGTCAGAAGAGGCTGTCAGATCCCCTAGAACTAGAGGTCAGGATAGTTGTTAACCACCAGGTAGGTGCTGGAAACTGAACCTGGGTCCGCTGCAAGAGCAGTCAGTGCTCTTAACCACCATCTCTCCAGGCCCCTCCACTTTAGTTTTTGAGACTGGGCCTCTCATTGAATCTACAGCTCATTGATTAGCCAGAATGACTGGCCAGAGAACCTCTGGTATTCTCCTGTCTCTACCTCTCCAGGACTGGGAATACAGGTGCATACCACCGTGCTAAGATTTTATTTTTAAACATAGGTGCTGAAGATAGGATTCAAGTCCCCATGTTTGCATAGCAAGCATTTTACCCACTGAGCCATTTCTCTAGTCCCTGAGGCTATTCTTACATATGACTTCAATAGTCACCTATAATCTTTGATGTAAAATTATCTTAATGCTGACTTATTCTTTCACTGTTTTAATATGTAATGTTAAATTGACTATCATTTTAATACTAATACATCTCCTATTTTATATTTAATCTTTATTTGTAGATTTTTTCCTAAAGAAAAGTTTTTTAAAATAACAAATGGTTTATCCCTTATATACCAGCTGGGTGTAGTAGCACACACCTCTAATCCCAGCACTGGGAGGCAGAGGCAGGTGGATCTGAGTTCCAGGTCAGCCAGGGCTACATAGTGAGATTCTACCTTTTTTTTTTAAAAAGCAAAAACATAGCTCATTCTTTTTGGTGGCTTTTAAGATATTCCTCCCTTCACCAGCCTCCTCTACTTCCTGTTCCTGCTACTTTGGGGACTTCTCACCTTTAAGTTCCCCATGGCCAAGACGCCCCAAGCGACCGATTACAACTCTCCAAGGCAGAGATGTCATTTGGACAATCCCTAGGCACCATTCCCATAACTTCTGCAGTCCAATCTTACGTGCAGATACTTTACTCTTCCGTGACCTAATGGAAAAAGAAATAGGAAGAGTTCCTATGAATCAGTTAGCACTTAGTAAGACATACACCGTATAGTTCTTGAGCAAACTCCCATGCTGTCCTCACCACATTAACAGAAGCTAAGTGCATAAAGATACAGTTATCAGTTTATATATGGCAGAACACAACGGTCTCTCACCTGCTTGGTAAAGCAATATTTACAACACAGGTCTCTAGTAATTCCCCATGGAGGTCAGTGCAAGAAGCCAAGAGCCAGCGCTGGTCATGAGACAGGCAGTAGCCCACGAAGAGCACGTTGTACTTCTGGTTGGCCTCACCCAGGGTCTCTCCCAGCTCTGTCTGCTTGTCTTTGATTGGTGCCAATACAAAGGGAGGGGAGTAAAGCTGGATTGGGCTGGGCCGCTGAAATCAAGATCAAAAACAACTATCAACACAAAGTCAATCAGGTTGTTTATAATAAAGCCCAGAGCAACACTGAGGGGAAGCAACAGGGAAAAGTGACAATGGGCTGTTCCCAAACCAACCCTCTTTCCAGGATTAAATATATAACAGCAATGACAGCACAGACCACAAGAAGATCAAATGCTGTAATATGGGGCTTGTGGCTTAGTTGGTTAAAGCAACTGTCTACTAAATACTATAGACTATGGAATATTTGATTAAGAGAAATTACTATTTTAGAAAGAAGTTGACCCAATGTCATGAGGCATTAGGAAAGCATAAAGTGAAAGCACAATGAGATAATTATACACCTCCACCAGCATGCCTGACACGACAAAGACAGAGATGAAACGTTGTGAGAAGTGTGGAAACTAGGGCACAAGCGGTGGCAGTGCAGCCCTCCAGGGGGACTACTCGACAGTATCTGCCTAAGCTAAACAAACAGACCCCGTGACCAGACATATGCATGTACGCACTCATGCTTCCCAAGACCAGGTACAATAATATTCACAACAAGTCATCATAACAGGTCTAAGCTGAAAGAAATCCATCAACAGTAAACTGAATAATGAATGTGATACAGTCACACAACTGGAGTATTAAACAGCAAAGAGAATGTAAAACTACAACTACAACCAACAAATGGATGAATCTATACACTGAGTAAAGGATCCAAACACCAAAGAATATAAAGTATATGATTCAAATGTGAAGGTTGAAAGTATACCAAGTTATGTTGTGAGAATTCGTATTACTATTAGTGACTAGAAAAGGACATAAAAGGGGCTTCTGGTTTGGAGATATTTTTGTTTCTTGCCCTTGCTATATGCATTTTTACGTAATTTAAAATTAAGCTCTACCCTTGCAACTGAGTACTGTGTGTATATTTTAATGCTTTGTGTGATTTTAGAAATCAAAGCATTAGTTATTATCTAAGACAAAAAAAGATAAATTGTGACAAAAAATTTATTGTGATAAATTGTTTACAGCTATCATATATCCTTTGAAGGTTAAAACTATAATGGATTATCATTAATGGGCCCATGCCAGACATTCTTCTCCTTTTAGAAATGTAAAAAAAATGAGGGCTGGTGAGATGGCTCATCGGGTAAAGGCATGAGGACCTGAATTTGATCACTGGGACCTACCTACATGGTAGAAGAAAAGAACCAAGTCCTGCAAGTTGTCCTCTGGCCTCCACGTGTGCAATGTGGCATCTACACATGTGCAGACACACACATGCACACACACACACACAAATTTAAAAGAAAATGTAAAAATCATTTTTCCTGTGCTGGTCATTTAAGTGCAGGTAAGTAGGCCAGATCTGGCCCACAGCCACAGTTACTGACTTCTGACCTATATAGCACGTAGCAGCGATAACAGAATGACGGAATTTTAAAGCTAAGAGACCTAAGAAATAGTTTAACTCAATTCATTTATTTTAAATCTTCAAAACTCAGATTAAGAGGTATTTAATGATTTACTCCAAGTTGCAAATCTATCACTAAATCACTGATGCTATAAGAACCAGAAATTCTGCTCCTATTTACTTAATAAAATACCTATGTACACAAAAACTATACAAAAATGTTCACAGCAATCTTGTTACAATAGCTAAAAAGCAGAAACACCCCAAATACTAGTTAAAAAATAAACAAAAACGTGCTATATCCATCTCAAAGAATATTATTTACCAATACTATGGAATTCTGGCACATGCTATGACATGGATTGGCCTTGGAAACAGTACACTACATTAAATGAGCTGGACCTGAAAGATCACACATGATTCTACTGCAGTGAATATCCAGAGTAGGCAGCTCCAGAAGCAGAGGCTGGCCAGGGCTGGTTAGGAGCCTAGGGAAAAGAAAGCTAGGAGTAACAGAGAAGAGCTATGGGTCTCTTTGGTTGATGAAGATGTTCTAAACTCAGCAGTGATGGCTGCAACACTTTGTGGATGTACTGAAGCTACCAAAGTGTGCAATTTCAAAGAGCAAATTTTACAACATGTGAATTACCTCTCAAAGGTGTTATTTAAAAGAAAGAGTCAAGTGAGCTTGCTTAAGAGTTTTGGATAAAACAAATAGATAAATGTCAAATTTATATATTTACTTATTTATTTCTTTGGGTGCGTGTGTGCATGTAGGTCACTGTACACATGTGGAAGTCAGAGGACATCTTGTGGGAGCCAGCTCTCTCCTTCTGCAATGTGAGCCTCAGGGATTAAACTCAAGTCCCTCTGCCTGCTAAACCCAAATGTAAAATATTTTTGATATAACAACAGACCCTCTGTGATAAATCATTAGATGAAATACCACTGCCAGACTGTGGCACATGCCTTTAATTCCAGCACTAGGGAGGCAGAAGCAAGCAAATTTCTGTGAATCCAAGGCCAGCTTGGTTACATAGCAAGTTCCAGGTCAGCTGTGGCTACATAGTGAGACCCTGTCTTAACAACAACAAATATGTTTTAATTTTAATTGAGAAATGGGTAATTGTATATATTTATCATAAAATGTGATATTCTAATACATATACAGTGTGTCATGTTCAGATCAGGGTAACTGGTATCTATCACCTCAAACATTTACCATTTCTTTTTGTTGAGGTTGTCCAAAATCCTGTGTTTTGTGATGCTTAGCATTCCATGAAAGACAAAAGTAATACTACCACAAGATTTTTTTAAAAATGTGAATGACAGACAGCCAACCCCCCCTTTTTAAAATATGGTAACATACTTGCATGAGAATATGTCCCACTCTAACTTTTGTAACTCTAGGGTTGAAATTCCACATCATGGAAGCAGGGATCCAGCTATTTGTTCACCCCTGCATCTCCAACATTGAATAGAACATGGCACCTAGTACAGGGCAGGTGCGCTCACCAGCATTTAAAGAGTGAAAGCGCACTGTTTCAGTTGCATACAGAAGCAGAAACAACACTAATGATTACCTTTATGCAGATAAAGATCTTAAAACCTCACCGAGTATGTACAGCATTTGATTCTTCAGTTTTTAATAAAGTGAAATGACTCACAAGCGGGGGGGGAGGGTCACTTGAGATGTTTTTGCCATTTGTTTTCATCTAACCTTCACTCTATCTCATGAGCTCCTGGTGGTGTTCTGCCCAGCATACTATAAACTTTCAGGATGTTCTCTAATGCTTTGAGGTGTCTTAGTAGCAGCAGGTCAGCCTTTACTTCCACTAAGGAAACAGACAATGCTCCTTCAGTCATTACTTCACATCATGATCACTTCTCACCAACACAGGAAGCAATGGCTGTGCCTGAATTACAGGTAACCACAATGTGGTAAAGAACAGCAAGATTCTGTTTATAAAAAGGCAGTAATTTATGATTTCTGGAGATAAAATGAGTAACAGTGAAGAACAACTGATTTCTCTAACTCCATAAAGTTAGTAAACTGCTCACCAAAGAGAAAACTTCCAAATCAAAAGAAAACATAAAACTAGAAATTCCAAAAACAGAAATTATATTTAACACTGGAATGAAGCTGGGTCATTAGCTGAGCAGCCTTCTCCCAGGAGACTACAATACAACAAACAGGGTTAACCACTGTGTCACTTTCTACTTCCAAGTTTCTCCTGATAAAACACATTGCCAACTAGAATCTGTAATGGCTGGGGCTTCTGAAAGGCTCTCTTTAGATGAAGTGTTTGGGTCCAAGAAGATGGAGAGAGTATTCATTTCTCTCTACACAGCAGCACTAAGACAAAGCAAGAAAGTGATGTGAAGGGAGAGGCTGCATCAGAAGGCCCGGCGCCTCATGCAGTAACACAAACACCAGACTGCTTTCTCAGTACACAACTCAGACACGGGAAGGCAGAGGCATTTTAAGACCTAGATTAGCCAGAAAAATAATAAAGGAATGCTAGAAATTAATAACTAAGAGTAGTAAATATAATATTGCCTTTGGGTCTACCTCAAAAAGCAGAGGTTGTCTCTTCTCAAAAAAACAAAAAATCTTTTTAAATTTTATTTACAATAGTATTTTATGTGCACATTACCTGCACACATGTAAAGTACACCATGTGTGTGCAATGCTACAGAGGCCAGAAGGGGGCATCAAATCCCCTGGAATCTATGCAAGAATAGCAAATGTTCTTAACTGCCAAGCCATTTCTCCAGCCCCTTTTTTCTCAAAATTTATTTAAAAGTACTGAGAAGTATTTTCTCTAGTTCAATTCAAGGATTAAAGAAAACTAGCAACATTAAATTAAAGCAGAAGACCAATCCAAGAAGGTGGATAAGATGCTCTGGTTTGCATTTCAGTATAAAAGCATTCTCCTCTTAAGTTCCCACCCTCCAAAACACACCTCTGGGTTCTTGAGGGTCATCTCAATGCTGGCTGCTGGCCCAAATCCCGTGAGAGATTTAATGTGGATCTGTGTAGGCAGAGGTCGCCGGCACTGGCAGTACACTGAAAATGCCATGGACTTCAAGTATTGAATGTAGAAAACTTGCTCATCCTTCATTGTCTGCAGCATGTACTGGCAAGGCACAATCTAAGGACAAGCAATACAAAGTCAACCTACACATAACGACAACTGGACAAGGAGATAGCATGGATCTGTTACTAGAGTAATACTACAGTAAATGACAAATATAATGAAATCCTAATTCCTTCCAGTGAAATACAATCTACTCCTCACATATTCACCAGCAATTTAAGAAGGGCTGGCATCATGGTGCATGGCTCTAGTTATGCTTTCACTTGAAAACTGCCATTCCCCTTTTTGGTATAAATTCTTAATTTACTGCTGCCACGGCACTCCTATTATAAAACATTCAGCTTAATGTATGTTCCTTATGTATAAAGTACTTAGTATGTTGCAGTTATAATCAAACCTTGTAGAACAGAGACTTTAAGATAATGGAAAACTATCAACAATCTCATCCATTCACCTTAACTTCTATCTTTTCATTTTACAAGCTAGCTTCCAATAAAGTGATAAAATCAAGACATCCAAACACCATATTTCACCTATATAAAACATTTAAAAAAATCATTTCATTACAAAGCTAGCAAAAGTAGAAGTAAAATAAGCACAGTCATTCACTGTTAACAGTGGCATTTTATCAATATCTAAGAATCCACTTTTAAAATAACTTGAATGAACTAGGCATCGTAGTACACACTTTAAATTCCATTACTGGGAAGGCAGAGGCAGGCAGATCTCTGTGGGATCAATGGCCAGCCTGGCCTATAGTTCTGGAATAGCTGGAGCTATAAGGGAGACCTTGTCTCAAAAACAAAACAAAACAAATCTATAAAGAAGCAAAAACATCCAAAACTCCCAAACCAAACAGAAAGAAAGATGAGAGAGAGAGAGAGAGAAAGAGAGAGAGAGAGAGAGAAACAGAAACAGAGACTAAGACTGAGACCTGACTCCAAAAACACACATTAGCATAGTTACTAAGCTTTACTCATGACAGTGAAGAAATGAAGACATGCTAATGTCTACCCAGGTAAAGGTGGTAAAACACATAAAATAAAAAACATTAGAAATGTTACTTGTAGCTGGGCTATGTGACGTGTGCGCATAAGTCCAGCACTGGGAAGGCTGAGGGAGTAAGATCCGAAATTGGAAGCCAGCCTCAGCTACACAGTGAGATTCTGTCTTGTGACAAATTAACATGGAAAAGGTATTCATGAATGTTAGTTAAAGAAAGACAAAGCTATACTGAAAGTACGATCCTGATCTTACAAAGATCCAAACCAAATCAAACCAAAACCAGAAGAAATATACTAAAATGGAAATGACTGAATCTAAAAGCAGCACTGTGGATGAATATTTTTCTATATATACTTTCATGTACCGCCAATCCAAAAAAAAAAAAAATCATTACTTTCTATTTCATCTCATAAAATAAGCAAAGAATAAGACTGCAGACATTAACCTGGAGAATGAAAGAGTTTCTCATATGCTCAGGTAAATGATCCAGCATTTCTGTGTAGCAGCGCATCAAGCTCAACAGCCAGAAGTTCCCAGAGGTGGAGTCCTCCTCTGCAGCATAGGTGAAGGGGTCCACCATGTAAATGACCACAGATGGAGGGTAGGCGTGGCTGTCTGCAGAGTCAGGCTCCGTGGGGATTCCTATTCTCTCTCTCTCTGTAACACTGGAGACAGTCAAGTGTGAGGGCACAGAGTAAGGATAAATTTCACAAAATAAATCAATTACAGAGACTCTGACTCCCTGGAAAGCAAGTTCAGATTCAATGTAACAGTATGCATCACGGATCAAGCCCCATGGCTCTAAGGCTAGATGGGAAACAGCAGTGTAAATACCGAAAACAAACACAATGCTCAAAATTTTGGGATCTAAGTTTCTGATTTCTGGATAAGGGGTGCTCAGCTAGTAGAACTTACACAAATATTCTAAAATTCAAGTCTTCAGACATTTCCAATCTGGAACATTTCATGCAGAGGCACTCTAAAATGGTACATCTCTTTTTCAACTCATTTTTGGTGGTAATATTGCACACAAAGGTTTTATTAACAATAATAGTTAATAAGCTTAATAATAAGTTTGTTAATTATTAGTTCCATATCTTTTAATATACCTATAGATATAGATTTGACATTTTTATTAGAAGGAAAAGTGAGCACTGCTGGATTTTGAGACTCATGATGTTGGGGGAAGGGGTCCAAGGTGAAGTCTCACTCTAGATCACTGAGGAAAAAACCACACCTGTCTTGTCCATCCTGTGAAGGCTGGGCGGAGCTCTGCACAGGTTCAGTGTCTCCACCACAGGCCAAGCTCCCTGGAGTTCTATCTGTAGAACTGCCTGCAGTGCTGGGGTTCTGTCCTCCAACAACACCACTGAATCCTGAAGAGGTAGTGCTCATCTGAGTGATACCCGGAGCAGAGGCAGCCGATGAGGCAGGTGGCCCGGAGGAAGTAGATGAGGAACTACTTGCTGTAGGGTTGGCGGAACTGCTGTTAGAGGTGGGATTGAATGCACTGCCTGCTGGGGGAGCTGTTGATCCTGGATTTGAAGCTAAAGACCCAGCATTCCCAGGTGTAGCTTGTCCCTGTGCTGCTGGTGGGTTCTGGTACTTAGGTGGTATCAGCAGGCTGCTGTCGAGCTGCAGAGTGGCTAAATAAGGTGCTGAAAGAAGACACAGAGAACTGACTTCAGTGATGCTCAGCAGAGTGACTGAATCCAAAATTTAGACTGAGCACTTCAAAATAGCATGCTTTGGGATGTGATACTCTGACTGTGAAACCTAACCATGGTCACCACCTACGAACGTGAATGTCTGTGTGTGTCCCCACTGCTGAAATGCACAGGAAGCAATTTGCTTCTCTTCTAGAAGAGACAAGAAAATTAATTGCTTGTAATATTCTCCTTTCAGATTTTACTGAGAACTGAATTCCATAGCCATGTATGGATTGCACAGTCATCTATCATGATGCACCATGCTATGTATATAAGGCTTTACAACCTTCCAAAGTTTTCTCCAGGCTTAAGCAGTTAATACCAAGTAATGCTGCTAAGTTCTATGGTGTAGGTAAGCATAACCTTGTTAAGCAATTTTAAATAGGCTTAAAAGATTATGCGTTACATAAATCAGGACTTGAATACTTGGAACACAAAATTGCTAAGTAAAACAACGGAATCTTAGCATTATTTCAGACCAACTGACAGTGTTGCACACACGAGAGGCAGGGAGAGGGGATTTGCTAGTTTCTCTCTCCAAGTGTACTTTGGCAAATACATTCCCATTTACCTAGGTGATGGCGACAAACTTGAGCGTAAAGTTTGAGTCTGGAATGATTGTCATTCTCCTCACTGCTCCAAGGTTGGTTAAACCATTCACTCACAAGCTCTTCTGTCAGCTTCTGGGCCACGGTCTTCCCCACACGCATGATCCCATCACGGAGCACTTTGCAGATAGGTTTGTGTTGCCCAAGCCTACACATCTAATTCCACAACAAAAGAGTTACTGACAGCAGTGGCTGTTCTATCAATGCTTATGGCTAGCAGAAGATTCTTCACCAGAAACATGCAAGCACTCTCCTCTTTCTTTTAGATTATTATATGCAATCAAACCAGCATTAGCCATTAGCTGCAGGTCCTTTCTGGTAATCATCATGTATCCTGAAATTGCTATCTGTCCTTCCACACTCTGGACAAGATGTTCTAAAGGAAAAAAATGTTTCTTCACCCAAGCAAATTTCTCCTGCACAAGATGCTGAGTACTGCCTGACTGCCAATGAGCAGATAAAGAATTAGCAGCTTCCTCACTAAGGCTGACTGGGACACACATCCACTAAAACCTCTTGGGAAATCTTTACTCATGCTTTCTCATAAGGTAACATCAAGATTTTATGGACCATCTGTTACCACCACTTGGAGATCACCAACAGCTGAGGCCACTGAAGCAGTGTGCATGCTGATTACTTTTTAAAATGTAAATACTAGTTCCAGGATTAGTGAGATTCTTCTCCTAATCTCCAGGACATTCACAGGTGTTTAGAGCAGAGAATTAACATAATATATCTATGAAAAGTAAACTTCTATTCACTGGTGGGAAGGCCCATACTAGCATCCATCACTGGAGGTGGTGCAGTGAAAGCTGACCCACAAAACTCCAAGAGTACACCTTCATGACTCAGAAGACACAGTGAGAAAAACAAGAGTAGCATATCTTCTACACATCTGACAATTCTTGATACTTTGGAACTTACAGTGAAGGCTACACTCAAGAGGTAGAGATGAGTTGTTTATGATAGGTGAATTATATGAATCTATGAACTAGGCAATGCTCAGAAGTCACTGTATCCGAAGGCTTCTTTCAGAGACCTCAGCTGCTACTGCACTGATTGTTAGCGCCTCTTTAGTTCTCTGAAGCAACTCTTAGTTTGCTACTTACTGTTCCATGTCTACTCGGACATTTACAGACAGTGATTGTCTTGTTTTGGAATATATTTGAAATTGAACTTGGCATCCTGAAGAAGACTTCTGTAATGCTTACAATGTACCTGTACTGTTGAAAGTGCTTTACCAAATACTAATTTCATTTAATCTTGCCAAATATGAAGATATGAGAAGTACAAGGCACCAAAGACCTTGTGTGTATAATTTTGAGCAGAAATGTATGGGACTATTCAAAGATCTATATGGGTCAAACTTTTCAGAAGTAAAAGTAACTTACACACTAAAGATGTAAGACCATTTTCCTGGTTTTTATATTACTACGGCTATTACACTTAATCTGTGTCAAAATTTTAGTATTAAGATAACTGCAGTGTTAAAAAAAAACTCAACAGAAACATGATTCATTCAGTTTATCTTTCAATTCAGAACTTTTTTAATTAAACATTTTTTTACAGTACTTTCATGAAGTCTTACCACCACCTCCCCATCTTCAGTAAGCACTTGCCCTTTGTGAGCAATAATTTTAAACTAAACTCATAAACAGAAAAATAGATTAGAATGTAAGGCTAGTAGAGCTAAGTCTCTGTCCATAACCAAAATAGAGAACTCCTGTCATAAAGAGGATGCTACCACAGAAACCTCACCTCATATACAGCACTCAAGTCCCTGAAGAAAGTTTTGGCTCCTTCGAGCAAGGCCTCATTTTCTGGACACACCACAATGTAAGCAACATCACGGTGGCCCCCATATGGGTCCAACAGCAGCCTCTCCCAAAAGGGCAAAGAGAATGGTGAGATGGTCAGAAAGTCCTTGTCGCAGCCCACCAGCAGAGTGGGGATGGGCAATGGTTCAGGGGATTCTTCTGAACCTGAAACAACACTGTTGTTTAGGAAGGAACATGGGGGTCTATTTCCACTGCCTAAAATCTGGTTCTGGAATCTAAAATCTGCTACCTACAGATACTACATACTATTAATGGTACTCTCAATCATCTCATTAAACATCTCTGAAGAGCCTTATATGAGTCAGAACTTGCTTATAAAGGTTCTAGTAAGCAGAAAGGAGCAAGTCAGCGTTCCCTCTGCAAGCAGCACTGGTCCACTTTACTTCAGCACAGTGGGATCAGCATTGAAATGACCACAGAGCAGAAGAAGCACTAGTACAGAAGCCCACCAGATGAGCTTGTGCCGAGGGCTGGGAAGATAAAGACTTTATAAAACCTAACAGTAATAAAGAAAAAGGTTCCACTCATCAATGCAGTCAGGACTTAGGTAACCAGCACCACTGTTCTTCAGGAGAAGCAAGGAAATAAAAAAGAAGAGTTGAAACTCACCATAAGTCCCACGTCCTGCCATCTTATGGAACTGCTGCCAGGTAAGCGGTCCCTGCACATGCTGGATGTTCTCCCAGGTCCTGCCTGTGCGCTTCTTCTGGATGGCATCTTGTAGAAAGGGCTGCAGGGACAGCAGCATACGCACCACATCTTGAGATGAGAGCATACTAGTGTCCAGTACTGAAAGAGGTATAAGAGGAGCAGAGAGGACAAGGATGGTTAGGGGCAGCACTCTGCGTTTCTAGACACGACTCTGGATCTCAGTCACAGTCTATGACCAAGACTTGACTTGATTCTTTACCTGGTGCCAAGAGAAAATATCTTCCAAATTAAAGACAATAACTGGTAATTTATTCATAGGTGTCACTAGAGAGGAAAGTGAGTCATACTTTATGAAAGAGTAGAATTGAAAAATTGTATGGATGGGATAAATGAAGAAGTCTGGTTTCTAAAATCATGCAAACCTGTTTCCAGGGTTTTAAGAACTACAAAAGTTCCTCAAATATCATTATTATCATTTACAAATATTAATGTTTTGTTTACTGGACTAAAACAGGGGCTTGAAAAACTTAAAATGTTCTTAATGTAAAATATCTTCATAAGATACAGAATGCATAAAGAACACCTTCACTACAGCAACTATAGGCCTGCATCCAGACAAGGAAGGCAAGGGGCCCACAGCTTACGAATAAATACTTTTGCAGACAGTCACTCTGAGAAGAGCTTCTTATCCTAGAATGGGAAAGCCTCTGAGCCTCCATGTAGGACTGCCCCTGTGCACATGTGTGGATATGCGTGCTGGTCCTGGGATGGAGGAGGAGTTATAATGTTCATCAGATGGCAACAATGAGGCTGGAGAAACTGGGCTGGTAATTCACACAGGTGGACACTCTACTCTTCTGATTAGAAAAAGAACTGGATAACAATCTAAAATGTATCTGCCAGCTAAATCTGAAATACAAGGTGCTCACGGGTTCATTGGACATTTACACTGTATTCCTGAATCAGTACTACACAGCTTCAAGTTTGTAGTCCAACAGTTTTTTGTTTGTTTATTTGAATTTTGGGGAAAAAAAAATCACTCTAGAAATTTTCATAAACAAACATAGGTTTCCAGTAGCTCTTGAAAAACCCAAGAGATCTGGCAAGCTAGAGCAAAGAGTCTTACAAGCCTGAATGAGTATGACTTGCTAGAGCTGAGCCTAACCAAGTGGCAGCTATCCCCTCAGGTACTTCTCTCTGGTTCTTGCCTAGCAATCTGCCAGAGACTGAAGCAGTGTATGTGTACCCTTTATCATCAAGCTGTGTTTCTTTTTTATTTATACTAAAGGATCACAGCAAAGTCTTCTTGTACCAAAGACTCCACCCAAAGTGGAAAATACAGACTAAGAGAACCACAAATCTGAGAAAAGCAGATTTGTAAACTCTATGTGTACATAATGTTTTGAAAGGATAAGTTTAAGGCACTGTCCTTTGCAACTTTATTCATTTACAACAGTATCTGCTACTTTTGATCATCTCAACCTAGCCAGACTTGCCCGGTAGTAAGATATTCAGTTTCTCCCATGGAAAGATGATACCACAAAGCACAGAATGCTTTTCTGTCCTGTGGCCACAATCTAGAAAATAGAGCCACCCAAGCTGACTATCCATCCACCATTTTAGAGAAAAGGTCGTATTTTTCTTTACTTCATAAGTGCATTCAGTAGGCATTAATTCAGGGCCTTCTGGGCACAGCCCACTGTGTTTGAAGCTAGGTGGTTATAACAATGAGGACAGCTCTTTAGACTGCATCTCCAGGAAGCACTCCTTGCTGGGCCTATTCCCAAGACACATATATCCTCCTAACCTACTGATATCTCTCTCCTGGACAGTCTTTTTATTACTCTATATTTCGGTCTACATTTGGGGTAGCTATGACCTTCACCCCTGCAAGACGGAATTGTGCAAAGGCTTATTCCTACCATTCAAGTCTGGCCTCTGCTCCTTCTGCTCCCCAGATCCAACTCAATGGGCTCAGAAGACATGTTTGATCACTTTAATGCTCACTGGCCACTCTTTCTGGACTGTTGGTTATCCTTACCTTCTAAAATAGGACCCTCTGGGTTGGAGAGACGGCTCAGCAGTTAAGAGCACTGATTGCTCTTGCAGAGGACCTGGGTTCGATTCCCAGCACCAACACGGTGGCTAACAACTATTCATAATTCAAGTTCCAGGGGATCTGACACCCTCTTCTGGCCCTCATGGGCACTGCACAACATGGGTGCACTTACATACATGCAAGCAATATATTTATACACATAAAATAAAAATAAGATGAAATAGTAAAACAGTACCCTCTCTATTTCTAACTTCTCTGGCTCTTCACTGTGCTACCAGTTCTTTCTCTCTCAACATCTGGCTCACCTGTGTCACTGGCCCAATGCTCCCTCCTGTTCACTTAGCTTTTCTGTGCTTTGACTGGAGTCATCACTCACAGGCTAACTGCTGCCTTCTACAACTGAGCCCCAAATCTCTACTTAAACTCTTCACTTAGACTATTCAAAAGGGATCTTTAAAACTTCTATACCTCCTAAACTCCATTTATTCCTGTTCTCCTCAGACTGGTCTTCCTCTAAGATGCTAATCCCCATGACAGACCTGTTGTCTATCCTATAGATTTTTAGGAAACAATTACTTTTCTCTAAAGGTGTTTCAGTAGAAAGTACCACTCCCTAACACGGGAGATGAAATCAGCACAGACCTCACTTCTGTTCCTTTTAGTTTTAAAAAGATGTAGCTCTTAAACCTTTGTGACATAGTGAAAAAGGTTTTAAGATACTGTTGCACCAACATAACTCTGTCATAAATTTGCATTCTGGGGACACTTACCATTGCTGTGAGGCCAACAGTGCACAGTGGCACTTCTGACCAGAGCCTCGTCTACTTTCCCACCTGTGGGATTATCCACATACTGTCGCCCCTGCTCCAATGCATTAAAGCATTCGGTCCAGTAATCATTATTATCCGCCTGCACCCGGTCATAACTCCAACTCACACAGGGAAGAGTTTGACGATTGTTAGAAGAAATGTAATCCAGGAAGCTTAGAGAAGCAAAAGGTTGTGTATGTTGATTTTGGAGAAGGAGGAGAAGGCTTATGGGTGGCTCTGGGAATTTTCGGGCTCCCTCTATCTGAGGAAGAAAGGTGGACTGACACATCATTAAGCGCCTTTCTGCAGCCTGGCCAATATCAGAATTCTTCCCAAAAATATCCAATTCATCTTCAAGGAAGAGTCCAGAATTGTAGCCAAGTTTACGATTCATAATTGCGCTAAACCCACAGGTACAGCGGTACTGGTCCTCGTTGGAAGAATCAGGGATGTAAAGCCCGACATCAGCCCCTTTGATGTTCATGTTGCAGGCACAGATGCAACAGCTGTCAAAGTTCCTATCCTTAAATATGTTCATCACAGAATCTGAGAGAATTAGGGTGACATAGAGACTGTGGGCCTCAGGAATTGGCTGCATGGTGGCCGGCTCCACAGAGTTAAGGGGCCGCGTGGTAGAGGGGGTAGAGGCTGGTGACCCCTGATCAGTGCTGTCATATTTCACAGACCCTTGGCCACTGGCGGTGCCTCCACCTCTAGGAGTTCTTGGAGTCCTAGGCGTTCGTGGTGTGGGGACAGAGAAGCGAGGGGTAGCTGGAGATGGGAGGACTCCTGCCCCACTGTTGCTAGCAGGGGCAGCACTGTTCAGCGTCACTGGTGTGTTCATCTGTGGTGTGTTCAGATAGTCTGGATCTGCTAGGCTTCCAACACTAGGCACATTACTGCAACAAACAGAGGGTACCACGTAAAAAAAGGCAGCAGGCCAGATACCAGACCTATACACACCCCAAACCAGAGCTGTGTATTTACCGTTTAGTATGTGCAATTCTCTCTTCAAAAAGAAAAAGGGGGAGGGCAAGAAGGAGCACGTAAGAAACAAAGCGTGAAGAATACATGTCATACTTCCCTTCTGTGTGTTCCACGTTTAGATAGTACTCACTATAACCTTTAAAGGACACTTATACCATTTCTATAAAAAAACAAACAAACATTATACTGGGTTTGGTCAAAGTGATTTTTGAAAATCTGTATTAATGGAGCACATGTGTTCAGATGCTAGACTAGCCAGAGTTCTACAGGATGGAATTACCATCTAATTTACAACTGCATTTTTGTTCTTTTTGGAAATTGAAAGGCTACCAGTGTACTTGTTCTACTGAGGGTGTAATTCTATATATGATACTAATGTAGTTATTACCAAGTACCCATGCAAATTTAACACTTCAAATTTTAAAAGCACAGTCATATCTAAGCTTGCATTTTTACAGTAACAAGTGACCGTTAGGGAGACCATTTGCCAGTTCTGCACTACGATTAACAGAAATAGTGCATGTGCTGCAGATTCTGATGTATACAGCTCAGGAGTTACATAAAAAGATGTATAGTATCATGGTTACAAGGTGTCAAGAGATTTCTGTGGGTTGCTGGGTACTCCTAGTTTGTCTTTTATTTTTCAATGTGTTATATATTACACATATCATACAATTACTTTCAGTCCCCAAGACTGGCAGGGCTATTTGATCCCATCAGCAGTGACTTGGAAGAAAAGGCAGAGAACAAGACAGTGTCTGCAATGTCTGGTAGTTTTATCACTGTGAAACATGTTCTCAGTACACCCTGAGGTACCTATGAAACAGCATTTGAGTCCATTCTCTATACTTACAAGGTATCAAAGAATACAAGCTTTTCAGTCTTACTAATTATTTTCTATATATAAATCCTGTGCTAAAAATAATACTCCTTGAATAAACTACATATTCTTTCACTTAAAATAGAAATGAAGGCTGTCAAAAAGAAATGCATTATTTACTATCTTTCTGTGGTTTTTAGCACCTAGACTACTAGCCCAAATATCCAAATCAAGCATTATAAAGAATTTTTAAGCTTGGATATAATAACAGATAAAAAAAAATGCCTCAAATTTGATTGGTAATTACAACTTTCTCAGAAACCAAAATAGTAAGTGCAATACATAATGATCTTCACTCTGACTAGATTCCTTTTAAGTTTTCCTGCCTGTTCAGCAAAATTCTAAAATGACTATGTAATTTAGGTCAAAACAAGAACTATGACTGCTAACTGAAAGATCCAAATAATTAAAGTGCTCTCTAGGTAGTAAAAAGTATTTAATCATATTTAGCAATTTCATTTTTCTTATTCAATAAGAACTGAACATCAACCCTGAATGAATATTCAACAGAGAAAAAGAAAACTTGGTGCCATGTACAGTACACACGAGGTGAGTGACTGCAGGTGAGCTGATCTTGACAAGGCTGAGCCTGCAGAACATAGCAGGAACATTACAGTCTTGAACTGTGCTGCTCAGGAAGGCAGCTGCTAGATATCAGTGCTAGATCTTAATTAAATAGAGCTAAAAATTCAGTCTTGGTCTCACTAGCCACACTTTAAGTGGCCAACAATTACCACTCATGGGCGGAGGCTGCCACCACTAGTTGGTGAGATATAAAATATCTCCTTCATCACAGTAAGTTTTATTAAGAATACAGGTTTAAACTTTGGATGACAAAGGGCGAATGTAATGGTGGAAACAATGATCTAGATTACGACAATCACGGGTTTTAGGGGGTGCGGTATGTGGGTGGTGGTGGTGGGAGGGTAAGGTTAAACTATTGAATGGTTCCTGAAGTTATTGCCTCATTCCCTGAAGATGGCCATCACTAATTAAGCTGTGTCCCAGGGTCTCTGGTGGTGTTACAACAGGACCTAATTAAGGAAGCTTGAGCACAGCTGGAGTACAGGAGCACCCACAAGCCAGTGCTCACAGAGTAGTGCTTCTGAGCTCTCTCTACTATTGCTAGAGCAATGTGATGTACACAACCAGCAGTTGCTAGAGCCTTTCAAAAGTTCCGGGTGGGAGTAGGGCAGAATCACTTCATTTAATAGAAAGATTCAGATAAGTTGGTCCTTTAAGGATTAGAATTTTCCTAAGTCAGGAATGTCCATGGACACTGCAGCTCTGGCTTCCAAGTGTCTAAGATCCTTCTGTCACATTTCCATCACAGTTTCTCATTCTGCTACTGACTACATAAATAAGTTAGAAATCTGGTTACTAGATTACAATTGAATTATAGGAGGTCACAATGTGGCCCTCAGAATGGGTTCTGAACCACAAATTAGTTTTACTGGCTCCTGAAAGCTTTTCTTTGACTTGGCTGCTAACATTTTACAATATATATTGAAGTCCAGACCTCCATTCCTCCACACTGACCTTACTGGTGCTTGACTACTGAGGAGTAAATGTCCCTCAGATTGGGCACATTCCCCAGGTCCTGTCACTTGACTGCTCCTCAGTGAGGCTGAGCAGAGGAGCATCGCCAACCTAAACTTACCCTCATGTACCGGGCCCAGATACAAATCTGTTTTTGTGACTTTTTTTTTTAATAGCATTTAAACAATCTGATCAATTATTTCAGCAAAAACTCGTGTAGTCTATGTTGCCGAGATAAGTCCTATTTTGGGGGGCAGTAGAAATGCCCAAGTCATGATAATCATCTTCCTTTACTTTTCCCAAATGACATTACTATTTTGTTGCCACTTTACCTAATTTTAAAGTCCCTTTGAGTAATACACTGAAATCATAACTTTACACAAAATAAAATTCTTACCGCCGCCGCCACCACCACCACCAATATTACCAATTCTAACCAAGTGCTTGATTCTACAGTAAATACTAGTTTAACAATGAGTGAGCACAAATACATAGCTCTTTACAAATAATCTTAGAATTACTGTCTACACATATGAATTTCATTTACAAATAAATACACATTTTCAACACAAGATAGCATACACAGAAGGATGAATGGGGTGGATATAGTGGCACTCGTCTAATCCCAGCACTTAGGAGGCACAGGTAGGTGGATCTCAGTGAGACTGAGGTTAGTTTGGTCTACATAGCTACCTCCAGGTCAGCTGGGGCTACAAGGAGACCCTGCCTCAACCCTCCCCCAACCAAAACCAAAACCAAAAGCATGAATGGCCAACACATGAAAGTTTCAAATGGTATGCTGCTGTCATCACTTGTAACAAATACTTAGAAAAGGTTTAAAAAAAAAAAAGACATAAAATATGGCAAGTAACTGGAAGAGTCCTTGTACATACTTATAGCCATCTCGAATGAAAGTGGCTGCAGGAGGCATGGGCAGTTGTTCAATTTTGGGAGGAATTGCCCATGAAGGCCGAAACAGACAGGCATCAGGTATCTTCAGAGGTAGCAGGCAATGGCTCGGTAACATCTTCAGTGGAGCAAACATAGAGGATCCCACAAAAGGTTGGAAAGGTGGAACTTTGTGCACATATGAAAAGTCCTGTGACAACAACGTGGGGTTGGTGTTAACAAACTAGAACATGTCAGTTATTCAATGCTTCAAAAACATAGCAACATGTTCTCTTATATGATGGATATAAAAACTCTAACGTCAAAATTTGTTTTATTTTTCAAGATTTTACTTTTACATATATGTATGTGTGTACATATGAACTCGTACGTGTGGGTGCCAGCAAAAGCCAGAAGAGAGTGACAAATTTAGAGCTGGAGTTACAGGCAGCTGTGAGCTACCCAATATTAGTGCTGGGCACTGAAATCGACTCTCTGGAGGAACAGCAAGTGCGCTTAACTACTGAGCCATGTCTCCAGTTCCTAATGCCAAAATTTTTAATTAAGCAAAAGGCACTATAATTAATATGCTCAGTGATGCCATGTGTTCTCCAACTTAAATGCTTCCTGGGAACTATGTATCTATGGCACAACCTCTTCCTTTACTTTTCCCAAATGACACTACTATTTTGTTGCTACTTTAGCTAATTTTAAAGTCCCTTTGAGTAATACACTGAAATAATAACTTTACACAAAATAAAATTCTTACCACCACCACCACCAATATTACCAATTCTAACCAAGTGCTTGATTCTACAGTAAATACTAATTTAAAAGAGGTTGTATAGGAACCACTTAGAAGCCATCCTGTCTTTGGGAAGTTAATCAAATAATGATTACCTTTATTTCTTCTGGCTTGGGACTTCCTAATCCATCTTCCACTTCCATTCTGAACTCTGTGAGGTGTGTGGAAACCATAGTGACCATAGGACTCTCCATCATACCCAATGCTGTTACTGTCTCTGAACTTACACCATCTTTATAATTCATCACGGGAGAAAATGCAGGATGTTGTTCCAAAGATGGAGGAGTAGGAAACATCCTTTGCAAGTCTGCAACTGCTAAAAAAAAAAAGATAAAAAGAAAAGTACATTCTTTCAATAGGCAAGACCTCTAAAATAAAATCAATCCTAATACATAGCCAGGGACTGAATTATGTGCTCTGAACAGTGTTAACTGGATAGTCATAAGAGTTGCACAACCAAATATTAAGATATAGGTCATGTGTAGAAATTTATACTGTTCCATTCTCTTCTTAATAGTTTATGATATGGCTTCACATTAATTCAGTGAACAAAGTCAATATAATATTCATTTTTCTTCCAATAATTTGGTCTCTAAAAAGTCAAAGGAGATGAGTTAAGAAATTGGAAGCAATTAGATGGAGCAATCACACTATGAAGAATTCTATCTTTGTTTACAATTGTGTTTGAAATATTACAAAACACAAAAACTGTTTAGAGCCAGGATGGTAGTTTTCATATAGTAGGATTACTTGGTACTGCTCTTTTGAGAAATGACTCCACACTCTTTCTGATTGATATTAAAATAAAACTTTAGAGTTAGGATTAATAATACTACCTACAACGATAATGTATTAGAAATCAATGGAGTAAGGCATGTATTTTAAGAAATATTTAGTGATCAGGGATATAGTTTTGTGATGAGTACATACCAAGTTCGTGTGAGTTCCTAGGTTCAAAGATGGAAGGGAAAACTCAAAATATCCACTTTTCAAACTTTCCAAAGCAATATTATTAATATTAATAATGTAACAACAGAGGCTCATTACAGTTCTGGTTCTTGAAAGTAGTCTATTACCTAATAAAACGCAAACTGTGGCTATACAAGTTGACCACTAGGGGGCACTCTGTGTTTGGAACTGGAGTTTACACTCCTACTGTCTTTCTAGCAACTCCACATTTTAAATAGGGCAGTGACCAGTCAACAGACTAAAATCTGACTTCTGGTTCTTAACCAGGAATTAATAAGTCCTGGTTCTGACTCAAGCTATAACTTCTGGCAGAACTGTATTAAGAAGACAGATCCAGGGAGCTGGGTTCACATTCTCTAGGCAGAGCTCTGCTATGGTTGACACTTCCTCCTTCAGGGTCTTAGTTCCTTCATCTAGCAAGGAAGTCTTTATTTAGATATGGAATTCTTAACAGGACTCCTTGCTTCCCTTTGGGACAAGGGAACTTCCAACAACTTCAGTATATGGAGGCAGAAAAAAGGGAAAGAACCTCTGGATTTGATCATTTTTATCACATTTCCTAGTAAAAGAATTATATGGTCCTAAGTCATTTACTATCTCTTGGCCTCAACTGTTCTCTGTCAAGCAAGAAGAAGGGATGGGAGGACATTAGGTCTCAACTTTCACTTCTGTAAGAGACCCTTTATTTCTACTTGTTGTAGGTCTATAGTAGGATTTGCCCAAGATTTCTTTAGGCAAAATGGTGTCTGCTACAGTGAAGAAAAAGAATTAAGGCCCTGAAGCTCATGTTCAAGGAACTTCCTTGCTATGACAACATTCTATCCACAAGGAACTAAATAATTCCTAGAACTTGGGAGAGAAGCTAACTACTTGAGAAATCATATTCAACTTAGAATTTCTATGAGAAATGATCTCCAACCAAATCAATGTATTTTCTTTAAAATAAAGAGGAATGGGCTGCACAGATAGCTCAGTGCTTAAAAGCTCTTGCAGAGGACCCAGGTTCGGATCCCAGCATCCACATGGCAACTAACAACTGTCTGTAATGCCAGTTCCAGGGGAATCTACTGCCCTCTTCTGACCTCTGTGGCCATTGCAAGACACAGGTGCATTCACAAACATGCAGGCAATACACTCATATACATAAAAACAATCAAATATTTTTAAGTAAAAAAATAAATAAAGAAGAAGACTAATGCAGAGTTAAGTTTGACTTGAGAAATGCACTCACTGATTTTCCCCTTTCCCAGGCAAAGAGCAGCCCCTACAAAACCTTAATATGACATCAACGTCTAATTCATTTAGAGTCAAGATAGTAAGCTTATACAGCTTTATTTTCAGACTATGGTAAAAGAATTTACCAAAAAAATGGCTCTATAAAAGGATGCGCTATTTGGGCAGAGGTAAGGGATCAACAGAAAGAGAAAAGGAGAGATAGGAAGAGCTGTGAAGGAGAAAGATGAATAGGGAAAAATAAAATGATGTGTATATGAAAATGCCATTATGGAGCCGATTACTTTGTATGCTACAAAGTATTAACTACATAAATAAACACCATTCTTAATTCAGTTTTTAAATTTCCTGTAAGAAATGTAATACATGTATACATACATGCTTCTACCTACCCAATTAATTCTACCTAACAAAGCTACATGTCTATGTTTTAAAGACGTGGTCACCCTACTAATTTTTATAAAACGTAAGATACAGCACACCAAAACAGATGGAATTTTACCTGCCACAGGTCCTCTTTACAAAGTGGTCCTCAGCTTTTATATTAGCAGATAATGTTAAGGAAGACTTTCAACCTCTCTACCTTCAATTCTCATCCATACGAAGATACTAACATCTACCTCACACTATGCATATTAGATGAGATAACGCAAGCACAGAAGTGAGTATCTCACCATGTACATCTAAACATACAGTAAGTGATAAAATTCAGCACAATGGAGTTTAACCTCCCAATTAAGGTTTGACTGGAAAAAGATGAAAATACTGTTCAATTACAGGGGCTCTCAATAGCTGACCCTAAATGAATTGAGATACAAAATGGAACAGGCTTTAGAGTGTGTGAAGCAGAAAGTAGAGACCCTGAGAAAAACGAATGATGCCCTTCCAAAACATGGTTTGCTAGAACAACTCTGTTGCCAGAAAATGGTTGAAGTAAGGGAAGACAGCTGGAGAAATGACTAGAGGGGGCTATCTGCCCAGCCAGTCTTGTCCTGTCCTCCACTACCCCCAGTCCACCCACGGGCTTCTTTCTCAGGATCCTTCTACCTCAGAGCAAGAACAGCAGCCCATATCCATGTATTAGGCAAAATGGTGAAGAAAAAGACTAAAATTGATGGTCTCTTAGAGTCTAAAAAGAGCAAACTCAAAAACCAAACACCTTCATTTTTGCCTTTTCTAAGATTCCATCTTCAAAAAGATGAAGTTTCAAAGAAATTCACAGGTAAGTGGTTTGTTTTAGAGTACTGATCTTTCATTGTTACATACACAAATTAATAATTATGGATCTATTTTTTCAGTCAGTATCCACAAGCCACAATTGTATAGTGAGCATTTAGAACAGAGCTGGACCAAAGTGAGATGAGTTGCATGTATAAAACACACATCAATTTTAAAGAGTATTATCAAAAGTAAGCAATAACCTTTCATAGTCGGTTACATGTAAAAATGGCATTTTGGATACATTAGGCTCAATAGAAATTTGTTTAGAAAATTAATTTCATGAGGTCTTATAAATTTTTTAATATAGCTATTAAATTTTAAATAACATGTGTGGCTATCACTGTATCTCACTTTGAATCCTACTGGACACTGATGTTGCAAATACTACATTTCATAACACACTTGTTTTCCCACCTCTTATGTCCAGTAAAGCTAAGTAGAGATGAAAACTTCATGCCAATCTATTTCCATTATCATTTCCGAGAAAGAAACATTGTGTGTGTCTACGAACCACTCTCCACAAACACATACACTCTCCACCCCCCGAGTACACACATACTTTATTTGGATCTTTCTGGTTCTATTATTTGGTACTGTGTTATATTTGATTTTTTGTTTGTTTGTTTGTTTTTCTGAGACAGGGTCTCTCTGTGGCATCAGCTGGCCTAGAACTCACTATGTAGACCAGGTTTGCCTTGACCTCACAGGTATCTGCCTGCCCCTCTCTACCTCCTGAGTGTTAGGATTAAAGGTGTGTGCCACTATGCATAGCTCTGTACTAAATTTCAACCAATTTTTACAACATGTACTTTATCATCAAATTTTAAATAGGTCCTTCCTGAAATAATTCTTGTGAATAAAAAATGAAACAGTGCACACAGTCCAATTCATTGGGCTGGGACAACAGAAGGATGTCTCTAAGTGGACAGCCCTAGTAAGTCTTCAGGCACTATAATGTCTCCCACTGCTACATACCACTTTCTGTCAAGAAATGGAAAGAATAATCTAATTCTCTCACCTAATATACCCCATATTTATTTGTCTCTTTAATCTTAAATTTCATGTTTGTAAAATTCAAAAGTGCAGAGCAATGAAAAAAAGAAAAATGTTTAATTAAAAAAACTACAGCAACTGCCTGCCTATCATTACTCATCTCTATCCATGTCATGCTGGAGAAAGCTTTGTGTAGTTTAAAAATCTTGGCTCAACTAAAACTGTCAAAATCCAATCTCTATATGCTTCCCACCTTCTACATTTGAGTAAATCAGCACTACACTTATAGGTTCATAAAGCTTTTTGACCCATTTTTATGACATGGTGATTTTCCCCCTCGATTTATTCTCATTAACAGCTGAAGTTAAGAAGAAGGTATTAAAGAATGATTTGCAATGGATTATGTCTCTACTTGGAAGTCTCTGCAGAGAGCCACCTCAACCTCAACTTCTGTCCTATCGAATCTTGAGGTCTCTTAAGGTCAAAACTATACAAGGAGTTCTCTGTTCTTATCAGGATATGTTATAAAGTCAGTTACTTCAAAAAGAAACATGAAATCTTGAAGATAAATATCCATAATCCTTGCATCAATTAAATTTAGGAAAATTGAATTTAAAATAAAGTGTAATTTCTT
Organism: Eospalax fontanierii; assembly: GCA_035773235.1. Taxonomy (NCBI): domain Eukaryota; kingdom Metazoa; phylum Chordata; class Mammalia; order Rodentia; family Spalacidae; genus Eospalax; species Eospalax fontanierii. The sequence continues at coordinate 77,236,342 of CM069529.1, read as the reverse complement.
AATGGGATATCAATGAAAATAAGGTGTGCAGCACCTGACCTACAAGAAAAATTACTAGAAAAACAAACCCCCCAAACATTTTTTCCTACATTGTAAACTATAGGTCAATACTTAGTTTGAAAACAAAAGAATATGAATTCAAATTAACATTGTCTCTATATGTGATTAGCTGCCTGCCACCTCAGAAATGCTAACTTATACAAGTTTAAGTTCATAGTTAGAAATCTATCAAAAGGAAAAACAGGAGAAGAGTTCCCAAGACAGCACCACTGAGTACAGCAGCATGAAGAGGAAGTCACAGGCAGTGGGCAGCAGCCCAGCTGACTCCTCCACATACTTGGTGGGTAAGGAGCAGCAGCTCTTCCATCTTTCCCGAGAGGTCGGTCTTCAGTCCCAACAGCCGGCGTTTTGGATGAGCGCAGTGCAGGGGATACAGCCTGAGAACAGAGTTTGTATTATTAGAACACAGCCAGGGCAGCAGTCCGACATTCTGAAGTGTATGCCTGCTGACATTTAAAGATAAGGAAAAGCGCTGTTTCATATAGCATTCACCAGATGAACTAGAACTGCCAGACAATGAAACAAAGAGATGCTCACAAGTTCCTCCTAAGAGAAACTGAGTCTCTTTTCTTGGGCCTGGAAGGGACAGACTGTGCCATCAGAGTTGAGCATGCAGGCCCTCGGCAACACTGCCCTCCTGGGTCATCATAAGTGTATGTTTCATGAACATGGTGATCACATGATGGCAGTGCTTCTAGTAGTAAGTGACAACTGGCCTGGCTTTGCTTGGAAGGAAGCAATTAAAATAGATGACTCCATGCTTTCCAAAACCATTCGTTTTACCTTTCTACCACAACAAATTTGTGCCTTCTCTTCCTATTCTGAGAGTTAACATTTATCTTCACAAAAAGCTACATTTTATAACAATCTTGAAATAGATACTCTGATCAATATTCAAAACAAATCAATTCCTTTAACAGGTAAGATTACTTTTAAGAACTCAAATTAGGGAGCTTAAGAGATGGCTAAGTGGTTAAAAAGCACTGGCTGCTATTGCAGAGGACCTGGGTTCAATTCTCAGCACTCACAAGGTGAGTGACAGCCGGACATAATTCCAGATCCATGGGAATCTGACACTCACTTCTGTCCTCTGTGGGCACTGAACGACATGGGTGCACTTACACACATGTAGACGACACACTCATACACATACATACATACATAAATAAATAAATAACATGGGTTTAAAAAAAGAAGTCAAATGAATTAGTCACAAAATAAAGTACATACAATTAGATAAAGTAAAAAAAATTTTATAAGCATAATGACTTTTGTTTATTAAACAGTCTCCCAACTCCACTTACTAGTAAACTACTCATGTCATTAAACACTAAGAGCACACATCAAAGAAATTCTCATTTCAAAGAAATGAAAATTCAACTAAATCATTCAATCTCTTTTGTATTTAATATTACTTAAAATATATTCTTAAAACTTAACCACTTCTTCATTAAGCCCAACACTAACATAATTTATACATGGAATAAAGTCAAGGGTCCAAAATAGACAAGTCATTAATAGTTTAATGGTGTAATAGCACAAGCCAATTCATAGTAAGTCTCTCTCTCTCTCTCTCTCTCTCTCTCTCTCTCTCTCTCTCTCTCTCTCTCCCTGCCTTCTCCCTGCTCTCTTTTTACTTCTTTGAATTTGACTCATTTTCTTTCTAACTTTATTCTCATCATCATCACCCACAACATTAATTTGGTGCTCTAGATCCTTAACACCACTCCTAGTTAGTGTTTGGCTTCCAAGAAATAAGCAAGTTCAAAGGGGACCTCCAATGCCTACATCAGCAATAAAAACATGTCATGTCCTTTCTTTTGAGTACCTTCAGCTAAAATTCGGATCCTTGTGCTACCAAACAAAATACCTTGTAGGATGCTTGTTTTCTAAAGACCAGATTTTTTTCAAAAGCTCACATTTCTACTAGTGCCACATTCAGTAGCCTTCAGAGATAAATTACTAGTAGAGTTTCGATGAGGTCCAACACCCTAAGCCTGGCCACAATCCTCCTGAGTTAAGCCCCATCTCTTTCTGAGCACCATGAAGAAGCAGATTAGCAGGCTACTCGCTAGCCCTGCATGCTTCTCTGCTTTTCTCTTGATGTACAATCAGGGCTCATTCTACACTAAAAGTAACACCACTCCCCACTTCTCACTGACCCCAGTCTCTCCACATCAAGTCAAATCCATTCTTCAAGGCCATTATGATCTCAGCATCATCTAAGTACTTACAACACTAGTAGTATATAAGAACTGTTAATTAGCTGCGTTTTATTTAAAGTTAGAAGGGGCTCTTGAAGTCTGATCCCTACTTAACCTTTACCTCTTAATTTAAACACTGTTGCCACTCTACTTGAATGTTCAGCATTCTTAGATTCTGTTCTGCAAGTGAACTCTTAACAACAGATACTTTATTTATATGCTGTTTGAAGTTTGTGGTGTTTCCAGTATAAAGGCAGAAATTTAAATAAGTATGTAACTCTGAGGATTGTTTCAGTCATCTGCCACAAAGAAACTGATCATCAAATTGTTTAAAACATTACATGACATGAATTGATAGACAGGGAGGAAGATTAAGCCAATAAATGACAAAGGTAAACTAATAAACTGAGATATCTGGAAAGAAAGCCTGCCTTATTCACCTACAGCTCTTCGAGAAACAGCAGGTACCCATGTTTGCACAAAGATACAAAGACTGAGAGAACAAGAACAAATTTCCTGATTCTTAGTGCAGGTGACTCCTAAAGAATCATAATTCTTTCTCTGTCACTGTGACACACTATTTCCGAGTCACAGCACTGCAGCCCTAAGGAGCCTAGAGAACATGTGCATCTCCCAAAATGTGCACTAACCTCTTATCTGTTAGATGAATAAAACATTGTAGACATATTTGAAAAATGTCACCCAAAGATACATATTTCCAAGGGTGTCATAGAATTTAGAACAATTTATTAAAGCAATTGTGAGAGATTTTAATATTTCCAAGTAGAATAAATCTGATGTAAAACAAACTAAAAGTGTCAACAAATAGAAATCAAGGTGTTAAATGCTACAGAAATAACCTTTTGAATCTTTTCAAAGTACAGAAATATGTTTAAATACTTTTTTATTATTTTTATGTGTCTCGAGTATATTGCCTGTATGGATGTAAGTGCACCTGTATTGTGCAGTGCCCACGGAAGTAAGAAGAGGGTGTCGGACTCCCTAGAACTGGAGTTATGGATGATGTTAGCTGCCACGTGGGTGTTAGGAATCAAACCCCGGTGCTCTGTTAGAGCAACCAGTTCTCTTAACCACTGAGTCATTCCTCCAGCCCCAGAAACATTTCTGAAGGACATTCAGAATCTAAAATATGAGCCTTCACATTCAGCAGATCAAACCAGAAAAAAAACCTGAAATGCAGTCCACCTGACTTGTATCTACGGCAGACTCACCCCAAGTTCGTCATCATCAGAATTATCAAAGATGTTGTCTAGGTCATGCAGGGAAGGTGCCAAATCTGTCACCTGCGTAAGGCTACTGGAGCCAGCTCTGCCAGCAGCATTATCCTGCCGGACATCTACAGAAAAGGAGCAAAAGACAACAAATAAGTGGGTTCTTCAAGGCAGAGGGAAAGAAGAAAGGTCAAGGACATGGATCTCAATGAACAGGATCTGGCCAGGAATTTTCTCCCAATGGTTACTTAAATTGAGAAACAACTATTTCCAAATATGTTTATCAGTTTTGAAAGGAACTGAAAAACAAGCTATGAAGAACATTTAAGCTGAAATCAAGTTACTGCTACAGTAATAAGAATATATGTACTTTTTTGGGGGGTGGGAGAATCTTTTTGAGACAGGGTCTCCCTGTAGCCCCAGACGGCCTGGAACCTGCTATGTAGATCAGGCTGGCCTTGAACTCACAGAGATCCCCCTGCCTCTGCCTCCCAAGTAAGAACATAATTTTAAATCGAGATGCATCTCCTTTGCATTTTACTTTAGCAACAATCCAAGTGAGTCAAATAATCATTGTACACACCTGTTTTAGTAGCAGAACTGAAAATAGACATGGCATTTTTCCCATCAGGCACCGGCGTGGAATGACCTGGTGTAGTGACATCCTTGGTACCAAATCCATCCTCTGACTGTGTAATAAATTCAGCCAAACAAAACACATGAACACCAACCCAAAGTGTGGAATATGAGGGAGAACACAAAGAATTAGCGCGTTGAATGGAACTTATTATGAGCACAGTATGATAAACCATGGTCTATGCAACCAAAGGAAATCAAAGACATGTCCTTGCTCTGAATTTACACAGAACCAAGAACTCCCCCACTTTCCCTTCAATCCTCTGGGGTATTCTGAATGAATCAGTGTTAATTCTTAAATGGTACTGGTGGCAAGCACATGATTACAGACCTGCCATGGTGTTAAAAGCTGCCTTTAGTAATGTGATAGACGTTGAGTTATAAATAGAGCCTTCTGGATCTTCACAGATCTCCGTACAGTGTAAAGGAATCTAAAAAACTTTACCCTCACCACTAGTGGCCTTTTTCAACTGCTATACTTCCTCTGATGGCTCTCCAGAATACCTCTTTAAATGGCCCAGTATTTTAGAATGCCTTAAAATTTAAGGTTAAAGACAGCAGGCACACCCAGTACTCACTTTTATGTTAATGGAACTAGTCAAATTAATACTGAAATCTCAGGATAGTGTTGGTATTAATTCAGAGAGCAGATAGGCACAGCGCTCGGCACAGTAAACAGAAGCGCTTAATCGAGAGATGTTGCACTGAGTATTTTAAGTATTTTGGAAAATATTTTAAAAGAAATAAACAGGGAGCATAGGCCAACAATAATTAGCATATGAGAGAAAACATGCACTGTACAAGCTACAGCCTGGGAAGTATGCAGCTTCCTTTATGCTCGGCTGACTTTGGAACAAGGTGAGCCATGACATAGAAAGGAGCAATAGGCTGTTTGCTAAGACAGTACCAAGAGCATGAACATGAGGGCAGAGCAATCAGGCAAGGCTTCCTCACACATTCTGCCTCAAGTCTTCCCACACATGTGACACTGACATAGAATCCTGTGCGGGCGGGTTCAGTGTTCAGTGGTACCTTATTCTTTTTCAGTGACTCCTTCTCTGTTCCTTGTTTGCATTTCTTATTTGCTGTGAAGATGTATTTTATATCACCGTCCTCAAAGGTATAGGGGTCATTGACTTCTCCCAAATTGTCTCCAGGTTGTTGTGACAGTGGCAATGGATCGAGGAAGTGGAGTGGCTGCATCTGGGGCTGCTTGTCTTGCCAGACTTTAAACCGTTTGTTAGGCTGTGCTAAGAGTCTGAAAGGTGAAACAAGTGACAATCTTTGTCACATAAGATAAAATAGATTTTTTTTTCAAAGCAGTAGTCGTACATTTAAAACCTTCTAAACATTTGTTTACTTTGTCTGTGTGCAATGCAGAGGTCAAAGGAGAACTGGAGGAAATCAGTTTTTTCTTTCACCATATGAATTTCAAGGCTCAAACTCAGATCATCAGGCTTAGAAGCAATTGTCCTTACTTGCTGAGCCATCTTGCCAGCCCAGTATTAATGATTTAAATGAAAATTTATATTCTCCAGTAAACTTAGTAGGTTTTTCATCTCTGATTCCATAGATGATACTTAAAAACACAGGTTATCAAGATAGACTGCCTCGGTTCAAATTCTCCATATCACTTATTAACAGCACAACTGTAGTTTTTAAGTCAAATTATACAAACTAGCATAATGATGTCTACAGTGAAGATTAAATGAGATAACCTCTATTTAGAATAATGGGTATCTCAAAAGCACCCAAATATAAAAATATTCCTCTTAGACACACGGCACAGGTAAATGTATGCAAAGACTTCCTCAAAAGTGTCCTCATACAAGATAGCAACATGGAAGGTCTCAAGAAGTGGTATTCTTAACTAATAAACAGTAACCCCCAATAAATGAATATACACTGAGTGTCCTAAGAAGCCACAGAAAGGCCTTTACATGCCACTATATTTAACTAATGGCATATTACTAAAGGCTCTTGAAGCACAGTCTTACTTTTAAATATTTCCTATGTGCAGGGTCTAGAATAGAAAAGAAAGGCCTCATTGCATTTTGTCACTGAAGGTTTAGGAGAGTTAGGGAGAGAGCAGGAGGGGAAAGAAAGAGAGCAAGCAAGAGATACTCTTTTGGGCCCCCAAAAGTTCTACTGTAGAGCAGTAACTTTACCTTTGCAGTGCAGTGCTCTCTGAGTTCAAGTCCATTTTGGCATCACATTTCTCTCCCTGGAGCTCTGGAGGCCTGAACTCAGCATCTTCACTGGGTGGGAGACGAAAACTGTGCCACCATTTATCTGATGACTCTGGGTTTGAGGGCCTAATTCCACTATATAAGGCTGTCTCACTGACCTCTGCCATCAAAGGCAGTCTTTGGCCTACAAGCACAGTTCTGTCATCCAGAGTGGACAGCTGCTGAAGTTCTAGCCCGTTCCCATAGAGGGATGGATTCACAGGAACAGAAGGTGGGTCCAAACTCTCTGTTTCCTGACCTCGTGGCTGAGGGCTGAGTGTTGGTGGCAAAGGGGAAATAGGGGAATGCGGTGAATCCATAGGATTCAGATTTTGCTTGCTTGTATTTCTGGAAGGCACGGCCATTTGTTTATCATACTTCCGACTGCTAGACACCTCCAAGGAGGAGTCCATCCCTGCAAGCCCTAGCTTCTGTCCAGGAGCATCTTGTTCCATACATAATTCTTCGGCCACAGAAGGCCTATGGTGAAATGGTATTAAGGGTCTCTTTTGCAACTTGTCTCCTTTTTCTTGTCTTTCTGTTGTTTTGTGCTTAGAAGAAGCAGGAGGTGGTAAGGATGAAGATGATGATGGTCCTGCACTGAACCCTGGTTGAGATATTGTAGGAGGTCGACTGGGTCCTACTGTACAACGTTTTAAAAGTTTATGCCTGAAATGAGAATTAAAATGAAGTCAATACCCAGGTACAAAGAACTACCTCACTGTAATATACAAAAGTGCCTCAGACACGGCAGAGCAGGCACACACTGAATGACTAACACACCTGAAAAGCCTCCACATTCTAGTTATGCTTATAATGCCTAAAATTTACAAATGTTTCATAGAAGGTGAAGAGTCAGTCACATACAAGGTCAAGCAGACAAAAGGTAGATTTAATGAGAAACATGAATATCCTGCTAATCCCATTTTGCTAATGAGGTGAGAACTTCAGACAACAAACTCTTATCTTAAAACCTTACAAGACTGAGTGCCCAGTAAAGCAAAATATTTCCATTTTTATTTTACAACTCTTAATACACAATGGTTTATGTGACTTATAGTGTTGTAAATTACTCTGTCCTATCCTCCTGAGTGTGAAACTAAGATAAAGATTCAATCATAAGATCACTTAATAGGATAAATATACTAAAAACTTACCTGTTACCATAGTCAGAAAAGAAGAGACATGAGACAACGTTGAATCTTACAGACCAAAGTTAAAATAGAACAAAAGTTGTGAGGGAGGACATCTACCAAAAAATAACCCCATCTCCTCTCAGCAAGAACACTACATCTGCCCATGCTCCCTAGAAAGGGAGAAAGGCCAGTAAAGGTCCACTAGATGATACCATGGTTTAATCTGTGCAAAAAAAGTTATAGAGCAGGTCAGCCAGTTCTTCCCAATATATAAATCATTCCTAGGGAAAACTTGTGAGCTCTCCGGTGTAGCATTAACTCTCTGAGGCCACTTGGGTGGCATTAAATTACTGCTGCATTGCACTAAATGATGCTCTAGTGGGCAGTAAAACGGATTTGTGTGGCATAATGGAATGGTTTAGTGGGACAGTAGGATAGCTGCCCTGCTCCATTCGGCCATTAAATAGTGAGAGGAGCCATTCCATAACCAGTTCGGTAATCTTGCAGCAGGTAATCTGAAAATGCTCTGGCTAAACTCTTTGTACTCTAAAAATAAAATAAAATTCCTGGCTTTGAAGGTTTGGTAAACATAAGGCTATGAAAAGTACAACCAAAGCTGTATTTTAAGCATCAAAAGCACCATCCCAAAGTAGCATCTTATCAAATAGGTCTTAGTTGTGTCATTAAAAATCTTCTACATATAGACAGTTTTGAGTTTTCTCAGAGAGGTTTAACTGGTTTAATTGTACTACTCTTCTGGCAATATCTTTATGCAGAGTCTTCAATAAAAGGATTTCTGTAAAGTATATAAGGTCATAAAGCTGGGCTCTTTCAAATTGTATCAAAGGACTCTGCTCTACTGCAAAATGTTTAGAATCAGGACTGTGTCCTGAACTGAGAAACCAATGTGGCACCATGAGTACCAAAGGAGTCTGTCTGTCTGGGGCAGACCAAAGAAGAGCCTTAGAGGGATCCTTGGTCACTGGGCGGTGGTGGGTGCTAGAACGAAACGTAAGGGAGAGCCAGATAATTCAAGAAAATGTGGTGAGAAAAAGAGGAAAAAGTGGTAATAGCCGTCTCAGAGCAAGTCACTGTGAAATGCAGTGACAAAACTAGATCCAGAAAGAAGAAAAATAAGAAATTAAGCTTCTAGGCTAAGAAGGAAAAACTAGTAAAAATATCTCAGCAGAGAAGGTGGTTTATGGAGAAACAGACATGTTAATGTGAAGAACTTCATTCTTTTGCAGTGCTGGGGATTAGACCCCTGGCCTTGTGTAAAATAGAAAAAGTATTCTACCACATCCTCAACCCAATGACACTTTTCTTTTTTAATTACCTAATTTATTTTTATTTTTTATGTATGAGTATTTTGCCTGCATGTATAGAACTGCACCCATATTATACAATGCCCACTAAGGCCAGAAGCAGGCATCAGAGCCCCTAGAACTGGAGTTAAGGATGGTTGTTAGTTGCCATGTGGGTGCTGGGAATCAAACCTGGGTCCTCTGCACAAGCAGCAAGTGCTCTTATCTGCTGAGCCTTTTCTCCAGCTCCCCTTCCCTCTAAAGATACTTCTCAAAGGCACTCTAAGCATTCAGGACTAAAGCACACATGAGAAATGAAGTCTGGAGATATAGGTCTGCAGAAATGGAATGACAGTCTGGTATGCACATCACTATTAGAAAGTGCACAGGCAGAAGAATTTGGCAAGGAACTAGAGCAGTCTTTCCAGAGTACAAAAAATAAAGCATCACTTATTTACTTATTACTTACACTAAAAGTGTGCACATAATAATTCAAAGCAGCAAATAAAAAATGAGATATTAATCAGTGAAAATTTGTCTAAGTGAAAATTTAGATTACAGAAAAGATCAGGGGAAAAAAGGGCCCAGGTTTAAAACCCTATAGTTTATATACCATGTAATTGCTAAAGGTGGAGCATAACTCAGCTGGGTGCTGCCTACAAATTCAGAAAATAATGGAATACTCCACCCCATACCCCACCCCTAGTTTCACAACAGCTAAGAGACAAAAAACAAAACAAACAAACAAACAAAAACCAGGTATTCAGCTATTTCAAATCACACCCATCCGAAGACTGTAGGGAAATCCTCACAAGGTCAGAGAGGAGACACTGAATGAGCAAACAACTTCTTCTAAAATGCCTTCCTATTTTCAGTAGTGAGTGTGATTATGCTGAAAGTTAACTTCTCAACAAGAGACTGCCCATCAAGGTGAAGCTGGATAAGAGAAAAAAACCACAAGAAGCTGAGGAGACAGGAAAAGGGGACTAACCCTACTCCATCACTGCATGAATGAAAAGGGGTCTCACCTTCTACTCTACTCATTAACAATCATATTAAAAGCTCCCAACCTGAAAATGAATGGTCATTTTCTGAATATACCCATCTCAAGTGTACTTCCTAGAAGAACTGAACAGTGTCAAACTGGAAAAATCTATGCTTTAGATGAAGTAAAAAAAAAAAAAATCAAGGCATATTCTAACCATCAATTGGACTGGGACACGAAGTTTATATTCCCTTAAAAATGTTAAGAATCCTACTAAAGATCAATAGCAGTAGGATTCCTTTCTATCACAATTATTAATGAGTCATTAAGATGCAAAAATTTTTCTGTAGAAAACAATTTGGGGCTGTATCCAAATATCTTAATGAATCAGCAATCAAGGCACCATGACTACTGTAACTGTGGCCTTAGCAGGGGTCACCAAATATCTCTATCGGTTATCAGAAAAACATTACTACTATCAATAACAAAATTTACCTAAAAAGTCTACTTAATCAAAATTCTATTGACTTCCGCCAACCTGTTTTCAACAATAAACTGAATCCTGACAATAAAATGGCATCATGTGCATATTAGAAAAGACTGATTCTCTTCTGCCCTACTGGAGAAGAAGATGTAAAACACGAGACAGGGAAGAAGCAGTCTGTGAGACCAGGAGATGAGCCAAAAGAATCAACTGCCACTCTATGGTCTGTGTGCCTTTTAAAAACCCACCTGGAACAAGAACAGCTGACTCTTTGGGTTGGATCCACAAAATCCCAAGTAGCAGGATTGCTAGCAGGCTCTTCTTCGAGAGTTGGAGTTGACATTTGGCTCCTCCTAAAAAGGTTAAAAATGTGACTTCTGTACAAATGTGAGAAAAAAAAATTATTCCTCTACAGAGAAAAATGCTTTTTACAAAGGCTTGAGTGCACTGAACATGATAATGGAATCCTGCTGATAAATCAGTTCAGAACAACTAAAAACACCGAAGCAGGATTTAAATATCCCTATTTAAGTTTATCTTATATTTGAACACAGATGGTATATACAGCAATTAAACAGTATCAGATATCATTAGTTCTTGCTTATTTTTAAATAGTCACCTATGTCAAGCACATACAAGACCTCCGGGTTTGAATCCTAGTACTTCATGCTTGCACACCCATACAATACAAAAATCACTTACGTATTCTAGCATTCTTAATGTGAACAAAAAAGACAAAAATAAAAATATTCCCTATATGTCATTCATAATGCAGCAAAATGTATACCTCTATTGTTACCCAATGAAAATCAGAAGACAAGACAGCTCATAATGCCAAGTTTCTCAATGGTGCTTCTGTAGAAGTTTCTCTTGCACCATACCCTTTCCTACCTTCTTGGGTGTCTAACTTCCCTGTTCTGTACTAGTAAGAAATTGCTATGGTCTGTTACAGACAGTGGAACTGTAAGGTTGGTTTTCATTAACAACAAAGATGGTACGTTAATGAAAAAGAAACACTAACTTGGAAATTATTAAGGCATTGCAGGTAAGTGAAAACATTTGTGCCAAGTATTCTAACAGAAAATCAGTTCTAAATGATTGGAGATAGTTTTTATATTCTAGAATATATGATTTTCTACTGAAATTATTTTAGATTTTGTCTACTACACTTTCAGCAGCCCATTCCAGAATCAATTCATTGAGAAATCGGTATTTATTATAAATTTGCTAAGACCAAAGGACAGGTCTTAAATCTATATATAGAATTTTATTTGCTATTTTAAAAAGATTCATTTATAATTATGTTTATGTGTCTGTGTACATAAATGCAGGTGGCCCAGAACCCAGGAAAAGGGTATTAGATTCCCTAGAGCTGGAGTTACAAGTGACTATAAGCTGCCCCACATGGGTGCTGGGAACCTTACACAGGTCCTCTGCAAGAGTAGCAAATGATCTTAACAACTGAGCCAACTCTCCAGCCCTATATATAAAATTTTGAATAGGAGACTCATTAGAAGCATTTAATTTCCTTTGAAATGATTAGTTATTAGCAGTAATCAACAAGAATATCCGTATCCTTTGTGTTCCAGAAAATGAAGACTCTTTTACTAGCATCAATCAAGAAAATGGGCATAAAATCCATATTAAACAGTGCTATGCTCACATAAATCTTTATAAGCTGGAACCCATTTATTGACTATTGTTTGTTATCAACATTAGAGAATTACAGTAATCACCAGAAGTCACTTCTTGGAATCAATTCTTTCTTCCCCCAAAACAAGTTAAATAAAGCAGGCAGAAGTGAACAGAAAAGAAGGAAGGAGGGTAGAAGAGAAAACACAGTTTCCTCAAATCAACAAGTAGAAAAAAGAGCAGTTAATCTTAATGGAGCCTCTAAATGTCATGGTCAGGTGTGCACTGTCAATTAAAACACAAGGTCAACGTATAACAATAACTGTTTAAGAAGTTTGTTTCCCTCATTGGGAAACATTCCTAATTATGTACACAAAGCAAAGTCCAACCCACTGACTGCTACCCTGATAATCAGGGCAAACTCTGAGCCATCCCTGCTCACAAGGTCACCATTCCAATCTTTAAATGATGAGGAACTTGATTTTTTTCCCACAATATCAAATCCAGTAAATGTCTTGATTTTTTAATGTCTTTGTCTTGAATTGTATTCTATTGAGTTTAAGATCACAAAATAAAAATCTGAAGATTCTCACGTTTGATCACACAGTAGTATGAAGGGATTGACCCTCTTTATGCTGCAATCAAGGAGACTGTTACCAAACTAAGGTCTAGACGACATACTTAGACTGGGTTCTGTTGAGGATGCATTCCTTCCAGACTCGATGGACCATATGATTGTGGAGTTTTGGAGGAATCTTCCCCGATCTCTTTGGACTGTGCATAGCTATCATTCCCCCATCTTGGGAACCTGGGTGACTGGCAGCACTCTGCACACCTCCACTATCACCTGGAAACAAAGATGATTTAGAAAATGTCCCTTGGTAGATAAACTACTGCATTTCAAATACTGAAACTCACATTAATGAAGCTTTATCCCCTGGCCCCTGACAATAACACTATCTGCAGGTAGGAGTAAAATTTGTGTCTGATGCATACAACTAACCAACCAACACTAACTTGCCTAGTGCTGTATGATTCTGTGTGCTCTCTCTAAAGCAGCTGATATGATCAACATGTACACATGCACCAGGGGAGATACATACAAAGCTATTCTCATCCCACATGTTTTGGATACAACTTAGAAAGAATGGCTCATCATTTTAGTAATAAAATGCAAACACTCAGTACTTATCTTGAGTTTTTTGAAGTAAAACACAACAAATATGCTTCAAGGCAAAACAAAGCAGCAAAGAAAGCTTTATGCTTGTTTAGCTAAGTGGTTGTATAACAAAAACACACAGTGCCCAGGAAAGACAAAGAATTTAATAGCACAAAGCTTTTTACAAGGTCAAACTTCAAACTAGTGTGTAGAACTGTCCGTCTTATTTCTGACAATAGTTACAAAAGCTTAGTACAGAAATTCTGAAAAGGTTGTCCTGACATTTATGTCAGAGGATTAAAACCTCAGTGGCTTCTCATAAATTAATCCACTTAGTTTTTCCATCTCTAGTGGAATAGGTAAGCCATTTCTTTTGACTATACACTATAGTAATACTGCTGCAGATCTTACTACTCCTATTTCATACAAGACAAATGCTAAAGTCAATTTCCATTCACTTCAATTACTTTCACCTGTTTGATTTAATAAATATATTGTGGGGTTTGTTCTTAATAGAACAAAGGTGCAAAAAAAATCTTGATCAAGAGTCAATTTAAGCATGCAGGAAAATCTGCACTCTTAGCTGAAAAGTATTTGAAGAGTCCTTATAACACAAAATGCTCTCCATGTTGATGCACCACAACCATCATTCCTCAGGATGAGTAACCCTATCCATTTAAAAGCAAAGCAAAACAAAACAAACCCAAACAACAGAATGCTTATATTTTAAAGAAGCCTTCTTGCTCCCAGAAAGTACGAGCATTATAGATGAGACAAACAAAGGAGACAGGAGAGCTGGTCTTCCATTGCTACCTTGTATTTTAACAGATTTCTGACTTGGTTCACCATGCAAAATAATTCAATTTTACAAATGGTTTTCAAGGACCCATCAAAAAAATTAAGTAAATATCCAAGTACATAACAAGACTAGTTTACCCCAAACATCTTAGGCAGTAAATATCTATGGCATCTAAGGGAATAATCTGTGGCCCCAAAAGAAGGTTGGGGGAAAACAAGTCACATGCTTGTGATGAAGGTTGGAGTAGTGATTTTCAGGAGCATTTAACTGATTAAAGTAACATGTGGTGGCTATCTTACATTGAATCAAGTAAGCTGTTAGATGCACACTGAAAGTTGTGATCTCTGACTACCTCCATACATCGAGCATAAGAGGTAAGGAAGACACACCTTTCCAGGAAAGTATGACTGACCTTACCAAAACTGTTTGGCCCGTCTAGATCCCCTGCTAATTTAGGAGTTCTTAGCTACTAAATCTAGGGAAACATGCCAATCTTCAATGGTGGAAATGACAGGGTGATCAAGAATTCTTGATGAGTTCTAAGCTGTAATTCAGCATTGTGGGACATGAAATTTGGGCAAATTCATTTTACTACAAAAATATCAGAACCTTTCATTTAGATTGTTTCTTCTATTTAGAGAAAAAGGCAGCAGTTGGGGAGTTATTTACCCACGGCCTAGTGCAACACCATACACAGGGTAAAGAATGTGAAGATTCAGAGCTATGAGGGCTATATTAAAACTCATCATGGACAAAACCTGCTTTCGAATTATGAACGTTTAGAGTTCTGAAGTGACCAAAGGTCAAGGCATCATATATACAGCAGGCCTTTGACTTTAAAATGAACAAAAATTTCACTAAGTACCTGGAAACAAACTGACACACTAAAGCTGGCAAAAACTAAGTGCAACTGTCACAAATCTAAACCTTGAAGTGAAATGAAAACTTCAAAATACTTACACAATTACAGTCTTCATATCAAGCCACCTTTTCTATGAGGATTATGACACAAGATAAAAGCATTTTCTCCTTCAATTTCATTATAATAGAAACTGGTTGGCAGTAAAATTCTTTTGGAAGGGGTCATCCTGATTCTCTGCTCTGTCAGATCTGGATATATATATATATAAAATGGCACAAGAACTCTGTTCTGTTCTAGCTGACTTCTGTTCTGCCCTATGTTTTTGCCCAATCATTCCCAGTGCAGCCAGCCAGGCAGAAAGTCTCATGTAGGTAGTTTCAGGGACTACACTGTTTCTGCAACACTGGGACATTTACAAGTAGCAGGTAGCATATCCAGGTAGCATGCTCTTCTTCCCAGCTACACCTGCATCTCCATGGAGCCCATTGTTTCTGCATTCTGAGAAAGTTGTTTTTTCCTAATTGAAACTTTTTGTTAACTGAAAACCTCTTTGCTAACTGACCTGCCCCTGACATGACATAACTGTGGTTTAATTTAAAGCTTTATAAATCCTGCTCTCTTATCCTCAGAGTTCAGAGTTCTTTGGGGCATTAGTCCCAAAGGACTCTTATTTTGACCATCACTATGTGGCTTTCCTCTGTGCATTTTGCTTGGTATTACATGAATATGCACAACTAAAGAGGAATATTTTCAGGACTCACTACAAATACCAATAGCACAGGAGGCTCAACTCCCTCATATAAAACGTTGTGTTTGCCCTTAATCTATGCACATCTTCCTGTATACTGTCAAGTTGTCTCCATATTCCTTGTAATACATAAATAGGTATTATGTGAATAGCTACATTGTATTAAGGAACACCGACAAGAGGGGAAAGTCTGTATGTGTTTAGCACAGATAAAATGTTTTTCTTGAATATTGTAGATTTGTAGTTAGTGTAGTCCACAGATAAAAAACCTGTGGGGACAGAGGATCACATGTTCCTGCTACATGGCTCTTACACACAGAAGATTACTTACTGTCCATTTCTTTCAAATACTCTTTAACACTAATTCCTTAAAGACAACTTAATAATGTGTTCTGAAACTGGAGATTTGGGTACTGCTTTACATCTCAACTCTAATTGAATACTGCTGTATTATTTATACAGTGCTTCCATGTATGCTTCCAGATACTTACAGCACTTCTATAAAGTATTTAACAGAAAAGGAAACTGAGGTTCTGATAAAGCATAAGAATTAAATGAGGTCATTCATCTTGTAATAAATACAGTCAGGCTTTAAAATTAGGTATGCTCAATCACAATACCTGTGCTTTCTCAATACGCTGTCAAACACAAACAATTACTGAATGAATGGCCATCATGTGGCGAACACAATGTTAAAGACCTTGAAACTTCATCTTTCCAAATCACAGAAATCATCATGTATCCTGCAACAGGGCCTGTTTCCAGAGCTTCCCAAAATTTGATTACCAACATGGCCCAAATCAAATGCCCATAAATAATCTCATTTTGGCAGAGGCATAATGACTATATTTTCCAATTAAAAAAAAAAACAAAAAAAAACTGTTCTCAACTCAAGAAAATTCCCGAATTTTTCCATGAGTGTATCTGATCAACATTTTCATTTTCACAAAGAGATCACGACAGACAAAGAATGTATTTAGGGCTCCTAGGTACTACTCTAATATTATAATGGAAAGAGAATAATTTAATATTCGTCTTTGGTTAGCAATGGTCAGTTGGGCAAAGGCTTTATTTATCTCTCAGTGTTCGTGATGGTTAACTTTGTCAACATGATTGACTTAGGAAATGCCTGGGGACCAGTGAAGCACATCACTGGTATGTCTATAATAGCATTTCCAGAGATAATTATATCCTAAGAGGTCTTCTTTAATCAAAGGATCAATTTGTTGATAGAGTACAATCATGATGGCATTACTGGGTGGAAGTGAAAAACAGCAGACTGGTCCTTGCTGGAAGAAGGGGGACACTGGGAACATGTCCTCAGGACTGCTTTCTTGTCCTGGCCACTTGTACCTTCTTTCTCTCTGCTTCCCGTCTGCCAAGAAGTAAAGTACTGCCTGCATCTCACCACCCTACTGCCATGATGTTCTGTAAGTTCATGGAGCCAAGTAGCCACTGACTGAAACATTTGAAGTATAAACCAAAGTGAATTCTTTTTCTCTCAAGCTGCTCTCTCAGGTATTTTAGTCACAGTGACACAGAGGTAACTAATACAGGGCTGGTCACTTGTTTAAAGAGCAAAAAAGAAAAAAGAAAAAGAGGCAATCCACATCCAGTTTCCTAACTATGTGTGTAACTGTGTGTGTGTGTGCGTGTGTGTGTGTGTAGAACTCAGGCAGAACATCAACACCGGTAAGTCAGAATAAAGACTAATATGGTACAATTAAAATTCTCAAACACATAAATTCTGCTTCTATAAAATTTCCCATCTCTATTTTATAAGACACATAAGTTACTCTCTTATCTACCCTGCTTTAACCAGGAATTCTGCCATGCTGCTGACTTTCTGGTGCTTGTTCTACCCAGGCACTACCCCAGTAGCACTTACCTATACCAGCCTGTTCCGGAGAGGTGGGCGGAGTCAGAGGCATCCCACAGTTACTTGGGTCTTTCACACTACCAAGTCCCTGCTGCCCAACTATAACATGACCTCCAGCACTGGCAAGACCCTGAGGAACTGGTATGTCATTCTGAGAGATCAAAACAAAAGCTGAAGGGTAGACCATCCGAACACCACCTGTCAGGAAAGAGCCAGGAGAGAGGCAAGCCTGAGAGAGTGTTCATATAAAATTGCCAACTCCACTATTATACTGATCAGGCCAGAACTTAATAGGGGGAATGAAGCACTGCTCAAACTATTATGTTTCATTTTTTTCCTATGGTTTTAACATGTGTTCAAAATTGATGGTAACAGTACATGGAATACAATGACCATTGCTGCTTCAGGGAGGAATACTCAGCATATACCATCTTGTCAAGAGAAGAAAAAATAAGATGAAAAAATATGGAGATTGTTTCTGATGAATCTGCCTAATTGTCTTTTGAAATTAAGAAAGATAAAGTTCTCAAGGTCAAATATTTTCTCTTACCAACAATTACTTCAACTGCTACAGGGAAATCATCATCATAGCCCAGCTCTTCTTCCTCTTTCAACTCCTCCTTCTTTTTTAGCACCATCGGGTAGAAATACTGCCATTCTTCAATCAACTTTCGGGTGGCTGGGTCAGACATCTTGTATGCTTGGCCTGTTAGAGTTCCATTTAACCCATAAGGGCTTACCAGTACTATGAAAGGGAGAAAGATACGCTGAGCACTGGAGAAATAACTGTTGCATGCAATACTACAAATCTGGTCATTTTGGGTTAAAGCATAACACTACTTTATGTACACTGCTTTATATCCTAAAGTCTTTTATATTATGGTTTTTAGGATTATTTTAGAATTACTTATTATTTATATGCCTTTTAACATACATCTATTTTTGAAAGAAATCAAATAGGAATAGTACTACACTTTCAGTTCTAGCAACATACACTATTTAAATTTTCTGTACATTATCATGTGAATAAAAATCTTTCATAACAGAAGAAAACCATTCAATATAACTCCCCACCCCCTGCCTGACTACAACTTGAACACTGCCTGTGGATCATGAGACTTCTGAAATATCAGTAATTGAAAAATAATATATAAAAAAAACAAAAATAAAACTAATATTAGGCATGCAAGTCTTACTATACAGAGCCTGAAAAATAATGCTTGCTTATAATTTTTATTGTGATTGTTTAAAAAGTATGTTGAAACATGTTAATGTAAGATTTATTTAACTCAAAGAGCTCACAATGGTTCTATTTCCTTTCACTAAGTTATAAACAACAACCCAAAAAACAACAGTAACAAAAAACAGTTAACATGGTACTATGAATAATCTAGCTAGTTTTTAACTTTTCCAATAAACCTTTTAGGAGTGCAGGATCTATAATGATGTGATATTCAAAAAACTCAACTAGTGGGAGGCTCCTCCCCTTCTTTTCCTTTTGGCTTTGTATATGTAGGCACATGTATATGCTTGTATGTAAGCAAATATGTTTTGAGAGTAAGCCTGGAGTCAGAAATCAATGTCACATATCTTCTTCAATTGCTCTCCAATCTGTGTGTATGTATGTGTGTGTACATGAGCATGCATGCATGTACATATGGAGGCTCAGAGGACAACTTTCAAGAATTGGTTCTCTCTTTCTACCATGTGGATAGCAGGGACTGAACTCAGGTTGTCAGAAGTAGAGGCAGGTGCCTTTATTCCTAGAGGCACCTCACTGGCCCTCTTATTTTATGAGACAAAGACTCTCACTGAATATGAAACCCACAGACGTGTCTAAACTGACTGCTGTCTAGCAAGCTGCAGGGATCTGCAGGTCTCTACCTCCCCAGTGCTAGGGTTCTAAGTGCCTGACACATCCAGCTACTACCAGGATGTGAAGGGTCATCAAACTCAGGCCCTCATGCTTGCACATCGAGAATTTTACCAACTAAGCCACCTCCCTAACTCTTCTTTTGGCTTTTTGAGACAGAGACTCATGTACCACAGGCAAGCCTTAAATTTGCTATGCATCCAAGGCTGATCTTGAATTCTTCATCCTCCTACCTCCATCATCCAAACACTGGGATTACTGGCATGTACTACAGCTTAACAGGTCCTTCTCTGTCAACTTTAATTTTTTAAAAGATTTTCTTTATTAGTATTTATTCACTGCACATAGTACTGGATTTCATTAAGTCAATTTCTATCATGTATATCACATATTCTGACCATAATCACCCCCACCTATTTTTTAAAACAGATCAACTCAGGGAAGAGAAAAGCAAAGTAACTGCAAAGAACATTGGGAGTCTTTCTCCTGATCTTTGATGATTCAAACAGGATAAAAAATACTAACTCCACTCAACACAGTTAATCAAGGGGTTTTTAAAATTAATTTTTACGTGTATGAATGTTTTGCCCACCTGTGTTGGGCAATTTCTACAAGAGGCCAGAAGAGCCTGGAACTGGAGTTAAGAACAATTGTCAGCCACCATGTAGGTGCTGAGAACCAAACTTAGGCTTTCTGCAAGAGCAGCCAATACTCTTAACCACAGAGTCATCTTTTTTTCTTTTCTTTTTTTCTTTTTTTTAAATTGTTACCTCTAAGAAATTCTCACACACTATACTCTACATAATCATCTGAAGGCCAGGACCTGCCCTAAGTCTTAATCTCTCTCTAGGTTCCCCACAGTCATGGGAAGTAGTAAACCACTAAGTCTTAAAATGTCTATAGGGATCTGTATTTCTAATTTATCTTTCCCAACTTACAAGGCTCGAAAGTCATGGCTAGCAATTCATCCTCATCATGAATGCTTTCATTTTGAGTGATAAAATTTAAAATAAGTCAGATGGTCTTCTCAATTTTCCAACTCAAGTAAACATAGCATTTCAATAAATCTGGCAATCCATAATAGCACATACTGTCCAATTTTTAATGTATACTTTGAGAGCTGGATTGTTTTGAATTTGAATTTTATAGCTTTTAAAAAATTGAAGAATGATAAAGTACACTGGAAAGGGTGTCTCTGGATAATAACTGTCCACACAAATGACAATTCAATGCCCTGCCCTATTGAAGACATGAATTATCTTTATTTCTTTAAAATGAAACAGAATGCATAAAGCAAAAAAGAGTTATATTCTATGTGGAATGTTTAATTCAACAAGACATTTCTAGAAATTAAATGTTTGACTAACCCAAAAAGCACTTATTTTTCATGATTCAACCTAAAATTATGTAACATTTAAAAACTATTACATGTAGAAAACTCTGAATTCTAAAAATTAAAAGCAAAGATTTAGAAGACTCAGTCAAATTAAAAACACATGAAGTTATTTGGGGATATCAAAATGGAAAATATAAGAACTCATGGAAATATGAATGTATAAGTCAATTTATAATAAAATTTATCACCAGTGTGCAATGAAAAGAAAACCACAATGATATTAGCATCATTGAAGAACTTACACACTAGCAACTGTAGAGATTTTCTGGTCAAAATTTCAAATGTTCAACAATAATCTCTTGCTACTACAGTCTTAAAATCATGCTAACAAACATAACAATATAATCATTTCACTTATAAAATTTATTAGTTTACTCACTGACCCATGGTTTTCAAATGTTTATCAGCCTTATTTTGTTCTCAAGGAAATTATATATTCAATACATCTTCACAAAGACCAAGCAAGCTATCGCTACTTACCAGAAAAATGGCGGTGGCTCCTTTCCCCATTTAAGCTAATATCCCAGCCTAGAAACCTAACCTGGCACAGCAACTATTCATTTGGCAGTGCAGGTGGGTAGGCACACTGCTTTTGTCTTACCTTGAAATGGTGCAGGTGAAGACTGAGCCATGTGTATATGTTCTTCATTGATCAAATAAATTGGCTGGTGTTGGGCAATCTCCACACTTGTACACACATTACTTTCTCCATGAAGAAAGAATGTGAAAGCACAGGACAAATGCTCACTAAAAAAACAAAGAACAAGAAACTTAGGTTGACACTTAGGTGGGAAACTGGTGCTATGAACAAGATCTCAAAAAGAGATGCAGCTATCCCTTAGACATCCAGCCAAACTGACCACCAATCACCTGGGACAAAACATCAGCTTCCTGTTGATTGTACGAAAGTAATACAAAGTTCATACTTTATATTCTGAAACATAAAAGTTATTGGGCAAAATTCTTCCTATTTTTCACAGAAACTCTAAATGTGATCTCAACTAGAAACAGAAAAAGAATTCATAGAGCCTACCACAAAGCAACCACTCAAAGCTATTTTAAGTCAGATAAATGAGGAAACTGAATTTTTTAAAATTACTTTGAAAGGTAGATGGTGAACAAAATCAAAAACAGCAATAAAGTTGAGATTTTATGCTGTTCTAAAGATGACAAAATGGTTTTGCTTATTTTAGGCACAATTTAACAAAAATTTAGAAGCTTACAACATTATAATAAGGTTAACATTATTAACAAGAACAGTAATATGATGGCATGTGCCTATAATCTCAACACTTGGGAGTTCAAGGCAGGAAGACCTATATTCTGAGGCCAGCTTGGACTACCTATGGAAATTCTATCTCAAAATAACAACAAAATTGTAATCAAGGAGGCTGGTGTATATAAGTTCCAATATATAGCTATGGAAATAATATAGTCTCCAAATGGGATCTTTATTATATATAATTTTTATAATTTATAATTTATTTATTCTTAAGATGAGATTCTTCTATGTAGCCCAGGATGGCCTTGAACTTATAAATGTTTCTGCCTCAGCATCCCAAGTTGTTGAAATTACAGGTATGTACCTATAATCACACTATAGTTTATTTATCACAAAATTCTACTAAGCATTCTACTTCACTTTCCACACAATTAACTAAAAATTCATTTTTAAAAATGAGATGTTGTGGAGGAAATTTTTTCAAAATTACTACAATGACACATTCTTCCAAAGTTGTCAGCTTTGTCCCCTGGGCCAGCCATAACACAGCCTCGTTCCTCAAAGCACTCCTAGAGAACATTGTGCCTGATGAGTCAAAAGCCCATTACTGAAAGCAGCTCAAGCAAAAAAGCCGTATCTGAGATAACTGCTTCTGTTCAAAAGTTCCTCAGAACATTAGAGGGCATATCTTAAGTCCTACACAAAAAATAAACTTTGTTTCAAGTATAAAATTACAATGCTTTACAGCAAATTTGAAATAGAAATGTCACCATCACACAACGCAGCACATATGTTCTTCTTTGACTAGTATGCTGGGATAATCTAACACTGTGTGCTTTAATAACAGGAAGCTTCACCAATAGGAAGTAGAGGACCAAAAATAGTTTTAATGACGGTAGACTGGATACCTTTCAGTTTTAAATCTCAGCCAAAGGGTTGAGCTGACCCACTCCTGTGTGTACCCACTATTCCACTGTCCATAGTCCATCTGTGAGAAATGGGTGGGCAGCACAAGTGTGCAGTGTAGCTCCAGAACATCATTCTCTGTTAACAATGATTCCCAACTGTGTGTGAGAATAAATGTAACCAACTACTGACTAGTACGTGCAAAGAAGTGCAAAGAGCTAAAGAGACACGGGTGAATGGTGGTCCTTACATGAGCAAGAGACTGGAATGAAGGCACAGAAATAAAAGTAAAACCAGACACAAACACACTAAAAGAAGAATAATCAAAGGGCCTATATAAACGCTTAACGATAGGGTAAATGAGTGTTAACACTTCAGAAGTAGAAAGTGAGGGCAAGCAAGGAGGTGAGCAAGAGAGGGTGAGAAATAATGAGGAGCAGATGTGAAGAGCACAGTGAGCTAAGAAATGCTCAACAGAGAAATAATGTGGAAAGGATACATCAAAAAAAAAAAAATCAAAAGCCACCACTTGAGAAAACGAAAAGATTTGTATGTGCAAAATAGTAAAGGCAGCTGACTGAAAAGAACTCAGGTAAATTTCAGAGTATTCATTTGCATTTGTCGTGTACCAAAAACAAAGAGCAGAGAGGAAGAAAGGAATATTCACCTGTTTTTAATATTAAGCACTTTAAAGGCAAAATGTCCTTTAAAAGAGACAATTAAGGCAAGAAAAAATCAAATTCCAGAGGAATACCACAGAAGCTACCAGAAGCTGTACTTCTGGCAAGTGACTGCTTCTCTTTCAAAATACTTTAGAAAGCAAATGCCATGCTGACTGCTCAGTCCCCAGAGGCTCTGCTTTAAGAGGGAAGAGGAAGGGAGTTGGCATTTCCAACAGGATCCCAAGAGACACTGGGGATGTTCCTAGTCAAGGGGCCATACTCTGTGAACTAATATTTCCCACATAATACCTAGCTATCAAAATATATCTCAATATATATCTAATCTAATAATAAAATCTAGTTATTAAGATGTGTGTGTGTGTGTGTGTGTGTGTGTGTTACATGAACTCAAGGCTGGTAATACTGACACTAGAAAGTCGAAGTTCTGTCTGACCTAAACAATGCCCCTTTTAAAAATTTACCTCATAAATCAAACTATTGAGCAGTTTACTGATTATTATACTGTTCATAATAAAATGCTACAAAGAACCAAAGTACCAGTATTAGACCTATTAACTAAACTGCCTTATGTCCCTACAAAGTAACACTATGCTGCCACTTATGAACATGGGCAAACTCCAACAACTGCTATAAGGGAAAAAAAGGCTCCAAAAACAGTATGAATAATATACTCATTTTTATAAAATGGAAAAGGAAGGCAATATATGCACATATAATTTGCTTATGCTGTTAGACAATTTTGTGGGAAGACACACTGTAAAGCTTAGCCGTTTGGTGTCCTTTGGGAAATGAAATGGCATGAGTAGATGACAAAGATAATTCACAAAATTCTTATGCTCCAGATACAGGCCATATGTCACAGAGAAAGGCATGAAGGCCTCTTGTTCTTAGGAATCGTGTAAGCAGGCCATGATCCTTCATCCTGTCTCATTTTGCACTCAGGTACAGCCTGCTAAGCTCGGCATTATCCCTGATGCTGTGTACCAAACCCTGGTTGGCTGACTGGTAAACCATCAGTATTTACATTCATGGCAGTGTAATGTTACACAGTGCTAATATAGTGAAAAAAGGTTCCAAAGGTAAGTGTCTGCGTAATAGCATCAGATAACCCCAAGTTACAAATTTACCATGGTGCTGCTCTCACTCTTTCTTGTCTACCAAAGATAATAAAAAGATGTTCAATGTCTTTATAAAATGCAGATAACATTACATCTATCATAGTTCTCTGACCTAAAACATTGCAGAAAAGTAAAATGCAGTCAGCTTCATACAAAGTCCAACCTCCCTGACTTTACAGATGAGAAAGGATAGCTAAAACAATTTGGCTTTTACATCTACAGGAACACAGCTGCCATTAGGCTGGAAAGTTATGTTATTTTCCTTAGCTAGCTCACATATAAACATGGTTGTACATTTCAGTTCTTACCATCTGACAGTGAAAATACAAGACTATACTAATACAACTAGATGTTATATAAATAATGTTATATAGTGTGATTTAAGCTTAGGAGGCTCTCGTTTATTTTATTTATGTGTAGGTGTGTTGGCCTAAGTTTCTGTGCACAACAGACATGTAGGAGCTTACAGAGGTCAGAAGAGGGTGTCAGATCCCTGGAACTGGAATTACAGGCAGTTTTGAGCAGCCCGATATAAGTGCTGTGAACTGAACCTGGGTCTTCTACAAGATTAGCCAGTGCCTTTTAAAGGCTGAGCCATCTCTACAGAACATATTCATATTCATAACAAGCTCCACATTTCTTCTTGCTTTTTCTCACCCATCACCCACTTGTACTTGAGCCTTTTAGCCACTGAACTCTATTTCATATACTCTTGTCACTTGAAAACTATAAGGGATTTCAGGGATGATCAATTTCAATCTATTTCTAACTTTGGGAGAGGCCATAACTGGTTCAGAAGAATCAGACTTGGAGTAGGAACTCAGGTCTTTCTGAGCACTGTTCCAAGCAAATCTGCGACTTCTATGCTATAGCAATGCTTCACCCTTGTAAAACACATTCTCTCCCCTGTACCATGTAACTTAAACCAGTTCCTATTTGCATAACTGGAGCCTGGCCCTGTTCTCTTACTACACTGTTCTCCCCCTACCTGCTCCCCGCACTCGCGCCCCTGCCTTCTTTTGTTTTTTTGTTTTTTGTGGTGCTGGGAATGAACTAACTCAATCTAGGGCACTCCCAGGCCATCTCAACTCTATTTACCTGCTACGTTTTGTTCAATAAATCAGGTCTGGTTCTGGAAATTCTTCATTTAACCTCTTTCTCACTTTAAAAACCTTTACAGTTAAACTTATCTCATTCTTCCCTAGAGGCTGAGATCGTCCTGTCTTTCTGTAAAGCCATTCGCATGCAATCTCTTCCACAGGCAGACAATCTTTATTTCTTCCTCTACATGAATACTTTGGTCAGGTCATCAAAAGAATAAAAATTAAAAGCAGAAAATTATAAACCACAAAAATCCTAACAAAAATGAAGCTGGCATAGAAATAACAATAAATAATAGGTCTTTTAAATTTAAGTTCTTAATAATAGGTGAATTCAGTAAAAAAAATTTTAATTTATCTATATAGACATCAATTAAAATACATGAAGAAAAAGATCAGAAGTATTAAGACTAAAATTAATACAAAGCATTTTCTCAGTTTTTAATAGAATGAGCAAATTATTAATACAAAAATACAACAAATTTGGACATCTACACTGGTTTGTCATAAGTGAAGAACCTGTTCTCCTTCCAGGAACAAGTGGAGAAAGACCAAAAAGCAGAATGGATGAACAAGAGCAGGAAGACCCTCTAGTCTCAAGGAACTAATGACACAGACCACTCATTCTCTTAACAGCGCCATTTAGTTAGAAACCCACAGTTTAAAAACCATGTTACAACAAATTGTCGAAGCATGCAATCCCTAGATAAATTACAGGTTATGTATAGAAGAAATCCTAAAATATTTAAAATTAAATGGAACAAAAGTAATACATGTCAAAAATATGAAATAGTACTCAACAGTTGATATTCTTGTACATTTACAAGGAAGTCTTAACTAAGAATTCAACGAAGAAGCCAAGAGATAGCAAGAAAGAGTAACCACAATGAAACACAAGGATGAAAACAGTGAAGACAAACCACCCATTTGTAGAGTCTACCTGTGCTGGCTCCAAGGTTTTAAGCAGTGACTACCGCACCCTCTGAGCTGGCTACCTTCTCTGGAGACTTCCTGGCACATTACATACAGAAAAAGCAGCTAGTTCTACCACATGGTATTCCCTGACCATACCCATACCATAAGCACCAGGAATGTACCCAGCATCTCTGCAGTTAGCTTGAGATAAACCAAGCCAAGTACATTCCAGACCTGAGTGAGAGCTCCTTTTTTCCTGATCATTATATAGACAGCCTCCCTTGAACTCAAACTGTAAGGATCCACTGACCTTCCCAGCTACCCTTGACTACATTAATCAATAAAGTCTACCCTCAAATCACACTCTGCAACTTGAGATCTATCTGTCTTACTTTAATTTCATGGTATCTTCCACCTAAGGCAGCTGGATGTTTTATACCAGATCTTCCCAGAACATTATTATTAAAACAGGAAAAAAAAATATGAGCAGCAGAATCAACAAAATAAAATGCTTTTTTTGTGTAGAACAAGAAGAAACAAATCACTAGGTAAAACTGATTTGAAGAAGTGAGGGATGAAAATCATCTCTGGGAGAAGACAGATGTACTGACAATGTAGAGACAAGAGAGAAAGTAATTACAAATAAAGCAGGAGGGTTTCAGTGACAAAATCCTGTAACGTTAGGCCAATTAATGTAAAACATCTGAAATGAATGTTTTTTTAAAATGCAAAAACATTAGAAAGCATCTGAAGGTAATATAAAATTTTCTACCCATTCATTGGAACACCATCTAAGGTTTAGCTTCCATGGTCTGTCAGTTTCTCCTATTCAGATTTTTCAAATAAATGATGTGATGAGTTAATGCCCTCAAATCTAAGAAAACAATACAATGGTTACTATAAAACTTTGGAAGGATCCCCTACTTAAAAAACAAATAAGGAACACACCTCTGTCTCACATAACATTGTCTTAGATGCTCAAGTCAATGCAGTAAGACAAGAAAAGGAGCTTAGGGCACGGCTCAGTAGTAAAGCACTTGCCTCACATGTGTTCTGTCCCCAGTACCACCCCTGCAAATTAAATCCAAGACAAAATGGGAAAAGGTGGAAAAAATTAGAAAGAAGGAAGTAACCTGGTATTTGAGGATGATAAAATTTCCTAAGATTTTTACAGACTATTCTCTTTGAAGAATAAAAAAGAAGACATGAGGGCTAGAGAGATGGAGTGGTTAAGAGCAATGGCTACTCTTGAAGAGGGCCTGGGTTCAAATCCCAGTACCTACATGGCAACTAACAGTTATCACTCCAATTCCAGGAGATCTCATGGCCTCTTCTGACCTCCACAGGCATTGCACAACAGGAGTGCACTTACATGCATGTAGGCAATACACTCATATACATAAAATAAAAATTTTTTTTACAAAGAAGACGTGAAATTGAAGGGGATCTAGGAGGAGTTAGGGGGATGACAGGGAGAATGTTATTTATCTACCTCAGCCTCCAGATGCTGAGATGTAAGCCACTATGCCTGGCCAAAATTATTTTTTTAAAGAGATAAAAATCTCTTGAAGAATATATTATATTCAATATCATAAAGATTATATATAATTCTTCTCAAATTGTTCAGTAAATTCAATGCAATCATAATCACCTCTCCAATAAATGGGTATTTGGGAGGCGGGGGGAGATTCTTTTTGAGACAGGGTCTCCCTAACCCCAGCTGGCCTGAAACTTACTATGTAGACCAGACCAGGATGGCCTTGAACTCACAGATATCCACCTGCTTCTGTCTCTCAAGTGCTGGGATTAAAGGTGTATGGCATGACCTCTGTCCTTCCAATAAATGTTTTTGACAAACTGATTCTAAAATTTATGTGGACAGAGAATCAAGAATGGTCAATACAATTCTGAAAGAAAACAAAAACAAAGCAAGAGACATAACAGCAGCATCATCCTTTACTAAAACACAGTAATTACAAAGAGGAGTGATGATGACTCAAGAACAAAAGGTCAACAGAACAGAGAGCTCAAAAGGCAACTCTGAAATGGCTTCCCACTAAACTGTTAAGTAAAAAATCCAGTAAGCCATAGCACTCAGTCCCACTTACTTTTCTGACCAAATTATCAACTGTTGTTTCTCCATTCCAGCTCAATAAACTTCCAATATATTTTTCTTTTTAAAAACTTTTTCTTTCTTTTATGTGTATAAGTGTTTTGTTTGCATGTAAATAAGTGCACCTACACATACTATGCCCACAGAGGCCAGACAAGGGCACGAAGATCCTTTGGAACTGAAGTTACAAACAGTTGTGAGCTGCTCTGTGGGTGCTGGGAACTGAACCCAGGCATTCTGCAATAGCAACCAGTGCTCTTAAATGCTGAGCCATCTCTCCAGCATCATATTTTTCTCTTTAAAATATAAAAGAGTTATAAGCAGGGCATGGTACACATGCCTTTATTCTCAACACTGGGGATGCAGAGGCAGGCGGATCTCTGTGAGATCAAGGCCAGTCTGGTCTACATAGTGAGTTCCAGGCCAGCTAGGGCTACAGGGAGACATTATCTCAAAAAGATTTTTAAGCTTTTAAGTGTGCATGTGTGAGCACACTCACACATGTGTATGGTGGTGCACACACTTATGTGTTCATGGAGATGAGAAAAGAGTGCTGGCTGACTCCCTGTATCACACTCCAATCTATTCCTTTGAGGCAGTGTTTTTCTCTGAACCTGGAGCTTGTGGTTTTCAGCTAGGCTAGCAGCGAGCAAGCCCCATCCATCTTCCTATTGTGCTCTCTGCCACCCCAGTACTGAGACATGAGTGAATGCAACACCATGTCCGGATTGTTCTATGGCTGCTAGGAACTCAGATCCTCCAAGTTGTGCAGCAACTGCTCTTAATCTTTGGCACCTGAATTTTTTTTTAAGTCACATTCAAGGAAATAATGACAATACCGGAAAACATTCACATTAAAGACCTGATAGGGTTTGTTCTGCAACTTATATTTACTACCTGTTTTTTTTTTAACTAGATGTATAAAGCATGAAGAATAAAACAAAAATATGCTGTAATAATTATTTTATGACAGAAAAACACCTGATCACATACCTGGAACTTGATCCTAAAAATGTCATTGTAAGTGACTACTGATGAGACAAGGAATTGCTGTAATGATTTATTGAACTATTTTCAAAGAACTTAATTCTTATTTCATGTGTAACATAGCAGAGAAGCTCATTCGTGCTTTTACAGACATTTTCACTATGGCTTTATGCTCACATCTCACATGTGTTACAAGTATCACAATACTTCATCAGACTGTATTTTGAGTCCAAGAAGACCTATTTATTTAAGAATTAAAGAAAGAAGCCACCAAAATCATTAACTCCTGGGTAAATGGGACCGTGTAGTTTGTGAGCAATCTAAGTTTCTGCTCCTGCTCCCCACCATCACACATCCCTAGACATCAGTTTTAAATAACAGTGTTTCTCTAAAGTAAGAATCCAGTGATATATAAACATAAAAGGAAGTGCTGTCAGGAAATCCCACCACTTAAGTGCTGGCTAGCTCAGCAGGAGTGAGGGTGCAAAAGAATCCTGGCTCCCAGTACCAGCCTGCCATCATTTGGCTCTCTCTCCATCCCAGCACCAATGTCCACCACCAGACAAGTCAACCAGACATGCTGATGCCTTACATCTGTTTAGTTCATGCTGTTCTTTCTATAGAGTAAACTTCTGCCCTTCATACTCCTATCTTTTCCAAATCACATTTCAAGAAAGGAAAGGCTGAATGCCCCCAAGATTTATATCTCTGCCAGAGTGCTTCTATTATGTTTTCCCAAAACACCTGACTAGATTTTATAAGCCAAGACACATTTGTCATGTTTTGACCCAGTATTTATGGGTTTGGTGTGGGTCAAAACTGAATATTTAATTTTTGTGGTATTTTTATCTAACATTTTTGCCTTCTAAAAATTTCTACTACTATTCTAAGAGACTAAGAAACAACATCTGGAATTCCGAGGTTAAAAAAAATACAGAAAATTTTGGTAAAAATATTTGCTTTAATAGGAAATTCTTTTTTTAAAAAAAGTTGGTCCTTCAAGATAAAATGCACTATCTTATACTGTACTAGACCCAAGCAGTTTGGTCTATGATTCTGTTTTGTTTATTTGATTTTTTTAAAGACAATGTCTTACTATGTAACTCAGGCTAGTGTAAAGCTCAAGAAGTAGCTCGGGCTGGCCTCAAACTATCTTTTTAAAATTTACATTTATTTATTTTCTCTCTGTATATTTATGTGTGCTCCCCTCCCCCTCGCAGGCGTGCGTGTGCGTGGACACTTGTAGGAGTCTGTTCTGGGTCTCTCCCTTCGCTGTGTGGCTCAGGGGGGATCAAACACGGGTCTTCAGGCTTGGTAACAAAGCGTCTCTACTAGAGAACCACCTTCCCAGTCCTCTGACCTCAACTCTTGATTCTCTTTCCTTAGCTGCTGGTGTTTATCACTACACCCATCTTCCTATATAGTCTTCAAGAACTGAGATCAGAGTCTATAAGGAATGATCTGAATCCATGGCAAGACATTTTTCTTATTATTTATAAAACATTATAGAATCTACTGTTTTCAGAGGTCTGATAACTTCAAATATAACTGGGCAAGATGGCACCTGCCTAGAACTATTCAAGAAGCTATTCAAGAAGTTAAGGCAAGAGGACCATGTCTTAAAAATAAATATAAGCTAGGGATGTAGGTCAGTAGAAGAGTGCTTATGTAGCACACAGAAGGCTCTGGGCTCCATCCCCAGTACTGCAAACCAAAGAAAAACTATACTCAAAATAGGGGAAGGAATTGGGTTTCATTCGATCCTTCCAACTCCATCTCTCATACATTTCCTCATCAATTTATACATCCAATGTGCCCATCCTCCCATTTGTTTCCTTCATCGGGCTTACCATAATTTGCAAGTATCTAACTTATTCTTAGGTTTTCCTATCCTTGCAGGAAAGAACCATGTCTAGCACATTGTCCTCTGTGCCTAGCACCAAGCATAGTGTGTTGTACACAACACTTACAAACATTCACGGAATGAATCGATGTAATTATACTTAAAAATAAAGACTGTTACATTTTTTTTGACAGTTCCATTGTGAAAGATAAATAGCTGACACATAACAAAGTGGGAAATTATTTATTAAGAGAAGGTAGCATATAATTTCCAATTATTAAATTCCGTTTTGTTTTGAGGTGATATCTTCCTATGTAGCCCAGGCTAACTTTGAATTTAGCAGTCTTCCTTCACCATCTGTGGAGCTCTGATTCCTGGGATTATAGTTATATATATTCACACCCAGCAAAAGGGCATCTTTTCATACTACTTTAAAAATACAAGGGCGTGACCTGCCTTGCAAAGGGGATAGCTGGAAAAGGAGCTGTATAATGCAAGGGAAAGACCAGGACTCACATCCTTTGACTCTGGCAATAGCAATATTCTTTTTAAAACAAGATATTTTTACAACTTACACTGAGTTTTCAGAATGCAACTACTACATGTATTTCCAAAGTGCATTACGGACATTAATAAACTCCTTTTCATGGTGTAAACGTGTTTGATAACAGATTCACAATATAGAATACATTCAGATAAATTTATCTAAATGCTTTCTGTGTTTTGGACTTATCATCTTAAATTTTTCTAAGTTGTCATTAACTAAACATCTTTTGAGAAGCTGTATGCCTCACTCTATAGATCTTCATCTGAGAATATTTTGCTAATGTTACTTCAACAGTTTCCTTTCCTTAAAAATATGCAGTTTACTTTGGTGGACTCAACGAGACTATGTGAATGCCCTTCACTTATAAGAAGGCTCAGTTTTCTGCTATAGGACAGGCCTCTACTTCCATCTCCTTTCAAAAAAAAAAAATGGGTAGTGCTATGGCATTGAACATAAAACATTTGGTTATATTATTCTAGAAAACTCAGATACTGCTATTATTTCATACCTCTTCATTTAATAAGTTAAATGTATGTTTACAAGGCAGTGAAAGTTCATTGGGCATATTTTCCTTAATTTTGTGTACATGGATGCCACAGTGTATATGTGAAGATCACAGGATAACCTGTGGGAGTCAGCTCTCTCCTCCTACCATGGGAGGGTGACGGGGGTCCCTGGGATTGAACTCAGGTCATCAGGCTTGGCGGCAAATGCCTTTATCCCCTGAGCCATGTCTTTGGTCTGAATTATGAGATAAAATAATTGTTTAATGCGAGATGGTACAGTTTTTAAACTATTAAATTACCATAAGAGTTTTATGAATAATCGCTCTCCTAAGAAAACGTTTCCAAATATACTGCTCTAATACAAAATTGTTAATTCTTTCACTGAACACTGTACCTTCATATACATACACACACACTCACACACACACACTCACACACACACACACACACACACACACACACACACACGCAGCTGTTTTCTATCATTCCATTCTCAATGCTAAGCTGTTCCTTGGCAATAAACTTGTCCCTTGGGTGGTACATTGTTCTTTGAGACCGCATGTCTCCTGGAGTGGCACTAGAGCAACACTTTATCTGTGTTAACATAAAAGCAGTGTCTTAGTGGCCTAAAGGACTTGATTTCATCCCCGAGGACCTCTCATATTAGAGACTGTGGCTCAATATATCCCTGATCTGAAGGCTGGAAGAATGTGAAAGTTTAACCTTGATGGATGAGGCCATATAAGATAGAAGATGGCAAAACAGACATTAGGGCTACTCTCTCATCAGTGACGTGTGCTTGAAGTCAACACAACCGAATCTTAGAAGGCTGTGAAAGTCACTGTACTAAAATCTCTTGAGGGTTGCTTATTAAAATTCAATGGAAAAACATATAGATTAAAGTAACATTTGTATTATGTGGTACAATGCCACCAAACTACTTTTTAAGATACGTTTAAGAGGCCAGGCAGGAGTGTTGGTGCTCACCTCTAATTCCAGCACATGGGAGGAGAGGTAGGCAGATCTCTCTGAGTTCCAGGTCAGTCAGATCTACACAGTCAGACCCTGCGGATACATGGATGGATGGATGGATGGATGGATGGATGGATGGATGGATGGACAGACAGGCTTAGATTTTTTTTTTCCTAAAGAAGTACTGTTTGGCGTTACTTTGAAAAACAGGAACAAAGGGCAGAAGGGAGGACATGTAATAGAGAACCAAATAAAATCTCTCATCCTTTTTTCCTATTAAATGTCAATTTATAGGAAATTATGTCAATTATGTATTATTAAAAAACCAACAGTCACTAAAATAGTAAGATTTTATAAGTTCATCTGCTATAGGTACTTTCTGCTTGGGAGCATAAACTAACCTATCTCCACAGCTCCTCATTGTTAAATTGAAATGTTAGATCTTCCTATATTACAAAATGTACTTTTACAGTATATTTAAAAATCATAAAATGTTTGCTTATGTTTTACAAAAACATCCAACCATTATGAAACATCTGACACCCATGGGGAGTCTGAATGGTAGTCACAATAGAGTTCTTGCCAGTATGAAAAAATGCAGGGGCAGGCCTCTGACATCTGCCTAGACTCTCACACCCAGCGCACAGCAGACATGACCTGCCAAGAAAGCATAAGCAGATGGAGGTGCAATATGCTGCCATTCATCAGGTAAAAACAGCAAGGGAGACTTCACCTCCACAGCAAACAGCACACAAAGAAACCCTACAAACAAGAATTGGAGCTGGGTGGGCAACCTTTGTGCCTCCTTAGCAGGGCATTTTCCAACACTGCCATCATTAAGAACAGCAGTTATACTGTCCCTTTCTGTCCATGCTACCTCATCTATTTCTTCAGCCTCATATTTATTACATGAAAGGCATCTTAAATGTTTTCAGAATAAGGAAGGATGAAAATGAGCATGAATCAGAAGGTGCCCCCTCCACTCCCTCCTCCATAATTTGATTGCTGTTATATCACAGTATTTATTTAATGGATGGTAATAGATAAATGAATCAACACATCATGAGATTACTTTCTGTCCCTATTCACAGTAATGATCCCAGCTATGTTTTTAAGGACATCACCTACAAAACAACAATAAAACAGAAGAAGCAAAACAAACAAACAAAAGTGCCAGCAAGAATTCTGCCTTCTATGAGAGCTCTATCTCAGAGCTAGAAGCCAACACTCAATGTGGCTTGGCAAGTCCTTCAGAGGCTTTGCAACACTTGGCATTTGCCTGCTGGAGCACAGGACCTTTCATACTCAGCATTGTTACAAAATGTCTTTCACTAGTACTCAAAGGCAGTCACAATCTTCCCAGCAAAAGGAAAATACAATTGGAGCAGGCACTTATTGGTAGAATGCTGTTATCAGCCAGTATTAACCTTCCACATTCTTCTGATGCCTGAGGGTTATACAAGACACTAGGTTCCTGTTTCTTCCATCACAGCACTGTCATGATCTCAATAACCATTTCTAACATAAATCTAATGGCTAAAGTCAACAGAGATATAAGATGCTTCTCTTAGTGTATGTAAAATAAAAATTACAATATAATATTATAATTTATAAATAATATAAATAATATTAAAAAATATTATAAATAATTTATGCTTTGCAGCAAGTGATATAAATGCTACATAGAGTAATTTTGATTATTAGCAGGTAAAATTCAACTGGGAGAATATAAAGGAAAAATGGAATATTGGAACTAATAGAGCTATCTGAAAGGTATTTTATATATATATATATATATATATATATGTTCAACATATAGAAGATGTTAGCACTTAAGTAAAGAAACAGAGTAAACATGCAATCCTTCAGGTGTGCAGTGCCCAGAAAGTTGGCATAGTCTCAAAAAAAGAAAAAAAAAAACACTCTTCAATGTACACAGTGGTTGGAGTAACATTTATAGTCACATACATATCTAGTTGATCGCTTAACATTATGGAAGTTTAAACAATTTGAGAGTATTCACCTGCAAAACGTTCACAAGTAAGGTTGTAATCAAGGGTTTCCTATAGCTCAAGTAGCTTTTAGCTCATTCCACCACTAGGAAAGCACTACCCTGAGTGCCCAGTACCCACACTGAGAGGATCATAGTCCTGGTTCATAGATCCCAACTCTGAGAAGGGAGGAAGGCAGGTATAAAACCATTGCAAAGATCACTTTGTGAATGGAAGGAGACTATGGAGCGAATAAAACAAGATGGGATCTCAAGAGTTCAGAGAAAGGGAAGGAAGAAAGAGGGAGAGAACATTAGATAAAAGGAGGAGTAGGTGGGACACTTGAGGAGGAGGAAATTGAAGAAGTCAGCTCTGGTGAAATAAAATAGAAAAAACAGCAAGTACAAAGGCCAAAAAAATACAAAGCCATGCTGAACATGTTTGGAGAACAGAATGGCCACTGTGTTCAAGCCTGGAAACTGGGGAGAAGGGTACAAATGTGGCGAGAGGGGAAAGTGGGGATCAGACGTTCTAAGTCTATAAACAATGGAATAATGTTTGAATTTTATTCTCCACACATTGGATTTAAAGCAAGGGAATTGCCATGGTCTCAACCATACTCTGCAAAGATTGCCACTCTCCACAATGCACTGTGCAAAGAAGAGAAGCAGAGAGAGCACCTGGGATGCTCTGATGGCAGCCAGACACAGAGCAGCACTCACTGCTCAGTAGTGGCAGTGACAGATGAAGAGCACACATTCAAAGCATGCTTCTTAAGGGTGGTGTGGGTGGAGTGACAAAAGGGACATCATGACATAGTAACAAAGTCAGTCACATGAACATGGAATTGAGGAAACAGGTCAGGAAAGGCACCAGTATTAAGGAAACATCCACTTTGATTCAGTTCATTGAAGGCTCTGAGGTCAGAGGCCAGGAATCTAGTAAGCAGGAACAGAGAGAAGCCACATCTCTCAGCCTTACCTTCCCACCCTAGGGTTCTTCTAAGGGAGGGGACCGTCAAAACAAAGGTTAGTATGTTCCCAGTAAGGTAGCATGAAGCATACATCTATTCATATTTTCCTTACCATGGATAAGGAGAGAAAAAATTATTAGTGAGGCAGAAGCACCCCCTAGCCCTTAGGCATACACTTAAAACTTCAAATTTATTTTATTTAGTCAAATCAAGTTAATCCACTCAGATACATCTTTTAAAGACTACCTTTTTTCTAAAAATTAAATTTACTAAGTTTAGTAATGAAAACAATGAAGTTACAAAATACTATGAATCAAATTATCATTTGAATAAACATTTTTTCTAATTAATAATCATATCTACAAATGTGATTAATATTCTAGCCTAAACAGTGACAATAAAGAAAGAATCACATAATCCATTTGAGAGTCAATTCAGAGATTTCCTCTTGGAATCATTTTCTCCTTTCACAATGCTAATGAAGTAGGGAAGAAAGGAGCCAGTCCCTTGCTCTGCTTGGTCATTTAATAAAGACAAGACATGCCATTACCTCTGCTGCTTTCTCAGAACTGAAACTCTGACAAAATCTTACGAATTCAAACACGCACCAACCCTGGAAATGACCCAAACTCCCATCACTTGAATGAACAAACTATTAATGAATAAACTATTTAAAGGGGAAGAAGATTATTCTGTCACAATCCAAAAATATTTAAAAGCAAAACAAAGGGGGGTCAGTCTGGGACACAGTAAGCAGCCATAAGACCTCTAGTATACAATCTGACCTGATGGTTACTAGGCTTCCGTACAGTCAAAGAAGTCAGACAGAACTGGATAAAGAAGGTGTTCACTGGTATTTCCAAAGTGCTATGTCTAAGGAAGCCTGCATATTATCACTGAGACTGTGAATATCCCATTATTTCACAGTAGCCCCATCTTTCTCCCTCCTGAGAACTGAATATTAATTTAAGCAGGTGGATGCAAAATTATACTTACAAAAAATATCAAGTGGGAAACAAAGACTATTCTTTCACATGATTTTATGTGTTATACATATTCATGTGAATGTATGTATTGTATTCATGCAGGTACATGTACACATGGAGGCTAGATTGCTGACTGTGCTCCAACTTTGTTGTTGTTTTCGTTTTTGGTCTTTTTGAGACAGGATCTCCCTGTAGACCCTGCCAGCCTGGAACTTACTATGTAGACCAGGCTAGCCTTGAACTCACAGAAATCCGCCTGCCTTTGCTGAGTTTAAAGGTGTACACCATCACACCCAGTAGGCGCTACAACTTTTTAAAGATTTAATATATATGAGTGTTTTGCCTGAATGTATATAAGTGTACCACATGTGTGCCCAGTGTCCATGGAGGCCAGAAGAATGTCAAATCCCCTGGAACTGGAATTAAGCATGCATGTTAGCCACCAAGTGGGTGCTGGGAATCAAACTCTAGTCCTCTGGAAGGACAGTGAACGTTCTTAGTCACTGAGTCATCTCTCCAGTCCCTCTCCAACTTTCTTTTTCTTTTTTTGAGGGAGGGACTCACTATGTAGCTCTAGCTGACCTGCAGCTCACTATGTAACCAGGCTGGCCTGGAACTCAAGAGATTCATCTACCTCTGCCTCTGGAGAGCTGAGATTAAAGGTGGGCACTATCATGCCCAGCTTCCAACTTATTTTTTGAGACAGGATCTCTCACTGAACTTGGGGCTCATTATTTGATTAGACTTGCTGGCCAATAAACTCCAGGAATTCACCTGTCTCCTCATCCCAAGCACTAGGGCTACAAACACATGATGTCATACCCAGTTTTTTCATGAGTATTAGGGGTTTGAACTCAGGTCTTCAAGTTTTCACAGAAGGATCTTTATCAACTGAGCCATCTTACAGCCTCCACATGATTTTTTGATTATTAACTTCTAAACTGCTTAAATGAAACCACTGTGAGTTAGCAGAAAACTTTTCAATATAGATAAATATGGATAACGAGCCTAAAATTCCACCATAGCTACGTAAGGTATTAACACCTCCCAGAGAGCAACCAAAGGGCAACTCACTCACTCCCTGAGGCCTCAGAAGAGTTGCAAGTTGTAGGTGTGACTTTGGAATCCTCAGGGGAAGCTACTTTTCAAGTTCATTTTCTAAAAAGTAGGCCCAGGGAGAAAGTGTTTCTGAAGAGGATCTGCCCCACACATCAGACAGAGGAGGGCAGAGGATGTAAAAACCACCACATAGTATCCATCTGCTCCAACTCCAGCTTGGAATGTTCAGTAGCATTCCACATACTGTAGAAGCT
This sequence comes from Eospalax fontanierii, assembly GCA_035773235.1. Lineage (NCBI taxonomy): Eukaryota > Metazoa > Chordata > Mammalia > Rodentia > Spalacidae > Eospalax > Eospalax fontanierii. The sequence continues at coordinate 77,197,550 of CM069529.1, read as the reverse complement.
ATGAGTAAATCGGAACACACTTTTTTTGTTTTTAAGTGATCAAAAAACTTAAAACCAATTAATGCAACAATCCAAAGACATGGATACATTTAAGCAAGAGATGAGACACCTTAGGAGTTGATTTTTAAAGACAGCATTTAATGTGAGTCATACATGCATACTATCTGATGTGAAACCTAATGGGTTCACTACTGTATTTAACAATTATGGAGTGCTATACTTGCTGTCCTGAATAGGGGGCACTATCAATTTTACATACTCTGTGGCAATATACTGGTCAATACCTAATGGGATACCAGATTCTGGCACACCAGCCTAGTACTGTAACCACAGATGCTACAGAAAATTCATTCCCAAGACTAGCTTCCCAACTGGGTTGTCTAAACGAAAACAAGCATACTAAGGGATTAGAGGGCCATGATGACCTTTGATGGTACCTTCTATCCTAGTATTTCTCTATTCTCTATAATGATTCTCACATACACTGTGATTGTCTTAAAATATCCCTTATGGACCAATTAGAAAGAAATGGGGCATACTGAAAACTAACACCTATCAAGTTACAATGGGAAAACATGGTGAGACAAGGTAAGGAGAGCTATCTGAAGACACCATTCTAAAACTTGGAATTTACAGTTAGTTAAACTGCTATATACCAAAATTCTCCAACAGCCTCCTGAACCAAACTTCTTTTTATGACTCAGATGCTATTTAAATGCAGAACTTATAAAGATCCCTGTTTTTTGAAAGCAGCAATATAGCTAGCAAAGGTGAGAGAACACATGTTTCTTCTCCCTGGAAAGGAGATGGGGATAGCAGCCTTAGAAAGCAGCATCTAGCCTGGTGAAGTGCCAGCCTGTGAGTACGAAGGAGAAGAAACAATTATAAAAATAAAATTTCTCTGGATATGACATCCTTACATTATTTATCATCAAAAGATGAACCTTCAATTCAGTTCTTCAAAGGACAAAAGGCTGTTTATCCACTGTCCATCATGAACAATGAACATATTAAAATTCTCATTCGTTAGCAGTTAATCTCTGTGCCTTGGACTGAGAAGAGTTTCAAGAAACACTATCTGTGGGCATTCCTGCAGCTACCCTGGAAGAAAGGCCATCTTAAGCCTCACAAATGGTTCTATGCTGTATCCTATTTAATCATCACCTACCAATCCCCTCTGTATCACTCAAGCATACAATGGAGTACAGTACACAGAACCACAATAAGCAATACAGAAAAAAGGATTAAAGCCATGACAAATGTATTAATTTATTCTACGCAATGCACTTGTAATTTTTCTACTTTCAGTCAAGATCACAGTACAGTTTAATAGTCTGATTCAGGGACCAATTAATTCTTTTATATTTAAATCAATCACTGACTCTTCCCTGAATAATTTAGCTTCTATTTGCTGCCTCCCATCTGATGTCTTTGGGGAAAGAGCATAGTTAACACTATGTGGAACATTAATCACATTAGGTAACAGAAAAAGAAATACATTATCAGAGAAGTCTCACACAAAAAGTAGAACATGCTCCAAGATACGTTAGAATAATCAGTATGTCATCATTCCCTTAATTAAAAAGGCAAACTAAAACTAGAGCCAATAGATCATCCCTCATCTGCCTTTTCATAATATGTATGTGCATGGACTTAGTTTTGATTTTTATATAAAATATATATCTAGGAACAAAACTACTGTCTTCAACCTCTACCACTACCACTGGCAGATTCTTTTCTCCCATTCCAATGTAAAAATGAATGACTTGATGCTCAATACAGTGGGAGACGGGGAAGGCCAACAGAAAGGCATGTATTTTATTCAAATTGGCATGTGTTTGGCACTTTGCCACAAAACTCTGTCTTTTACTAAAACAACTCTGAGTCTAATTAATAGGGTTAATTCAAAGCAATATTCAGGAGTAGCCTAAAGAGTCTTACCACTGCATGCAAAGTAGATATATACGTTTTAAGAATATTTTGCCTAAACAATCATGTCAAGAAAACACTGAGTTCATGTGACCAAGAAGGATACCACCCTACTACATGCCACATCTTCCTTTCACTAGCTGCAAAGGAAGGCGGCCTTCTAACTCATTCCTGGATCTTAATCGCCACAAATAATTAAATCAACTTTGTATTCTAGTAGCAACACTATGGATTACAAATGCATGACTTGGCTTCAGAAATTTCAAAGCCAACATAAGTACTATGGTTCCCAAATAAATATCTCTAAAAGAAATTTTTTTAGCTAAGTTAGTTTCTATGTTGGTTTCTCTCTGGGGGCGGGGGAAAAAGTACAGTCTGTATCATAACATAACTTGAAAGCACTGCTGTCTCCAGAAAAAAGCACACACTGAGCATTAACTCTGTGTTCACCCCATAACATCCAGGAAGATCAAATGTCCGAAGGTTATGATCAGCTCAGTGACACTGGTGATAATAGGTGCCAAATAAAGTCAAGCCACCCCACAATCCTCTCTCTTAAGTATCAGTGGCATCTAAAGACCAAGAGTCAAGTCGTACTAGGTGAACTGTCACACTGAAGGAGTATTTTTCTGGGCATGTGAACTATGACAATCTATAAGAATATGGTCAACAACTATAACCTACAAATAATCCCAAGTGGAAAAACTTTGTGTCCTTCCTCCCTAATCCTCACAAGAGTCAAATCAAACACTTGGAAATAACCCATGTCCTTTGTTTTCAATATCATAATAGAACAGAATACTAATCAAGATTAAACAAGTGAACCAAATCTACCACTGAAATCATCACATCTCTAGATACAAAGTCACCCCAGTTAACAAGCCACCAGTAGCAGAAACAAGCTTTTTGTGGTTTTCCTAGCTAATTCTGTATGCTTATAACAGGGGTTTATACTACTCTGTCTAGTTTTCCCTTGAGAAGCATCTGTCACACATTACAAGGATCAGAGAGGTGACATGTAGATACGGAAATGGGAAGAGACCTTACAGAGTAAGTAAAATGCAAAGCAAAATAATATAAAATAGAACCTTGAATGTTGTTAGTTTAGGTGTGATATAATTTTTCTATTCCAATGACTCTATCTCTCAGATGGCAAACCCCAAGAAGGAAAATGCTACATAGGGTGAGATGCTCCTGTAAACAAAATGGTAAAGTCCCTGACAGTTGATATTGTGTACTTCAGGGGCAGAGGGTGTACTTAATACATGTGAGGCTCTGGCTTCAATCCCTGGCAGAAAACAACAGGAAACAAAACACCCAAGGGGAGGTGAGATGGCTCCACAGGTAGACACTTGCTACTAAACCTAACTACCTGAGTTTGATCCTTGGGACCCACAAGATGGAAGGAGAAAACCAACTCCTGTAAGCTGTCCACATATATGCATGGGTATGCATTTATACAAATATACATATACAATGATTAACTAATTTTTGTAAACTTCCCAAGGGTCTTTTTGTATGCTAGTATATGTGTATATGTTCTATGCTTGTAATCTAGCTGTGCCAATCCTGGACCCAAAATGCACTGAAACTCCTTCTGAGAAAACAAAGGGAAACCTTACCTCAAATACACCATCAGACTCTGAAGCCTAGCTTCTGCCTCTGCCATGCTGTCAACCAAAAGCCATAGGCAGCACCTGATGAGACCTCCCAGTGCTTTTCAACATCCTCCGTTTGTCAAGCTCTCTTCCTTTACTAGCCCTTATGGATTTGTGACTTGTTTTCATTCTCTCTATGGACATTTTGGGTTGAAAACTATGACATGATACAAAGAATCATCGCCTAGGAGAGGGAAATGCTGGGCTATTAATCAGTCTCTCTCTCTCTCACACACACACACACACACACACATACACACATTTTTCAAAAACTAAATCAACTAATTTTGAATGACAAATAGATAAAACAACCACAAAGGTCCTAGGTACCATCTTTTGTAAAAGCAACCAGGATCTAGTCCACTCAATCACTAAATAAAGAATTATGTAAGAAAAAGTTAATGCTAGGACACCAAATCTAAAGTTAAGTGGATCTAAATAATTCTACATCCTGAAATTATAGTAAGAATGTCCATTAAAAGAAATTTGGGGTATTTACAGCCTTTGTCTTTCATTCAATTATCTTCTGTGTTAACTGGAACTAATTTAACATTTATCAAACATAACACAAACTAATCTATATGTAGTAGAACATTTTAGAAACTTGCACATGTAGTAAGACATGACAATTAAATAAACATATCTGATCTAATTATTATAGTGGAATTTTAATCACATGAAGTAAGAATAAGAAAGAGAAGTTTGACTAAAACATTTATTCAGTGTGTTTGTATTCAGACTAGCTTCTATTTGGTTTTATGAAAAACCTTATGAAGCAGACTTCTTTTTTATTATTATTTTAAAAATATTTTATTTATTTTATATGTATGAGTGTATTGCCTACATGTGTATAAGTGCACCCATGTAAGCAATTCCCTCCCAGGTCAGAAGAGGGCAACAGATTCCCTGGAACTGGAGTTATAAATAGCTGTTAGACATCATGTGGATGCAGGGAATTGAACCTGAGTCCTCTGCAAGAGCAGTCAGTGCTCTTAACCACTGAACCATCTCTCCAGCCCCCAAGAGCATACTTCTTTTTTTTTTTTTTAAAGAGGCATAGATGTAAGGATTTGAACTATATTTCGTTATCTGTGTGTAAACGTCTCTGCCTCTCTAAACAAATGGGCACTAAAATTTGGACAGTTATGTATAAATATACAACTTGCCACAAGAATGAACTAGATGGGAGTCCCTGACCTAGTTACTAAAAATAGGGAGCAGACATCTCCCTGGATTATACCAAGGTGGACAGCTTACCCAAAAAAGAATCAGTGGGACTTGAAACTGCACCAATGCGAAGCCACATCGCTGAGATGTGTCTGATCATATTGGAGAGAAGTCAGAGTAGAGGTGTGGCAGGGAGTGGGAGTCTAAATACTAGAAGTCCACTAGAACAATTGAAAGTCAAGTTATAAAGCCCCTCCATTAGAACACAGCTGTGAAGGGAAGGGAACTCCACATTTTACAAATAAATGAACCAGGAAGTACTACTCAGGATAGCACATGTAGCTGCATTCCTCAGGTAACAAGAAAGTAATACATAAATCAGAATGGGTTTTTTAAAATATTCATAAAACCTTTTTTAAAAATAAAAGGAAAACTGGGCTAAGTTATTCACATTTTACTTGCAATCTTCTTGCACCTACTAACTGGGAGGTAAGGAAATGCCTAAGTTACAAACAGGTGTTACCACTACAGATTTCTATTTTTAACATCTGTGTTTTTACACTATTTTAAAACTAAGGCGAGACTACTGATATTCTAATATTCTTGTGTAGTTTCTACTTAAACCTCATTCCCAAGGAAACAGTTAATGTCTCAATATCAGATGCAGCATAATGACTACAAAGGAAGTATGCAGCAGAGAAGTATTTGCACTTCAGCAGGATGACAATGACCAGCTTGCTTTTCACCTTATTATCAAACAAAGGTCTCTAGTTTTCCTACAGAGATCAACACCTTCTACCAGACACAAGCTGACTGAACAGTTGCATTACTAACACCTTTTCCTTTATAGGTTATAGTTTCAGTGTCATTTATCTAGCTTATAAAACTAAGACACAACTGAAATCCCCTTTATTTCTGGGCAGTAGTGATGGCCTCTTTTGAAAGAGACTCACTTTTAAAGTTATTATTGTTAAAGCATGGAGAAAATGTTATAGACCATTATGGATGGACATATTTCTCATTAGCAAAAGGCTTGAAATTAAAATGAGTAAAATTATAAGTTTTTAAAATCCTTTTTCCTTAGCCAAAACACTCATAAATAAGTACAAATTTTCTTGAATATATCATATAATTTCAGTTAAATCCTCTGGACTTTTATAACCAGTCTTATCTGGAGAAAGTATTTAAAATTTTGGTGTTTTTAAGAAAAGAGTGATAAATCATTTACAGAACTAGGAAGGAAATAGACTACATGGAATTGTGGGGAATATCCCTTCAATCACAGGCAAAACCTCTAACTTACACTTCTAAAACAGGCTTTCTGTTGAAGATTTATAAACATTTAAGCCATACTGTTTTACTATTAGTGGCGGATGAACTATATATACATACATAAACATATATAAGATGCATGAGCATCTACTTTGGCCAAAATATTCAAACAATTTAAGAGAACAGGGCAACTGAACATTTAGTCTCACAGATCACTGTGACTGAAGAAACTGAAGCAAACACTATGAAAAGACTGAGAACTAAAATTCTAGGAAAGGCCTTGAATAGCAAGAGTCACTAAATCAATTTGGAGAATTTCAACTCACATTTAAAAATAAATAGAATAGAAAATATAAATTGAGTTTCAGAACCATTTTAAGAGAGGTGTACACAAAATACATGTATGATCTAAGATCCATTCCTCTGAATACAGTTAAGAAAAATTTGTAAGTTTTTGAAAGATCAAATATTGAGGTAAATCTCAATTTAATGGCCTGACAACATAAAGAGTTTTCATTATATTGGTCTTGTAAAATGATCTGTTAAAGCCCACACTATAATTCACAACTGAATTTTGAAGAGTACAGTTCCATGAAAGCTGAAATTAGGACCCTCTGAGAAAAGAATTAGGTCCTTCATGGTTCAAAGCATACCACAGCTTTCCCAATGATAGTACTCTATACACTTAGAAAATAACTACAAAGACACACAAATCTTAGACTAGAAATAACAATTTCATAAGAACAGCATTAGACATGCCTGCATACAATAGAAATTCTCTACATAGATGTAGAATAGGTACTGTCAATCTTCAAACTATTTACTAGAAGCATCTATTGCATGTAAAATTAAGAATGGACACACTAATAACCAGTGGCAGAAAGCCAAGCCTGGCTAGCTCAAAAGCAGTTAAATTAAATAGACTTCTCTGCTTGAATTAAGAGCAAGTACCCTACTTTAGAAGAGGTGGTGGTGGTGAAACTGAGTGGCCATACAAGTCTATTTTTAATTGCCAAGTCAATTATTTAAGTTTACTTAAGTTCTTTTCCATCTCCAAACTACAGAAGTACTTACTTTACAAATATTTAAAAATATACTTTAAAATGTATATTGTAGAAAACTCTGTAATAAAATGTACACATAAAAATATCTCAAAAGACTGAAGAGCTGGCACAGCAGTTAAGAGCACTGGCTGATCTTTCCAAGAACCCAGTTCAATTCCCAGTACCCATGTGGTGAGTAACTACCCAAAACTCCAGTTCCAGAAGAATTAGATGCTCTCTTCTGATCTCCTCAGGCACTGAGCAAAACGAATGCACTTACATGTATGCAGGCAATACACTCATACACATAAAATAAAAATATTAATAAATAAAAAATAAAAATATTCTACACTGGAGGCTGAGGTGTTAAAGATCTTACTGCTCTTGCAGAGGGCTAGCATTCAGTTCCTAATTCCCAACTCAGGCGGTTCACAAGTGTCTATAATTCCAGTTTTGGGAAACAGATGTCCTCTTCTCCATAAACTCCCAAAGTTACCAACACACATATGTCATATGCCTTTAATATCAGCACATGGGAGGTAGAGGCAGGTGAATGTGAGTTTGAGACTGACTTGGTCTACATGGTGAGTGCCAGGGCAACCAAGACCACATAGTGAGACCTGTCTTAAACAAAACTGCCCTACATACACACATACAAAAAAAATTTTTTTAATACTATGCTGGGAAACCAAAGTTTTATAAAGTCAAATCCAAAGGAAAGGAATTGTTTGAAGATATCCTACATAATAAGGAATTCCCAGAGAATTAAAATATTAAACAATATTTTATTATCATTATTATTATTATTATTAATACAGAGTTTCACTATGTAGTCTTGGCTGGCCTTTGAAAGTGCTATGTAGACAGACCAGGCTGTCTTCAAACTCACAGAGATCCGTCTGCCTCTAACTTCCGAGTGCTGGAATTAAAGACATGTGCCATCAAGCCCAGTAAGAGACATTATTTCCTTTTGTTGCTGCTTTTTAAAATTTATTTTTATTTTACAAATATGGTTCTTTTGCCTGCAGGTATTTATGTGCACCAGTATCATGTATGCCTACAGAGGCCAGAAGGGGGCATCATATCACTTGGAACTGGAGTTACAGGTGGCTGCTGGGGACCAAACTTGGGCACTATGCAAGAGCAGCCAGTGCTCTAAATTGCTGGGCCATCTCTCTAGCCCCAAGGGATATATTTCCTAAGATAAGTCAATAAAATTCAATTAATTAGCACTTAAGTACTTTTTCTAAAACTAGAACTACAGTTTTATTCTCCCTATTAAAGAAGTAAATGGACAGGCAATCTTCTAATAGCATGGGCATCAACTGATTATAGTGGAAGTTGGCTAGAGGATCATGCACAGACAATAATAATATATGGCAATCAAGTATATGAGATGATAGAGGGTATACAGAACCACGCTTACTGAGGTGAGGGCAAGGAATATATGGAAACACCAGATTCCAGTACTCAAGAGGTGCGTGTGTGTGTCAGCAGATCTCACAACAATAAGTCCCCAATTCTAGGCTGTCTCTTTCTTAACAGGAGCAGGTATCTTTCAGTTTTCTGCTTATTACGTGTTCAATTACCCTTCTAAAGCATAAGGCAGAAATGGACTTGTCCAATGTGAAGGAAAAGTAGAGGTGAAGGGCTAGAATTCAAAGCCAGCAGTGACCCACCTTTGTAGCTCAGAGAGGACCTGATTCACAGGACACAGAAACAGTGAAACTACAAAGATGACAAGCTTTGTTTAGGAAATTAAAAAGAGAGAGAGAGAGAATGTATTGGGAGGTAGATAGTACTGAATCTTTTATTAGACCCCAAACTCAAGTATGCCTTTAGGAATCTGGTTCCATGGGATGTGGAACCTGAACGCACTAACAAATGGGGGAAGTTGCTTCAGTTTTTACTGAGCTATGCTATAGAAATTAATTCTTCAAAACCCACTGAGAGGGGCTAGAGAGACAGCTCAGTGGTTAAGAGCACTGGCTGCTCTTACAGAAGACCCTGGTTTGGTTCCCAGCACCTACAGGGTGGCTAAAAACAGTCTGTAACTCCAATTCCAGGTGACCCAACACCTTCGGTCCTCTAAGTTTTTACATGTTTCACTTACATGCAGACAAAACACATACATATAAAAATAAACATCTAAGAAAAACTTAAAAGCCATTGAGAAACATGATTTGGTGTCATTTTAAGAAGATTTTTAATTCACTGTGATCTCTGAGGGAAAAGGCTGGAAAGCATCATTCTCTTTTTAAATGTCAGCTAGTAAAATCAACCAGATCCTAAGCATGTACTGGAGTCTGACTGTATATTACAGAGTTTTGAACAATTAACCATCTCAACTTCAATTTGCATAAACTAGTATCACACCCTGCTAGTGTTCTCAATCTCTGAAATAGCCTCAGCATAGAAAAGAGGGCAGGGGACATAAGCTAACCAGATATGGAAAAATGACTAGGAAGATTTTTCGAGAATAATCCATACTTGAAGAAAAAAATATACTTAATGTCTTTTGACAAAAAGAAGAAGTGAATACATTTCAATAAAGTGGTAAGAAATGTGATCAGTAGAGAAAGTCTCATCAGACATCTTGAGAAAGCACTGAATAAATTTCAAACAATGTAGGAAATAAAATATATAATCCACTATTCCATTTCTTAAGTAAATAACTTTCTGAAAGAGTTACAGGAAACATTTTCTCTGGGTGTCATGCATTATATAGGCGACCAGGGAAACTAGGTTCAAATTACAGCGTGCTATTAAAAGGCAAAATTTCTTTTTACTGGGTGGCTTTTAGATTCTTGATTATGAATTAGGGAGCTAAAAACACAAGTTAAACATAATCCCCATCTTTAAGGAATTAACATTCTAGAGAGCATTCAAAATACAGCTAGAGATAAGACTAACACCACAGTAGCATTTCTAGAAAGTATGAAAATCAAGTTTATGTAGGGAGTTAGGACAAAGTTGGGCCTGAAGGATTTTCAGAATTCCAATAACTTGAGACTGGCAGCAGAGGAAGGGAAACATTCAGGAAAGACAACACAAGCAGTAACTAACACTCATTGAGGGTTCACTTCACTGGGTGCATTCTGGGTGCTTTAAATACAGATTATGTTTAACTTTTTACGGCAACTGTAAAGTGGGCATTTTATTATTATACCTTCCTTGCAGTGAGAAAGGGTCAGAGATGGGGAAAGGGGAGAAAGAAGAAAAACAAAAACTTGCCTACTTTCATACAGCCTGTGAGGACAGAGTCACGTTTCAAGTCCAGATCTATTTAGCAGACCCTGTCCTCTGAAAGCACTGAGCTTTACAGCCTGACTGAATGGTCTAATAAACTAGCTACATTTCAATTACTGTACGCTAAGGGTTTTCACCTTGTATCAGCTCACCTTAGCTCTTCTGCCCCTCTACAAAGCTGAGTAAAGCTTTGTTAGTATTCTCAGTTTACATGACAGCATAAGCTCAAAGAGGTAAATGGCTTCCCTGAGTCAACAAGGGAAGAGTAGAGCTGAGAATCAGCCTCATCTTCAGTGAGACTAGTGCTGCATCCCATCCATCTCTGCCTTCACATTAGAATGGCTACTTACAAGCAGTATGTCATGAAGTCCAAGGGTTACTCAGCAAGGCACCACAGTCCACCACAGGAAAGCTCCCACCCTTTCAGATCACCTCAAACAAAATTCTACTAGAGATTTTTAACTGGGGAGAGGAGAAAGGAAGAAAGAGCTATACTACTGAAAAATTCGAGGAACTTACACACACACCCTCACTTGTAGGGTCATGGATCCAATTACTTTTTCCTCATTTCCTACTACATTTTCTGATATTCTAGACTTTGGTGTTCAAACCATTGCTTCGATGTGTGCAACAGCTAATAGAAACCCAGTCTGAAAAGATAGTCAAGTAACAAATCTGGGAGCAGCTCCTCAATGTCCTGCCACTCTGTCTGCTTACCTTATACTAATATCAGCTTTCTATCTCTGCAACAAATAGCTGAGATATATCAACTTAAAAGGAGGAGATGGGGCAGAGAAGCAGTTTCAGAGGTTCCAGTCAGGGCTGTCTGACCCAGGTGCTTTGAGCCTGTGCTGGTACAACAGGACATGGAGACACATGATGAAGGAAGCCTGTTCACCTCATGGCACTTAGGAAATGGAATACAGGAAGGGAAGGGTCCAGGGCTCAGGGTCTCCTTAAATAAGCACCCCCACATAACCTAAATTCCACTACTGCCTTCTACCAGCACTGTAGGCTAGTGGCCAAGCCTTTTATATATGTTCTCTGGAGAGGACTTCTGCAAACTTTCTGAGTATACTGATGCCTCTGAGTGCATTTTCAGGTAAATGCTTTTCTTTTGCTCGTGGTACTATAATTGCCTCACTCTCAAACATAATCAGAAAATCGTATCTTGCATTAATAACTAGTTAAATCTATGATTCCAACAATCAAGCAGAAACCCTTTAAATAGTGTCAACAAAAAGCTTCTGATCACCAAAATGTTAAATAAAATAGATTATTATAAAAGCTGTCAATGAAGAACAACAAAACTCCCACAAACTGCCACTAGGAGTCTAAATTAGTATAGTCCATCTGGAAAGCTGCCTAGCAGCATCTACTAAAGATCAACATGTGTCTACTGTTCAATATCTACTCTGCTGGAACATGTTCGATAGAAAATAGGTACAAAAATGTTTGCAGTACTTGCAAAGTGCCAACAAACACTAATCAAGAGTAGATAGAACGCACACATGGATTGTGACACACTTATACAAAGGTAAGAATTAACAAATTACACACTACATGGATGAAATCTCATAATTACAAAAAAAGAAGGTAGACAGGGAACTGAATGGATCTTGTGATTCCACCTCAAAAAAGTTTATAAACAAGCAAAACCACAGAATCTACAATGGTATTAGAATAGTGTTTCTTGAGCCAGGCATGATTGTACATACCTTTAGTCTCAACACTTGGGAAGCTGCAGAAGCAGGTGGATCTCTGTAAGTTCTAGACCAGCCTGGTCTACATAGTAAGACCTTGTCTTTAAAAAAAAAAAAAAAAAAAAAAAAAATCAACATCAAAATAGTGCTTCCTTTGAGGGGAGGTAGTGATCAGAAGGAGGTACAAAAAAAGCTTCTTGCAAGGTGGTGATACTCCATTCTTCAGTTCCAATACTACAGATAAGGATGTGCTCACATTATAAAGCTGTATTCAATAAACAGACCTAAAAGTAATTTCCATAAGTGATTACGGAAAGCTCATTTCAATCGCTTCTTAGCCTTTTGGCTAAGATCAAGTGTAGTATCTGTTCTTATTAGAAAACTCAATCCAAATAGGATCATTCAAATATGGGCCACTCAGAAAAATAAACATACTAACACACAAATTTACAAATATAAAGGAGTGAAAAGAAACATGGTCATGAAATAAGTTAGTTCTTTAGACAGTAAACATTCCCTTCTGTTGGTACCAATATTTTAACAATGTTTCTAGATGGCCCTTCCAATCAAAGAGCTAATGAATTTTACAGCTGAGAAGGCCCTTGGAAAATGCCAGAGCCACTCCAAAATGAACTAATTCACCAACTTTAACAAATTTTCTAAATGCCCGAGATGAGGATCATGAGCTCCACAGACTTCCACAGTAAACAGGAGCAGAGCCTAAACACCAAGACTAGTTCACAATCAGTATGTGTGTGCCTGTGTGTGTTTAGCATTTACATGTTTTAATGTATATGCGTGTGCTCGGTGTGTGCATGCATGTATGTGCACATGCACATTTGTGTTTATGTGTGCACAGTTATTTGAGGGTATCTGCCTGAGTATGTATGCACGAGCGTTTGTGTGCACAAGAATGCTCATGTGATTCTCACTCAGGTCATGAGTCTCAATGGCAAGCCTTAGCTACTAGCCATCTCACCACTGGCTCCCTCCTGGTACTGAGAATCAAGCCCCAGGATATGGTGTATGAAAGATTGAGTGTTCTAAGCATTAAACTTACAGTCTCAATAAGAAATGTAGATATTTTATCTAATTTTAAATGACTATACATTTACAAAATAGAAATTACAATCTTAGACACTAATTCAAATTGTTCCTAATGATCCTAGAGAAATAAACCACTAGATATAAAAGACAAATTTCTGCATTTTGGTTTGTTTGCTTCTTTCTTTTTTACTTAAAATTTAACAGACCTCTTTAATGTATCTTTTTAACTTAAGAGATTTGCTAAATTCTGGACTATAGTACAGTTATGTCTATTTTGGTTGGTGTGTTTCCTCCAAGAACTAACATAAAGAACCAAAATGGTTCTGGTTAAAACAGAGTTATCTTTTCTCTTCTTTGGATTTAAAATATAATAGTATAAAATGAAGTTACCCCAGAAGAAAAGATCACCAGTAACAAAACCTAAAGGAAAAGATAACTGAAACATTTAGCAGAAAATGGCTAAATCAAAGAATATCTGTACACATTATTCCAAGTTGCTGAAACACACATGCCATAAAATAAATCCTTAAAAGACAGGTGATAATCCTCCTCAGACAACAGAGATATGTTCCACATGAAAGCAACAAAAAGACAAAGAAATATGGACTTCTGGGTGGGGGTATCACATCTCCAGAATCAGAGCTCTGAGATTCTGATGGCAGATTACTAGGGTGTGGCTAGAAAGCTGTTAACCTTGGTAAAGGATCAACAGTTGGGAACCCTCTGACTGCTAATCACTAGCACTTTGCTTATGGAGAACTTTCTAGGGTGGTCTGACAAACGAAGACCTAACATTTATGAGATGTTATGACTCTTCTACTAAACAATCCCAGACTATCCCAAAGTCATTCCTTGTTATGATCTCTGAAACCATCAATTTCAAACCTTCAGTTCATCCTGAAAATATGATCATTTCTTTTAACCACTAGAAGTGAGTTTCGGAGGTCAAAATTGTGATTGGATTTTCAAAAGCTTGGCATTCAAAATACCTAAAATTAGAAAAGAAGTTTGTGAATATTTTTTCTTTTAAGTTCTAGTGACTGCAAAAATAAAATTTTAAGCCTTACTTTCACCGAGCTACCTAGTAATTCATAGGTAGAAGTCTTATTTTACTTGTTTTTTGCAAGATATCTAAAAGAAACAGTTTTAAATTACTAGAATTCAACTACTGCCAACCAAAAGACATAGAATATATTTTCTTCATGACATAGAGAGGTAAATAGATAAATAAATAAATGCAAAGAAATGACTCTATTAACAAACATACTGAAAAGTTCCAATTATTTCTCACTTAAGTCTAAATGTATCAGATTGGAAATCAAGGTGTTAAGATTTGTCATTTCAGGGATGGGCTGTGGTTCAGTGATACAGCACCAGACTAGCATCTGTAAGGCTCTGGGTTTGATTTTAGAACTGGACAAAAAAATACTGACATTCTATTTGAGGGATATCTTCCTCTTCAGCTGATCTCTCATTATGTTGTAAATAAAGATATAAAATGTTTTGTTTTGTTTACATTAACCTAAGCAATGTTAAAACTTTTTAAAATAAAAATATTCCCTCAAAATATATACTGTACATAAGATTATACAACTACTGTGCTGACAAGTTTATACAAGTAAGTCTAAATATACACAAAATAATTCCAGGTCGTTAGAGGTATGAGAAAAGCTTGCACTATGGCATCAACTGGCAACAAGACCTTCTAATGTATTCCCAAAAGGGAAAAAGACAGATTAGACATTAATGCACAATCTTCCTTTTTATGGCTTTCTAAAATATTTTTCTGATGATCGTCAAAAAAAAAAAAACTGCTATAGGAAACCATTCTTTTGGAGATAAGTTGATATTTTTAAGTAGCACTTCTAGAAAGAAAATTTTGCCATCTGTAAAACAGCAGGAGGTAGTAGAGCATTTGGTGCTTTAATGGACTCTGAGATTTAGCATTCAAAAATTCTCATGTCATACCCACCCATCCACAAACAAGTAATACTCTTGTTGTTTTGTAAACTGACCCATGAACCGAAAGACAAGTCTGTGAATCAACTATAATTTGCACCAAGGGTTTGTACTACATGCACTTTTTTTTTTTTAAAGACAGTCTTACTCTGCTTTTTTCTGCTTGGTCTTGAATTCATAACAATACTTCTGCTTCAGCCCCCAAGTGCTGAGATCACTGGCATGCACCACCTCACATGGACCAGAGTGATTTTTACACTCTAAAGATATTTCATATTATAAAACATACCAAGTTTAATTAACAGTGAAAGATCAATAAAAAATGAAATAAGGTCGAGAAGCAAAAACACAAAGGCACCAAGAAAAGACTTTATATTTTAACTGATTTACACAATACTGCTTTTTATATAATAAAAATCTAAATGTGAAAGAAACAAAACTATGTTCATAAACTACCCCCTTCAACCAAATGCTTGGAACATCTCTGTACTATTTCAACTGAAGTCAAAAAGACTTCAGTGTGACGGGTCTAGTGCAGTTGGCAAAGAGATCTGTGTGGTATGAGGACAGGAACTAAGGACAAGACACCTGCCCAGGCTCCTTACCGAGGACTTCTAGAGTTGAAAGAAGCTGAGGAGGTTGTCAATACTAATCCAAATTTCTAAAAATCTTCAACTGATTTTTTTTTAACGTTAATTTTTAAAAATAATAAAAACAGGCCAAAAGTCAGTGGCCAAGAACGTGCTTTTTTTGTCAGATCAGGATTAGTGGCCTAAAGTGGCACTATTTTGTGTTAAATAAACCAATTTATGGTTTAAAATAAGAGAAACATTTTAAGGTCTAAGACATTAAAAGGAATAGTATATATACCAATAATTTAATGATTTAACTGTGCATTATTAGAATTCATTGGGAGAGGAGTTCTGGTCTGGATCATTTTTAAGTATGCATACTCTCAGACATCAAACACTGTAAGCTTGATGGAGTTTTGGCTTTTGCACAATCACTAGCGTACAAAAGAAAAGAAAAAGTAAAAGTGAAGAAATAGGAAGAAAGCTGTGGCATGCAGCCATGATATCACCATGCAAATGAGAAGCACCTTTACTCTGTGCTTCCTGTGGTCCCATTCATTCCTGAACCTCGATCCATGTCCATAGGATGTTCAACACTAACCAGAAGCCTTCTTTATAGGCTTGAAGAAACTAATTTAGTAATATTATCAATTACCTTTCTAATCTATAATTTAATATGTTCTATGGTTTTGCTGTTTGTTTTTGTTGTTGAGATAAGATCCCACTATGTAGTCTGGCTGGCCTGGAACTAACGGGATCCACCTGCCTCTGCCTCTGCCTCCCAAGTGCTGGGATTAAAGGTGTGTACAACCCCTGTGTTGTTCTAACTAATTTTAAAACAATTTGGCAATACCAAAATTTAACTTTTTCTTCTAGGTTATGAGATAGACTAACTTAATTTTCAAAGATAATCTTTCATTGACTAGTCTGACTTTAAAATTCCACCTTATATCCATGTAAATGTCTTAACCCAGACATGTTTTTGCATAATTTTAAATGTCTATTTTAGAGTATATAATAAATTCTCCATTGTTCTATACCTAAAAAGGCAATGTTAGAGGGACATATGATTGGGCAGACCCTAGTTATCATCTTATCCATTATTAGATGCTATAAGTAAATTAACTTCTTTGTGTTTCAGGTGTGCTATAAAATAAAATAAAAATGACTACCTCCCAGAGAGATACATTAAACAAGATGAAATCAAGTGATCATGGTCAAGACACAATAGTTACTAAAATTAATTACAGTCCCTACTACAAATCAGAACAAAACCACCCTTATCAGCACACATCCCAAATTATTTCATGAGTTTGGAAATGGGTTTATGTCTTACAACTTAAATAAGCACGTTAGTATATATATTAGAAAATTCACTCCAAAATCCAAATCAGAATGTATTACAAAGTCACATACACACTAATAACTTGAATCAGTTCTCTTCCATTGGTTTTCAAATGCTTTTCAGCAATATTATTCTCCTTGCATGGGAAATTCAACACAGTACCTTTACACCTTTTATAAATGGAGGGGATTCCAGAGGCTATAGTGAAGGCTACTGTCACTCTGGTGGTCTCAAATATCCACCCATGGCAGGGTTCAAGAACTCTCACACCTGAAGGCTACTTCCTCTTGGTCAATCAAATCCACGCACAAGACCCTTATTCAAAATGGATGCTTCTGTGTCTTTGTCTTCTTCCAAAATAATGACCTCTGTTCTCTGTTCACTTTATTCTTCAAAATATATTCAAGATTATTCCTGCAGGCTCTATAGAATACACCTTACAGGATACTGGACTTGAACCATGTCTCTGTAGCACTAGCCCTGACCTCTTGGGACAGTACTGTACTATTCGATGTTACACTGCTTAAGGTATCTGTCTTCTACCCCATCTATTCTGACCTGGGAGAGCAACACTTGAGCTGGTTTCTGGACAACCTTAAAAGGAGTACAGCAGATCCTATTTTTGTCTTAACAGTGAGTACTGAGTAAATACCTGTGGTTTGACTGAATTTTTAAAAAATGAGGATGGGGTCTATTATAATTATGCATTGTTTTGTTTTATGTAAGCCACTGATCCCTCTACATATAAAGAATCTAGTTTTACTCATCTCCAAAACTGACTCTCACTAACCTAAGCAAAAAAAGGTCATCAAAAGAGCTAACACTAATCAGGCAAAAGTCTTTTTTATATTAATTTTATTTTTATGTGTATGAGTGTACTGCCTGCATGTATGTGAGAGCACTCATGGCGTGCAATACCCTTGGAAGTCAGAAGAGGCCATCAGATTTTCTGGAACTGGAGTTATAGATGGTTGTTAGCTGCCATGTAGGTACTGAGAACAGAACCCAGGTCCTCTGTAAGAGCAGTTAGTACTCAATCACAGAGCCATCTCTTCAGCCCCAGGCAAAAGTCTTTTTAACCACTACAGCTCCAAGAAAAAACATATATAAAATTACGTAGCTCTGAAATGTTGTACATGCATACATAATGCCACTAGCTGTGGTACTACTAGGATATTACTAAAATAAAAACAGAAGCAGTGGTACTTTCTTCTTATGGAGAGAAGCTGTTCAACAATTTGGAATTCTGGTATTATGGGAAAGTATTTGTAGTGGGGAAAGCAAGAGGCTACTGCAAAAAAAAAAAAAATCTGAGACTGAGAGGGGCATTCCCAAGGTCTCAGTAATACTGAGCATGTCTTACACAGGGCTGCTTGGGAAGACAGACAAGGAAAACTGTTCAACACACAATAAAGTAAACTATCCCTGACAGGACCAGATGGCCAAAAGAGCTGAACCCTCCTTAAAGCTCTTCCTTCTGACCCATTCTGTAGTGAAATTCCCTCCAATCTTGCTACCCTCAGTTATGCCCCTAGCATCAAGCACATGTGGAATACAGCAGGCTCTTTTAAAGACATAGGTATATACAAACATAAATGCATATATAAAAATTCTAAAATACAGTTACTATATAGTAAGCTCTTAAAATGCAGACTTGCACATTATGTTGAATTTAACAAATTCTTGCTAAGAACAAAAGCTTCACTCTGCTCATTGATTTTTTTTTACAATATGACCTGAAGATAAAGTTCAAACATTGTGTTAAATATAAGACATAATGCTAATAAATATCCATGCTAGGCAAGGTTCATACAGAATATTTAATATCTTTCTTGATCATGTCTATTTGCTTATAAAGAGTTGGTAAGAATCTCAAGAAAATACAATTATTCTACAGTACAATCTCCCTCTGTATTCTTGCAGTACATCAAGAAACATGTCCCAACAGGCCTAATATTGCATGGTCAGCGAAGAGGAAAAGTGAAAGGAGTCTACAACTTTGCTGCTTCTTTGCGAAGAGAATCACATTAGGCCATTAGGTAGTCAGATACATTATTGTATTGCTTGCAAAACCCTTGGGTAATAACATATGAGTACAAATTGCCACAGGCAGCTTTGGAGGAAAAACAGAACTGTTCAGAAACAATGACAGCTGCTCTACTGCAGCAGTGCACAAATGCAGGAAAGAAAACAGTACGTCAGCTGTAGTTTTTCTGCTCAACTACAGCTTGCTCTTCTCTCTCTCTCTCTCTCTCTCTCTCTCTCTCTCTCTTCCCTTCCTCCCTCCCTCCCTCCCTCCCTCCCTCCCTCTTCCTCTCAGCAGATACTCAAGCACATGATTCTGTAGAACTTGCTTGTAAACACACAAGCAGGAGAGATGTGACAGGAGACCAGAATACAAATATGGCAAATGTGCTGTCTCAGGGTGGGTGTACCCACACACTCACCTTTTTATTCTCTTCTAATAAGACTAACAGATGCTAATAATGAAAACTCTGTGCCCCATGGAAGCACAATGTAAAATAAGTGAGAAGTTTCTACTAAGAGGCACACTAACATTGTTCAATGAAACATTAAAGAGGATGTTTCTTTTAAGTGGCCTATGATTTAAGAAAAGAAGCCACTGTGCAAACAAAAGTCATTTCATACCTGTATAAGAAAGAGTGTCATGTTTTCATGGGATTATGAGAATTAAATTGGACTTACTTTAGCCTTGCTTGAATTTTATTAATGTACTTTACTCTGTCGTGTTCCTTTAAACATAAATAATTTTGTTCCATATATTTCTATATTATTACATTTTTAAAGAAAATGTAAGAATCTTATGCAATGGTTACAATGTAAAAGCATTTATTTTTAATTAAATACAGAATTTTCTTACAAAATCCCGAAGTTTCTACCTGTAACAAAATGTAACAAAAAAGTTTACTTAGGAATTTTCAACGTTCTAATTTTTATAATGAAAAGAAAAATCTCTGAGTAAAATACAACAACTCTATCAGTCACCCACCAACAGAGGGCATGTAAGCTCTCAAACAACAGTTCTAGCATCTAGCACTGTTTCCTAACACCCTTCTAGACAGGTTACTGCTTAGTTCTCACAGAATTCTCACACTTGAACACAGTTAACAAACCCAAAAGCAATATAAAGAAAATACACTGATTTAAAAAAAGGGATTGTTTTACAAAAGATGATGAGAAAATGGTGAATGTTTGGTGGAAATAACCGTGGGGGCAAAGTGAACACTGGAGGCATGACATGTATAACTGCCTAATGTCAACAGGGGAAGGGTAATGTTAATAAGGCAAGGATATTGTGCAAGTGTGAGCACCAGAATTAGTGACTGTGCAAATGACTACTGAACTCACCTGATACCATTCAGGAGAATTTAGAGGATTAGCAGAGTCAACATGAATGAGGCTGCCTCCAGTTCTACCAAGAGTTCAGTTAGTTCAAACCCAATCACAAGGTATGCATCAGAGTAAGTACAGGTGCTGGGCATGGTGATACACACCTTTAATCCCAGTACTCGGGAGGTAGAAGCAGGTAGATCTCTGTGAGATAGAGATCAGCCTGGTCTACATAGTAAATTTCAGGAAAGCTGGGGCTATGAGAAAACTATCATAAAAAAAGAATGAGTACAGAGGCCACAGAGGTCTGTAAGGCATCTTTGGAGATCATAAGGTAAGAGCTCATCTACCTTAACACTTCTAACATGGTTCACAGCGTTATTTATGCCTTCTAGCAAGGATACACCCAGTAACTTAGATGATGGATGATCCAGTTGTAAGCTAGGGAGGTAAAGTTTACAAAACCATCTTTATTGTATAGTCCCACCTGAAGTCCAAAGAATGAATGAACATATAAACTCTAATTTGTATGTTCATTTTTCTAACTTTATACATGTACCTCAAAGTCTCATCAAATCTAAGAAATCAACAAATATAGGCACAGTTATTTTACTAATCAATTAAAAATAATAAAGTATAAATAATCTGTATAAGAAATACAACAGTTTGAGAAGCTAAAAGTATGTTAGGAAAGGAGTTAAGAGGTCAGCAAGACTGCTCAGTGAGTAAAGATGTTCATCAAACAACCCTGTAGATCTGAGGTCAATCCCTGGAGCCCATGTAAAGATGGAAGGAAAGAACTAATTCTACAAAGTTATCCACTGACCTCCAAAAGCATACCCATAGACACACATCAATCACATACACACAATGTTACTGTAATAAATAACAATAATTAATTAATTCGTTAAATTGTACCAGCACATTAAAGGGGAAAATCACAAAACCAATTAAGTAGAGGTGGGTACGATGGTGTACGCCTATAATCCCAGCCTTCTGGAGGCTAAAGCAAGAGGATCATGAGTTTTCGGTCAGAGTGGGCTACACAGTCTGACCAATAATAAACAAATAATTTTTAAGAGGGGAAAGAGAAAGAAAAGGAGGAAGATGGGCCAATGAAATATAGTACCTGACATATACTAGTGCACTGTATATGTTAAAAAACAAACACAATGCTGGAATTCATGCGGGAGGGGATACAAAAGTTACAGTTTTTTTTTCCCTTGAGCTTCAACAGACTGTGTTTTGCATTAACAGTCTGAATCAGAAAATAAGATGAAATAAGAATGGTAGAAGACATTAGAGCTCAATAAACACTACTCAACAAGTGTCTGTTTATCTCTTGTCACATTTATTATATATCTTATGAATATGATCTAGGATGAACTTGACAAAAGAAGAAAATAAGTAATTCTTATAATGCCCCCCACAGGAGTTAACCATCAATACTGCTGTTGTAGTAGTGAAGAGCACAGATTTTAAATTCAGAACAACTTGGATCTGTGGCATGACAATCTAATATCACTTACTATTAAAACTTCCTGCCATGGTAAATTTTCACTCTTGGCTTGATGGGATTTACAACTACATAAAAGACACACCTATGTGAATGTTAATGAGGGTATTTCCAGAGAGGTTTAAATGAAGAGGGAATTCCTACCCTGAATGTGGGCAGCACCATTCCAAGGGCTAGGCCCCTGACTAAATAAAACAGGAAAAGTAGTGGGCCAGCTATGCAACCACATCTGTTTCTCTGCTTCCTGGCTGCAGGTGCGGTGGGACCGGTTCTTTACGCTGTCCTTGCCACAGCTAGAGCTGTTCCCACTGCCTCACCTTTCCTGCAAACTGAGTCACAATAAACCCTTTCTTCACTAAGTTGCTTTAGTCGGACATTTTGTCATAGCCGTGAGAAAAGTACCTCTTGTGTCATCAGATACTTCATACTGTCATCCATAGACAACAGCTGTTACCCCACAAGATCAGAGGATGGAAGAGCATAAGCACATACAAAGCTCATAACAAACGCTTAAACCACGGCAGCAAGACTCAACAAATGGGAACAAAGAGACCGCTCCTGGAAATTTATCTATTTAATTCATAAAAATATGAAAAATACTGAACTCACAGCCAGTCTTCATCTCTGAAGTCACTCTCAGATGTCCTTACACCATTATTCTCAGGCCTACAGATCTGAGAGAAGATAGATAAAGGCAATGTCCCAACAATGAGCAGGATGGCCTCTAACATGAGCTCAGGATAGGGACTTGTTCATCTAGGAGAGAAAGTTCTCTGTGCCTTCTAGAATCAGCCTCAGGTAAGTCTGGCAGTTGTCAACAATAAAGCACACAGTCAAGGACCTTACCATGAGCTTTTTGGTTTTGTTTTAGTTGGGTTTGGGTTTGTTTGTTTGATGGGTTTTTTGTTTTAAAGACAGGGTCTCCCTGCAGCCCCAGCTGGCCTGGAACTTGACTAGGTTGGCCTTGGTCTTATAGAGGCCAGCCTGCCTCTATCTCTCAAGTGCTGATATTAAAACTGTATTTAGCTGACCATCATTTATTAGACAGACAGATCTCTCAAACAAACACTCTTACTTAGGATTTCCAAAGCAATAAAGAACTCCAACATGCAATTAACAGTATAATGACCAAATATTGATAAATGGGATGATAAAAAGCTGCTCGGGACCCCTGCAGTTCTCATGCTGCCCTAAGATTCACAATAGCTACTCTTGGAGGAAGAAGTCTGACTTTATTGGCTTTCTATGTGTACTTTATAGAACGTCAATATTTTGAATTTGAACTCTGAATTTACACGTAAAGGATCCGGTTTCTATTCTCCCTGAAATAAGACTTGCCTGTACTGCTATATACAACCATATACCACCACTAGTTCTGATTTGAACATCCTTCTCTACAGCAATCCACAAAACAGATGCTACAAAGCCAGGAACAGGATAAATGCCAGCAAGCAATACAGAGTAATCTCAAGCAGCCCTGCTGAAGGTGATACTTGGAACTTGAACTTTCTGGCAGTTACCACCCTACACAGAGAACTTCCTCTAGCAGATGCTGTGGAATCATCTCTCTTTTCAAGTTGGGGCTTGTTTTCCTTGACTCCAAGCAGTGGATGACCTACCTGACTGAACACATTCTTCTCCAGAGCTCCAGCATAAATAGGTGCCTGCCTAGGGCAAGAAAATGAGACTCTGCCTTAAAATTTTAAAGAAAAATAATTATTTTTGTTAAGGTCTGCTGGGGATATAGTTTAGTGGTAGAGTGCTTACCTAGCATGTGTGAGGCCCTAGGCTCAATCTCCAGTACAGGGGAGAGGAGAAGAGTTGGATACACACACACACACACACATTCATGTGTACCTATGTGCACTGTTATTTCATCTACACAATTTTAACAAAACCAAGAAATTACTAGAAAAGAAACACTACAAAATATGGGGCGGGGGGGGTTGACAACTAGTTTTATAAAGCAGTAATTCATATGTCTACTTATCCTCTGGTAGTTAACTGACATCTTACAGAAAATATTGGGTACTATACTCAACACATCAGTCAGAATTCTAATATCTGCTAAGGGAGAGCTAGACTTCTGAGTCACAAAAGCAAAATTCACAGACTTTAATAGATTTGGTGTGAGGAATCATTTTGTCCTACACCTTCATTTTACAGGTAATGAATAATGTTGAGAAAACAAATATAGATAGAATCTATAAAGAAATTATTTATTTTATTTTATGTGTATAAATGCACCCATGTCATGCAATGTCCATGGAGGTCAGAAGAAGGCATCAGAATCCCCTGGAACTGGAATTACAGATTCCCATGTGGATGCTGGGAATCAAACCCAGGTCTTCAGCAAGAGCAGTCAATGCTCTTAACCTCTGAACCATCTGTCCAGCCCCAGAAATCTTATTTTTAGTAAATTATTTCATGGTAATGAAGAATTATGCACACTTAGAATTCCTATTTACTTAGAAGTATATTTTAGATATTAAAGAACTCTTAGTAATAAGAATATAAATCTACATTGACACATATTTTTGCTTTGCTGTTGAAAATGAGGAGGTTTCCCAGGTATTGGCTAGTTCTAAATAATATACCCAGAAGCAATTCTGAAAAAAAAAAAGAAAAAAAAACTGATTTTTTTTTTCCACAATACTATTTGTGTAAGTTAGTTTCATTCTTGTTGTGATAAAATGCCTGACAAAAACAACCTAAGGAAGGAAGGATTTATCTGGGCAGTTTGAAGGAACTGTTCAATATGATGGGGAGGGCCTGATAACAGGAGGATTACAGTGTATAAGGCACTCTTAAGTATCAACAACCCTTGATTTTACACTTTATTTTTGTTTCTTTAGTGGACGTGAATTTATATTCTTCATATGTTGTCCTTTGAAGTCTCTTTTCATATTAGGCAAGTGAATACTATTAATGTAAAGTTTCTGTGATGACTGATTCAAGTTGAGTATAGTTACATCAACTTTGCCTGTTTTTATCCAACTATTTGCACAAAAGAGGATAATTAATGTGCTCATTTTAATGCTTTTCCAGATACTATTAGTCTGTCTAGTAATCAGAACTCATGGCTCTGTCTTTCTGTATGTCTATCTGTCTGTCTGTCTATCTATCTATCTATTAATCAGAACTCATGGATTAACCGAGGGTCTTACACACATAGGGCATTAAGTTACTCTATACATAGCACTCAATATTTGATATATTTATAATCATCATTCTGCTCTTGGCTTATCTTTTTTTGCACTTTGGTTTTCAAGTGCTTTTATAAACAAAATCTTTAATGAAGCTACAGAAAATGTAAATAATTATTTTAATGGGCTATATAAACCTTTCAAAAGCACTGCTAAGTTAATATACTGCTCTTTGTGCAGGTTATTTTTTTTTTATGTGTATGTATGCTTGCCTGTGTATGTTTATGTGCACCCATATGTGCAGGAGCTCACAGGCGCCAGAAGAGCGAATAAAATGCACTGGAATTGGAATATAAACAGTAATGAGTTGTCATG
Organism: Eospalax fontanierii; assembly: GCA_035773235.1. Lineage (NCBI taxonomy): Eukaryota > Metazoa > Chordata > Mammalia > Rodentia > Spalacidae > Eospalax > Eospalax fontanierii. The sequence goes on along the minus strand of CM069529.1, from coordinate 77,172,218 downwards.
GATGCTGGGAACTGAACTTGGGTCTTCTGCCAAAGCATGTGCTCCATATCTGTCTTAAGTCCACATATTCTGAATTATGTATTTCATGTCATTTTCCCTATTGACATATTCACTTAATATTATTCTGATTCCTCTGTCAATGATGCCATTTTACCTATACACCCTTACCCATGCTACTGAATGTCACATTCATATTCTAAATTGTGTGCAGAATACATCCCTGCTTTTTATGGTTGGTCTGATCTGATAGGGTTTTTTGTTTTAATCTTTTTTGAAACAGAGTCTTCCTGTAGCCCCAGCTGTCCCTGAACTCACAGAGATCCACCTGCCTCTGCCTTTCCACCCAGCTCTGATCTGATAGTTTTTAAAAATAGAAAATATTAGAAGCTTACATATTTTGAAACCTGGCAAGAGGTAAAACAATCCCATATATGGTCTTGTTACCCATTAGAATGATGTCTGGTTATCTTCCCACACATACTTGACTCTAAATATGTCAACGTTAGGTAATAAAACGTAAGTACTACTCACTCAGTATGATGCAGTCTGAGAGCCAAAACACATCAAGTGACTGCTGGGGGACACATAGAAGTGCAGAAGCTGTTAGGAGACATGAAACTGCAATGCTAACACAGATCTCATAGCCCAGATCCACAGGACTAGCTTCATGGCCTGAAGCAAGTTTCCTTCCTAGTTTCCTTCCTTCCTTCTTTCCTTCCTTCTTTCCTTCCTTCTTTCCTCCTTCCTTCCTTCCTTCCCTCCCTCCCTCCCTTCCTTCCTTCCTTCCTCAAAATCAACTGCAGTGATTTAAAAAAATTATATTTTTAATTAGAAGTTGTGTGTGTCGAATTGTAGGACCTCCCAGGAGCGGGTATGATAGGCAGTTGTGAGCTGCCTGATGCAATGGCTGGGAACTGCACTCAAGTCCTCTGGAAGAACAGAATGTGCTTTTAACCACGGAACCATCTTTCAAGCCCAAGTTACTTTGCTTTAAAACCTGTAAAACAAGAATGCTATCATCTATCTCTGAAGGCCTTGATGAGACATTCATTTATTTAATTAGAAAACACAGAGTAGGTCAGGTGCTCTTCTACAGACTTCATATGTACTAATTCATTTCATTCTCACCACAAGCCCATGAAGTAGGGACAATAGTTATCTTTTACAGAAAAATAAAAACAGGAATGTTAAATAAGTTTTATTTGCCCGAGGATAAACATCAACTAAGCAAAAAGTGAGGATCTGATATCAGGTAGTCTGGCCTCAAAGTTCATGCTCCTAAGCAGCACATGGAAGAGTCTATAAAATCTCTAAGCAGCATATCTGGCACAGCACAATGAGGATGAGAATGACTTATACTGTTCTCAGTAGATCCTACATGTTCTTCAAGAGGGTCAACAGCCACCAAATTGATCAAATGACAAATAAAACACACAAGCATACCCATATAGAAATCCCAACCGCATGGATTAATGTAGAAAATGTACTATTTGAAACCAAGTGTCACGATACTAAGTGTGGATTTCCTCTGAGCATTCTAAAACAAATGGTTAGTAGTTATACTTTAGTTCTATCAATATTGAGTATACAAATTCAATCTGAAAATGAAAGTACTAATTGTTTAAATGATTTATTATTACATTTATTTTGTGTGTACATGTGTGTACATGCATGGATGTGGGTATGTCATGGCACACACATGGCAGTCAGAGAACAACCTGTGGGAATTGGTTCTTTCCACCACGTGGGTCCTAGGGTATTAACCCTGGTTATCAGGCTTGACAGGAGGCACCTTACCAACTGACTTATCTCACTGGGCCCAAGTTTTTTAGTTTTTAAAATATTTTATTATTAAAAATATTTTTATTATTTTAATTATTTATGTGTTAAGTGTGCTGCCTGCATGCAGGTAGGTGCATTCGTGTTGTGCAATGCTGGAGGAGGTCAGAGGAGGGCATCAGATCCCCTGGAATTGGGGTTACAGATGGTTGCTGGCTGCCATGTGGGTGCTAGTAATTAACGCAGGCCCTCTGCAAAACCAGCCAGTGCTCTTAACTGTTGAGTCATTTCTCCAGCCCCCAAGATTTTTAGCTTTTAATTGAGTTATACATACATCATAAAATTTCAATAAGTTACTAACTTAAAAAAATACTCAAGTATAGTGTGTGTATGTGATGGTGTGCATGTGTGTAAATGCTAGTATATTCTTCAATCCCACTCCTCCTAATTTTTAGATACAAGGTCTTTCACTGAATGCAGAGCTCTCAGATTCACTAAGCTATGTTGGGTGGCCAGCAAACTCCAGGAATGGATTGTCTGCCTCTTCTCACTCACCAGCAATGAAATTATAGATGCATGCTACCACACCCAGAACTTATATGAGGACTGGGGATCTGCTCTGGCCCACATGCATAGCAAACACTTTACCAACAGCCTCAAATGTATTTTAATGTAAAGAGCCACAGGATAATTTACAGTTTGTCTATTTCCTTAAAAAAAAATCAGTTTTACTTTCTGTAATTAGTAAAGTCATGTTTGTTACAGAAAACTGAAAAATAGAGATATAAGGCAACAGTAATCCAATCATATCTTTATTTTTCCATGGATTTTGAGGCATTTAATTTTCAGATGGTGACAGTTCTTTTAATTCTGAAAACAAAATTCTGAGAAACAAATCAATTACAGTAGAGACGCTTCAAGAGCCAGGCTCATCTGTAATTTCAGCCGGAGGATCTAAGTCTAAGTCTGCCTAGGCTACAGAGTGAGTCTCTGTCCCCAAAGCACAAAAAAAAAAAGCACATTTCAAGAAAAAAAAATGTTGCAGGGGCTGGAGAGGTGGTTCAGCAATTAAAAGCACTGGCTGCTCTTGCAGAAGACCTGGGTTTGATTCCTAGCACCCACAAGGTGGCTAACAACTGTCTGTAGCTCCTGTTCCAGGGGATTCAATGCCCTCCTCAGGCACTGCTCAACATGGGTGTGCCTATCTACATACAGGTATTATACTCATAAACATAAAATAAAAGTAATAAGTAAATAGACAGATACACAGATAAACTTTAAGAGTATTCTTCAAATGACTGAAACACATTAACTCCACTGAAAATTGTTTTTAAAAAAGAAGTATTTTTCTCCACTGTTTATGCTTCCAGTGAGCTCAGTCACAACTGTTTTCAACTAACACTGTTTTAAACCAGCTTCAACTAATTTGATTAAATGACATTAGTATGTTAAGAGATAACTAATTCATGACAACCCCTTGCACTAAAATACAGTTCTTTCTACAATAAAGACAAGGTCAACTCTTAACACACCCAAGCATAGCATGCTTAACTTGGTTCTAATATACTAAGCAAAACAACAACTTTTGTCTTTCTAAATTAGTGTCCTACAATTAAAATGAACTTTCAAGGATCCTTCCACCTTGGATAAGAAGTCTTGACACCGGGGCTAGAGAGATGATTTAGCAGTTAGAATCCCTGACTACTCTTAGAAAGGACCTGGGTTTGGTTTCCAGCACCCACATGGCAACTCATAACCATCTGTAACTTCAGTTCCAAGGGATTCAATACCCTCTTCCGGTCTCTGTGAGTACTGCTTACATGTGGTACACTCACTTACATGCAGGCAAAATATTCACACACATAAAAATAAAAAAGACTCTTGTCAACAAGCCTAACAAACCCAAGTTTGATCCCCAGAAATCCACATGGTAGAAGGAAAGAACCAATTCCCACAGATATCCTCTGGCCTGCACACACACATGCTATGGTATACACATGTTTATACATATATATATATATATATATATATACCCATAAATAAATGAAAAACCAATTTAGAGGGCTGGAGAGGTTGTTCTGTTTTAAGAGTACTTGCTGTCCTTGTAGAGGACCCAGGTTTCAGTTTCTGGTACCCAAGGAGGCTCACAACAATCTGTAACGCCAATTCTACACTCTTCTGGCCTCCATAGGCAATAGACATGAGACACCCAAGTGGTACACATACATACATGCAGGCAACACACTCATACACATAAAAAATTCTTTTAAAACTTCAAAATAATAAAATGAACTTTTAAGAAGAACCAATACTACTTAAACAGTATATATTTAAAAGGCAGGTAAACTACTACCACACTGCATTAATTGTCCCCCAAAAGACCAATGTCAAAATCCAGGCTCAGCAATCAGTCAATAAAAGGCAAAGGAAATAGTAACAACCAAGAGACAAGACATCCGCTGATTCCCTTTGATTGGTAAACACTGGGAGTGTTATGAATTTTTTCTGAGTTTCCATCTTCAGATCTCAAGAATCAAATTTGACACTTTTATTCTAATTTACAGAATGGATAAGACTATTTCTATAACTTCTAATTTCTAAAGCTAGTAACAATAACGCTTACAATGATCTGAAATATCTTGCTACCATTTTGAATTTGTACATCTCATCAGTGAGCTAAAGTCAATCATATTAATGACAACACTCTAATATACTGTGGCAATTCAGTTTGGGGAAATGGCTCCTTAATGCCTCAAGACAATTTAACCAAAAGTTGTCACCTTCCATATCTTATTTGATGTAGTGCTATTCAAGCCAGCACTAGTTTTTATTAGATACTCCAATGGTTCTCTAGGCAAGCTTCTTGACTTGCTATCAGAAGAATAAACAGGCTTTCTCTTTTGCAGATACTCTTGTTAAGGGTCCTTTATGTCCTGTTTTTAACCACAATGTTAAACCTCAATGAATATTTTCATCATATGACCTGACCAGATTCTTTAGGTGAATATTATAAGCCCCTTCAAGTCTCCATAAACATCACATGTCTGTGCCCCCAAGGCTGGCCGATATGCAACCTCCTATTTTACATCAATGTGTATAGGTCACACTTGAGTATGGATCAGCCAACACTGTAGACAACCCACGTTATATCCCTGTCACGCCATGCCACCAATAACGCCAACACTGAAAGTACATTTCTGTCCTCTATCTCCTAGAATCAGACACACTACAAGGCTCATAATTTAATTCATTGTACTACACAGAATATAGAGTACAGATCTGATCTGAAATGTGTGAGATTCTATTTTTATTCACATTGGATGTTTCCTAACCAATTCTAGTTCCACTGTATAACTTGCCACATTTATCAAATTTTCCTTTAATGGGAACAGCAACGAGAGGGATTAACAAGAAACCTGGCACTAGAGTGCACCAAACACCACACTATATCAACAGGCTGGCGTGACTGCTGGGAAATGTAGTCAGAAGTAGTTGTTCAACACAAGTGCTTCTTGGATCTCAAGATAAACATCGAGATTATCAGCTACTCTGCTGACAGATATTTATTATAAGAAAGGCCTTATAAATCATCTAATCCAACTCTCCTGCTCTTGATGAAATATGACAAGAATTAGTTTAAATTATTTCAACTTAAACATTCAAGCTTTATGCTAGGAATTAGTTCACTAGTCAGATTTTATTGAGATTTCTTGAATATACACATGAAGCATGTTCATTTATGATACATACTTTCCACTTAAGCCTACAAATTAGCTGAGAAGAAGTAAGGATTAGGGGCAAGAAGAGAAATCTAAGTGCTGGAACCAATTTCCTGGGGCATGAGGTGAATGCCTTAACCTCTTAAAAAGTGGAGGGCTGTCTTGCTTCAGAGGTCCTCCCAATTCCAGTAACAAAACATTAGAACCACTTACTTAAAGAATAAAGCCAAACTCAGCATTAGAGGGCCACAGTTGGTTGACTTGGAATTTGGGTGAAAAATTTACCAGTAGATTAAAAGTAAAACTACCAAGACACAGACACATTAGAATCTTCTGAAAGATACAATGCACCGTCAATGGTGAATATTTCTAGGGGTGGAACAAAAGGAAATAAGGTGAAGAAGGACTTTTGTCCTCCCATTCTGCCTTCAAAACTGCTCCCCCTCCCCCGTCATCTTAACACTTTTGAAACCAATTAAAACAGAGAGAGAGAAAGAAATACAATGCTACAACAGATAGTACAATAAACTAGAAAAGGAAAGATTTCAAGTCTGGCTAAATCTACCTATTTGATCCTAGGAAGTTCACTTAAACATTTAAGTTCTAATAATATAAGCTTGCTTTTCTGTTGGCTTGTTGTACTGGAGACAAGATCTTGCAATGCAGCCCTGGCTGACCTAGACCTCAAGATTCTCCTCTGACTGCCCTGGTTGGCATGGTTTTCTTAAGGAAATAAAAGCAAGACAGCTCAGGGCTAACAAGCCCTTCTCTTATGGAGGCTTCTGGTTCGAAGACCAGCACCTACTTGGTAGCTAACAACTAACTATCCCTCACTCTAGTTCCAGGAGATGATGCCCTCTTCTGATCTCTGTGGGCACTGTACTTATGGGCCTACTTATATACATGCTGGCAAAACACTCATACACATAAAATAACATAAAAATTTTAAGAAAGGAATGAAACTGCCTTTGTTTATATAAACTGGTAAGGTTATTACTCTCTCATTCTGTCATTCAGTAAGCTCACAGGAGAAAAGAGCAGGGGCTAAACAAATGTAAAACAGTGAAAATTAATTTCCATATTTTGAAAAAAATTAACAAGCAGAAAATTATAAGTTTAAATTCTCTGAAGAAAACTGGAGGATGGATACAAGGTAAAACTGGTGAAAACCCAAAATCTCCACTGAAGAAAGAGATAAATGTGTTCACCTTGACCTGCAACTTCTGATCAGAAGACCTTACAAACAGGTAATTAAAATTTGAAAATCTTCTAAATTACATAAACCGTTATCTATCATGGGGCTAGAATATTGCCTTATTTCTAAAATACTAATTCAGTTATTGATCTTCCTAGTGATAGATCTGAAGACTTGAAATTATTTCAGTTTAATTCTCATCCTATAGCAGAATAAAAAAGGTGTGCTGCTCAACGTTTCCGCCCAGCTTTATAGAAGGGTAATGTGGTCATGTAGTTATCAGTTTTTCATAATTCATTATTAATATGTATTTTTCTACTGCACTTTTCTTCTCAATTCATGGTTATTAAATAAAACATTATTAAATATTAAAATTCAAATTTTCTTTAGCATTTAAGATGTTTAAGTGTTCCAAGAACCATCTTTCTTACACTTCATGTGTAATGGTAAAATTAGTAATTTCCCCCTTAACTGTTTGCCTAAATGTTGAATTTATCTGTCCTCCAAAACAAAATCTACATTTTCATTTACTACTAATACTAAGCACAAGGCAGACAGGAAGCCTGGCCCCTCCATGCCTCTGCTTTCAGTTCTTTTGACAGGGATACTTCACTACACAGAAGATTTCCAGCTAGACACCTATGGAGGAAGAAAAGGGCCAGTGACCACCACAGGGAGTCCTGGACAGAGCAGCACTGGCTTCACCCCTCAGGACAAGTGAGCAGCCCACTGCCTATTAACTGAGAACCTCTTTCTTCCTCCTAAATATGCATTTAAATACCCTGCTTTGAGCTGTATTGTGCAAGCAAGGTTCATAAAAGAAAGACATGATGAGGAATGTCCTTCAAAACCTGCCAGCCTGTTATCTCTGCAGATTCTTCTTTGTGTCTGGGCTCCACAGTTTTTCCATTGTCTGCAGTTACACTTTCTAACCCAGAAGCTAAAAGAACCACTACTGTTTCTCTGTCTGTTTGCTCTTTACTTCACATTTAACATTAAGATTTTCAGCCCTTTCCCCCTTTTTTTCAAATTTTTATGGTGAATACAGTGTTCATATTGTTTGCTAAGATTAGGGTAATATAACCTTGCATGTTACTTGCTCTACCACTGCATTTGGTTTTCAGTGCATACCCAAACCTACGCTATAGGCTCCAGGAATTAAGACTTCCTGCTGGTGCCTTCTCTTTGTATCTCGGGTAGATGCTAACTACATACAAAGATGCTATAGTGACACCAGAGAACACTATAAAGAACCATAATGCCTTAATGATATATACAATAGGGTGTGTGTTGCTCAAGTGCATGAGATGTACTTTACCCTCCAAAGATGAACAAATGACATAAACTGGAGACTGCCAAGGCTAAAAGCCTTGGCACAAACAAAATAAGACAATACAAATGGCACTGCCTGAAAACAGGCATGTTAATAACATCTGCAGAAGCAAGGAGTCAAGAGCAAATGAGAAGAATTATACACGAATCACTAAAATATGAGTGACAAGACTGAACTGGACACAAAAGAAGGCTGGGCTTTTCCAAAAAGTTTTGTTTTGTTTCCCTTAAAGCTTTTAAAATCTTGAACTCTTAAGACCATGCTTACCAATGGCTCTGGAATTTTGCAACTCTTAAATTGTGGCAACTATTCTATTACTCAGAAATACCATTTATGGAGCAATTTACCACATTTCTAAACATGATATCTATATATGTGCTACATGCTTAAGAAAAAAAATTCTATCCATATTCATTCCCAACAGTATCTAAACAAATCCTTCACAACTATCATAGTAACTTAAGCAAAGTTCACCAAAAATGAACATCTGCACAGACCACAGACACTCCTCAGCACAGGCATGCACTCTCCACTATACACTAGCCCTCTGCCATTTTTTATATTTCTTGTGACAAAGGCAGAGCAGAAAAAGAAATAAAAAGATTCCATGTAACTCTGTGGATCACTCCATCTCTACCATCAAGGCAGCCTCTTCATAGTTGCATGCATGTCCTGACTCTGCCTGCCTCTGCCTCTCCTGCAGATACCATGATGGCAAGTGTTTCTGCCACCAGTTTTCCCTCTGGGTGTCTCTATTACAAGTCACACAAACCATACCGACTGGTCAAAAGTCACTCTGACTGTGGGACTCTTTCCTCTTCACCACAGTCCATACTAACATGTCCCCATTTTCACATTTCGTTCTTATGCACCCCATAAACCGAGACAATGACTACAAGGTATATGGCTGCTTATGCCTATGTCTTATCTTCCTGGTAACACTAAGTTCATCAGTGGGCTTTGAGAAACTATTCTAACCGTGCCTAATAAATGCCACAGAAAGTTTTTTTTTGTTTGTGCCAGCGTCTCTCTGTAGTCCCTGTGGCCTGGAACTCACTATGTAAATCAAGTTGGCTTTCATCTCACAGAGATTCACCCTCTTCTGTCTCTTGAGTACTGAGATTAAAAGGGTACACTACCACACCTGGAACTTTGTGGGGGCTACCTCAGAAAAGCTCCACAGAGGACTGCTATGGACATAAATACATTCTAAAAGCAATAAATGAAGGAGAGCAAGTGTTCAGATTAAACAGCATCATCTTTCCTTCTCAAAGTTGACATGCATGGATGGGGACCGATATTAGGCAATACCACTATTTATGAAGTTAAACAGCAAGAGAACAGTGAACAGAGCACACTATTTGATACACTGCTCCATTTGATACAGGACTAGAAACAGAAATGCATGCAAGATCCATTTCCATATATACCAATTGGCCTCCGGAAACATAAACAGAAACTGGTAATGAGGATTTGCACTAGAAAAAAAACTAGACAGTAAGCAGATTTTTTTTTTTTTTGCTATTTTGTGCTAATGAAAATTTATACCATAAATAGGATAAAATTGTAAGTTACAAAGCAAGACTGTGGAAAGAAAACATTCTCAGATATATGCATGTCAGTGAATTAGAAGGCAAATTAATCTATACATGTATAGGCACATCCCTACAAGTCTGGAACTCAAGAGACTATAACAGGAGGGAATTGCAAATCTCAGGCCATCCTGGGTCAGACACTGGCTTAAAAAAAAGTGTGGGTATATTAGCTTGGTGGCACACACCTATAACCAGCAAATGGAAGGTTGTAGTAGAATCACAAGTTTGAGACCAGCCTGGGCTACCTACATGACTCTATAAAAAAAAATGATACTAATAATAACAATAATAATAACCATCAACATTAAACATTAAAATGCTGTGTTGTAAATATGATTTACTGTGATGAAGGCCTGGTACTCAAGTAATCATTTGAGAAATCCTTGCTGTCATCCACATAACATATACTGCCATGCCTATCTTAGGTACATACTAATTTTTTAAAACTCAACTAATGTAGAAATATTTAGCCAACTGTCTTCAACTATACATACTAAGAAATTTCTGTTTTCTTATATTCTCAATACCAAGTATCCAACATTATGGAAGGAGTGCTACTCAATACCAAGAGTACATATTTCTCTAAACATTGCCCAACAATTCTCTCTTCAGAGGCCTCCTTTTTCATATATTAAGATGTTAAGATTTTCAATATGTTCAATTTTTATTATCAGATCTGCAATTCAGAATCCAACAATACAAGGAGCAAAGCCCAACAATGTGGTATTTCTGTGTCCTAGTAAGAAATATTTTATATATAAAAAATATATTATGTGTAAATATTTTATACATAAAGTATATGTATATTTTCTTATATGTAATAAAATACATTTATAATATAAAGAGCCTGGCTGTTCAAACTTGAACAACCTACTCAATAATAAATAATATTACAGATAAAAACAAATGCAAATAAAAACGAAAGATTTGTATCCATTTATAAAATTTAAATGTTTCACAGAATCCTCTCTTAATATCAAAGCAAAAGAAGCAAGAACTTCTATATGATCATGTAGTTCAATATTTTGTGTGATACTAGATCACTCTGCAGATTTATTTTCTGTTTTATCCAAGATTTACAAAGAAGTGTGTTCCATTCAATTCAACTCAACCTTCAACAGACTTTGGACTGGGTATTGTAAATGTTGACTAGAATAAAAAGGAAACTAATAATGCATACTGGGTACAAAAATAAATATTCTGCTTTGAAGAATCCATTTAAAGAGTTGGAGAGCAGATCAGGCACAGCTACTCAAGAAGAAGGAGTTAGCCCCCTCTTAGGTAATAGAAATTATCATAATGGCTGCGATGTAAAATTCTCAGAAAGCCCTGGGTCACAGCCCAACAGTACCCCCAGAGAAAGAAAGAGGGCTGTGTGGAGCCTACAATGGTGATGGTGCCTCCCTCAGGACTTCACAACCCTCTGTTGACCCTGAAATACTTTCAGTCTCATGACTCAGCAAGGCATGCACCTAATAGTACCCACGGCCTCACAGAGCACTCTGGTCCGAAGTGGACAGAGCCCCCAAACTCAGCCCACTGGACCCCCAAGAGTCTGTGTACAATATAGGATGGAATTCAATTTCTTTGTTTTAAAATATTTTTAAAAGGGAAAATTTTTAATTATTCACTCAGTACTCATAGGAAACCCCTGAACTAATCTCTTTCTCCTCCCAAGTAACCAGAAACTGAATCTTGTCTTCTGAAAAGACCAAAGAAATAGGAATACCTACAGCAAAGAACCTAGGGCCTGGACCTAGACTGAACAACCATTCCTGAGGTCTTAGAACTGGGTATTTCCCTAAGGTCTGTGTCCCCCTTTTTAAACTGAGTATATTTCTTAACCCATCTTAAGGGGTACCCCCTCTTTACCCTGATACATTAGCTAAAGGACAACATGAAAGTACGTAGCCCTATTTTGGGAGATACAGAATTCAGAGTGGAAACTGAAATTTCCCTCTGGCTTTCACCTTACGGGTAAATCATCTAACTTCAGACTTGCTGTTGCAAGAATGCACAACGTTAATTTTTTAATATTTTATTTATTATTTTTATTTTATGTGTATGAGTATTATGCCTGCATGTATGAAAGTGCACCTGTGTCATGCAATACCTGGGGAGAAGAGAAGAAGGCATTGGATCCCCCAAAATTGGAGTTACAGTCAGTTGTTAGCTGCCAAGTGGGTGCTAGGATTTGAACCCAGGTCTTCTGCAAGTGCTCTCCCTCCAGCCCAGCCAACATTAATTTTCAAACAACAGACTCATGCTCTGTGCCCTTGGGTAAGGGGGAAGGTTAGGGGGTTCCTAGATCTCCCCTTATGATCCAAGGGTTTGTATTTTTTAAGTTTGCCCATATCTATATGTACATATCTATTTAAAGCCAGGGGATTATCTTTCTATAAAAATATATCTGGAAACTTTAATAAAATTATTAATAAAAAAAAAAAAAAGAAAGGACTCCATTTACTAACAATCTCTCAGAGCCAACAGGCAACTCCACCAGCACCCCTACTCCCTTCCCAATCCATCCTGTGAGTTTCCGCCTATTCAGTCACTTCAGGATCTTCCCTCCTATGCTTCATTTCTCATCCTAGCTCGTTCTCTAAAGAAGGTTCTAAGGACTGTTTAGGAACATTTGCAGGGAAATCTGAAAGTGCATCAGAAAAAGAGTTTTTTAAGGACAGTAGCCAGGGCTACACCGCAAGGTCCAGGCCAGCTAGAGCTACATAGCTTCTCAAGAAAGGCTTTCTATAAATGTGGACTCAGAAAAGAAAAAGAAACAACAGCTTTCATGATTATAAATGTTAAAAATTTTTGAAAATGATACAAAAACTATTAATAAATTAGAAAAATCCACATTATCACTCAAATGCTGGAATTACTTAGAAAGTAGTTGTTTCTTTAACTGGATAAGTGTTCCTGTGATGCCCCTACCACAATGACTCAACCCTAGAAGCTAGCCAATCCCACTGAACAGTCAATGACATGAGCAGTAAATAGCAGGGCAACAAGCCAAGCAATGACGCTTATGTCCTAAAATATTCAGCAGTTCCACTTCCGTACTGACAAAGTAGTTCCTTCCAGAGCACCATGCTCCTTACTATCCACCCCCAACAATAGACTCTGAAGAAAATATTTAAATCTGTAAAAAACTAAATTGTCCAACTCTGGCAGAAAGCTGTAGGAAGTAGTAATAGATGAGTGCCAGGTGTCCCATCTGTATCCTTAACCCTCTCCTGCTCTGTACTAAACAGCTTTTAATATCAAGGCAGATTGAACCACATTAGACAGCTATATAACTGACAGGAAACCGAGGAACTGGGGGAGGAGGGAGTGAAGGAGGGAGGAGGAAGAACTAGAGGACTGAGATCATAGAAACCACAACTGCTGAAATGAGAACAGAAATCCTGGAAAGCAGAAAATCAGAACTGTAAACACAGATCAAACCTCAGGCTGACTTTTGAACTGCACACAGGGCAGACTGCACTGCCTTCCCAAGACAAAGGTACAGTTTTTTTTATAGCCTTCCAAGAGAGTATCTGGAGCTATCATGGCTGGTGGAGAAGGGTACTGTTAGCACCAGGTATGTGGAAGCCAAGGGTACTGTTAAATGGAGCTAATTTCCAGGCTGATCAATCTCACTAATCTGTCAGAATAACATAGTTAAGAAACTTAATAGGGGGCTTGGAGAGACAGCTCAACGGTTAAAAGTACTGGTCACTCTTGCAGAGGACTGAGATTTGATTCTCACTGTCCACATGGTGGTTAACAACTCCAGTTCCAGGGGATCTGATGCCCTCTTCTGACCTTCTCAGAAATTGCACAACACGGGTGCACTTACAAGCAATACACTCATACACATAAAATTAAAAAATAATAAATATTAAAGAAACTAGATAGGACAATTTAAGAGACTGAGACATCTGTGAACTAAACAGTGCTTCCTTCAAGAATATGTTAATCATTCAAATCTTGATTCATTCGTGTCCTAATCTTTCAGGTGATTTTTCTCCCAAGGAACTCAATTCACTGCTAGGAAATATTAAGTAAAATAAAAGAGAATGCAAATTTCCTGAATATGTATGTTACACAGTACAAAACCACAACAAAACAAATTAAAGAAATAATTTAGGCTTAATAAGAAAAAAGTATTCAGGTAAAAGAACATAAAAGCACAATCAAATATATACTTCCTGTGTGTGCACATGTGTGTACTCACCGGCACATATGAACATAATTATGTGAAAATAAGTAAAAGCTCTTTAGAGCATCAATGAGGAGGGCAAGCTTGCCTATGAGGAAGTAATAACAAATAAATCCAGAAGATGAATTAGCAAGGTGATATTTATGATAATTTAGTTTCTGTGTATCTAATACCAAAAAAAGAACAAAGGATCAAAGTTATTAAAAGAAACCACTACTTTGCTTAAACGGAATTTCAAAGGCTAAAATGTACCGACATAAAATGTACAATGAAATGTAGGTTGGAATTAAAATAAATCAGGAAACAAATACCTTTCCAGCAGAAAAAAATTACAAAGTCAGAATAACTTTAAAAAAAAAAAGACTTTCAATGATTTGCTCTTAAGTATATCCTGAGTAAAAGGGCTTTTTCAAACAAAAACTAAGTATTCTGTATGTTTAATTTTACTTGCTGCAACTTTCTGGGACAGAGCCAAAGTTTTCTTTTTTATCTATTATTTTTCGAACCAGGGATATGAATAACAAAAGACATCACTAAAGAGAAAAAAATACTGAATAAACTTTTTTAATCAACTTGGACAAATACATACAATAAAATAAATGTGTACACATTTTTTAGAGTTATCCTGAACACATCTTCTAGTTAGCATTATCCTCTCTTTTGGAGTCCATAAGCAATGACTGCATCATAGGAGGTGTGGCTGAGAAAGTCAGGAGGAGCAAGCCAATAAGCAGCTTGGTGGCTGCTTCAGTGTCTTTCTGGCTTCTCTCACTGATAAGGCTCAGGAAAGAAGATAAGCCCTTTCCTCTCTGGGGTTACTTTTGGTCAGTGTTCAGTAACAACAAGAAAAAGCAAACCAGGACAGCACTTTCCCATTATCCATATTTAATGACATCAGTTAAGAACAAGTCTAATAATAAGGAGCAAATTTTCTTCCCTTTTGGTCATCATAAACAAACACCACCAAGTGCCATCTCCCTCCCCCAAAAAGACATTTAAGAAAAATTAATTTAATTCAGTTCTACCAAGTAGTAAATCATAAAGCATGCCAAATTATCTTATTAACTTTTCACATACACACTCTCCTCTAAAATACTAATGACTAATTTTTTTGGACAGGATCTGCCTGGAACTCACTAGGTACACCAGGTTGGCCCTGATCCCATAGAGATCCATTTGCCTGTGTCCCAAGTGCCAAGATGAAAGGCATGCACCACCACACTCATTCTCTAACAACTATTTTAAACTCAGTGTTAGAAAATAAACATAAAGGGGCTAGAGGGATGACTCAGAGGTTAAGAGCACTAACTGTTCTTGCAGAGGACTCAGTTCAGTTCCTAGCACCCATATGGTAGCTAACAATCATTCATAACTCCAATTCCAGGGGATCTGATGCCCTCTTCTGACCTCTTTGGGCACTGAACAACATGGATGCACTTATATACATACATAAACACAGAAAAAAAAATTCAGGAGGAGGAGGAGGGAAAAAAAGGAACATAAAAGGTTTCTCTCAGGGACCTTGCTCAATAGGCAAAGTGCTTGCTCTGCAAGCATGAGGACCTGAGTTCAGGTTCCCAGCACCCACATAAAAATGAGGCATAACAGTGCATATCTGTAACCTCAGTGCTTGGGGTTGCGGGGGGCGGGGGGGTAAGAGAACCTCAGAGTTCAATGATCAGCCACTTCAGTTACATTAGGTAAGAAACCCTAACAATAAAGGACAACAACTGGCATCAAACTCCATCCCCGAAGGCACTGTGCACAGGAACCTGCCAGGAACCTGCTCACATATGGATGCATGCAAACATGCATCACACACATACACAGTAACACACACATGCTAAAGAAATAATGTTAAAAATTCATTTCCATAAAACTCAACAACGTGGCCAAAATCAAACTTGTATAGAGATGGACTATGAACCCATTTCTTATTCTAATTCCAGCACCACATGTGTGATCCAAAACAATTTGCCCACTGATATTCAAACACAAAGGAAAGGTCATCATACCTAATATGTTTTTCATAGTTATTACCAATTTTTAAAATTCACCTTCAGTCTAAATTTTCTTCTAGCTGTCAGTAATCTCTTCAGAAATATATCAATGAACTGATCAATATCAGTTCTGAACAATAAGATAAACAAAGTTCCACATTCAATCATGAAACTAAGGTCTAAAAATAATCCATATACAGAGAGGCCTATAGCCTCCCAATTACAGCAAATACTAAAGAGTCCTATTCTGTCAGAGCATTAGCATAACATCATCACACTGCAAAAATCCATATGTACATTTCTACTCTTCTAAAAGCATTATCTTTTTTGGATACAACTTGGTATACATAACCTAAGTTGTATATAAGCATTTTTAATTATAAAGGAAATTAAGTGTACAAGAAATGAAAAAATAATTTAAAGAAGTTCATGGTGATTTGGCAACTAATATTGCCCATCCTCAATTTATCTACTGTGAAAACAAATTCCAAATTTTCCTAAGTTTTGTCTGGGTAGTAAGAAGATCTCACAACTGTAAGAATGTCATGTTAGACTCCAGCTGCTGCTCAGGCCCTGCAGTAGCCTTCCCCTCTCACAGATATCCACAATCACCTACTGAAACACTGCTCTTGAGTCCCTAGCTAACAGACTTCCAAGTGCCAGGACCTCTTGCCCTCACCCAACGAAGTGAGTTTCCTGCTCTCTACCCCGTCGTCCCTGTCTATTGATTCTTACCTGGGAATGAAAAAACGTAACTGCAGGATTGCTCTGTGAAACCACCCCCACCCTCAAAAAGGTGTAAGAAGAGACTTAACTTACCCAGTGCAGGCTCTGATTCCTCTCTTCAGGGCACCTATCCTGCTATCTGTCTCTGATGTGGGACCTGAACTCTCTCTCCTCAGAGCCCCTGCCATGTTGTTTGTCTGTCTGTCTGTCTGTCCATGGCATTAGTAACTCTTTTAATAAACTATAATTCTAACAATTCAGTTCAATGTCTCTCTAAATCGGCCAATCTGAAATCTTTCGATAACAGTTTTACTAAACAGAGAGAGAGAGAGAGAGAGAGAGAGAGAGAAAGCTACTAATGAAATCTCTGATACTTAATAGAGTTAAGAAAGCAAAGGTTCCAAGAGTCAGGAACTGTCAGCAGAAACTCTTACCAATAGATAGTTTTCATCTTAAGATTGTTATTTGAAGCTTCAAGCACCCTAACGTGCAGCCAAAAGCAAAGCCCCTCACCCTAGGGTACTCTGACAATAAAACAGAATTGAAATTGTTCTCTGGGCATGGAGCTCAGTGGATGAGGGCAACTAGGCCCTGGTTTCCATCCCCAGCAAGAAAAACACAAACACCACACACACAAGTGAACAGAAAAAAAGTTTGTAATAATTTTTTGTAAGCCTGTATATCCTACCTTTCAAAAATGAAGTATTCTTGATCAACCTAGGATTCCTATGATCAGAGACAGGAAAAGGAAATACTGAACTTTTGAGGGTTTCTTATTCTGATTTCATTGACTAAAATCAGAATCATGTAGAGAAGCTACCTGTAGTCCTGCTTTTTATAGTGGTCAAGGATATGTTAATCTTCAATAAGTAAGCATCAGCTGACACATTTCCACTAATCACTTTATTCTTCAAAGTTATACCAAGGAACAGTTTAAGGAAGGGAGATTAGGAAGGGTAATGAAAAGGGCATGCTAAATGCCTCAATTCCAGACAGTGTAATAAGGAGTAACTTAGACATAAATATACTGGTGATCAAATCCTAGTTAATTTTTCATATTCAAAAAAACAATGCAGTACTTAATAGCACAATGATCCAGGAATCTATTTTAGAACACTAACTGGTATTACATAAATACTCTGATCCATTCCTTCAAACTCACTGCAAAGATAGTTATAGTCTAGGGAAAAAAGCAAAGCACCAAGGGCACCCCAAAGACTGACCTTTTGTTGACTGGCTTTTCATCCTTTTCATAGGGCCGAACAAACCATTTCCCGATCCGAACAAAGTTCTTATCCATTAGGCACCTACAATAAGCATATCAAGAATTACTTTCATAGATCCAAAAACAAATAAGCTAATCACTTTGTCAATAATCTCAGGTGAAATACACAAATGAAAACAAAGACACCACTAATTAAACTGTCAAAACATTTCCTTGTTTGGAAATAACTCTACCTTTGGGCACGTATTGTTAATGCATGTGAGGAAAAAAATAAGATAAAAACATGTTTATGTATTTCCAAAACCTCTTATGCATTGTTAGTACTTAGGATCACAGGTCTGCACAATTCATATTCCTCTGTCACTAAGAGTGTCAGAAATGCAGCATTTCTTGGGAATGTGTAGCCACTCTTCCAAGTCACTGGAACTCATCTTGTAGGAGTGGGTGGGTAGGTGGGTTGACTGGCTGGTTGGTGAAGAACACACAGCACACTCATTTGTTTGCTTAGAAGTTTTCCTTCTAAGGGCATGGAAAAGCTCTGCAGAAAAGTGAAGACTTGGAGCTGTGTCTTCAGCAGTAGTCAGGACTGACCACTCACATCTCAGTTGTGCCTCCCTTCTCTCTCCATGCCATTTGTGTCTGCAGGTTTCAATGTCAAGTCACAGGGTATTCTTCTGAAGACATGTTAAAAAGTAAGTGAGACCAACTCAACACCAGTAGAACATATAATTCAATCCAATGGACAACACAGTTGGGAACAAGTTCATTCATGTGCAGGCATATGACACTCCAATTATAATTCCCAATCTACCCACTGGTAGAGTTGTCACAGTGAATATTCTTGATTTTAAACATGTAAAAATGTGAAGGAAAATGAACATTCTGAAATTGATGAAATATAACGATCTCTCAATATTATTCAATGAAAATGCTCCACATTTTGAAGAAACACTGTTAGAATACCTCATGTGACTGTTCTGTACAAGATTTTTCTTACCAATTAAAAGCTATAGAGTAATTCTTTGCTCAATACTTAGGCAGTTCTGCACTTGGTTTTTGCCTGCAATTCCCACATCAAAGAGGATGGAAACAGTTCAAGCCCTCACACAACACATACAGGTTAAATGGGTTAGTAAATGGCAGCAGTTTTCTGGCCACAATGTAACTCCCTTTCAGTAAAGTCAATTGAGAGCATGGCTACATCAAAATGTCACTGGCTTCAATTGGATTTATTTTGAAAGTGAATAACCTCCCTTGTTGGGAGAAAGGGAGGGAGAGAGGGAGGAAGGGGTAATTTCTAAGGTAACTCAATCTGATTTCATGTTTATAAATTAAATGCATGAGTATATTAAATTTAAAATAGAAACAATGAACAGATACCAAGGAAAAGTTCACAAGAAGGAAAACTGAAACAGTATTCCCACAGACTGTTCACTAGCAGGAAGACTCACTGCATTAGCTGACTACACAAAAAGGACACTGCCACTGAGAGCTGCAGAGCTTAGCATCAGGCTCCTCAGTGCACTCCCACTATTGGTTGCTGCTGATGCTATGGCCTCCACCATTTTGACTGCCAGGCAGCTGCTCACTTCCTTCTTATAGTTACAGTGTCCACTACTATGAATGAGGAACCTAAGGCACAGAGAAAATGTCACCTAGCCAAGGTGCCAGGGTGTCCAGAGAGCTGACATTGAGCCCAAGCACATCTGATCACAAAGCCAGGACACATTTAACATAGTATTTCTTGAATTCTTTCTTGTTTTCTTAAACTCAGGTATATCTCATAATTAAATTAATATGAAGGCATTTCTTTACTTTTTAAAAGCTGTTGCTAAGTTGAAGGAATCCCTTAAAGTCGACAGTACTAAGAACAAAAGCAATGGTGACAGCTACAGGCACATATCCAACACCAAACTCTGCTGTGCACACAGCCTCACCTTATCGGTAACATCTTTAAAAGCTTTCATTTTGGATAAATGCCTTAACAGTCAGAATTCGAAAAGATCATTTATTCAGTAACAGAAATATGAATTTACAGTAGATAGTTACAGAAATCCAGGACTTTAGAAAAAAAATTTTTTTTTAAAAGGAATTAAAAAAAAAAAAGAGTAAAAAGCAATGTGTTTTTTAAAAAAAGAGTACACTTCAAAGCCTCTGCCCTTCTACAAAATGAAAGTCACAAATTACATTCACTGACTTCATTCTAGAAATAAACAGTCCATAGCATGGAGGAGCAACAGAGCTAAAACCACTCAAAAGCTAATGGCACTGCTCAAAATCTAATCTGTATGAACATGTCTCCTGAAGTCGCCACTAGAGATCATATTTCTCAGACAATATCAACAAGTCTGTTATTATTAATACACAAAACAGCCATGGAAACTACTGATTCTTTAGTCTGAAGCCGTTTCCAAAAACGATTATAATGGCTTACTTGACTTTTCAATTGCTAATCAGTTCTACTTGGTAAGAAATTTCCTCCACAGTGAAAGAAAAGACTAGGACACAGCATTACCCTGGATAAAGCCATGTGTTTACTTATTTTGTATGTACGAGGATAGGGCGGGAGAGTCATACACAACTCTTGCAGAGTTAGGTGCAACAGAAATGCTTGTATGTATCTGATGCTTTTGCACTTTAAGCCCTGGGAGGAAATGGAAGAGATGTGCTTTTGTTAAGGAAGAGCATTCTATGACCAAACTGGTGCCTAGTAGTATGGTGATTCAATTGAAGACCACAGTAGTTGATAGCCCTCAATCATCTGAGGATCACAGATCTATTAAAAAAAAATCTAACCTAGACAAAACCTAATAAGAGTTCTTATAAACTTTGAATCAATAAAAGAGAAATCCCAGAGCAAAAGATTACAATTCCTTTTTCAAAAAGATTTTTTTAATGTGTATGAGTGTATTGTCCGCATGTATGTAAGTTCACCCATGTTATGCAATGCCCACAGAGGTCAGAAGAAGGCACTGGATCTCCTTGAAACAGAAGTTACAGATGGTCATTAGCTGCCATGTAGGTCCTGGGAATCTAACCTGTCTTCTACAAGAGCTCTTAACCCACTGAGCCATCTCTTCACTCCCTACAATATAATTCCTCAAAGTACTGCATCTCTCTAAGGCAGATCCTAGGTCAAAAATTCCCATATTGAATGAACACTACCCTAATGGTCTACTAAGCCTGGAATTCCTTTACCATCCTATCCTTCCTCCTTTGATTTAAATTTTGCAGGGCTTTCCACCCTCAGATCAAGCCTATGGTTTCTCTGGCATTTATAAACCAGTATTTCACTACTCTGTTTGGTGAATATTACACACATATTTAAATGTCTATGGTGCAATATACTTATGTCCTGCACTGGTAGATGCTCAATAAATGTATAACATGGATGTTATACATACTAAAAACTATTTTTCAATTCACAATGTAATGTATACTTGTTTATAAACACTAATCACAGGTCGCCTTCTATTTGAATTTTTTTGCATGTATGTTCTCTCAACAGTGACACATTCCGAGAGGAAGAAAAAACCGACTTATTTCACTTCTTTGAAGCCTATCACTCCCCAGTGCAGCCTAAAGTTACACAATAACTCAGCATGGAAGAATCACTTTGCTGCTAAGATATTTAGGCAGATTAACACTAATATCAACTGTGTTACTTATATCTGAAGAACATAATTAGGCAAACGTTCCAAGTTAGTTCTAAGATAGAAAAATATTAAATTTAAAACATTCCTCTTTTCTCTTTTCTTTAAGGGGAGAGGATCAAAATTTATGTTAACTTTACAAAAATCAACCCAGCAGACACATTTCATCTGCCAAAACATATTTCCAAACATCACCATAAATACTGCTGAGCATATATTATCAGTTAACTTTGCCCACTCAGTAGCTTTAATTATCAATGGAATTTTCCAAAAACACTTTACTAGTAAGATGATATAATTCTCTAAAGCAGTTCAGTGTCATCTTGAAAGATAACTATGTAAGGCCAGATTTACACAATTTTAAGTAATAGTACTAGAAAAATTATCTCTCTTCCATTACTTCCCAAAGATCACCATTTCAAGAACTGAAACATCTGCTGAAAAAAGAAAATAAAATGAAGTTTCCAGTGTGTGTCTGTTTGTGCACCTAAGGTTCCTGTGCTGTGCCATATGGCTCTGAATAATTTAACTACAATGTGCAACTCTAAAATTTGCAAGGCCCAATACCTGGTCTCACAGCCACTGGTAGACCTTTCTAAGCTATCAAGAGCTATGGCAGCAGCCACAGTCTAACTCAGCGAGTCACTTCCCAGAGGGGACAGTGGGGTTCAGAAGGAAACCGACAGCAGGTTCTGACTTCTTGCAGAGATAAAAAAATCCAAGTATAGTGTTTCTCTTCCATACCTTCAATCAAACTCCACCTTAACTTCAACCATCTAGTTTCAGAGCTGCTAACATAAAGTGCATTCTGTCTACCTTCACACAAACCACCCTCACCAGTGTCAGGCCCTTACCTCACCACTCCAACTGTTAACAAATTCAGGCACGTTAGTTTCCAACAAGCAAAACAGAACTTGTACAGTAGAGTAAACGAAGAACCCTTTCCTAACCCATCTCTGTACCTTCATTACCTGGACTTCATGCTGAGCAATCAAGGCCTCTCTGATTCCCATTCTGTCTAAACTCAAGTTCTTTTACAGGCCGAACCTCACATGAAATGTCCATTCCTTCTAATGCAATTCCAAAGAACTGTATTTCTCTTCTAGTTCCATTTAGTGTCTGATCCCATTCTTCATTTAAAAAAAGCCACAGGGTCATGTCTTTAATTTGAATACTCAGGAGGCAGAGATAAGCAGATCTCTGTGAGTTAGAGGGCAGCCTGGTCTACACAGTGAGATCTTGTGGTGGCAAGGAAGGAGGGAGGGAAGAGAAAGAAGGGGAAGAAGAAGAAGAAAGGAAAGAAGGGAAATAGGAAGGGAAGGAGGGTGGTCAAAGTGTTAATCCTTCTCTGTGCTTAAAATATTAAATAGATCGATTGATCAATCAATTGATCTTAGAGAAATCTTTCTACTTCTTTACAATTAGATACATGCTTGTGTCTTAATGTTTATCCTTTATCTCCCATTAAAGAATATACCCCTCTATCTAAAGACTTGTGCTACTTCTGTCAACTAACTGCACACTGTGGCATTTCCATAAAATGGGAATTTCTTGGTTACTCACTTTCTTGCCCTCATTATCACATGATGCCCAAGTGCTCTCAATGCTTCAATATTATACAATCATTTCTTCAATTATAGTTATACCGACCACTGTGCCCTAGTGAATACATGTATTTATTATTCTGAAATCTCTAAACCACAGAGCCAAGAATGATGCCCAATGCCCACAATCACCACTACTGGATCATTATGCCATAATGAACTGCAAGTTCAAAATTTATAAGTTTATTATTGTTATAAGTACAATTCCAATTTTCTCCACATTGGTTTTTACTTACTTTCCAAGTAAAATATCCAAACTCTAAATATCCTTTTGGTCAAAGGCAAATTCCCATCTACATTATAAACTACTATAGGGTGAAGACTGACAGCCCCTTAAGCAAAGTAACACCAAGGCACTACCAGGCAGAACCACCACACTTCACAATGTCCAATAGCCACAGATCAAAGTCTCCCTACACAAGCATAGACAGGACAGGGCATGCAGCTTCACAGACTGCTGTGATTCCTAATACACACAGAGGCTTAAAGTTTAGAAGACAAAAGCAAGCTTCCCATGGAAATAAGCAAGTATGTTTTACTCACTAAAACTAAAGCATTCTAGGATACCTAATGCCAATCTGACAGCATTATGCCAGATGTTTTAGGTATTCCTACAATGTAGCAAAGGTAAGCTGCGCATGTAATACAAATCATATAAAAAATAATAAAAACTCTTGCGGTTTCTACATATATTCTCTATTTTCAAAAGTTTTCACTTCGTTACCATGCAATAGGTAATAAGAATTTGGCATATCATGAAATTCATATCCACTATAATAACATAGAAAGGGTCAATATGTCAATATGATAACTAAAAGTCATTACATGAAGAAACTACTGGAAAATGACTGCACATTTGTTTTCTATAATGTCTTCACAAAGTATTTTTCCATTAATGAGGGATATAAGACAATTTGAATTACCTAGAGTAACCTTTGAGAAAACTGGTAATTACGAGATAAAAACCTCACTAGTAAAGAACAATCTGAACTCATACCTTATTAGAAAGTAGAGGGAGAAGAGTGTGCAAGAAGGGAGAGGGGAGCTGAGTCAAATTACCAAAGACTCTGTAAATAAAAACTAAATTACTGGTATTTTATCATCCTGGGCATTTAGCCAAAAAGAGGTAACAGGCCTTTTTAAAAAGTAATAATAATAAGCACTCTTACTTTCCCAAAAGAAAATACTCATGGCTACATGATCTAAAATGCCAAATTCTGATACTCTTATATTCTGAAATTCTAAGAAGTCAGAAAGAAAATTTCTTTAAAAGCCAATATAGCTTGAAGTGTAAGCATAGACAGACACACAAATACACACACACACACACATACACACACACACACACACACACCCCTATTCAGACATGGCAGCTATTTGGAAGACAGATTATCAGATATACTTTCTCCCCATCCCACTGACATCCAGTTTGGCCATGTGACTTTGATATCTCTCACTGGTAGTTTCTACTTTGTCATCATTTAGGCCTTGAGGCCAATGTCATGGCAAATGAAAGATGAGCAAGAACAGCATATACTACTTCATAATAGACAAGTCCACGGGCTCTCATCTCTCATGTTTTACCAGTTCTCTCTACTAGGAGCCCCTAAAGGTGAGGCAGAAGCCACCTGATCAGTATAAAGCCGGAGGGAAGAGGACTTGAGAGTAGACAAGTACTACAAGACAAAATAAACCTCTACTGCTTCAAGATAGGAGGACTCCTTGGTCTTGTGTTGATGCAGCACAAATGAATGTAACCTGACTGATGAATAGGCTGTTAACAATACTTCATGAAAATACTCGTGACATTTAAAGTAACTGTAATCAAAGAATGGGATCAAATGGAAATATATGGAAGGTTGGCAAGAGGAAA
This sequence comes from Eospalax fontanierii, assembly GCA_035773235.1. NCBI lineage: Eukaryota > Metazoa > Chordata > Mammalia > Rodentia > Spalacidae > Eospalax > Eospalax fontanierii. The sequence continues at coordinate 77,147,312 of CM069529.1, read as the reverse complement.
AGAACTCAGAACCACAAACAAGGAAGGAAAAAACTTGGGTCTGTGTGTTCAACATTGAAGAGTGACAAGGGAAAAGAATACATTCATGAAGCCATATTATCTTACATTTTAAAATAGTCTATAGAAAATCAATATACTTGTACTTCAGTATCAATCAATAGCAACACAGAATGAAACCGTCCTCTCTGTGAAACTGAGTGTCCCTTTCATTCCCGTGGCGAAAATACTCTAAATGAGTCAGTACAGTGATATCACTCTGTATGTTAGGAATCACGGGCTTTTTTAAAGCTCAATTTATATGATCCATTCTCAGGTACAGATGAGAGCTTTTTATAGAAGGATTCAAAGAAACTATTCTGAAACTGTCTAAGATCATAAATAAAATTCCCTTTTAATTAAACATATCTTTACACTTAAGGGGGGGGGGGTCGCTTGTTCAAGCTTTTTAAAGAACTAAGTAAAAAGCGGTTTTAGAAGCTCACACGCCCTGTAAATAAGTCAGTCTGTGACTGTTTTAGGACCATTGTTCAGATCTTCATTCTAGAAACTCAAGAGTATCCACACTAGAAAACCAGACTGTTCTCCCCTGAGTAGAAAAAGAAAGGCAGAACAGACAACTGTCAGTATACAGGTACCAAACTATGTCACAAATTTAGATTGTAAACAGAAGAAAAAATTACAGCAAGTGCTCTAAATTATGGAAAAAAATAAGAAGCAAATATGAATCGGCCTTTGCAGTTTCTATTGGCAGTGAATAAAGAGAACATCCACTGTTTAAAAGGTTTTCCTGCCTCATGAGCACAGTGATTTTTCATTCACAAAATACAGTCATTTAAAGTTTGATGAAAAGATAACTGTTATTTTGCAGGACAAAAGGCTTAGCAAAATTTTTCAGAAGAGCCTCAAGTTATCCAAACAAATCAGTGAGGAGGCTTGATTATTAAATATTTTCAAAGATAGAAGTTGTTCACTTCTCTCAAAATTAAGTTCTAAAGGAAGATTCAAATAGACTAGTCTGGGACTATTTTAATGAAATTTTAAAAAATAAATCAAATAACAGAAAATAATAAAATTCATGGGAAAATAACAGTTACTAATATTAACAATCTGTAAGGATTACACGACATACATACAGTAACAAAAACTGAAGGTGCCCAGCACCCTATTGAACTCACAGGCTCCTCATTCAATGTTGATGCAGCTGGAATAACTGACAAGGAGCAGACTCTCAATCAAACCGAGACCCAGAGGTCTTTAAATCTACCCCAATTTTACTATGTGGCACAATTAATTTTCTTAAAAATAATCCAACTTGATCTAGGCTTTAGTTTCTATCATTAAATCTGAACCACTGAGCCCAGAATCAGAAAGTCATGTGCATTTTCTTCCTCTCACTTTCTGTTCTTCTAATTTTCTTCCAACAAAGAAAAATGCTATCATTTAAAACACAATGCTGAAAAAAAGAGGCAGATCAATCACAAATTGTATTTTTCTAGAAAGAATAAATCATGAAATAAAAGACAACAAAGTAAGTTATATTATTTAAAATGTGCTTTGTTCTATGCACTTTAAAATTATGTTTAAAGGTCCATTCCTGACAGAAAACCCTTTTTTTCTGGCACAGGATTGTGTAAACAGTAAAGTTTCTGTATTTTCCTGAATGGAATTTGTATGTACTTTTGTTCTGGCTTACAAATGAGAGAACTGCCAAATATTTTGTGTATAAAATTTATCTTAAAATCAATACTTTTTCAAGAGTAAGACATCTTAGTAGCAAAGTGTCAATAGGTCTACCTCCAAATCACAGAATTAGCATTTAAAGTTCAAAAGAAATAGAGAAACTGGATGGGGAGAGTTTTTTAAAGTGACTTAAATGATGCCCTTCAAGGACAGTTCTTCTGAAATTATCTACCACCCACTGCAGATAGCTGGAACATGAATTTAGTGGTGCTGTGACAACCGTCTAGCTCTGATTACCTCAGAGTACCATCTACAGATTTGGGAAGAGAAGTGGGCACTTTTGCCCACTGAAGTTAACTAAGCCATTTTCATCTGTCTCTCATCCTCAAAATACTATTAAGAGCCTGAAACAAATCATTATACCAAAAGATAAGGGGGTGCTCCATAAAGACAGACTGTGACAAAGACATCACAAGCAGCTTTCCCCAGCCAGATCTGTCAGAACTTAGGTGTCAAAACAAATGATACATTGAATTATAATTCAGAAAATACAACAGAAATACAGAAATCCAAATGTTTGTGATAGGACATATAAACTAAACTATATGTATAGCTCAGGTGAGCCTTCAACTCAGAGTCCTTCTACCACTGTTTTTGGTACCCTGGAATTACGGGTGTGTGCACCATCCCCAGCTCAAGAATTCAAATTTGTTTGTATGTGTATATGTATATCTGTGGGGCAGAAAAAGGAGAACAAAAGGGAGAGAAAGGTACTGACTGACTGACTGACTGACTGACTGACTGACTGATGGGAGAAAGATGAAAACCTCTTCCTTACAACAGATTGCTAACTAATGTAGACAGAAAGAATGAGGATATTTTAAAATCAGCATTACAGTTGTCATGATGATTTTGGCAAGGACTACCAATTGATACTAAAGCAGGTACGTAAAATTTGGATAAGAAAGGGGCTTACATAATTTCATTGTATCGGACCACAAAATACAACAGAAACAGGGTTGGCCATAGTTTGCGAAATCCTAATTTAGAGTGAAGAAACCTGATAAGCATCACCTCAATCCAGTGACTACAAATCATCACATGACAACTCTGGCTTTGGGTGGCACCTGCCATGACTCATGGAGTAGGATGCAGCATCTCTTCTGCAATACTTCTACTAAAGCCTAAGCCTGTTCTAATCAGCAGAAACCTGCCTCAAACTGAAGAGCCAAGATAGGACCTAACTCATCAGAAATGACAATGTCAGGAAGAAAACTAAAGGAAGAAGGACTTTTCTGGATTTAAAGAGGTTAGAAACTAAACTAAAACCAATATTATCATAGATTAGATATTAAAGGCTTATGATGCCAGAAACAAAATGGTAAAAATAGCATTTCAATTAAACCATGAGTTAGATATCATCATTTTATCCATGCTGTACATCCCATTCTCATAATGATTCTATGCTTACAAGAGAGGATATACGTGTCCTTGGGAAATGTACACATACTCATAGGTTTAAAAAAAAAAAAAACAGTAATCATGAGTCTGTAATTACAGAAATAAACTAAAAATAAACCCAGAAACACATGGAATAGGGAAGGAATATATAGAAGTTTGATATACTATTCTTAAGACTTTTCAAAATATGAGATTATACAACATCAAAAGAAAGAACAGAATTTGTGCTTTACACTACAAATGGAAGCAATGTCTATAAATGCTCTCTGGGTGCTGCATGTTCTGGGGTGTTCCAGAACCACTACCGTGCTATTCCTTTTCTTACCTTTCTAACAGATTGTGGATGGCTTTGAAGAGCAGCGTCCTACATTCATAGGAAAGGCCATTTTCCCAGAGTCCTTCTTCCACAACTGAAAAGAAAAAAGAAAAAAGAAAAAAAAAAGAACCAGTAAAAAGGACATCCAAATAAAAAGAAATTTTTGAAACATTTTTCTAAAGTACAGTTAATGAGTTAATTCAAAACATTTTGTCTCAACCTCATACTGAAACAGAGAAAGGAAGTTAAATCCTTTCCCAAAGTTATAAAGTACATACAAAGAAAATACTATGGTTTCTAGTGTTTGAAGTGTGGGTCATGATGCAATGCTCTCATGCAAGGCTCTCCCTCCTGCTTCCTCAAAGCTCAAGTCATTTGAGACATTACATAAATAACTTCCATCTGTCAAAGATTTTGAGAAATTTCTACTTAAAAATAAGAGTTGTCATAAATATCAAGATTATGATATTTTTTCCAAGGGAAAATAAAGAGGAGACAATTCCCAAAAGTATCTGAATTACACACATTTGTTTAAATGATGGTCGTATCTGGATAGGATTTTTAAAACATAATTTTTAGGGAAATTGTCAGGAAATTAATTCTCACTACCATTTTAAATTTGTTTTCCGAATTTCTAATTTTGTAAATGCTTGGCATTTAGAGGAAATTATCATAGGTGTCTTTGAAACACGTTATACCTTTGACTCACAAGTAGCTCTAACATCAAAAGAATCCAAAAGACTAAGAATGTCCATGCTGTACTATAGCTAGTTTTCTTTTCTTAACTATGTAACCAAGTATAAAATGCCCTCCAAAGAGAGTATTTCCTTTTAAGTCATATAAGTTTAAATCAAGATGGCAAAAAATTGGATTGAAGTTGTATGTGAGGGAGGAAAAAGTTCTCTTGTCAAAAATAACCGTGAAAATCCTGGGAATTAAAGCACACACTGTACTTTTTGATATGTTACCAATACACAGACTAAAGTGAATTTTCATATTCTCCACTGAGAAAACACATCTGGAAAAGTATATCTATATTCACACCTTTTATCGTTTTTTTTTTTGTTTATTATACAAATACTTTTTCTTGATATATCCAACAACTGTTTCATTTTCCAGACTACATGACAAACACTAATTAAAGTTTCCCAAGTCAACTTTTTTCAGAAATGTTCTCTGCTTTGTAGACCTAGAGAAATGGAAACAAAGGATAGACAACACATAAATACTACTGCTAACAAGTACAGCCTCTATGCAACCCTGGGAGGAAAGAGTGGTTGGTTAAGTCTCTTCTCTCACACTCCTCCTCTGACTGGGAAAAGGAATTAGAGCCACAAACAAACAACATACATGAATTTGATTTTTCTTAATATTTTTCACTGCCACTAAGGCACTCTCAGTTTCAAGAGGAACTATACTGTACACATGACTGAGAGAAAAGGGAAAGGTGACAATCTATAGCATCCTTGACGTGATTTCTACAAGAGCTCTTTAGAATAACTGCGATGGGTTCTATCATACTGTGAACATATGAAACATAAGAGCAAAGCAAACTAGCTGTAAATTCCTAAAACCAGATCAATAAACTCATTCCACGTCTTTATTTTTATTCTCTATGTAAAATTTTTTTAAAGATGTGTTTTGCCAACATGTATGAAAATGCACCACATGCATGCAATGCCTGTGGAGACCACAAAAGGGCATCAAATCCCCGGGATCTGGAATTACAGGTGGTTGTTCCCCTCCATGTGGGTGCTGGGCCATCTCTCCAGCACCCCGATCCCCCAAGTTCTTATATATTACTCTTCAATTCTGTGACCAGTGTTAGATGTCTTTCTGCTCAACAGTCATTTGTGGTGTATAATGTTGGTGAGGCAGCACTGGTGAAACACATCTCTTATTTTCAGAATTTTTTTATCCTAACTGGTGACATCAATTCAGCACTTCAAAAAAAAATTATAATTAAAACCTTTCTACATATTTGAGTCATATTAACAATACATTCTAATACATTCCTAACCAAAATTACCAATGTCATCTGTTTAATTTTATTTGTTTTCTTTCTTTTTTTTCCCTTTTCATGCATCACTTAATGAGCCAATACTTTTTGAGAAGTGCACTGCTAGGGGAATAAACTGTGCTCACACAAACACAGAAAGCCCAGGTAATCTCTTGATGAGGTCCCTTCAACCAGAATACAATCATACACTCAGAACTAGGCTGCTGCCAGAGTAACAATCACATAACTTTTATAATAAAATTTTTGTTATGGGGCTGAAAAGACAACTCAGTGGTTTAGAGTCCTAGATACTCTTACAAAGGACCTGTGTTCAATTCTCAGCCCCCGAAAGGCAGCTAACAACCACCTGTAACTCCAGTTCCAGAGATCTGACACCCTCCTGTGACTTCCTCAGGCACTGCACAACATGGGTGCACTTACATATATGCAGGCAATATAGTCATACATATAAAAATATAAATGATAAATAACTTTTTAAAATTTTGTTATGGGGCTGGAGAGATGGCTCACTGGTTGCTCTTGAAGATGACCTGGATCCGGTTCCTAGCATCCACATAGCAGTTAACTGCCACTCTAACTCCAGTCCCAGGGGATTCAATGACCTCTTCTGACCTCCGTGGACACTGCAACACAGGCGAACCTACCGACATGCAGGCAATATACTCATACACATAAAATTAAAATTGTAAATAAAACTTAAAAATTTTTCTTATAAGGATTAATTTGTAAAATAACAATAAAAAGTAAATAGAAATTACAGGTTAAGCATCTCTAACCTGGAAATTCAAAATGCTCCAAAATCAGAATCTTTAGATGCTCAGAAGGTCTCACATTCTAGAACATTTCAGTATCCATCCTAGGTGCTCAACTGGTAAAGTCAAACATTCAAAACCCAGAAGCAACTACTTCTGGTCTCTTAGCACTTCGCTTCAGACAAAATATAGCCAGCACACACGGTGAGTACACACAGAGGTCCGTCATCCATCGTCATTCATGTCATCATGTAGTGTGCATTAACTTCATTGCTCCATTTTATACAGCTCATAGCACAATAGGTTTGCTTAGAGCAGTGTCAGCACCTGACTAGGGCAAACAGTATATTCCAAAGGCTACAATATCACCAGGGAATAGAAAATTTTTAACTCCATTATTATTACAGCCATATGACTGAAATACCATTCATTTGGCACAAAAGTGTACTCTAAGCCAATTCTATTTCTCAATACTCTGGCATGCAGTGAATCAAAATAAGATCCTCATCTACTCTAAAACATAAGCCAACTCCCATTTTGAAACATGTCACTGATATAGTGAAAGCTCATAAAGTCATTGGTTTGCCAAGCTGGACTTTGTTGAAATCAATACTGTGGTCATTCTTAATTCCCTATTTGAAGTGACCAGACAATCATTCACATCTCCCAAAGGAAAGCTGATGCAACAAAAATCTTACCCAAGTGCACCCAGGCATTCTCCATAATATTTATCACTTTGTAAGTCATGTTGATGCTACCTTAAAAAGTATATCAAAAGAAAGTCTCAGATAATCAGAACTTTTTATTTCCTCTTCTACTGACCTTAATATTTTGACTTAAGTGTTGAGATGGTACACTAAGCTGTGTCTAGTAAGGCAAAGTGAAACGGAATTCTGAGCAGGCAGAAGATGGATCAACTTTACTCTCATTGCTGCATGCTCAGTGTAAATTTAAGGTATCAATGATTCATTCTTATTTCGACCATTTTTAAATGTCTTAGGGTAGGTTTATTTTTAAAAATTAAAAGAAAGAGTTCACTCCCCCAAAGCCTACTATGTTGGACTTAATAGTATGACAGAAAAGTAAGGATATATACTCTCAACCACACTGTTTTCAACAAACTTGAAACTTCACTTAGCACAAAAAGGGAAAACAAAGGAACAGCAGGCATGCATGCTATAATAAAGAAATAAAATTGCTCTGACTCCCAGCTAGAGAGATGGCTCAGTGGTTAAGAGCACTGGTTGTTCCTGAAGAGTATAGGTGTATTAAAAAATCCTTGGGTATAAATTTTGTAAAATATATATAATATATATGTATATCTATATGATCTATATGCTACAAATGGAAACTGATAAAAGAAAATAAAAATATGCTTACAGCAAGATATATGGGAGAGGCACAGGACTTCAATCTTCTTGGGGGGAATCACTCTTTAGCATCCTCCATATGCTAAGCCTCTTCCTTTATAGCTTGCTCTAAGCATCTCTTCCACCTGTTTCCTTGCAGTATATTATCTGTAAGCCAATAAATATAAATAAAAAGGCCTTTTGAAGTTCTAGCAAATTAATCAAACCCAAGAAAAAGGTTGTGTGAGTCCCTGATTTATAGACTTGGGGTTCTAACTAGCATGAGGTACAGAACAGCTCTGTGACCAGGCCCTCAGTTCGAGGGATATAAAGCTACCTCAAGGTAGAGTGTCAGAACTGAAACAAATTGAGACCCTCAGCAGGTGTCTACTGCCAAACCGATGGACTGTATGGTGGTGATGGGGAGGAGAAAAACCTCCACCTATTTGGTAGCACATCAGGAAAACCCAAGGGACCCCTATATATCCTGGCACCCATCTAGGTCCATAGTTACGTATAGTAAGAATCACATTAGCACACACAGTAGCAAATGTTTACAGTGGTTTTAGTCACCTACCTTCACACATATCTGAAAAGCATCCACATATCCCTCAAGTAGGTAAGAACTAACTGAAGAATATCAACACAACAGAATGTGCCTAAAAACTAAAGCAGGGACAACAACCCAAAATATGGATGAATTTCATTGTGCTAGTGAAAACAAGCAAAGCTGAAAAGACACTTGCTAGAAGATTCATTCACATGTAATCTCAACAAAGACAAACTTAAAGTATAATAAACTCTTGATGGTTTCCTAGTGTGGGGTTTTGACTTTTAAAGTGATGTAGAAAATTTGGAGAGTGGGTGGCACAGGCACCCTTTAATCTTTGCCTTTAATCTCAAAATCCTCAGAAGGCAGAAGCAGGTGTATCTCTGTGAGCTCAAGACAAGCCAGGGCTAGTGAGTTCGAGGTAGGCTACATAATGAGACCCTGTCTTGAGGGAGGGAAGGAGGGAGGGAGGGAGGGAGGGAGGGAGGGAGGGAGGGAGGGAGGGAGGGAGGGAGGGAGGGAGGGAGGGAGGGAGGGAGGGAGAATTCAGAGGGTGATAGAACTGTTCTTGTCTGTGGTATACATTGTGTCAAAACTTGCAGAACTATAATTTTATTCACAATCACTTTTCTTCTATAATTTATATAAACTCATCTGAGAACTATACAAGTCTCCTAATGCAGGCCATCACGAATATCAGTATCAAATATATTCAGCAAAAGAAACAGACAGGTCACTTTCACCTCTTTTCTACTTCATGCTCAGAATGTCCAGAAATGTGAGAGTAATGTATGTGTCAATGAACTCCTAAAACCCCAAATTCCAAATTAAGTTAAATCTATAGTGGCCTGTTTGAAATCTAAGAGTAGATATTTGGTAAGCATTACCTGAGCCAGTAATTCTTTGCTATTATGCCTTAAGCACCTGTCTGAATCCAGGAGGTACTTAAAAACTACTTTAAAACTTCTCAGGCATGAATGCATTTACATACAAGCAGGCAAAACACTCATATATATATAATATTTTTTAAATCTTAATTAAAAAAATTGTCCCAAGTCACAGAACTAATAGATCCAAGAATTTTGAATCAATTATAGCTATAGTACACAACCTAAAAGGAACAAATATGTTGTATATCTACTTTTTAATTCTTTATTTTTATTCATTTATTTACTTGTGTATGTGAGTGAAAGGACAGCACATGGAGGTAAGAAGATAACTTCTGGAGTCAGTTCTCTGCTTCTACCACGTGGTCCTAGGGATTCAACTTGGGTCATCAGGGTTGGCTGCAAGGACCTTCACTTCCTGGGCCAATTCACTGGCCCTATATCTACTTTTTAAGTAAGATACTAATTATTCCATTAATGGAACTTCTCATGGGAAAAAAGTTCCCATAGTTGTGGTGACTAAATTGTTCAGATATTTCAGATACCCATAAACATGTGTTGACTTACTATGATACACATATAGATTTCATATTCAGTGGAAATTAGCTTCAATCTATTATAAAATCTTCATATAATATATACAATTAAGAAGACTCATAGAACAGGTCAGATCCTGTTCCTGGACCTTTGACATTCATTCTGTTTCCACCACACCACACTGCTCCATAGGTTGTAGTATGAGCAAGCTATCCACTCATGCCTCTAGCACAAGTCACAGTGGCCACTAAACTGAAAGTTTCTCTTCAGTTACAAAATTAAGATCTTAATATTTTTTAAACAGTTGCAGGCAACTTTCTCAAATGTTAAATAAAACCTAAATTGCTTCTGCATGGTATAATCGGGAAAAAAATTAAATTTTAGCTTTCTCAAGTAATTTATGTGAGACACTCACAGCCCTAGTAAGATTTAAGACAACACACTTCATTTAACTGATACTGAGATTTGGATTATTTGTTGGGGAAAAGAGGTAACTAGAGTACTTAGCCTACGTTAAGTTTTAATAAATGAGAAATGCAACCAGCATCTAAATACCTTTCAAAATACTTAGGGGGCTGGAGAGATGGCTCAGTGGTTAAGAGTTGCTGCTCTTGTAGAGGACCTAGGTTCAATTCCCAGTACCCACATGGTAGCTAACTCTGTAACTCCAGTTCTAGGGGATCTGACACCCTCTTCTGACCTCCATGTGCATTGCACAACATGGGTGCATTTTCATACATGCAGGCAATAGACTCAAACACATAAAATAAAAATAATAAATTTAAAAAAAATTTTAAGGGCATAAAAAGGGAAAAAAAAACTATTCTGTAGGCTACCAAACGCTACTGGTCTCATAAGAAAAAAACACCCAAGAGATCCAACAGGTAGACCTGTACAGTTAACACTGTCAAGCACCATCAAGATAGACAGTTGTTAAATGCAGGCATCCCCTACTGCTGTTTTAACTGTTGTAGCCAAATCAAGAATGACAAATAAAACCAAGTACTACTCCAGCAACCTGCTTACAAAGATAAATCTCTTGGCACTAGTTACATCACTGTACTTATAAAAGCTACACTCAGAATTTGCTTAAATTGCTGCTACTCGGCCTTTTTAAATACAGCAATCATCAATCTGATATTAAACTGTAAAAGTACTGAATAAATGTTTTTGACAAGAGACAGTGTTTTCAAAGGGAATTTTTTAAATAGACTGCTATTACTGAATGACTGCTTCGCGTTCAAGTAACTTTTCAAAATCTTCACAATTTATAACTTCTCTCAACTTTTAAAACATTGTTTCTTGCAGAATTAATAAGCTTCTTTAAAAGAAAAAAACCGTATGAAAGGTTCAGAGTGTGAAGGTGTCGATGTGGTACCATCTCAAAGTGGCAACCACTTCACTGACTTGGGGACACTACCCTTCCTGTTCCACAGAAGCTGAAACACTTGCACGAGAGGAAATTTAAGCTCCAGCTTTTAGATTTCAGGTCATCCTGCCTCACAGTTTAAAAGCAGAATTACTTTCAAAGAATACATATTTCCTCTGAGCTATGATACATATTTCCTTTTAATGTATCACATTGCAGCAACAGCTGAAATGAACGTCTAGACATCAAAAACACTTCTCACTCCCACCTACTGCTTTTTTACCTCAGGCATCAAAACTAATGAAACCTATTATCCAGAACATTGAGTTCAGCAAGCACATTGGCCACTGCAATTATTGGAGGGGGAGAGGCGTTTGGGGGCAATGGTAGTCCGTATTCAGTCAATGCAACTATTAAAAATTAAATTCCGTTCAAACTTCAGAAATACAAATAGATTAAAGCAAGAACATGAAACAAGATTTTCAGTAGCACAATGCTGAAGATAATACAACCCTAAAACAGGGCTGCGAATCTGCCCGCTGTCTTTGTTTTTGACTACTATGTTCAAAGCATAAAACTGTAGTTAAAAAATAAAACTTCCAAATTATCATACCTACTTCCTAAGAATAATAAGCAGACATAACAATAAGATAGTATTTATCAATTTAATTTTATGGACTATCAAATAATACTTAAAGATAGTGAATTTTTTATGTACTTGACTTCTTAAAAATTGACTTTAAAAACTGAGTAACAAAACCACATTAATTCTGAACTACATCATACCCATAAAAGTCCAATGACACATGGTATCACTGATAGATCTGTTATGATGCCATCAATTGCCTTGAAAATCTATTTTAAGTCATTAATAACTAAATGGATTTATTTATATCAAATTCAATCCACTTAAAGAGAAATGATTCCTTGAACTGCTCATAAGTGTAAAATACTTGCTATTGCTTAACGAATCTATGTTAGATATAAATTTATTTCTATTCGATTGTCAATTCACTGATCAAATAAGGAGCAGGGAGAAAATACTGAAAATAGAAGACATATACAGAAATGCTTCAATTGTTCTAACCTATTTGCAGCTTTAAATGATTACAAACATTAATAAAATATAACAGAGAGAAGCACGGTTATGATGTGCAATTTTATCAGTATAACTTCTAAGGAATCTCTGACAGCATGGGTCCTCTACCAGTTGCAGGATAACCAGAATTTTAATAACAGTTGAGACATGACCCATGTCAGCATTTCAATGGATCATAGGACCCCCATAAAGACAGTAAACTTTCAACTGAAGGAGATCATAGAATCAAATTTTTAGATATATTGAGCAAGACCTTCAAAAGACAATTGCTAAAAAAAACAGGCTTCCATTTTACTGTAACAGGTATACTCTGAAACACAAATCTAGCACAATGCTACCCACTGACTTCTAAAAACCAAAATTGCCTCATTCATAATGATTTTCAAAGATTTTTTAAAAGATCATTATCATTTTATCTTCTAAAACTATTTATATATTCTTTATATGCTTTACAAATGAACACATGAATACGAGCCTAGAAGGACATCACCAAACTTGACAGTTGTCTTTGGTTACTAGAATGATGGTTTTCTTCTTTAGCTCTTGTATAATTTCCAGACTTTCTTTTGTGAGCTTGCATTTTTATAAGCATATACACTTAAAGCAACTTAAGTAAGGCTAGTATTTATTAAACAGCTACATGCATTTTAAAAGGCTACCTGTCAGAGCTTATAAAAAAGCTCAGCATTGTCAGGGCAGTGACCATCATGAGCTATAAATTAAATTGGGGGGGGGGGTGTTTTTAAGTAGAATTTCACACTGTAGCCCATACTAAAGCTCACTATGTAGCTCAGACTATCCTCAAACAGATAACTATCCTCCAGCTTTGAGCTTTCCTTAGTGCTAGGATTACAGGTAGGAGCTACCACATCAGGCACAAAGAAAATATTAAGTATTGAGAAGAAAAAAAAAATCAGTTACAGCATTTTCACTTAAATCAATATTGCAAATAAACTTCCTCTAAGATAATAATGCTAGTCAAAATGCTAGTCAAAATGACTTAACCTTTGAGTTGTAACACTGGCCAAAATTAAAAGTATTTCCTTCCACTCTTTAGACCCAATCTGATTTGAAACACACACACACACACACACACACACACACACAAGAGCTTGCTACTAAATTCTGACAGGGCAAGTCCCCAAATTGCCTTCTACACCAAAGCTCAAACAGTTGTCTGTCACTGCCATGACAGTGAGTAATCCCTGCAACTGTAGCTGTTTGAAATGCAGCTGTCTCCTAGACATTCTCCCCACCCCCACTCATCCTGCATTTCTGCTCTTGCTATGATAATCTTAAAGAGCATTTTACAGGAGGCTTAGCCCTGGCTGAGGGCACTCTATGGCGTGACCAAGAGAACATGGAAACACGATTCATTAGACACGCCTGGAGAGATAACAATGGTACTGCTTCTTGCTGCCTTTCATTTCGTACAACAGGCTGAGACTAATGCATTCTCGTTACACAACAAGCACATTTACAGACAGGAAAAAACTGTAATCACCTTTGATTAAGAGACGGCAGATTTTTCCTATATGAGCCGCCAGCCATAGTGACATAATAATTATTCTGTAACTGACAGGTTAAAACAGCAAATGCAGCAAAAGTAACATGTGGGGGAGGGTGGACAGAGAGCAATGGGAGACTACTTGAACATGTGGCACACTAAGGTCTCCTTGAGATCTGCTGTGTGGCACTACAGCTAGACAGTCTACCTACAACAGAAATGAGAGCTGTATTAAGTACACACATGCTATACACTTGTTTCTTGGCAACAATATAAACTGCCATTTGAACTGTGATTGTAATTGGCCTAACTTTTTTCTGTGACATTCCACAACAGTGTTTATCTCTTTCTTATTATCTTACTTTTATTACAAAATACTTTATTTTGCTCTTTCTATCACCTTGTTCTACTACAAATAAATTGTTTTCCTTTATATAAATGCTGTTCTGAGACAGAAAACCAGCTTTCTATTTTAATAATCTTTAAAAGTTATACTTTTGATTAAAAATAGAAATGTAGAATAATTCTATCAACTCAACACTTGGCCCAACATCCATCAACTGCTGGCAAAGGTTCAAACCATGAATACAGAAGCCCTAATTTTCGTTTTAAGAGGGGGAGTCCTAAGCCACATTATGTTTACAATATGCAAAGACCGTTTTGCTACAGCACTTTCAAAAGTCAGCCTCTTCTCAACACATCTTCTGTGAGATGATACATGTTTTGTTGGGTCATACATAGTTTATGCTGAGTTTGGTTGTTGACAGATAACATATTTGATAGGTATTAAGATGAATGTAGTTAAAATACTAAAAAAGTACATTTTGATAATTAATAGACATATAATTAAGCAATTTTTCAAAAACTGTTCCATCTCTTTTTTAGGTTTTCTATAACACTACTGTACATTAAGAATGTGCTATGAAGTTAAGAAAACAATTTATACATATGAAATACAGTGAACATGAAACAGACATTACTCAGATAGACAATATTGTTAAAGCAATAAAGAAACAAAAATGAGAACTAATGGTGAGGCATGCAATAGTCTAGTGGGCATGAGGTCCCAGTTTCAATTCCCAGCGCTCCCTACCTCTCCACAACACACACACACACACCACCACCACCACCAAAACAAGCTGCCATAGAAATGTTTCGTTTGTTTTTCTCTTTTTTTCCTTGTAATGCAACATAATGCCTGAGCAATTTTACACTGTTGGGGTTTTTGTGGGTTGTGATTTTTTTTTTTTAAATGTGATAACACACCTGGTTAGAAACGGAAACACCTGCTGCTTATCTCTAATGTACATATAAATCCAATGCTCTCACAACACTGCAAGGCAAGACACTTATACACGTAAAATAAAAATAATAAAATGTTTTAAATGTATTCTAGCAACCAGAACATTAAGTATTTGGCTTCCATATGCCAAATTATCTAACTCTTAACAGAATCAAATTACTATTCTTCTCTTTGAAAAACCAGAATGTGTAGTTCTCCCACTGAAGTTGGTTATTTTAAAAGGGTTTATTTAACTCACAGTTTTAGAAGTAGAAAGTCCTCTGGTGGAGGCCTCCTGATTTCATCCTATGAAGGCCAGAGTGAATAGGACAGGGAGAGACTACAGAAAGCCAGAAAGGTTAGAGAAGGGTCAGTCTTGCTCTTTCACAACACTCTTGCAAGAGCTAGCTAGGGTCCCAAGAGAATTGCTCTGTTTGAAGGGCAAAGTCTCAAGTATCTAACCACCTCCCATTAGGCTCCACCTCTTAAAGGTCCCACCACATTTTAACATTACCACACTAAGGACCAAGCTTTCAACTCATGAACTGAAAAACAAACTCAAAGCAGATCCAAATCCCATAGTACCCAAAGCTTCAAAATTGGCTTATGGTTTCTTTTCCTTTTTCTTTTTCTTGAGATAAGTTCCCACTTATACCAGGCTTAAACTCAAAATCCTGCCTTGGACCCCAGAGTGTGGGGATTACAGGCATGTAAAACTATGCTTGACTTCAGTAATACTTTAATTCATTGCAAATCATGATATTCTATAGAGGGTCAATTTCTAAAAATACAAACAGGCTGGAAAGATGGCTCAGTGGTTAAGAGCACTGAGCCAGGTTCAGCTCCCAGCACCCACATGGCAATAGCAACCATGCATAACTCCAGTTCCAGAGAAGCCAACACCCTCTTCTGACCTCCCCAGGGACTGCACAACACCGGTACACTTATATGCAATACACTAACACACATACAATAAATAAAATACTTTAAAAGATACCAAAAAAAAAAAAAAAAAGTTTACAAAGATAATAGATTTACCAAGCACTGAAAACGCAAAGGAATAAAGAGGATCAGAAAACCAGAAAGCCAGGCCAGCAGCTTACTACCACTTGGGTGGCTCTGCAGTCTCTTCTGTGGTTATCTGTACATTCTGAAATTCTTTCCAGCTCTCACACTGCATGATTCTAACAAGCAGCACTAAGATATCAGGGGTTTCCAGAAAAAGTTCAAGGATCTCTGATGTCAGCAGGGCTAATTCCTAAGCAATCTTCTACTCATCACAAAAGCCAGAACACAAACCAATAATTGCTGTATACATTCTCAGCAGTAATTTAACATTATTTCCATGAAAACCAAATAAAGTGATAATTAAAACATGAAAACGTGTCCCTATAGAAACAAGTACATGAAAGATATTGTTTTTTTTTAAAAAAAAAAAAAAAAACAGACCCTATATGAACCCCTGATTACAAATTAGAAAGGTAATAAAACAGCAGGCTAGGTTTGGTGTCTCACACTTGTAATCCCAGCCTCTAGAAGTTAGTGGCAGAAAAATCTGAATTCAATGCCAACCTGACATACATGTAATAAACTACTTAATTTAAAAGTCTGTCATGAAGTGAGTTTCCTAAAAGTTTAGTGTTAAAACTGGATAATTTTAAATTATGATACTTTATGCTAGGAAGAAAAATTTTTAAGTAATATTAACTTTTCTTCCTCTTTCATATATATTGATTACAGTTATCAATATATCTATGAGCTATCATTACTATTGATGATCACTCTAAATTCACACTATTCTGCAATCATGTTCATTGTTTGGAATAAAGAGTCACATAACTGGAGTAATTTAATGGGGTGCTAGATTTACATTACACAGTGCTATAACTACATGTAAGTAAGAACAGATGTGCTACTTGCTCTGTTTTGTTAGGTCTGATAAACCTAAAGGCCTTACGTATTTATCATAAGTTATATCTACAAAAGTTCAAGAACCTTTAATTTGCCTTTGGAGTGTAATGAAACACAATGCAAAACAAAAAACAAAAAACCTACAGGAAAATACTACAGAATTATATCTGTGGATTTTTAGCAAATTTACACGATTCTCTTCCTGGAAAATTGCTTCAATATAATTATTCTCAAATATTTCTAGTTTATTCATTTACACTAAATTTCTATGATTCTTCTCAACAACTTTTAAAACTAAATTTCTTGTTTTTAGTCAAGAATAACTTAGATATATATGAATCAATTCTCAATATGGTAGAAAATTTTATTTAAAAAATTTAGATATTTGAGGACAACCTAAATATTATATTCTGGGATAGATTACTAAAAACCCTCTTTTAACAAAGCTGCTTAAAAATGAAGAAGAGATAAAACTTAACCCAACAGCTGTTTCCAATGAACCTGACCACTGCTATACTCACAATGACTTTACATTCTTCAGTCCAGAAATGTCTTGATTTTTCTCCCCCTTTAACCATTTTACCCCTCTGAAGATGAAATCAAATCAAAGAAAGACAGTAAGCTAGAAGGGTGGTTTATCAGTTGAGAGCACTGGCTGCTCTTGTAGAGGACCCAGATTCAATTATCAGCACCAACATGGTGACTAACAGCCATCCATAACTCCAGTTTCAGGGGAATCCAAAACCCTCTTCTGACCTTTATGGGCACTGCACAACAAGGGTGCACTTACACACATGCAGGCAATGTACTCATACACATAAAAGAAAAATAAATTTTAAAAAAAATTTTAAAGGGCTAGAGAGATGGTTCAGCAGTTTAGAGTACTGGCCGTTCTTGCAGAAGACCTAGGTTTAAATCCCAGCACATACACGGCAACTAACAACCATGTGTAACCCCAGTTCCAGGGAATCCAATGCCTCTTCTTACCTCCCCAGGCACTGCATAACACCAGTACACTTACACACACAGAGGCATAACACTCATACACATAAAATAAAAATAAATATTTTTAAAAGATATACAATAAATAACTTTTGAAGTAAGTTTTTGCCTACCCAAACCAGATTTTTTTTTACCTTACTACAGGAGCAATTCTGTATAAAGAAGGCAATTCACAAGACAAGAAGGGTCACAGCATACCCTCTACCAAAAGCTCAAATCCCCATTAAACACAACATCAATACTTCTGTCCACAAGATCTTAGCGACAGTATGAAAGAATTTGGTAGCATAAGCATCTATAACAGGCTTCTTACTTCACAAAAACTGTTTAAACATTTCTTATTAAGTATAAAACTTACAATCTCCTTCTTTGAAAGTGATCATATTGTATGAAATTAGGCAAAAAAAATCCTTGGCCACACTAGAATAACATAAAAAAGGTCTGTGCCTATTTTGCATTAGTTCAGGTTAAGAACACTTTTAAAAATAAAAGTCTCCAGATTGTGTCATTTGGATTTTTCAGTGCTCATTTTCTACAACAATCTGACCAAGAACTTTCTGAGGCAAAGCATTTTGATACCCCAACACCTCATTCTCAAGAAAGTAAGTATCTCTGATAACATGTCTACTTCTTCTGAAATTATTAACGAACAGGTAATGGTATCAAAAACTGAAAGGCCATTTTAGAAATGAGCAAGGCAAGCTTGTCAGAAGGCCAAAAAGGCCTTTCTGCAAAGAAAGATAAGCATCTTGGAATCTCCCCACTTCTCACACACTGAGCTCCAATCTGCAGCCTCTCCTCTGAGCCAATGCACTTGATGGGCGTTGTAACAGATGGATCATTCTTGCTGCCAACTTCCTGAAATGTACTGTATGGGGACTGGCAATTTAATGACTACAGAAACCCACCAGACAATGCAAGCAATACTGGCATTCAGCAAGGAGCTGCACACAGTCCTTTGACAGTCTAAAGGTGCCAAATGTATGTGTGTTATTGTACAATATAAGCTCTCCGCAGGTCCTAGCCCACCTTTAAAAACTTTAAAATGCAACAAAGAACGAACCAGGAAAACAAAAAAGAAATACAGCTTATACCTGAAGTGTAATTTTTCAACTAAACACAAATGCAAATATATTTTATTCAAAAGGCTTTTGCTTATACATGCTTATTAAAAAAGCAATCCACTGCAGGTATACCTTTTGGTCTCACAATCTAGGCAATACTGAAATTTAGAGTTAAATGATATTATGTTGTAGGCAACTATCTTTTGCATCATATGATACTTAGCACCATCCCTCGACTCTATGTAACAAATCCAACAACAACCTATCTCCAGTTGTAGACACCAATACTGGCTCCAGACACTACCAAACATCCCTACAGAGAAAGACTCCTAGCCTGAGAACCACCAAAGAAGACAGTCTAAGGTTCCACTCATTCAATCTTGTGGTTTGCTTTGAAGGAAAACAGGAGTTACTAGGAAGAAGTGTTTTTAATAGATATACATAAAATTATTATTATACATAATAGTCATACATAAAATAAGCATAATCTGTATGTATCTACCAATTAAGCACATGTTACTTTTTTTAAACCTGTATATGAGTGTATCATTTGCATGTATATAATTGCACTTGTGTTGTGAAGAGGATGTCAGGTCCCTTCAAACTGGGATTACAGATAGTTGTTAGCCACTCTATGAATGATGGGAACTGAACAAGTCCTCTGCAAGTCACTTCTCCAGCCTGAAGCACATGCTACTTTTCAAAGATTTAATGGGCAAAAAGATTCCAGGTTGCATAGGGATTTGGAAAGGTAATTTCCATTAGCCAACATATAAGCTTCATTCTGCCATGCAGAAAAAAAGCTGACCACTCTGCTGCAGCACTATATGCAACGCAGGCTGATGTCACTTGCACCATAATTCCTTATCAAATAAACTATGCGTTGTTCTGGGCACTAACTGACATAATTATCAACTCTAACAGATGCTCTGAAACTATAGATTTTAGTTTCTGGTTTTTAAAAAAATGCTCTTCCCTCTTCTCCATACAAAGACAAGAGTACAAGGATGCATTCATCCAAAATCCCAGTAATTTCACTTGAGAAATATCACTACCAATATGTACTGTCATGTCATTTTATTAGCACACCTCTGGAACCTGCTAAGTTCACTGATGTTATAGAGAAGAGGATTTGTCGTTTCTCTAGCAATTCTGATGCAATGTTATGCTCAAAGTCTGAAGCACATGTTTAAAATACTGTTTTGTGCTATCTCACTGTAGTAGCATTTGGAGGAGATGTCCTATAATCAAACTAAATATGCTATTTGCAGAGAGATATGTGGCTTCCCTTGCTTCTTTCCGTCTGCTTTGTTTGCAATCTCAATAACTGCCAATAGCTACAAGGTGAAAAGAAGGGGGAAGGAAATTGATTGCAAGAAATGAATTTAACATCACTTGCTGCACAGTTCCAACTCTTTTGCTAGGAAAAATTTAAACCACAGATGCTTGAAAACCATGTTAGATTTCCACTACTACAGGCATACAGAGTAGAATCCCTAGAAATTTTAACAGAAGGAACATTAGTAAAGGTGAACTATTTCTGAAAAATTAAGAGAGGCAACTAGTTTCTCCAGGGACCAAACTCCCTGATAGAAGAGCTAGGTCCAGCATGACTGACTACAGACTAGGTGAGTTCATAATGTCTTTGGAGCTCTGGGATCATGATGAGTACCATGGGGACCTCTGGATATGTAGGCAGATAGCACTCTAGGCCAAAGCTCAGCCATTCTGACATACTCTATTTTCCAAAGCTGATTGTCACAATGTACCTCATCCTATATGCTGTGTTTTATAAGACAACACTGCCACTCGCCTAATCAGTGTTTGTTCCTTCTCCTAAATCTGGGTGGCTCAATATACCAATTTGACCCTATTAGTCTGGGAGGCTGGAGTTCTTAAAACTGACAGTCTCCATGTCCTGCCTGTCGGGAGATTCATTCTTAGAACTTAGCCATCAGACCTAGGCCATGTAGAAAATGTGTGCAGATTCTGTCCAACTGGCTCAGCTGACATACTTGTCAACAGTCAGTATCAACTACAAGACATGTAATGAAAGACACCTCCAAAGGAGATCAGCCCCCAACCATGGAGTATTTCCAGGGGCACTCTCAGAGCCTGGAACACAAACTATAGGTCTCTGTTAAGCATTGTCTGAAGTCTCCACACTGGCATAATAAAATATCTGGATTTACCAAGATTCTGTATTTCAAAACATAGATCCAGTGCGTAAGTTTTGCAGAAACATGATCTGGACATTTATCACTGATGACAATCACTAAGGTAGAAGCAGCGCATTAGCAACGGAGTAGAGCCTTAACTTTTAAAGGTGCATGGTGTCATTACTAAACATTATATAAACAAAGATACAGAAACAGTAAAATTCAATGTTAAATATATAACATATAACATTACATATTAATGTGAGAAGTTTTAATAAGAAACATTATAATGAACAGGATACAGGGAAGCCAGCTCTGACACAAAATGGCCACGGGCCTTTACTTAAATTCACATATTTGTCCTTTCAGCAAGTACTAGTTGAGTGCCTCTGATGTGCTGTTCTATATTCAAGGGACTAAGATTTCAGCATTAAACAAAAGAGGCTTATTTTCCACAAAACTTTCATCTTAGTTGAATTATAATAGTAAAAATAATACTTTTATCTATATGAAATATTGAAAACTATGTTAAATGCTAGGAAAACAATAAAACATAACAGAAGGTTACTGGGGGCTGAACTGAGGTGCTATTCTAGGTTAAATAGGGAAGTTTTAAAATAAGACTCCAAATTCACTGACACTTCCTATTGAGAAATGAGCTCTGTATCTCTTGCCAGTAAAAACAAGAGAACTTATGGGTGCTTTCACCAAGGAATAAGATGAAAATGGCATGGTGTGATCTCTAAGGTTGAGTCATAAAAGCCACAAAGCTTCCACTCTGTTCTCTGAAACATTAGATCTGGGAATCCTGTGCTTACTCTGGTGCACAGAGAAAAGCTGCCTCTAGAACTCCAGCTGATAATCCTAGCTCCCTTCAGTCCTCCTATCAGTCATGTATGTGACTAAATAAAGAAGCCTCCAGGTGATTTCTTAGCCAAGGCTTCAGGCACCCTGGTGAAGAGACAAGCCATACCCATTATGCACTTTCCACTTGTAATCAAAAAACGTCTATAAGCATTATACAATGGCTGTGGCTTATGTCACTAAGTACAAAGTAGCTTGCTATTCCGTAACAGCTCAAGCAGATGCTTGGGGAAGATAACTGCACAGAGGAGCATTAACTCTGAGGTCTAATGCTGTCAATGAGCCAGGATCATGAGAATGTGAAGAGAGAGCTGTCTAAGTGACTGAGCATCAAGTGCAAGCCCCCAAAGCAGGAAATGACTCTGAGGTGTAAGTCAATTAGGTGCACATGGGTTAGAAAGCGCACAGAGTTACAAGCCTTAGTCAGTTATTTAGAAATTATCTTCACTACACAAAAAAAAGCCACTGCTGGGGCTGGAGAGACAGCCCAGTGGTTAAGAGGCTGTCTTACAGAGGACCCGGGTTCAGCTCCCAGGATCCACATGGAAGCTAACAATCAATCATCTGTAACTCCAGTTGTGGGGGATTTGATTCTGATGCCCTCTTATGGCCTCTTCAGGCACTGCAAACACAGGTGCCAATTACAAATATACATGCAAACACTCACAGACATAAAATAAAAATAAATCTTAAAACTAACTTAAAAACTTATTCAAAAACTGCCACTGCTACGCTTTAAGTTGGTTTTCAACAATCTCTTTGGCTACTGTAGTTTCTTGATATTAAACAAGATGACCAAACTAAGTGTGCTATGATGCCTCTAATCTACCAGGGATTTGGCGCTTCTCAAAACAGAGCTCTGGTAAGTCCTCCCAAACATATGCATTTTGTATTTCTACAAAATTAAGTAATCTTTTGATACATACTTATTTGAGCTCTTATCAGAATGATTTCCTCATAACTGAATACTACCACACAATTTCAGTATCTGCATTTACACAAGTGGTTCCTATTCTAATATGTGCACATATGTTCATTCACACATTCCTTTGGAGTGAAGGGGGGAAGATAGAAAAATACAGAAACGAACTGGAAGAGGGAGAAGAAGAAGAAAGAAGGAGAGGAAGACGGATAGGGACAGGGAAAAAGGGAAAGGGACATGGGAGAGGAGGGACAAAGAGACAGCTATAGACACATCAACTGAGGGCCACATAAAGCTACAATATTCTTTGCTAAAGAACACAACACCAGTTCAAACAGAAGGAAATGATGGAAGAATTGAGTCATCATACTATCCATAGAACAGAGACCCAAAATAAAACATATCTGTTTCTAGACAGAGTGCACCAAATTCCTCCTGTGAGCAGAAACTTATATACCATGTAGTATACTTATTACACAAAGTTTATTTTATCATATCTCTGTATTAAAATAGTATTGATTATGTTTACCCTATAAAACAGTGTTTTATGGTTTTATGGTTACTATAAGCATATACATATATAAGCTATAAGCATAAAGTATTTATTCCAAAATAAGTACCATTTAAGTCTCTACAGTCCTAACATAATAAAATATTTGCATTAATAAATTAGTAACCTTTACAACATTATATGCACATTTTCATGAGAAATAAGCTTCAGATTTGGTGATTCATGAGAATTATCTTAAGTTAAATCACAAGCAAAGTAAAACATCAGTACAAATAACTAAGGGTTATCTTGAAATAATTCTTTCTTTTAAGGAACAGTCTTTTCCTTCTCAGTTTGTCTTAATATGGCTAAATCTTTTTCATTATGAAAAGTCTAATTCAAGTACTAGTCCCATGGATATCCCCAGCCACGAGAGTCCAGATTCCTTTGAGCATCAGGAAACCCCTGATGTGGATACCACTCCACCACATGCTGCCCAACACTGTCCCAGAGAGCCATGGTGTGGTGACATGATAAGGATGACAGTGGCAGCAGCTGTAATTACTACAGATGATCCATGGAATTTACTCTCCATATTACTCCTAGGAGGTAGACAAAGAGAATTTTCACTTGATGAATAAGGAAATTAAAGTAACATAAATAGTTGTATTTTTCTCAAAGCTGCAAAAGATAACAAACAAATGAGCTAGAGCTGGGAAATTGCTTTACTTCTGTGATCACAGCAATGCTAAAATATAGGCCTTTGGAAACTCACAGCAGAACTTCAGGGTGGTCAAAGTCAGGGAAAAAAAAAAAAAGCCTCAGAAACCCCAAACTACATTAAAATCCCAAGGATAAACACCTGAGAATGTACTGGTACTCTTCCAGAACAACACTGTCCAGGGCTGGTGAAATGGCTCGGCACTGGGACCCAGGTTTGATTCCCAGCACCCACATGGAGGTCCCAGGGGATCCAATGCCCTCTTCTTACCTCCATGGGCACTGACAACATGGGTGTACTTACACATGCAGACAATATACTCATACATATAAAATAAAAATAATAAATATTTTTTTAATAAAAAAGAAGCAAGCTGCACTCAATAATGCAGTTTTGCTGTCATCTATATTACAGTTATTTCTGAGAATATGGACAACTTATATAGTGCTTCCGTATTTAAATCATACAATACTGACCTTTAGATAGCAAGAGTCTGATAAATGGTGGATGCCAAATTATATATAAATGAAAATAAGCCAATATTTAAATTCTGTATGTGTTAAAAGCTAGAAAGGTCTAATTACTCCATAAAATACATTTTATAAAACATGGTCTAATTCTCTAGGTATTTATAGCCTAAACTTGGCGGGGAGGACTACAATTGTGATGGTTTTCAAGAATTTTTTTTTTTAAACATACCAGGATGCGTTGCAGTCTGCAGTACAGGATAGAGTGGGACTGTGGTGATGCTGAGGCCAACTAGGAATGGAAGGCTCCAAAGACCTCCTGGGTGGTCCCTGAAACTCTCCCTATTGTCCAAAAGAAGCACAGACCATGCTGGGATGTTCACAAAGCTGGGTGTCTTTTAACTGTAGCTTCGCAGTTTTATGATTTGCTGCTGTGGGAGGTGAGTGGAGCTGCTAAATTTCCACACACTGGTTTGTCGCTATCAGGACAAATCTGGGGAGACTCAATTAACACATGTCTGACCTTGGTCAAGTCATAATGCCTCAAAAAACATCTGCCATCTTGTGAACTACCAGAAATTTTCAAGTAAAGGCTACCAGATGACAGTAGACAGTATGAACATTTGATTGTGAAACACTGTCTTGTTTTACCTAACCAGTGACTCTATTACCACTAGAGCGCAAAGTCCTCAGGATAAATCAGATGCTTCTTTAGCATTTAAAAAGAAATTAAATAAAATTAAATCACCTTTAAATGCCTATTCTACTATTAACTGCAGAAAATTTGAGGAATTAATACATGTGCTTAATGGTGAGAACCACAAAACCATAGCATCAGTTGAGACCTATTTCTAGATCCTCTGAGAGATTACCACCTCTGTCATAGCAAAGGGATCAGGAAAGACTGCTGCAGATGAGACACTGAACTTTCATTAGGAAAACACTATCGATAACATCACTAGAGCATGCTTCTTACATTCTAACTATGCCAGCATTTCAAAGATTTAAAAAAAATAGAATTCACGTAGTGTCACTTATCTGTTTACAAACACAAAATCACAAGGGAACTCTGTGAAAAGTGATAAAGATCTGATTTGCCACACTGTACTTGACTCAGCAAAAAAAAAAAAAAAAAAATTACACAGATTCCCCATTTCTCAAAAATATCAAATCACAGTCTCTAAAGAAAACACGGTTAGCAGAGGTCTATGTTATAACCCTGCCAGAGGTCCTAGGAAATGTCACCTAAAATCAAAGTTTAAAAGTTATGTTGTACTTAGCTTTTTTTTTTTAAAAGATAAAATATGTGATTCTTGTCCAGTTGCTCTGAAATGTTATTTGAAAAATATTTTCCACCTGATTTTAAACTCCTTAAGGATAGAGAACATGTCTTTTTCCCTGTTTATTTAATATACTACCAGGCAAAAGGTACTAAGTTTGTTGTGTGTGTTCTAACTACTTGTTAACAGGCAGACCCTAACAGTCTCCAGTGATAGAAAGGACATCTATACCTATTTTAAATATACTTTTAATTTGTAATTCACTGAACAGAAATCTGTCTGAAAAGGAAAACGTCCATACAGTGAAGAAAAACATACTTCCTCACTTTTCCCAACATGTACTCTACTCATATCCTGCTTTATTTTCCCCAAACACTGGTTACCACCTGATCGTGTGTATTTTCAGTTTACACTCTAGCTCCTCAAGTTAGCCTCCATCAGAATGTTAGCTTAATGAAGACAATGCTTCCTTTGCTTTGTTCACAGCTGTATGCCCAATGCCCAGAACATTTCTCAAGACACATTAAGCACTTAACAAGTATCTATCTGCTAAATCCATCTTGGGGCTGGTGTTCTTGTTTCTTTTAGAAGTAGCTTTTAGAGGACTAGAGAGATGGCTCAGTGGTTAAGAGCACTGGTTACTCTTGCAAAGGACCTGGGTTCAGTTCTTAGCAGTCACATGGCAGTTAACAACTGTTCTAACTCCAGTTCCAGGGGAAGCCAACACCTTCTTCTGACCTCCACAGGCAATGCACGGCAGGGGTGCACTTATACACATGCAGACAATACATTCTCACACATAAAAAAAAATAAAAATAATAAATAAAAATTTTAAAAAAGAAGTAGCTTTTAGAACTCTAGCTGGAGAGTGTCAGGTGAGTGTGACTGACAGGCAAGTAGATAAAAAGGTAAAACCAAACTTGGTTCATCTGAATGCTACATATTATAGCAACTACTTAGAAAAGGACGACTTTAAGAAAGTAATCCATCACATTCAACTCTAACTGAATCACAAAAGAACCTACAGAAAAAAACAGATGCATATAACCTCCAAGAGCAATCTGGTCATCAACGAAGATAAATATCTCTCATGCAACAATAGTGAACCAATTCTGCCCTGGCTTAGAGATTACCTTATTACTACTACTACTATGTCCAAAGCAACTAAAGTTATTTGAGTCTTCCTATTCAGCAGAAAAAGTAGATGGAGTGATACAGTCATCACATCTTAATCTAATTACCTTTTACATGCTCTGCTTTGCTAAATCATAAACTCTTTGACCACAAAAAAGCAATGTCTACTCTCCTGTTTGTTTTCCTTCATCTGCTAATTATTTCTTTTCTTTTGGTTTATTGTGTTTTAAATCTGTCCTCTATATATCAGAACATAATAATAAGAGAATAGAGAGACGATAGGACTGATCACAACAAACACTTGTTGAACTGAATAGATATCAAGGTGCCAATAAAATTAATCTTGAAGCTACAAACCTATTTCTATACAATTCAATTGACATGTTAAATATCCATAATGGAGCCTAATATGAAGGCAGTTAAGTAAGCCTCAATTAATCTATTGACATTCTGTATTCAAACCAATATTAAAGCTATGTACAACCAGTTGTAATTATATAAATGAAAGGCTGTAAACGTTAGGTGGCAGCAGTACACTGTATTATACTGTTTTTTTTTTCCATATATAGAAATCTGACTAAAAAATAGGATTACACAAATAGCTTTACATATAAAACATACAAAAGGCACGATAAGAAAGCAAAATATAGAAATAAAAAAATCTTTTCACGGTTAAGATTTTCAAACTATTATTTCTATAAAAAGAAAAAAACCTGAACTGTACCATTAAGTGTTGCCAATTTCCTGTGAATTTTTCCAGAGTTTTGCTTCAGCCTTACTCTGTCATTCTTACATCTAAGCAAAGAGCTCCACCTTCAAAATGGAACAGAACAGGCATACTTCTCACCACCCTTTGCATATGCTCCCTGGTGGAGGACAGCATAACATCATCTTGTCTGATCTCCATGCTACCGTGCCAGCCCTTCCCAGGCAGTCTATCTTGGAGTGGTAACCAGAGGGTTTCTTCACAATGTTTAAGTTAGCTAACCTTATTCCTCTATTCCAGCTTACACTCAGGTTCTACTCTGGTCTTCAGCAGCTCTGATTCAACTGTCCTCAGCTCCACTCTCCCCTTGTTCACTCTAAATTAGAAATACTAGTCCCTTCACCAGATTAATCATCCTCCCACAACAGGATTTTAGTTGTTGTTCTCTCTTCCTGAAATTCTTCGGATTATTATCGGTTGCCACATCTCCTTCAGATCTGGACTTCTGTCATCCAGGAACGTTGTCTAACCACTTCAGTATTTAAAGTAGCAACTGCCCTCCTTGTGCTTCATGTTTCTTTCCACATCACTAACGAGTACCTGACATACCGGATATTCCATATACTGACTTCTTCATCATCTCCCCTACTAGAGCTTAAAATCCAGGACTAAAACTCAGTCTTCTTTTTCTTTTAAATCCCCAGAGTAAACAGTATCTGAAAAATAATAGCACTCAAATTTTTTTTAGTAAATGTTTCTTCTTTTTAACAAGTATATGCAGAAATAGTTCTATGTTGTTCCTTGCTCAAGTCAAAAGACTACATCCTAAAGCTCAAAACTAGCAAGACATAATGGCTTATGTCTACAATCTCAGTACTTGGAGAGTGAGCTAGCTCAAGGTTGGCCCGGGCTACAGAGAGCAAGACTCTCAAAACAAAACCTAAAAAGTTCAGACTATTATTTATTTGTTCCTCTTTTTTTTTTTTAAGTTCAAGTATACACCATTTATACGTGTGTGTGCATAAAATCAAAATGACACTTTTTAAAGCAATGTTAACTTAAATCAAGTCTGCTAATGTTCATCGCAAGTTGGAATATTTTGTTTGTTTGTTTTTTCAAGTAAGAACTATTTTTCAATGTCTTTAGCAGAAGTACAAACAACTAAGATTTTTCTTCTTCACACACAAACAGGTTAAGTTCAAAACTGCCTGGCCTGTTTCATCTTATCTGCTGACAAGTTTTGTGGGTTCTGGTTCTATTTCAAAAATAAAGAAGACAGGTCTGTTCTTGGCCAAATGACCCTATAATTGGTGCTGACTGCTGAATTCTGAACAACAGTAGCTAACCACTGATTACGAAATGCCAAAATTTAGTCTGTGCCCTTTACTATTTATATGTTATAGATTAAATAACTAAGCAAGAAATAGAGTTAGTAAAGAAGTCAAGAATTTTCCAAATCTGGTATACATCTAAAATTTCTCAAAGTCCTGTTTGATTAGTTATTATAGCTAACTTTCTTTAAAATGACTCACAAAGCACCTAAATTCAACACACACATAAGAGAACTATCACTGCTGGTTAACTGTAATATATGCAAGAGCCTGTTTTTCACATAATACACTTGTACATGCTCCAAAGAAAGTTATAAAACTGCTTAGAAAAATGTATGCATAAGGGCTTTTTTTTTTTTGGTTTCACTTTGTTTTCCTTTCCTTTGGTTTGGTTTGGTAGTTCAGGCTAGCCTCAAGCTCCTAATACAGCTAAAGATGACCTTGAACTTCAGATTCTCCTGCCTCCACCTCCAGACTGCTGGGATGGCAGGTGTGTACCCACCACTTCTGGTTTATTTATCTACTACTAAGGGACAGAACCCAGGGCCTCATCAGGCAAGCATTCTACCAACTGAACTACATTCCCAAGCTCAGAGAAAAGTCATTCTTGAGTTTTATTTTGGAAGAAGCCTCAAAGGAAATATAAGGAATGCTATTTTTCTTCCTCCATTGGTATAAACTGAACACTGCCATGTGCTGCTTTGCCACATCAATGTACACTGAAAGAAAGTCACCAGGCCCCATCTCATGTACCTAAATAGTGAAATACAATACAAAACTGTTACTTGGTCACAAAATAACCAAAACTAAATGATTATCAGAACTGTAGAAATGCAGGCATAATCCTTGCTTTCTGAAATTCTACTTCAAAAGTTGCTAGTTATGAATGGGTTGCATTTCAAAACTTCATTTGTAAGTTGCTCAATTTAAAACTTTGCTCTGTCACAGAAACAGAAACAATGAAAGCCCATCAGTTAGATGTGCAGTGTAGCCACAGAAGCTAATGAAAACTTATTTTATACTTCTTATTTGGGACTGATTCAATCAAATTGTGCACTGACTGGTTTTTGTGGCCTATATTAGACTTATGAACATCACATTTTATATATGTGTCACTATGTAAACAAACTGTAAGGCAAAGCAAGAAAAGGAAGAACCTAGGATATTTTCATTCTTTGTTGTTCTAATGGGCTGGACCTACTGAGCTGTTTATATACATAGATAGTACATTAAAGTTAAAAATATTAAGCCATGTAAACAAACTGTCTTTTTGAGACAGGGTCTCCCTGTAGCCCTAGATGGCCTAGAACTTGCTATGTAGATCAGGCTAGCCTTGAACTCACAGAGATCCACCTGTCTCCATCTCTAAAGTGCCTGGATCAAAGGCAGCACCACCACACCCAGCTCACAAGCACCATTTTTAAGTAAGAAGAAAATCAGAGTAAACTGTGCTTTTATAAAAACATGTTATAGGCTGGCTACATAGGACCCCCTTCAGAACCCTCCCACCTCCTTTCAACTCCCAATTATTTAGCCAATACTGCAGAAATTAATGGAAGCCAGGTGGCTACCCAGAGTCACGGAACTCACATACATACAGGTTCTCTTTGCTTGGCTTTTCCTTTGCTGCTGGGTTTTAAAAACAGCACATGAAAAAGGACCTGACTGACTTGATGCTCTTGCCAGTTCAATGCACCCAAAGACTTAACTAGCCACTCAGAAGCACTCACACCCATTAATCCAATGAGTACATGCAAAGGAATGCCTGACACTAAACTTCCTGAATCCTAAACCAAAGGCAGTAACAGCATGCAAGGCCACAGTCTCTTCTTGGTGAGAAAAAAAATTCCTCCATCTCCTGTCCCTCACTATAAAGAATTTCACTCAAGAGTCTAGCGTTGACAGTTATTTCAAGGTCCCTTGCTGAAATTGTGGGGATTTCCACATTAAGTTCAGTCTAGGGATCCTTGTCCCAAATCCATTTCTTTCACATAAAGTTCCTAGAATGAGTCTGCCCCATGCATGGGACTTCTGCTCAAAGTATCTTTAGCATAAATTCTTCATTTTATTATCAATTTGGCTACCTGCAACACGAAGGTATGCCGAGTACAGTAGTCATCCTTATTCAAAAGCCATTCAAGAAATGGTTGAAAGTGCAGGTGGTTGGGAGGGTAGAATGTATAGATTAGGCATAGTTAGATTACAAATAACTAATCAAGTTGGGTAGTCTTTATCTAAAATGCTTAGAAACGTGTTTCTGATTTTAGAGTTTTACAAATATTTGCATAGAATCTACATGTTGAACATCTCTAGGATTTGTCAGAATAAGGATATTCAACCTGTAATAGAACAGTTATGATGTTATATATTGTGGTGCTACATGGTGGGCAGGTAGTACACACAGTGTGGATATACTGGGCAAAGGGATGGCCTGTCTTGGAGGAGTGGAGTGGCACAAGATCTCATCACACTACTCAGGACAATATGTAGCTTAAAGCTAGCAATTACTTATTTCTGGAATTTTCCATTTAATAATTTTAGACCATGCCTGCCCAAAGGTAACTAACTGGAAGCTCAGAAAGCAAAACCAAGAAAGGACTACATGTTCCCTAAAGCCCCAACTATTTCATGAGAGATTTTTTTTAAAGAATTAATTAAGATAATAAGTAAAGGCACTTAAACAGTGTCTTTGGCAGAAAGTAAATGTTCCATAAAAGTTTGTGGGTTTTGCTTTCCTAAACAAAGCAGTCTGTACACTGAGCCTGCAGTGCTCTTCTACTATATGTTAACATAACTAAGGGATTTAATAATTTACTACCAGATTATCAGCACCATGTTACACTGCTTTCAGCTGCACTGCACAGCCCGGCGTTTTTTTCTGCTCTGTGACTGCTCTACTTACTTCACCCCACTTCCAAAGGTAATTCCATGTCTGAGCATCTAACAAAACTGAACTGTAAGGCACATGACTTCATTATCAGTATTCTAACTTTGTAATGATCTTATTTTCTTCTTCTGGCCATTTAAGTAAATCCTGCTATTCAGTCACCTCCTTCAGATCAAATAAATACCAACTTGATACTAAACAGGATAGCCAGACTTCTAAAAGACAAAGTACTTCTTAGAGGAAAACTAGAGTTTAGTTCTTCTATGCCTATTGTTTAACATGGCAATGTTAATGTCAACCAAATCAATGGCCAGTGGGAAGCTTCAACAATGAATCCCGATACTAATCTATACATACATCACTCTATTTCCCTAAGAAACTAACTTCCATCTGTAACTCCAGCCCCAGGGAATCAGAACCCTCTTCTGACACCCCCTTCTGACCTCCACAGACACTGCATGACACAGGTGCACCTACCTACATGCAGGCAATATACTCATACACATAAAATAAAAATTATAAATTTTTTTTAAAAGGGACTCCTAAGTGTGCATACAAAGATCTCCTCATCACAGGCTAGAAGATTTTTGAGAACTGAGTCCAGGACAGATGGATGACTAGTCTATTTCATCTTTACAAAGATTCTTTCTAACCTTGAGATTCCATACTAGCTGCCACAGGAAATAGCATATAGCAGTTCCTAGATGTTTCATTAGTCTAAGCTGACTGAGGTTTAAAAATAGTAATAATAATTCCCCACATTAAGTAATGTTTATTCAACATGCTGCACATTCTGAGATCTCTAAAAAAAGAAAATTTTAACATTTTTTCTATTTCTGACAAGAAAGCTTTAAAAATTGGCTAGCAATAAAAATTTAAATGTTGATAAAATATGCTAACCTCAACTAAAAAAATTAAAAATAAGAAAGCTTAAATATACTAATGATGGGAGGGGACTTGTTTATTACAAGAAAGACAGTTATCCCAAATATTTGTGCTAGGTCTACTACATGTAAGAACAGTACTACTAGATAATAAATAATAATACAACCCAGGGCCCCAGTAAAAAGACGTATGTACCTGAGCAGTCAATCAACTGCAAACTGAAAATATTAGGGGGAGGTGGGAGGGAGGACGGCTGCATCTGAACTGACTACATATGTAACAACTTTATGTAGTATTTCCATATGGAGATGACTTCAAGTCTACAGAAGAATAAGTATAGGTTTTAAGCACCAGTTATGCTATCTTAGATCAGAGATTTGATGGGTTCTGATGTCCACTGGCATCCTAGCACACTCTGCACATCAAAGAATGACGATATATTCGTTTAATCAGTAGTTGCCAAGTACAGTGCAAACCCTGTGCTTACAAGAATCCCTAGTCCACTGTACTCTAGTTATGATAAAACTAAGATAATCAACACAAAACACTGAGTGCAGCTACTTCATTCTTCTATTAAAAGTGAAAAAGACACATTTTGAAGCACTGATATTGTTTACTTTAATACTAAAATAATAGTGCTTGGCTTCCCATACTTGACAAAATATTTGGCAATAGTATGCCCACTAAAATCTTCTGTTTTTTAGGCCATAACCAAACAGTCCTATCCTACCAGAATCATCACCGCATGAGTTGCTTTCATCAGTAACAATAAAAATTAAAGCAAATGACTCAGTGCTTCTATTATCCTTGCCAGAAAACAGCCATTTTAAAAGTCACCCTGCTCTCTGATTTACAGGCAACCTCAAGAAGGCAACTTGGTGTTGGCAGCTATGGTAGCATACCTGACAGCACCATATGTAAATACACATTGTTTGTTTCTTTACAAGACCAAATACTAAACTGCAACTTCGTTACTTTACAGAAAGAATAATGCAGGAACTTACAGTTCTGATAATATGAATTCTTACAATATTCGAGTATTTTTATACAGTAAGCATGTATTAAGTTTGTAGCCATAACTTTGTAGCTGATTCCTTGATTAAAGAAACTACCTAGGTATGAGTAGTTTGAAATATGAATTATTAAGCATTCTGTTAAAAGATGGACTTTCTTCCAAGCAGCTAACAATGTAACTGTCAGTCACTCACCTCCATTCATTCATAAACAACACAATATACACATTCATTCACATGAAAGTTCAGAAGAACAAGAAAACATAAATAGAATCTAGTAATTCTTTAAATTTCTCAGTTAGCATGCAAATAACTGTCAACCTTCTGTACTACAATTCTATTTTTTAAAATCATATCATTGTGGAAGTACACAAAATCATATATCAAAATTCATTATAGAATCAATATTGGTGATCTTCATAAATGTCGATTACATTTCTCTGCTAAAGAATGAAGAGAACATGTGGATCAAAGAGAAGAGAGGGACTAGTTTGGAAAACATTTAGGTCAATAACAAAGACACTGTTAAGACAGTAAGCACCCATGAACAAAAATCACAGAAGCAATATCAAAAGTTGATCATCTAACTAAGCATGGTGGCACACACCTTTAATCCCAGCACTCAGGAGGCAGAGGAAGGTGGATCTCTAGGAAACTGAGGCTAACCTGGTCTCCACAGTCAGTTCCAGGTCAGCTGGGCTACAGAGACCCTGTCTCAAAACAAAACAAAACAAAAAAGGTTGATCATGAAAACTTGTTTATTGGTGGGTGTTTTTTTTTGGGGGGGGGGGTTCGGTCTGAAAAAAAAAATACTTATTTTGATTTTGGTATTTGGGGAAAGAAGAAAGGTAAAAGAAGGCAATTGCATTTTGTTTGCCCCATCATGTCTGTTCATGTTTTCTGAACATATATTTTTCTATTTCGTCTCTGAGACTCTCCAAACCATACCCTATATTCAAAATTTCATGCATGCACTATACATTGTACATGAAATGGCTACCCTGCTCCTAGCTGCTTTCTACTATAGCATGTTTTCTAGAAAACTCTGCTCATATTCCTTGGTTGCAAGTGGCTAATCCTCCACTCTCTGATTCAAGCATCTTTGGTCATACTGGTATTAAAGCGCTCCTCATACCTTGTCACAGGTTATAGGTACACAGTAACCCACTAGTACTGCAAGCCTAGCAAAGGGAACTGTCTAGAGGTTGACACTTGTGCCCTATAGTTAAATACACTGCCCAAAAGCTCTAGCATTTCTGTATGCTTCATGTAGTCAATGTTTGATTAACCTTATCTCCCATATATGAGGCATGCTTCACACATGCCTGCATGTTTGCCAATCCTTGCTTATTTCTAATTATCATTTGACAATGAGGACTGGGGTTCATAAAATAAGCCTGGGCTATATCAAAAAGTCAGTCTGTCTGACAAGACAAGCAAGTATACAAAAATGGCTATCAGTATTTGTACTAGAAGTCTACTATACTTTGCCTAAACACCAAGACCTCCAAAATTAAAGAAGGGCTGGAAGGGGTTTGTTAGTTATTTAGAATCCAGAAACAGAAATTAAGGAAAGGTTAGGAATACAGATGACTCAATCAGAGAAAGCATTAACAACAAAGATGTCAAGACAAGCACATCAGGCATTGAGCCTGACTTCACATGAGTATGTTCAGAGCTAGGGGGCAGCAAACACATCTCATAAATATTAAAATAACCAAAGTAAAAAGGGCTAGGGGAATGGGAAAAGAGGGACAGAAAAAAAGAGAAAGAGGAACAATGCCTTTGACTTTTGTCTAATCATCTCTTTTAAAATATACTGACTAAGGCCAGTGAGATGGCTTAGTGAGTAAAGGTACTTAGCACCAAGCCTGAGGATCTAAGTTCGAAAGCCAGCACCCATATAGGTGGGAGAACAGACTCCCAGAGGTTGTTCTCAGACCTCCACAAGCAGGCTTTGGCATGAACAAATGTAATAATAATAAAAGTGAGAAAAAAATGTGTTGACTATAGAAGTGAAATTCATTTTTGAACTAGGTTGTATATAAAATAAGACCCAAGCATATGCATTCAAAAAAGCACACATAGATTTCACTGTCAAAAGAATGGCTCTAACTGCAAAAATCTCCTGCAAAGACCTAACTGGAATTAGAGCTGACATGGAGATTGCTACGATACCAATATGGCCCCAAGCCAAATCTCTTTTCTGGCTGACCATGCAGGCTGTGTCACTGGACATTAACTTCACACAACATGCAACAAGTCACAAAGTGTTCAGTCCTCTCCTCTCTGCCTAGGGCCAGAGCTACCTTCCTTTTCAGTTGAGCCAGCATACTAACATACACTTCATTACAGTAAAGTCTTAGAAAGTAAATCCAAGAAAGCAGAACACATGTCATTTCTACCCTTCTTCCTAGTTAACATCTAGATCCTGTCATGATTTTAGTAAGCCATGTTTCCAGAAAGAATGTGAAGGCAGGAATGCCTTAAATTCTCCAAACCAGCATTCCCTATCTCCCACAACCATATCTTAGCTTCCATTCTGGTCTCTCCCGCTGCACCTCAAATGCATCTCCAACTAGATGGCACTTGCCGCTCCACTACACTCATCCTGACACTTGGACAATTTGTTGTTTCAATATATCGCTCCCACACAACTCAGCTGCACTATTGTGATGCTTGACATTTCCTAAACTGTGCTGTCTTCTGCTTACAGGCAGACGCTACTCCAAAACAATGGGATCTTATTTGCACTGATGGGAACTCTAAAACTAAGGACTGATAAACTCTTTGGAAATAGAGCTGGATCTAAAATGGAGATCCCCTGCTTCCAGGCAATGTGGCCTTAGCTTTAGCCTAAGTTTCTTCATAAATGTGATCTATGGGATGAAACTCCAAGCTATGAGAAGCAGAGCTAGGGCATGGCACATGAGTCCTCCTCCCTAGTAGGAACTCAATATGGTTGCTATTATCACTCAGCTTAGAAGCTCCCTTTACATTCTCCACACAGGTCTATCACATCACCTATTGCTAAAAGAAAACTAAAGCCATGGAGAATAAAGTAGGCCTCTGCCTAAATTTCATCTTAACCAGGTTTGCAACAACCAAAGTCACTGAAGGGAAAAGTATTTAGCTATAACATTCTATCACTGAAAAGAAATGTATTTAAGAGGTTCTCATAAAGTCCATTCTTATAGATAACTGGTTGAGAAAAGGCGGTCTTAAAATGCTATAGAAATGTTAGAAATTTTAAATGCTTTAAATAAAAATGTTTCTTCATGTACTTTTAGTTGCTTCCCCAATTTTAAAAGGTATCTGAAGCTGGCATGGTGGCACATGGCTTTAATCCCAGTATGTGGGAGGCAGAGGTAGTAGACCAGCCTGATTTACATATTGAGTTCCAGGTCAGCCAGGGTTAAGTAGTAAGGTCCTGTCTCAAAAATGAAAGGAGAGGAAAAAGAAATATATCATGACAAAATCCCATTAGCAAAGGGTTAGGACAGAGATTTAATTCTGAATGTATGCAATGGAACTTCTCTGTAACACTGATTTTGAAATAAAACAGTGCCAAGTATATCATATGTCTCCTTCAGAAAATATGGGTGCTGAGTCCTATGGAATGGCTGAAACAGAGCAAGAGAAGCCACATTATGGTTGATGTAACTACAGGGATGACTCTACAGTATACTTAAGAAAGCCAGAGAGAACTGCTGTTTTCAGAAAGTGGTACAATCTGTCCTATTGGCTACAGGAATCATGAAAACCAACTGAAAAGTGACAAGAAAGAGACATACAACCAGAGGGAAAAAAAGCTCTTCAGAAATACATTTCCTAGGTTGGGCAGGTGGTCCACACCTCTGATGCCAGTACTTGGGGGACAGAGATAGAGGCAAATGAATCTGTGAATTTAAGAGGCCAGCCTGGTCTACACAGTGGGTCCCTTGGCTTTAAAAAAAAAAAAAAATCCTAAATTCAAGTGCCTTCAAGTACATTAACACCTAACTTGTATTCTATCCTTTCCCAACTTCATACTTCTGTCTTCAGTTTGCTCATGACACTCAAATGTCACTCAATGTCAAATCTTCTTTGTTTGAACCACTCCACTATTGTTGCTTCCAGCTGCGCTATTATTGCTTCCAGCTGCCCTACATATCTCAATCTCCTACATATCTATATGATCCATGACCTGTAGGACTGGTAGAGTCCACCTTATGTAGGTATGTATTTGCTTTATATGATCTCTCTCTCTCTCTCTCTCTCTCTCTCTCTCTTCTACTGGATTAAAAATGCCCTGCAGACAGAAATTTCATAGTAAAGTCTCAAAACTCCTATGAAAACAGTAAATATTCAATAAACACCTATGAAATGAACGAGGAATAAAAATAATTTTGGCACATTCTAAAATTATTTTAACATACTTATGGTATAGTGAAATTATGTTACTGTTTCCCTTTTAAGAGCAACAATGTTTCATACCCTGTTGACAAGAGATAATAAAAAGATCTTATTCCTGGTTTTTGCTTTGCTTAGAGATACGTAATTAAAGTGTCAAAGCGTGGGGCTAAAGAAGATGGCTCAGTTGGTTAGGAGCACTGACTGCTCTTGCAGAGGACGACCTGAGTTTGGTTCCTGGCACCCACATGGTGGCTAACAACTGCCTGTAACTCCAGTTCCAGGGGATTCAACACCTTCATCTGACCTCTGAGGGTATCACATGACATGGACACATTTACAGATATGCAGGTAATATACTCATACACATAAAATTTAAAAAAAATAAGTAAAATATTTTGAAGTGTCAAAGTTTGTCTCCAGGTATTTTCTTCACTTTCAAGCACAAGTCTTCTACTCAAAGGATGTAAGCTTTAATTTGGTATTTTAATTGGTACATATTCATTAATACTTGGGAGGTATGGGTAAGAGGGAACCAGGAGGTAAATAAAGGTCATCATCAGTTACACAGTGAGTTCAAAGGCAGCCTGGGCTACACAAGACCCTACCTCAAAAGAAACAAACCTTGGGGACTAGGGAGAAAACTCAAGTCAGTACAGTGTTTGCTGTACAAGCATGAGAATCTGGGATCAATCCCAGAATCAACATTAAAAACCAGGCATGGTAGCATGCAGCAGTAACTTCAGCACTGAGGAGGTAGCAATGACAGGTCTGGGGGCTCACTGACAGTCAGTCTAGCCTAACCCATGAGTTCCTAGCCAGTGAGAGACCCAGGCTCAAAAAACAAGGTGGACAATACCCTGAATAAATAACACTAAAAAGCTGATCTTGCTCACTTGCTCTCTAACAAATTTAACCTCTAGCCTATACAGATATATACAAATGAACATGTATAAACATACATCAAAGAAAACACCAAGTCAAAAATAAAATTTTAAATTAAAATCTCAATGAAATGAGAAAAAAGAGGAAATCAGGGTTGTTAAATCAATTTAAAGGAAGTAGCTAAATGCAGTGTATGAGTGCTGCTGTACAGTTAATGAGCTAATGCCCCTCTTTTCAAAGGTATATACTAAGCATGGAAATGTCCTTTTTCTTTCCAAGATGCAAGTATAAAATGTCAATTTGCAGAATTTGCTTTAATTTTCAAGAAAAAAAAACAGGAAAGCATAGCAAAATATAGGTATTAAGTATATGTGAAATTTAAGTAGTATGTTAGGAATAATGCATTCTATAGAACCTTACTCATATTTGAGATTTTTCATTGTAGAACTTTTAAAGAGGGGCAAAAGTTTTGGGTCTGTGAGTCCTGTACTGTACAAGCACAAGTAAACCTCTCTGAACCTTGTGCTTTTGTTAAATACTAGAAACAGTGTAAGGCCTTAAAGCGCTCTTAAAGATTAAATTAGTGTGTAACATACATAATTAGTGGCATCCCACAGTAAACATTAGCTATTGCTGTTATAATGCTATTATATTGCTGTTAGAAGGTAGAATAATTTGCCTAAAGGGTTTGACATTTTCCTGTCCACAGAACTTGAGAAGTAAGGGAGCTGTTTTCTTGGGTGAACAGAACACTTGCCTTTCAAAGCCAGCATCTGCCCAAGATTTAAGTGACAGCTAAACTCCATGTGGGAGCAAAAGAAGGCAGCCAGAGTACTAACCTCCCCAGAGCAGATACAGATAGATACCTACACAAATCCCAACCATCAGCATAACTACCACCATCATTAAAACGGCAGAAGGAAATCAAAGCAAGCAATTTCAGTAACAGCAATAGCCCAATATATCATCAACAGCAAAAATCAGTTGCTGCAACATACAGTAAAGATTTAAGAGTGGTATACCCAGAAAGGCCAAAAGCAAGTTAAATTCTTCCTCCTAGAAAAAACAATAGCTAACATTCCAATAGCACCTCTACACAAGAAACAAGTAACTTCCCTCTTCAAGTACATACCCACCTGCTTCTAATTTAAGGCACCCTTTTACTGCAAGAAATGGAACCAAACAAAAAATTCTTCTAATCTTAATATATGCAAAGAGTGTATCAGGCCCCATTTTTCTTCTTGAGCTCAGGCTATGTTTATCCATAAGCATGCTGAAAGACTTGCTTACACCATAGCCTTAAAGAAAGTCTCCTTCCCATTCCCAAGTTGACAACAGGCAGATTTTTTTTTTTTAAGGCACAAATATTCCCTTCTTTAGAAATAGAAAATAGAGAAGGCCCTGGTACTTAAAAGCGTATCAATGTGGGGGGAGGGAGGGAACCACTGCAGCTATGACAAAGGCCACGGAACACTGTTCTTGTAGAGGTGGCAGAAACAGTGGTGATTGTATTAACAACAGCTTACACTTATTGAATTTTCTATGAGCTAAGTTCAGTGCTAAGTGATTTCCATGTGTTAACTCCTGTAATCCTTACACTCAATGTAGTATTGTGACTTTAATTTTCCACTTTGAAAATGAAGAAAATAAAATGTACTGGCTTGCCAAAATAGAAGTCATATAGCTAAGTACCCAGGAGAAAGAGGATTGTAACCAGGTCTGACTTGAAAGCCCATACTGTTAATCTCTCAACTACAGAGCCTCTCTGCAATGGGTTCTCATAACTGCAATAAGCTTGGGGCTACAATGCTGTTATTATCAAGATCAATTAGTGATAAATCAAACCCAATGCCCCACCAACACATAAGCAACTTCGGAGTTAGTGTTAACCACTGTATTTTTCAAAAAGTAAGATTTCACCTTTTTTGTTTTTTAAAGAAGACAGTACCATGCAACCCCGGCCACCCACCCCAATGCAGAGAGTTCAAACTAATCTTATGCAGGAACCTCTCTGTCTAGATTAACTCCAGTTCTGTCAGTAGGTTCTACCTAATTGTAAATGAACTAAGAATGGAAGTTTGTGGCAAAAGTCCTAAGAAGACACTTCAGTACCTCAGTAAACACATCTGTAAAGCCCCATCACAGTGTCAGACACAGATCCCTCCAGTCTAAAGACAGGTATTGAGTTCCAACCATAGAAAACAAGCACTTAACTTTTTAAAGTACTATTTTTAGATAAAGTGCTGCTCTTCAGACCCTGAGTGCTTTCAACCCCCATTTTTAAAACTGATTAAATGTAATAAAGACAGGTCAGCAGGCTTGATAGAGCAAACATAATATAGTTCAGTCACTTTCATGTTTGCTCAGGAAAATGCTCACAGCACTCAACTAAAAAGAACCTCCTATCAAGCCCGTGGGCATTGCCAGAGTTCACTTAACTGCTAGAGCTACATTTTGCCACACCATGTCTCCAACAAGCATCTGGCTCCCAGGGAGCTCTAATCACAGAGGGAGAAAGGAAGGAAGATGAAAAAGAGGGGGAGGGCAGGAAGGAGGGATGGGCTGGAAGGAAGGAGGAGAAGGGAAGGAACTACATTATTTCCTATTTACTTTGTTATTTTCATTGGTACAGATCCATTACATATGGTACTATGTTATATAAGGATGTTTCATACAAGTACATAATATACTTTGAGCATGCCCCCCCATAGACCCCAGTCCGGGCCTTCTTCACCCTTTTTCCCTGCAGATCCCCTTTGCTCCCCTAGACAGTTTTGATAGAGTATATTCTTCAAAGCTTCTATTCAGGGCTTTTTTTTTCCCCCTTCAAGATACAAAAATTTGAATACAATCATAAATACCCAAGTCCAAGGATGTTAAGTCTCTTATATAAAGTGACAGTGATTTTTTTAAGTAAGCTGAGTAAGCTAGATTATTTATAGCCTCTAATACAAGGTAAATGTCATTTAAAAACTGCTACCTCTGTTACAGAAACAATGAGAAAGAAAAAAGACTACACATGTTCAGTACAAATATAATACTTTGAAGAATTTTTTAGCTATGTTTGATTGAATCCAGGGATGCAGAACCCACAAAAAATGGGGGCAGGGGAATTGATTCTAGCCTCCAAGTATCCATCCTTCCATAGTAGAATGACTAAAAATGTGTAATTATAGGACCATTACCTATTTTAATGACTACAATCATGTGGGGTTGAAAATGAAATACCATTTCCATTACTGTCTATGTAAATTTACACTCCAATCAGTTTCCACCAAGCTCAATAAAGGAAGAATTTCTATGCAATTATACCTACGCTTCTACAGACAACTCACTGTACAATGGGTTTTTCTTAAACCTTTTATTTTTCATAAAAAATTCTGTTATAAATGTGGT
Source organism: Eospalax fontanierii (assembly GCA_035773235.1). NCBI lineage: Eukaryota > Metazoa > Chordata > Mammalia > Rodentia > Spalacidae > Eospalax > Eospalax fontanierii. The sequence goes on along the minus strand of CM069529.1, from coordinate 77,104,994 downwards.
GATTTTTTTCCAAAAAAATGTGAAACTCTAAGTTTGTATTGCTATTAGCAACATGCTACAGTTCAGTTTATCAACTTTTTTAAAATTTATGCAATGGAACTAAATATTTCCCCAACTATATGATGAATGTTTCTAGCAAACATGACTAAAACATAATTATACATAAAGCATCAGTACCTCCACAACATGTTATTTTAATTCCAAATAACTAATGAAATGCTGAGTCACAGGCAGCATCTGTACCAATGCAATCTTCAATCCTTTGGGGGGCGGGGAGGTAAATAAACTTTTACAATATAAATAAAGGCCGTACACCTGAAAAGAAGTGGTGTTTATTCCAAATTCAATGATCAGTGTCAAGCTTTAGGACTATATGCCAGATTTCTAACTATCAACACATTAAAAACACAATGACATTTAAAAACAATGCTTAAACTGAAAATAGCAGAACACACATGTAACCCCAGAGCTAGAAGAATCCCCCATTTCAAAGGCAGTCTGGACTACACAGAAAGATTCTGTCTTTGAAACACACCACACACACACACACACACACACACACACACACACACACACACGCACGCACACGCACACACACACGCACTTGAACTTAACAGATATACAGCTTCCATTCATGGAATTACTTTCATTTGTTTATTCTCCCTTCAAGATTCAAAAACAAACACAGTCATCCCTTAGCTTCTTTTCAAAATTGGTTGGTTGATTGCTTGGCTAGTTGGTTGGTTGGCTGGTTGGTTGGTGGTATGCGGGATAAAATCAAGTTCCTCACAGACTCAAAAAGGGTATTATGTGCTTACTTTGTAGGAACAGCTGAGCTAAGTCTTTTGAAAATATGATTAACATGTTTATCTCAAATGTTCCTTCCAAACTGGAATATAAATTACTGGCAAAGAAGATACGATTAGCAAGTATAGATTAGTTATTGGATGTCTCTCCTGAGGTAGTCCTAAGCCACAGTGGGAACAGAAGCAGCACCCTCTGTAGGCCCTTCTCCCATTTTCTGTGGCTGCAAAGCTACAACACAAGGTGAAACTATACACAGAGGACAGAGCAACAAGATGTGAGGAGACCAGATTCCTAACAGCAAGAAGTCCCCCGCCTAACCAGTCGTGGGTAGTCTGCCTTCAAAGGGACTAAAAGAGAGTTCTATTACCTCAAGGCTTGTATTCTAGCAGAGAAGATACATAAAAATCTAGAGTAAAAAGCTTCAACACTTTCCATTGAAGCATAAATAAAAAGAACACTTTTTTCATTCTTATCTCCATCTCCCATGCCTAAATGTTCTCTTCATTAGCCATCCTGTGCTAGGCCTTTCATAATATTAACTACACTAGTAATTACTGACTTAAAAAATGCATTCCACAAGAGACAAGCTGAGTGAGGGCAAGGATTACATCTATCTTTACAGACACATCCTGAGTCCCAACCCCATGTCTACTGTGTATCTGAGAAGAGCATACAGCAGTAAAGACTTTCAACACTGCAGTCCTTATTAATCTGCTTCTTTCTTCAATTCCTAAAGGATCTGTCCTGATCCCAACAAGTCAGTCAGGAGAATAATATTTGTCAGTTTAATGTGTCTGAACTGGAGTGAAAGACTGAGTACCTAGTGCCAGTGAGCACAGACACAAGTTCAATGGTGAAACAGATTTACACAAAGGTAGAGAAACCAATGTTTCTTCACAATCCCTAGTCTGTCAGTGCAAACAGAGAATGGTAGCACTTTTGCAATTCAGACAAAGACAACCTCTTATCCTCTTCAAACATCAAATTGAAGGGGTAGCACTCACTGCATTCTGTGACATGGTGTCAACATGGAGCCCTTAGTGCCCAAGCATAAAGTCAGTGTGAGGCAGGGCCTTTAAAGGAACTAAGAGCAGAAGCAGAAAGGTAACCTGAGGGGAGTGGGGGTTACATATCAACTGTTGACCAATAGTTCTTAACATCTCATTCCTCTAAGGAAAAAGAGAGATTCTACCTTCCTTGAATAAAAATATCACTTTTTATGAAAAGATTTTCTTCATTTAGCTTTTTCTAAATTCTAAAAGAACAACCTAATTTATTTAGGAGTTTGTAAAAAGGAAAAGAAATCATATATCTTCTCTGTGCCATCAAACACTACGGTCAAAGAAGTTCTAAGATTATTATACCCAACATATGAAAATCCCAATCTCAGGGCTTACATAGGCATCACAAAACTCTTTCAATAAAAGCAGTTATTTTAGAACTGGCTAGCTGCCCAGAGAATGCCAGAATACATTTAACCTAAGAGACAAAAATGCAAGTAGGAGGGTTTGAATTAGACTTTAAATCTACTACAGCCTAAAAAATACAACACAATTTTCTCTTGTTACTTTTACATAACATTAAACTAAGGAAAGTGAACAGATACTCTTTTTTTCCCCCTCACAATATATCACTTTAAGTATCTGTAAGGTGACAGGCATCTAGGAAAGGATTAATATTAACGGGATATATTTTAGTATCTGGAAAGAATTAGAAAACTAGTACTATGTTTGTGAAGAAAATCACTTACAGATCATACAGGCAGCATCTATACAATTTCCACAAATAATGTCTTTTCCTGCTTTCTAAATTGAATCTTCAACTTTACACCAACTGCTTCTCAAAGAAAGTCAGAAGTGTGCTGCATTCTGTTCTTTATTTCAGGGCAGCACTGTAAAATAATAAAGAACTAATGCAGTCCTGATGATTACCTCACATTTCATTAAAATTTCATCTCTTTGTCTCATTTAAGGGCTCACTGCATGCTTCTGGCCATATGGAATCAGTTATTTAGGCTCTGATTTCTTCTCCATGAACATTACTTCACTACTTGCACAAAAACAAATATATATATATAAATGAATTAAAAATTTACACCAAACGGTGGCCCATGTTTTAATCCCAGCACTTTGGCAGCAGAAGCAGGTGGATCTCTGTAAGTTGGAGGCCAGCCTGGTCTACATATATAGAGTTCCAGTGAGAATTTGTTGGGGGGTGAAGAACAGAAATAATTTACCACATATTTATAACTGAATTTTCCAGTAATCCTACAATTCAAATTATCAATGTATTATCAGGTCAAATCCCATTACAAACAGAAATCCCAAGTAAGTGTTCATTAACTTAAAAATAGTAACTACTGCTTAAACAGTAAGGTTGTAACTGCTAAGGTTTATGTCAACATGCATCTCCACACTACTGAATGTGCACTCAGTCCACACAAAACCATTTATGTGAGCCACCACATAAATGCTCACCACAGTGACTCGGCTAACTGTTGTGAAGCATCAAGAGGTTGAGAGCACTGAAGTCACCCCTCAGATTCATGGCCTGGCAGGAAATGATGCAGAGCAAAGCAAAGGGAATCCACATCAACCTCATTATTCTACTTGCTTGTGTGAAGCTGAAAAAGCTGCTGAACCCCGCTGGACACTGTCTCCCTTCTGCAGGAAGATACTGGGTTAGCTAGTCCTGCCTTTATTACAGGCTCATTTAAAACAGCGAATGGTAGGTCTGGACTTTCCCTCCAGCAGCTCCTAAAATTTGGTGGAGCACCATTTAAAAATATATACTATACTTCTCAGGAAACTCCTAGTATTAAGCCATCAAATTCTTTGTAGTGTGATTAGATTAACATAATAACCCCAAATTGCTGCTCCCCAAAATACCAAATTAAGTACAACTACTAAATTGTTTTTTAAATTCTGTGTGCACACAACAGGGGACACATGTGGAGGTTAGAGACAACTTATGAAAGTCAGTTCTCTCCTTCCACCATCTGGGTCCTGACTCAAGTCATCATGCTTATTGGCAAGCACCTTTACCTGTTGAACCATTTCACTCACTCATAAAGTGATTAAATTCAACAAATGTTAACTGGGTATTGATAAGTTACTGGAAATTGAGTATTAATGGTGAATAAGACAAACTTCTGAAAATGGGAGATGCCGGTTTACATAAATCAGTGTAAAAAGAATTCCCTTGGTGTTAATCCTTACCCCAAAAAGGTAGCTTAAAGTAACCTAATGTCAGCCAATCAGCTTTTTTCCCATTGTCCTGTTTCCTTATTTATTACAAAGTCCTCTCTCCCCATGGCCCAGTGGGAGCTATCATTCCGGAGGCTACCCCAGTTCATGTGTCATAAATAAAAGCCAATTAGATTTATAACTAAATTTCCTTTATCTTTCAAGGCAGGAGTAAGTGAAAATGGCCATGGAAATGGTCACATGATCAGAGTCCACGCACAAGCACAAGTGGGCAGATGTTACTGAAGGCAACTACTTCCTGCTTGGTACCTCTTTTTTTTTTTGTTTGGTTTGGTTCGGTCTTTTTCAGACAGGGTCTCCCCATAGCCCCAGCTGGCCCAGAACTCGCTATGTAGACCAGGTTGGCCTTGAACTCACAGAGATCCAACTGCTTCTGTCTCCTGAGTGCTGAGAATAAAGGTGTGCACCACACCAGGCCTGCTTGGTACCTTTTTGAGCCTAAAAGATAGTGCACGTTTTTAAATTCTATGACGTGTCAATTTGACCTAGAAATTATTTAATCACTGATTTGAAAAGAATTAAGTCAGTATAAACGAACAAAAAGTTATTTTGGAATTCTCCGGCAGCTCTGGATAATTCTATTACCGAAATAACATAAGTTGCTGGTTTTCAACCCCAGGGTGAGGGACAGAACCCAGGGACTTATATACGTATGCTAAGCACGTACCCTGCCACTGCGCTATACCCCAACCCCCCAGCCTTCATCTGATTAATTTTAGACATATAATTCCTTATCAATTATATTTTTGGAACAACTGATTTTTCTACTTTTCTTCTTCTAAACTGTGTACCTTAGCTTTATAACAGATAAAATTCAACTAGTTGTTAAAAGTATTAACAAATCAAGACCATTTTAACACAAAATACAATAATTTGGATCTTTTCACGATTTGAGACAATGCCAAATTGGTTTATTTTCAAAAATTATTCTGAAATAGTAACAATATATATGCAAAATGCCTACTATGCTAACAAAAATAAAAGATTTAGGTATAAAAGATGGTACCAGAAGTATTTACAAATCAATAAACTACTTATAATATCATTTTTATTAATTAGAAGAATAAAGTCAAAGATGTCTGTTACCTGTCTATCTCTTCATAAAATTAAAGTTCACAAATAACTTCATTCCTTATAAAGTAAAATGTATCAGAAACAGTATTTACAAAACATTAAAGTTCTTCTAAATAGAAAATCCAACATATTACAAAATACTTGCTTGCAGATTAACTTATAATGGCATTCTTACATTACAGATTATTCCCTAATATGAGCTACCCTCTAGTAGTATTGTCTAGCTAAGAATTTGCTAAAGAATGGAAATCAAATTCACAGTAACAATATATTTTCTTTCTCTCAAGGTTTTGTTTGGTGTTTTTGTTTATGTTTTTTGAGACAAAGTCTCACTACATAGCCCTAGCTGACCTGTAATTTACTAGGCAGATCAGGCTAGTCTTGAACTTATAGTTATCCCCCTGTCTCTGCCTTCCATGTATTGAGATAACAAGCATATATCACCATATTCAGTAACAGTATATTTTCAATGTTGTACTATCAAAAGAAGTTTTTTTTTTCTTCAGTCACTGAAGACATCACATAAAAAAAAGAAATAAAAGTGTTCTTAAGCAGGGTGTGGTAGTGCAGTCCTCCTATATCAGCATTTGAGAGGCAGAGGCAAGTGAGTCTTTGTGAAAAAGTTCTAGGCCAGTCTAGTCAACACAGTGAGTTCCAAGCCAGCGGGGTACAGGGAGACCCTGTCTCAAAACAACAACAAAAAGTATTCTTAAAGAGAAAAAGAGAAACATTTTAAGAGCAATGGCAAGAGTTGATATACATAATATTTATCAGGATGTTTATCAGAAGTTGCCCGTATTTAAAAAGAAACAGGGTAGGCCACTAACTTCCTGAGCTGACTAGGTTCCAGGGTTTTGTGCTTGCTTACCCCTGGATATCTAATCACTGCTCCTCTAGCAAATAATCTGCTCACATCCACTTCATTCTTTTCCCATTATTATGTGCCAAGACATGAAAGTGTACAACCAGAAAAGGTCTTCCTCCACAGTTTCATTTTTATTACCACACAGATAGGCTTGAAAATGTGTTTAGTAATCTCAAATCATTATTCCCCCACTTGCAAATAAGCAGTTCATTTTATTTGACCAAAATTCTACTACGCGGAAAAGAACAAAGCTAGTAAAAAAAAGACTTAAGAATATAGAGGAATGAGATAAGAAAAAAGAAGCACCTTGTCTTATTGAAGCAAAAGAGAGGGTGCTGCAGCTGCAGGAGCCTCTTCTGACTGGTGTGACATGAGTTCCTACATTTAAAAACTTATGCTTTAAACAGATGGCTACTCAGAGAAAGGCTTCAGGCACTCTCCCCCTCACTCAGTCACATTAGCCAAAAAAAGAGATGACTAGTCTGCTACAGTGACAATAAAGATACAGTGACAACTTATACAGGACCACAGACGATTGATAAGTAAATACTAACCCTTGTTACTTTGTCTGCCATAATTTATATCTGTAGAGTATTACTAGCTATGATGAGTCCCGAGCAGAATTTAAAGGCTGGTACAGAATTAATTTTAAATGGCTGAAATGTAGGCTACAGTTAATATACAACTCCAAAACTACTCTCCATTAATAAATATTTCAAGTTGTATTTGCTTTCAGCCATTTGTTTTGTCAGAAATTTTGACTACCAAAGTAATAACTAGCAAAAAGTATAGCTGTAGAAACCAATTAAATCTCATATCATTTTTTAAATTGGTCTTTCAAAAGCACATTACTATATGTGATTAGGAATATTAACCTTCATATGCCTCCTTTTGGACTGTGAACCAGTGTTAATCACCAGAAGAAAGTCTTCTGCACTAAGGCTGCAGTAACACCTTGCAAGAAACAACCTGCACACTCCTGGCATGAAAGCACTGTAGAACCTGTCTTTACCCACATGGCAGCTAAGAACTACCCAGACAGAACTCCAGTTCCTAGGGATCTGACACCATTTTCTGGCCTTTATGAGTACTGCATACCCATGATACACTTACATACAAGAAGGCAAAACATTCATATACATAAAATAAAAATAAAGAAATCAAAAAATTTTTAAAGAAAGACAGACCCACTCCCAGGTTTGCACAAGGCTAAGAAAAGGCCTAAAGTAAGAAACGGGCACTCTCATCTCTTTGGACCACTGCAAGAACTTTCAGAACGGAGTGTCTATTTCTAGTCACATTCACATCTGCCCCCCTCTGCACACCATTACACTAATTCCCATTTAACTCACTGCCCCCAATTCCTGCTTACCATATAGACAATCCTTATTCTTAAGATGAAGTCTTTCCCTTCCTCTCTCCCTCCATAGTTCCTGCCCTCCTAGAAGTCATTTCCCAGACTGACCTTAATCTCACAGAGATCCACCTGTCTCTGTTGTCTGAGGGTAAGGTAAAGGCACAGGCCACAATGAGAGACTTACACCTTCATCATGATCTGGAAGATCATCTGCAGCTTGTGACTGGCATGTTCTCATCTGCCGTCAGATCAGGCTCGCCGGATGTCCCACTCCCAAACACTCTCTCCACTTAGAACTGCACTGCCCTTTCACTTCTGAAACACACCATGTCCCCTATCACCAAGGACTGTTGTCCTTTAGTCCACAGATACTGTAACGTCTTCTTCAATTCCCTTCCTTTTTTTTATTTTTAATTACATGTATGTGTGTGTCTATGTGGGTGCCCACAGATGCTAGGTGTCAGATGCCCTACAGCTAGAGTTACCAGCAGTTGTGTGCTTGTGTGCTACCCAATGTGGAACTGAACTCAAGCCACCACCTGCCCCCCTTCCAGAAAAGCAGCAAGTATCCTTAACTGCTGAACCATCTTTCCAGTCCTTTTTTTTTTTTTTTTCTTTTAAGACAGGGTCTCTCTGCAGTCCCTGCTGCCACCTAGAACTGATTGGCCTCAATTTCACAGGGATCTGCCTGCCTTTTCCTCTGGAGTGCTGGGAATTAAAGTTGTGTACCATCACACCTAGCCCATTCTACATTTCAAATCTAAGTTTGAGGTTAGAGAGTGCTTACCATGAATGAGACCCTTAAATTCAATCTCTAGCACAACTTTTTAAAAATTTTAATCTCAGTTCAAAACACCATTTCGTGAGATAAATCACTTCTCTGGCATCTACTCACCAAGTCCACACATTGCCCGAACTGCATCATACCACTTTCAACTGTAGTTGCAATTTCATGTGTTTGTGATTGTATTAAAGTCTGTTCCTCCCTTCACCAATAACCAAATTCAGAGATTAAATAAACCAAGCTTGTTTTCACTCATAATAGCATTCCCATGGCTGGAACAAATAGGACATTTGATATCTGTTGAATAAATGGGTAAACAGGAGCTTTCAAAAACTAACAGACATCATCCAATACAAAAACTTACCATCACCTTTGCAACTGCAAACCTATAAAAATCACTTATTTTCAATGAATTGGAAATGTATGAAAAGAACTCTTTAGGGTTCAAATTTTTTATCCTATTATTTCAAGATGAAAATAAAATTCTTCATACATGGACCCAATAAATTCACATCACAAAATACAGTATTCTTTTAAAAATGCTTTAAAGACACAAATATTAAAGATGGATTTATAAAGAAAAATGAACTGAAAAGGAAATTCAGAAAGCAAAGAAATTTCTTGAAAAGATAAATGGTTTATACAGAAGAGTATACCTTAATATACTGTGAGAATAAAGAGATACTAGAGTATGGGCCTGTTGGCAAGAAAACAAAAATTGTGTTTTTAAGCACGGAAAGACTCCTTCAAATAAAGGCATATTAAACAATCAAAATAATGAGAAGCAACAGATTTGATGTACCATAATAGGGATACATAACAGTTTCTTATTTAAAAAAAAATCACAATCAACAAACCAGGTTTTTTTGTCCCCTAGAATTACTTTAAATTGCAGATTTAGAGGTTCAATTTTTTCCCCATAATATTTAGAGTTTTAAGGAGCCTGTTCCATCACTTATAAGGACTTATTTTGTACAGTGGTCATTTAAAGGTGTTGATGGCAAAACCGTGAGGTCCAACAGCAAATGATAATCATTTAAACTGAGCTACCCTGGAACAGACTTTGTTACTGTCATATTCTAGGATACACACAACATTTTTATTTTCTTGCCTTTTCTTTTTGATTATCATTTCATTGCTAACATTTCGTTCTGACATGCACTGATCAAGCTAATAGCCAAAACACTGCATTTTATGTTTGGAACTGATGGTCTGTATTTGTTTATTCAAAGGAATGGCATTTTCTAGATAGCACTTTTTACCACATTTGAAATACTCAAGGTGAAATATTAGTTAAAAAACGTAACTTATAAAGATAATTCTAACACTTTATAATGATTTACCATATGCAATTTCCAAAAACAACTTATTCTCATAGATTATCTAAGATATACATACCAATTCTGTTAACATCATCTATTGAATCAAACTTTGAGATCTTGAGTCAGAAATGTAACAAAGAGGTAATGTAAAGTATAACAGCAGGTGAATGTTGCTCTCGGGGCTCAAAATAAAGAAACTCTTATTATAGAGAACCCTAAATAGTCAAGATTTAATAGAATTAATTATGAGACTAAATTAAGAGCACCACACAGAAGTAACATATCTCTTTACCTACAAAATGGTGTCTTGAACATGTTTTTATGACTGAATGAACTTAAATAACAAGCAACACAAATTTTGTCAATTTATTTTTATTTTTAATTATGTGTGTTGGGAGTGGGGTATGTATATATGAATGCAGGTGTCCAGGAGGACCAGAGGCTTCGGATCCCCTGGAACGCTGAGTCATTTCTCTACCCCAATAGTACAAATTTTGATGAGACAAAACCCAGGCTCCTGATCACTTATTTCCCAGTACCAATCAGAAGGGAGGAGGGAGGCACTGTTACATTCTTAAATAAAGGTGACCCATAGCATTCAACGAATTCTGCAATCACTGATCTTGCCAGATACTTCTTAGAAGTTTTCCAATATTATAAATTCTTATGTTCTTAGATGAAATATAGGAGTTTCTGGGGTATACAAATTAAAATAAAATTTCTCTTCTCCAGCATTCCTAAAAAGACAATTTGCTATTTAAACAATTCCAGAAATGGTTGTATAAAAAAGGAAGAAATAAGAGCCAGGCATATAATATAGTGCTTAAACATTTGTTGGAAGAATATGATCTAAAACAGAAGCCCCTCAGATGTTACAGATAAGGTCAGAGAAAACAAACACACAAACATACCATCTGAAAAATGAGTCATTAAGAAGGCATAAACTGGAGCTGGAGAGATGGCTCAGAGGTTAAGTGCACTGGCTGTCCTTGTAAAAGACCTGGGTTTGAATCCCAGCACCCTCACAGTGGCTAACAACCATCCATAACAACAGGTCCAGTGCATAGGAGCTCTTCTCTGTCCTCTGTGGGCATTGCACGACACAGGTGCACTTAAAAGCATGCAGGCCTAACACCCATACACATAAAATAAAAATAAATAAAAACTTTTATAAAAAGGGATAAACTAGAAAAAAAAAAAGATTAAAAGAGTCTTCACACATAACTGAGACTCCCAGAGCAGACAATCATACTAAAATCTAAGTATTAGATACAACTATGAGAACACTCAAAATAGTTCTAAGATGTTGAGACTTTCAATGATAAGCTTTTTTAAAGTAACTAAAAAGGAGTTTAATGCCTTGGACAATGAAAGCATTCAAAATGGCCAATATAATGGACACCAGAGACGCAAACACCAGGGTGACCCTAGCCTATGGATCATATGGCAGCATAACTTTTAGCATCATTTTAAAAGCCACATTTATTAATAGCATCAGTGATCTCAGTAGGAAAAAAAGTCTTTTTTATTTTCTTTTTTTCAGTATAGGAATCAAACCCTGGATCTCACACATGCTTTAGAAGTGCTCTATTACTGAGCCAAAACCCCGAATCCCCAGACAATCTTTTTACGTAGTAAGTTATCATCTCACTGTGGCAAATATGAGTTTCCAAAGCTCTCATTTCTGAAAGATTTTATAAACTTAAAATTTTTAATTCCTTCATCAAAAACATTCTTAAGTAACATCTTAGTTTTGTCTTCTGAAAACCTGGTATAATGTAAAGCCACTGCCTTGGGAAGTGCTAATAAGACACCAATAATCTCAATCGCTTTTGTGTCATAAGCACAAATGCCAACACAGTAGGGAAAGGAGAATAACATCTCTGGGTAACAAAAAAGCTCTGACCCTCCTATGACTCTCTAAAAGGATCTACAAGACCCATCCCCCAAGTCCACCCCGTGGTGGCAAAGGGAAAGATAGACACACAACTCTGCCCATTAGACATTCTTCCTAAGGCAGACAGATGGTTCCAATAAAGCAAATTGCTTTTAGTTCTAAGGAGTCTCCCTACTAGGGGGAAAAAGAAGGGAAATAGATTTATTAAAATGTCTAATAAGCATTCTTAAATTACTTCAAACTGCAATTTACATCTACCTTTTGTAGAAAAGCATAAAATAAGCCTTTGCCGGAGTAGAGATCATTGTATAGCTATCAGAATACATAAAACCTTTCTCCTCTCTCTAAGGTCCATTCAATGATTGCTGAAACACCTTTTGTGACAAGGTCCCCAGGCCTAGTCCCAGTGCAGCTGCCCTCCCTGTGGGGCTACAGGTCCTTAAGCACATAAGCATTCCAAATGAGCATACCACACAGGTATCTGGGGAAGGAAGAGTAGGGAACTGTTAATTTTCCTGACCTACGCACATGACTGCTTCATAAGATGCTTAGATGGCATCTTACTAGTAGCAACACACCAAATCACTGGTTCTTTTTCACTCCCTGAACTCTAAGCCCCATTTCCTCATTTAGTATATCTATCAATCTATTTTTTTTATTTTAATGCAGGGCTTCATATTTATTGCTACACAATTTTACCTAGTTAATTAGATATACAGACTGAAGATAATTTTTTGGAAGCTTGTTTCTACCAGATCAATACTGTCCTTGCCAGCTTCATTTTCTTAATCAGCTTTGTTAAGATTTAAAACTATGATATCTTTCTCGTTATTCAACAGCTGTTTCTTAATCAGTAATTATTGAAAATGACAAGATCTAAAACTATAGCCTCCCTTTCTGCCTCAAACAAATCATCAAGACTCACTCAAGAGGACTGGAGGCTACATGTGTGTATACACATATGTATGCATGTAGCAATAATAATTACAGAGGAACAATGGAGCAAATTCAGCAGTAAAGACAAAATCATGAAATTTGCAAGTAATGGACTGAACTAGAAACTGATACATTAAATGGAGTAACACAGACTCAGAAAAACAAGCAACATATCTTCTCTCTCATTTGTGGCTCTTAGCTCCAAATCCTTATATACAAGTATACCTGTCACCACTCATCAAAGAAGCTTCTTTTTGCAATATATGGAGATTAGTACAGAGTTCTACAACTGTTCATACACAGAGATTAAGTGTCTGTGAGATGCTCAGCCCTAAGTAACACATCTACAATAGAACCTCTAAGGCTCACAGAACATAGTGAACAGGGGGTAGAGAGAATACTAATTGATGCAAATCTCAGCTCTCACCAGTGAAGCATCTTCATGAAACAGAGGACAATTAACAAAGAAGGCCACAACTGATCAAAGTGTAGAGACAGACTGCAAAGTGTATGTCCCTGGACAGGACTGCTATATTAAACCTCACCTACCCAGGGCTAAAAGGCCACAGCAGAAGAGGAGGGCAGAAAGATTCTAAGAGCCAGGGGTTGGTGGATGACCACAAGGAAACAAGAGTCTTCCAAGGCTTCTGGGACTTGCTCATATGATCTTACAGGAATGATGACAACATGTACAAGATCCATGCAGGCGTGCTGGGGCATGGGGGTGGGAGGTGAGGCAGCATGGAACTGGGAAAATGGGTAAGAAGTCCCAACCTTAGCTAAGGAATTATTGGCAGCTGATCACTGCTGTGTGAGGGAGGGTTGATCTTCTTTAAGGGACTGACATTAGATAAGCTGACCAGGCTCCACTGGATGAACTCATACCTAGGGACATCTGAGGACACAAATGTGTCTCAATAGGCCTTAACATATATGACAAAATGCATGAAATCCAGTGGGAGAAGGATGGGAGTGCAAGTGGGGGAGGGGTTCTAAATATGATTAAGATGTATGTATGAAATGCACAAAAATTCAATAAAAATATATATTGAAACTGAAATAAAAAATAATTAAAGACAAGGCCATGAATTTGAGAGGGAATGTGAGGACATGGGAGCTGGAGGGGAAAGAGGAAGGGGAAAGAATGATGTACAATATTCATGTGTGAAATTCTCAAAAAAATTAGAAGTTTAAATTTTAAAAAGGGCTGGGGATGCAATTCCATTGCTAAAGTGCTCACCTAACTTTAAGGTCCAACACCACATTAAGTTAGGTGTCCTGGTACAAGCCCATAATCCCCCCTCTCAAGAAATGAAGGAGATAAAGGCAGGAGGATCTCAAGTTCCAGGTCATTTTAGACTACAGAGATCAAGGCCAACCTAGAATACATGAGACCCCCATCTGTCCAAGGAAAAAAAAGACTCACTTGACTTAAAAATCTCTCTATCAGACACACCTTGAACTTCACAGAACTCTACATAGCTGCTTACCTCCCATTACTGGCCCTAAAAAAATATTCAACTTTTCGAGCTCTGAAAAAAAATCCAGTCAGATGACAACAGTAGACCCTGATTTCCCTCCCAACCATTAACTTGAGAAAGGCCGTCATGGCAACAGCTTGCCTTACACATGCTAGACAGCTACATCCCTAGCTCCAGCAAACTGGCATCCAACTAGCCAACTAGCCTCTGATGTCACTGCAACAGCAATCCTTTGGGCTGTATGGTCATCCCAGACTATCAGATATACCTTTTCCAGGTTCACTGTCCAGAAATGACAAACATCCTAGTTTCTTTAAGTAGTAAACATAAATGGTATTTATCTCAGAGATTTGAGGCCTCTTTCCACTCACCAACACTGGTTGCCTTATCTGGAATGCTGAAAGCATCTGCCTTTAGGCAGCACAACATACTGAAAAACACTGAGTCAAAACAGCCTAGAGTCCTACCTGTACCACTTCACAACACAGAGGAGGTGAGCCTTTACTGTATTTGTGCAACCTTGAATCTATCCATTGGTTGGATTCAGAAAGCTACACATATCACAGCACCAGCACAGAATAACTGAGATCATGTGCAACACACAAAAATGCCTCATAAACTACACAAAGTAAACTTTTCCATATGTTATAGTTTCCATCTTTTTTTTGCCACTCTCTTCCAAGGAACAAGCATTCTCACATAACAGCCTTATGTTTCCTTCTGATCCACTTAAGGCAAAAACAAAGTAATATTCTGAGATTCTACAGCAGAGAAAAATTGTTACTCAGAGTCCAATAATGAACAACTTTTCTAGAACATACCATAAACTGTGAAATAATTAAGATAAAAATATTCCTTGCTCATCTTTGCCACATAGGTGCACAGGACTGGAAGCACTAAAAAGTCTGCCAAATTGGTGAGTCTATATCCTCAAGCTTAAAGATACACACACAGACACAGACACACAGACAGACACACACACACACACACACAAAACACAGCTGTAAGAGTGAGTTCTTTTCACTCACTCTTTTCTTGTATTTTACAAAGACCCTAAAATGAAAAATCTCCACAGCTAAATATAAACAGTACTGTGAGTATTATTCAAATGTAATGACACATACAGGAGAAAAATCATCCCAGACGGAGGAGGGGTTACAGGGATCATGCAAAAACAAGCATAGACATAGAACTCCCCTATTTTAATATGTTAATAATGATTCCGAACATTTTAAAGATATATTTCTTCACCATAACAAAAAATATGCTATAATGAAAAATTATACTGTCCTGTTTCATAGTCCTTTTAAACTTTTTTTGTAATTCCCTTTATAAAAGTGGCTTAAAAGGACATTTCAACTAGAGATATTTACCATACTCCAACTCCTCAACTGTGTTACACCTTATATATTTGTTAAGTAACAAAATAAGTATGAAACGCAACAAGAAAAACTGATAAACATTTCTATTTAACTATCTTAGTGGCTCTGACCTCTGGCACCTATGGAGGACTGGAAGCTGAAGATAAGAGGGTAGAGTACATTTGTTGAATTTGTTTAACTGCCTGCGGTGCAGGATAAACCATTCTATATACAGAGCCTCCACATTCTTCAAATTCTTAAAGCGCTGGAGTGACTCAGTTAAATTCGCTTCTATTGCATTTTATAAATTAGGTAAACTTTAATGCCAGTTACTAGAAAACACACATGCAATGCAAAATAAAGAGTGCATCTCAATGTTTACCAAGTAAACACAACATGAACAACAAGCAGCCCTCCTACACAATCAGCAGCCAAAGCTCGGAAAATAATCAGTTTTCCAAAACCTATACTCAACTTCCCACCTCCATCAAAGGCCCTAGCAGGCCATACCCTTGGTAAGGGTATCCACCATCCCAACTTCCACTACCATAAACTAAGTTTTACTTGTGCAAAGGAACTAAACTATGAAATCTCAAACCACTTGAAAAGTAATTCTCATGATGATTACAGCAGCTTGCTGGCTTCTGCTTGCTTGTCTGTTTGTTTGCTATGTTTTGTGTTGAAACAGGGTCTCATTATGTAGCCCTGTCTGAACTGGAAATCAGAGATCTTCCTGCCTCTGCCTCCCCAGTGCTGGGATTAAAGGCAAGTGTTGCCATAAGAACTCAGTCTCAAATAATTTCCTAAAAACAAGCTTTCAGTTTCTTTATGTTAATCTCTAGTTATTCTGCTTCACTCTAATATAATTCCTGATCTATGATGGATCTACAAATATCACTCTAATTCTTAGTCATCATACGGATGTTTCTCGAGCAATAATTACACTCATTAAAAATTTTAAATTGTAGTTTTTATTTACACGTTATTCACTTGGTACCTAACCATAATACTCTTATACTAATACTGTAAGGGCCTTCTTTATTGTATTTAGAAATAGTCATTATGAGGAAAAGTATTTATTGACACCAAATTTAAATCCTTAGGATTAATTTCTATACTGGGATTTTCAAAACAGAATTCTAAGCACAGGTCACAGTTTTCAGTTTCACGGGTCTATATTGTGTTGGTGAGGGTTCACTACTGCAGTATTCTGTAACGCTCAAATGGAGACTGATAACAATATATTTCATATTGAAAATCTTGCTGAAACTTCTGTTTATACAATTTGATCAGTTTCCCATTTTTACCTAAGTAGAATGAACTAGAGACCAAAGGACTTGGAATGCAAATAGTTCTTTGAAACTAAGCTGCAAAGCTATGTGCTAGGTAATTCTGAAAGGTAAAATTCGATTTCTAAAAGGTCAACTGCATAATGACAAAAAGATATACAATCATCTAAAAGGAAAGATATCAATCTTCCTACTAATGTCACAAGTGTATAACAAAAAGATATGAATATGTCCTTATAGTAGAAAAAATAAACACTTTAATCCCGGGATACATTTACAACTCACTTAACCCTGTCTTTACTCACAGTAAAAAGCAGTGCCTTTGCTTATTCTCCTACCACTGGCTTTGTGACAAAGGATGGAATTTAATAAGTTAGCAATACCCAGCACATGATAGGTATTGCATTTTTTTGCCGAATCAAATGGAACATTCACCCTGAGAGCACTTTGATTGTGTAAGGGTTTAGAGAAACTAACTCATCTTGGTTAAGTTGGCTCTGACTTAGTATGAATTACTAGAGACAATATAATTTTACAACTGACAAATCAGTTCGTATGAGAATAAATTCCTACACTATGAATTAATGTTCTCCATTACCACTGTCAATAGTGTATTGTATATTACCTCACAGAAATTACATTTCTAAACTTATCTATAAATTAAAATGAAAGGAAATGCTGGAGAGCAGAGGAGTCATTCCAACAGGAAAGGCCTTGTGGAACTATGGTTAACTTTCTGTTGTTTTGTTTCTGAGACAAGATATTTCATGAAGACCAGGATGGCCTGGCACTTCTACAATCTTCCTGACTTGGCCTGTGGAATGCTGGGATTGCAGGTGGGCACCACTGTGCCCAGCTTTGTTACTAATGCTTCTCAAGGCAGCCAAAGCTGTTAAAGGACAGATGGCTCAGTGGCTAAAAACATTTTCTGCTATTAAAAAGGACCTGAGTTCAGTTCCCAGCACCCATGTAGGCAGCTTACAAACACCTATAACTCCTGCTTCAGGGGCTCTGATGCCCTCTTCTTCCTACACAGGCACCCACACATACATGTGCTCACAAACACATAAATAAAAATAAAAAACTTTTTAAAAAATGTTTCCTGGGGCTGGAGAGATGATGGCTCAACAGTTAAGAGCACTGACTGCTCTTGCGCAGAACCTGTGTTCAATTCCCAGCACCCACATGGTAGCTAATAACTGTCCATACTCCAGTTCCAGAGGATCAGATGACTTCCTCTGACCTCCATGGGCATTGCACAAGACAGGTGCACTTACATACATGCAGGGACATACACATAAAACAAAAAATAATCTAAAAAAATGTCCTTCCAACAAAATACTTTATAATCTACATATTACCGATATACATTTGGAAATGACATAAAATGAGAGACAGTGTTGGTATTAAGAAGTACTCAAGATTAGCCCTTTATTCCTCACTAAGTTTACGAGGTAGATTTTGAATTCAGAAGTGATTCAGCTCATACTTAAAAACAGAGTATTAGCTGGGGCTTCAGGGAGACCCTGTCTCAAAAAGACCAAAAATAAATAAAAGAGAGATATTGTGAAACACATGATCAAAACAGGTAACTGTAAAGGTGTCTCTGTCACACAGTCATGTCAGGTAATGGGGGCACCCAAGTACTTGAGAATAAAAAATCTTTTTTAAAAAATGCTATGGTTGGGGCTGAAGAGATGGCTCAGCAGTTAAGAGCACTGGTTGCTCTTCCAGAGGACCGAGGTTTGGTTCCCAGCACCCACAGAGCAGCTAACAACTGTCTGTAATTCCAGTTCCAGGGGATCTGACGCCCTCTTCTGGCTTCCAAAGGCTTTGCACAACACAGGTACATTTACATATGTGCAGGAAAAATACTCATACACGTAATAAATAAATAAATTCAATTATCCTTTTTTAAAAAAGGTCATGGGAGAAGAGGACAGAAAAAAAGAAATGAGAAAAAGAAGAAGTCAAAGAGCAGAGAGTAATCTTGAAGCACAACTATAAGCGGATGAGACCATTCACCTCATTAGAGAACTAGAGTTCCAACAAAAGCCAAGCTATGTTCTGAGTCGGAGGCCAGGGCTACTAAAAGAAAAGGACTGTAACTAAACATCAGAAAGAGGCATAAAAGATGCCAACAGCATACAAACCACAGCACCAGTAAGATGTTGGTGATATCTAATAAATGTGGCTTTCCTTTGAGTATCTCCACAATCCAACTGACTTATTTTGTAGCTTTTTCCATTCCAAATTATCACAATTAATTGACCTACCCAAAGAAATGAAAAGGATTTCACCTCAAATTGTGTAGCTTGGTCTTACCTGGTACAGCTTTCAAAAGAAGAGTCCTTATTTCTATTGCTGGTTCTTTGTATAGTAGGATTCAAGAAAGAAGAGAAGACACAAAGCAAAGAAAGGGCAAAGTAGGTAATCAGGAAATTATTTTCTGGAAAGAACAATGATTAGACATGTCCAAAGTTAAACCTAAAACAATGAGAATATACGTCTTGTTTTATTTTGTTTTATACATGTACTGGACCCAAAAAGAAGGATGTTATACATAGAATAATTTCAAATAATGACAACAGACCATATATTAGATGCAGCTAGGAGGTCTAACCAACCAACATAAATTTATAAAATGACTATGCTCAACCTAGGACAACTCTTACCTTCAGGAGTCATCTAGTAATGTCTGGGAACATTTTTCACCAGCAAGACTGGGTCATTAATATACTACTGGCACCTAGTGGTTGAAGTCAAAGATGCTGCTAAGCACAGTACAGCTCCACAAAGCACCAACCAGCTTAACTGTCAACAGTGCCAAGATTAAGAAAATCTGGCACAGAACAGGTGTCTATACCTTCCTCCTGGTAAGCTACATATCTCAAGTGCAAAAGAACACAGATCCAGCAACTCTCACTCCTCAGTAGACATCAATGTGTGAGTAACAAAAGATATAATATTAATTAAATAGGTTAAAGTGAATTTTACTTTATACAGTAAGTATTTTAAGTTATCTAAAGTACCAGGCAAGTCTAAAGGGCTAATCAAGAGTTCCATAAATTTTTCCTTACTATAAAACTACATATTTATATATGGAAAATTTTTCTAAAGAACTTGAAAATGAGTTCCTTCTTAAATAGTAAACACCTGCCCTTTAAGTATTATCTATACATATCATTATAAATAATGCTTTTTAAAAAGCTACAAATCCAACTTAATAAACTGTTCTCATTCAAGCATTTCATCTTTTATTTGTGAGCACACTCTTCCAGTTAAAGCTAAACTCTGTGCATCAACCCATGTGACTCTGTTATCAGCAACTAAGTAGGAATACAAAGCACTCTCCTGTGTTATCACAAATAGTGTAAAACAATCATTTATTTAATGTAAACAAAGCTCAACTAAAATAATGTTTGTGTAGTGGAACAAGATGGGAAAAATCTTAAGATTATATTTCCTCATATTATGGTATGTTTTAACTGGAACACTAGAAAAATCATCCAATAAAGTTTCTTTGTTCATCGGTTTAAACAGTCTTACCCTCCAATGTAAAAGCCCTAAAATCATATTGCAAATTACTGCTACCATGGTGAGCTCTGAAGAAGTGGAAAGCTCAGTAGAATTTGTATTCTACAAAATGAACCACATTTCTCTCACTTCCTCATGTTTTCTCCAATTAAATTCCAGTGCAACCCTTATCTCCATTTTTTCTCTCTCATTTTGTTGTATTATATCTATCTATCTCCCTCTCCCTCTCCACCCCAAACTCCTCACCTAATCTGTGGCTGACCCTGGGCCATGAATGTAACTAGAAATGAAACACAAATCCAGGTAAACAGGCCATAAACTCACAGCTGTCACTTAATCACCTTCTTGTTCACAGATCAGCATGACATCATAGGGAGCACTGGGACTCTACATAACCTCTCAGATACCTCTTGCTCTATCTTTGCTCTCAATTGATGATCTTGCTTCCTGTTTCAATCACTGAAAGAGAAATTCTACTTCACATCTACCCCTACCTCCATGTGTTCTGTACCCTATCTTGTCCTTGCTGTGTACGAGGAATGCCCCTCCCCTTGCCTAGGGCAGACCTCATTTGTCCCATTCATTTCCTAGGGCTTATGAAGAACACTCTCCGCAGTATTCTCTGTCTCTCCAACACTATCGACTTCTCATTCTTCATGCTATGGCTCTTAATAGAAAACGGGGCGGGGGCAGGGAGGAGGTCGGCACACACACGGGGACTTGGGAGAATCACAAACCACATTTTGGAAACCAAGGGACTTCAATATTATTTACTGTCTGCCCCCTAAATCCTGTTACTATTCAATGACACTCCCATCCACTATACCAGGTAGGTACTTTGAGAGCTTTCTTCAGATCACTCCACTAGCATGCTGTTTTCCAAGTACTACACAAAAATATGCATGTTTATCTCTGAGATTGTAAGCCACTTGAGGATGAAGGTGGTGTTAGCTACTACATTCCTGTCGCACAGCAGGCAAGCCATGTAGAGTGAATGATAAGTAAATGAAAAAATGTATTTCTGCCTGTATCTCTTGGACTTAATAACTATAATCTATAGGGAGAAAGGCTGATTAAAAACCTTCAACTTATAGAAGAATAAGGATGATCTGAAGACAAAAGAAGTCCAGAACTGACACAGGTTTACAAGGGCTCTTGACTTAGTAATACTGGGAAATACACTGGCAGTGACTAAGGCCACTCTACCATCACGTACTCAAACTCATGAGTTTCTGCATAAACTATTCTGAGGGTAAATAAATATCCTAATATGGTTTTTATATGGAAAATTGCCTACGAGTAGCTTTGTCAGTTCAATAAGACTTTAAAATCAGTGACAGTCAATCACCTACATTTTAAAGGCAGGTTTTATAATACTGGTCTGTGATACTGGCTTAAGGCATAAAACATATCAAAATAAACGACTGCATATCACCAAAAACAACATCTGACTGTAAAATATCAAACTTTAAATTATTAGTTGTCTCTTTATGAACCCATGATTATTATTATGATCCTCACCGTTTATAAACACACACTCTGCACTGAGACCTCTAAAGTCTATTTTGTAATACATCAAAATACTCATTATGGTAAATTGTCATTTTTCCAAAATAAGATTAATACTGCAGGGTCTTCACAATTTCTGAAACTTTTTACAACATTTTTTAAGTCAAAGAAAGGAGGGAATCAATAACAGATGATTTCTTTAAAAGGAATATAAATTCCCAATGGGCATGATGGCACATAACTTTAATCCCAGCACTCTGGAGGCAGAGGTATGTGGATGTCTGTGAGTTCAAGGCCAGCATGGTCTAATAGGGAGTTCCAGGTTATCTAGGGCAACAGGAAGACCCTACCTCAAAAAGACCCAAAGAGAGAGGAGAGGATTAAATTCTCATGTAGGGTGTGTGTGTGTGTGTGTGTGTGTGTGTGTGTTTGTGTGTGTGTGTGTGTGTGTTTTCATGATGATGATGACCAAGAAATATAAAAACTATATAATGGATCCCTTGACAAATAAGCATCTGTCTTTAAGATACCCTGTTTTGAATGTGCCAGAGTTTTTAACACTATACCAACTGAAAACCAGCAAAACTCCAAATACAGATTACAAACCACCATGCTAACTTGTTTAAAGCCTCATTTAAGGAGGATTACTGCCTACAATCTAACCTTACTGTGCCACTGCTTCAATGGTGATTCCAATGAACTGATTTAAACAAACATGGGGGTTTCAATAAATGTACTCTTCATTAGCTACAGAGAATATTGTGAAGAAGGCTAATATTGAATGTTCAGAAAGACAGCCTCTCCCCCTATCCCCCCATAAAATTGCCATAATTTCTAGCTAAGCCTTGAACTTTTAGAGCAATTATAAATCCATCTTCAGTAAATTTAGTAATGATATTCCACTAGCATATTAAATAAAAACAGGGGAAATGAAATTTAATACAATTAGCAGCTGCAGAACATGAACAGTAAGTCAACAGTTTTCAGAAGTGCATAGATGAAAACTGTACTTTCAAGAAATGTAGAGAGGAATTTTTTCAGTTATGGCAAATAGACAATGTCTCACTTTGAATCAAATCTGTCACTGAAATGAGGTGTTCTAGGAAATAATAAGACTTTAGTCTTCAAAGCAACATGGTTTAAGAAAAAATTCTGAGGCAAACATTCAAAACATAAATAAAATAATAAATCATTTACCCAACCTAGAATCTGAACAATTTCAAGAGGTGTCAGTCATACCAGAACTCTATACAAAATGAAGGTTTAAAACTATTTTTTGATGTCAAATATTCACACAACCCCCCCCAAATCAATGAAAGCCATTATTTTTATTTCAGTCACATATCTAAAAACCATTAGCTACTTATCACTTGGATTGGCATTCCCAGCTTTACAAGAGAACTAAAGCCACTCGTTAAAATTACAATACTGTGCAAGGTTACTTGACAATCATTATCACATATTTATGACCCACATCTTTCAGAATTGTATGTGTGGTAGTGAGAAATTTTTCACAAGATAATGCTTCAGTTTCAAAAGGAAACATTTAGAAATGTCTTCATAGAAAGGACCTCCTATATTAATGAATCATAAGATCTAAGAAAAGGGAGCACATTTAAAATACTTGTTTCAGAAGGCACCAGACAACGGTTCATATAAATCCTATCAAAAATATAGACCAATCCAACCAGGTACACACACATTCTTTTTTTTTTTTTTAAAGCTCCAAGAAATTTTGACATACAAATAATTTTATTCATTTAGTATTTTGTTAATAAGAAATGATGATTAAGATTTTTCTTAATCTAGCTATGGAAAACTGTAAAAGTTTTATTTTCCTATAAAGTGGTTTGTAGAAAGTAACACTGCTGGATAAACAAAAGGAACCCAAAAACAGCAACATCGTTCTTTTTTATGAATACAGGCTAACTACAGGCTGATGAAATGTGAATTCAAGACTCCACTAACCACTGTTAATATAAGTTCATGCTTTGTGTTGAAATTCCACTATGCTGAATCTATCTATACTGATGTATAATCTCCCACACAAACTTGACCAGACTATTACAAAGTCCACTGTAGGTATAAAACTGCTGAAGATAATACCTTATGAAATGTCACAAGATTGCTTGCCATAACATTTAATAACAAACAAAACCCGTAAGTTCTCAGCATACCAACCAAGGCCTGGGGAATCTGTCTCCATCCTACTGGATTCCTTCACTTCTATCACTCTAGCCAGGTACAATTATTACAGAAACAACATCAACTTTTTCACCATCTTTTTCTTCTCTATGTCTTCATTCACTGACTTCCCTTCTCCTGAGACAACACCCTATTCCAGCATCTCCTCATACACTTCTTTAAAATCTCACTGCTTTCAAATACTACCTCCTCTACAAAGCCTTCTCATTTTTCTCAAGCAATACCAAACCGTCCTGACTTTCACAACATGACTCTAAGTATTTTATGAAGCATCACTTTGTCTATAACATTTTATATAGTTATATATCTTAAATCTTTCTCTCTTCCCTACTTGACTGAGCCTGTGCCCTGATGATGCTGAATCAAAGCAATCAGTTAGCCTTAAATCTGAAGCCAGGAGGGTTAGACATCGAACTTAAGAGAAAGCAGCAAAACCTTCTTACCCAACATGGTACAAGGGGAAGGTGAGAAGTAACACACCAACATTTTCATTCCTGTTCAAGGGATTAAATAGCAAATTGGTTTGCTCACTAATTTTGGGGGTATCACAAATGGATCTAATAAATTAAAAGACTTAAAAAGTATTTAATTGTTATAGAAATTCTGGGTTAGTTATGCTACCAAGTTCACTCCACCATGGAGGAAATTAAATCTCAGATGGTTGTGGAGCCCACATAAATCACTACTGAGCAAAATAGAAAAGCTAGGATCCCAATCATGCTCTGTGATGACTGGGTTTGCTGTTTTTGTTTCTCTAGACTACCCTGTTTCTGTACAATCAATATCAAAAGATCAAAACCTAAAATACTTACTTTAGGATAGGGGTAAACAGGCTAAAAGAATAAAGATACAAATGAAAACCTTTATAGTCTCCTCTAGTTGTAAAGATTTCAGTGAGAGCCCTTCACCATCCTTCTGAAAAGCTACCTAGGAAATGTGTTCCAGGCCCATGCTTTTCAACTCCAGATTTTCTCCCTCACTAGTCCAACCTAGCTTTTCTACTCCTGTCCCAAACAAACTTTCCAATCCAAAGAGCTATGTACTGCTTGGGGCTAGCCTCTGCGTCAAGCTCCAGCAAGCAGAATTGACTGAACTAGAACACAGACACTCATGCCGCAGCTGCCACATAAGGAAACTGAATTCTCAAAGAGAACAAGGCTTTTTAAAACTATGCACAGCAACCAGTCAACAGGGTCCAGTAATTTACCTGCACAGGACACTAATGAAACTGCCTCTATTTTAATATTCTAGCCAGCCAACTTCTATTCTGTTTTTGTTTTCCTCAGCACTTTTCTCCCTAGAAAGCCAATCTCCCTGATTCAACGTATTCAGTCTTCGTAGCCTGACTCTACAACAGCAAGTAAAACCAATTAACAACGTTTATCTAAAAAAAAAAAAAAAAAAAAACTGAAGCAGGGGATGTCTCACTATGTAGCCCTGATTGGTCTAGAATTTACTATGTAGACCAGGCTGGCCTGGAACTCTCACAGAGATCTGCTGCCTCTACCTACTGAGTGCTGTGATTAAAGGTGTGCCACCATGCCCAACTTCACTACATTTATTAGAGGTCTGTTCTGGGTGCCTGTTTATTAGTAGCCAAAGCTTTGAATTCCGAGTATCACCATCAGAATACCTCACTTGTTCCCATTTTTTTATTCTCTCCCAGCACAATGTCTTAAGGACTCTAGCTCACAGAATTCAGTCCTTTTACTGGGGAAGTCTACACCACTTCTTATAATGCATACAGTCTGATTTCTCTGCACAAGTTCATAGAAAGTATCTGTTAAGAGCGCAGACTGGAGCCAGGAACTTCCCCTATAGCCCTCAGGAATCCCTTGCTTTGAAAGGTTACTTAAGCACCCATGTTTCAACAGCCATACTCCCATACCCTACACTCATCCCCCACGCCCATCCCGATACCCCATAATAAAATGTGCTTTGCCTAATGCCCAGCACATTAAGTGGCTCCAAAGTCAGCAGCTATCATCATTTCTTTCAGTGTCACAGAAGTCTGATCTCAGAATAAACTATATCACAATGTTAAGCACAAATTATTTTATTTGTAAGTTATAGTTCAGTCGTATACTTTCATCTTTCTAAAAATTGTTCAGTTTCTCTGGTTTTCTAGGGTATGCTGCTTTTATTTTATAATGCAAATGTTATCCTTAAATTATATTTCTATTATACCAAAAATAATGCTAATCATTGTAAATCTAGAGGTGAATATGTGCCCCATTAAATCTGGATTCTGAACTGATCCAACTGTGCCATTTAATCAAACACCATGAAAACTATTAAGAGTTCCTTCTGACTTTAACAACCAATTTCCCAGAGAAAGAGCAATTCGCTACTATAAGATCTTAATAATCCACAGGGTCTGGTGAGCACTACCCTTTTTTTTTAAGTTACAAAAGGCTTTTCCTCTCAAGAGAAATCAATGAAAACCCTCTTGAACACAGCAAGAACATAGGGTTGATTTTAGCTACAGTGCACCCCCCTGAAGAATTCTACAGTGCCAGCAATAGTATCACTTTTCTCCCTCATTCACTGCATTTATTCATGTTTTTCTAAGACTACAAAAATCTATGTGCCATTACTGAGACTCTTCTTCACTAGTATCACATTTTATATAACACTTACCAAATTACAAAATTGTTGTCATGTAACAATTGCTATTATTAATCCTAAAAAGAAAATCTAAACATGAAAAAAAAATATTAGCAACAAGATCAATTTTGCATTTCTAAAACCATGGGAGGGGGATGTGTGTTTTTTAATAGTGTCAGGTTAGCTCAGGATTCAGATAAAAATTAGCAGAGAGGCCAAGTCTTGAGATGCATTCTCTTAATCCTAGCATTCAGGAGGCTGAGGCAGGAAGAAGACATAAGCTCAAGGCCATCCTGGTCTATACCCCAAGAGAGAAAAATCAAGGAGGAGGAGTAAGGAGTGTCCAAAAAGCATGGGGGGGGGGGGAATAGCAGGGGGAACACTATGCTCAAATTAAAGGCTACATTGGTCAAAGATCTTCAAATTTCAACAACTAATGGAGGAACTAGATATTGATCTGACTTCAAATTTTATATGGCTAGCAAAAAATACTGACACCAAAAAGCTAAGTAAAATAGAAAACAACCCTTACCTAGTACAAGGAAAAGTGATTCACTTGAGTTCATTTTTACCTTTAGATAATGACTGATGGGTGTAAAATTACACAAAATACTAAATATCCAGCTCCTCCACAGCTAACCACTTGCAAAATTATAATACGGTATCACAACCAGAATATTGACACTGATGCTAAGTTCAGAACACGACCGTCATCACAAAGACCTTTCACAGTCTATCTTTTCAGCTACACCAACGTTCCTCCCATTCCCACCTCCTCCTACACTCTGACAACACTGGTCTCTCCCATGTCTGAATCCTGACATTTCAAAGATATTACACAAATGCAATCACATGCCATGCAGCCTTTGGGGCCTGCTTTTCTACTGTACACAGTTCCCTGGAGATAATTTATCCAAGTTACTGTGGGTACTGAGAGCTTCTTCCTTTTCTTTAAGAAGTACTATCCCATTGTATGGATATACAATTTGTCTGGCTTTTTACCTGCTAAGGGCCATTCAGATTGTTTGGTTTTACAAATGAACCTGCTGTTAACACACTAATGTATAGTTTTTGTGTGAATACACCTTTTGATTTTTCTGGGATGAATGACAAAGAGTACAAGTGCTGGACTAACAGCAGATGAATGCTTATTTTTAAGAAACTGGCCAACTTTTATGGAGTGACTATACCATTTTACAGTCCCTCCAGACACAGATCAGCGATCCAGCATCTCCACATCCTTTTCAGAATTTGATGTTGCTGGGTAATTAGTTTTTTAATATGAAGTCTAAGAATTTTATTCAATCTTACATTCTGATAATTCTGATAATTTTACCTTTTTAAATTGCATGTATGTGTTGTGTGTGTGTCTGTCTGTCTGTCTATCTGTCTGTCTGTTTGTCATGGTGGGCTTCTGGAGGTCAGAGGACAACTTTGTGGAGTCCATTCTCTCCTTCCTTTTTTTACATGGGTTTCAAGGCTGGAACTCTAGTCACCAGGCTTGTGCAGGCAAGTTCTTTTATCCTCTGATCCATCTCTTCAGTCCTGATTTAAGTTTTGCAAAATTTAGTTTTAGATTTTACACTCAAATTCTGTGATGTTCTTTTCTGTTCTGTTCATGCTTTGCCTCTTTATAGCTCAGGATAGCCTTGAATTCACTGTAGAACTAAAGACAGCTATGGACTCCTGATCTTCCTTCCTCTTTTCACAAGTACAAAATTACGTATTTTGATGCTTCACCTAGCTCTGGTTTGTACTGACTAACAGTCATGCAATATGTAAGTCTTAGGTAAAAAATTATAGATAATCAGTCCGGAGAGCTGGCTCAGGAGTTAAGAATACCGGCTGCCCTTACAGAGGACTTGAATTAGACTACCAGCACCCACAGGGCAGCTCATAATTGTCCATAACTTCAGTTCCATGGGACCCAATGCCTTCTTCTGACCTCCTTTGGCACTGCACACATGGATACCCTTACATACATGCACACAAAACTCATAAACAAAACAAAAATAAATAAAAATTTTAAAAGAAAACATTCAGTTATTCTAATACCATTAGTTGAAAGGGAACACATAGTTTTCTGACTCTGTTATCCTTTATGTGTTATGTTTTGTATAATTTTTATCTAAATGTTTTTGAGCAATTATAAATGGTATCAGATTTTCAATTCAAGTGCCTGTATGGTCACTGCTAGAATACAGAAATTATTTTTTTCCTTTTTATTTATTTAATTTTATTTTTAGGCAGGGTCTTATTTACCCCAGTGTGTCCTGAACTCCCTATGTAGATGTAGATGATCCTGAACTTCCAATCTTCCTGCCTCCGCCTCCAAAAAGGTGGGATTATAGGCATATAACACCATACCCAATTTGTATAGATTTGTGTACATTATCTATATCCTGCGACATTGATGAATTCAGATATTCTTGAGAGGCTGTGTGTTTGTGTGTGTACGTATACATAATACTAACATTTCTATATAAATAATCACATTATCCACAAATTGGAATAACTTCTTGATTTTTGAACCACAGGTCCTTTTTGGTTTCACAGCTCACTTGCTGAACTGCTGGACTTTCTGTGCTGGTAAAAGCAGATATCGTTGCCTTGTGTGGATCCACCCAGATTTTACAGTCACTTCCTCTGAACTACCTTACCAGTCTTCAACTTGCTAATTTCTGATATATGTGAAACATGAATAGAGAAAAAAAATGCTCACTAAACCAAAGCAACAATAAAATGCATTCTTCATTATAAAAAATATGCCTTATATCAACAATTTCACATTCTACTTCTTCAGGAAGCAATCCAAAACACAATCATTTAGGCAACTTGTCAAACAATCTGATACTTTTCGTTAATCAATTTCTCAAATATCCCATGATATTTAAAGCTCATTTGTTCTAATTACAGCATAAATTATGAGGTATCACACAGTTTTAAGTGTGTTAATAGCAATCCAAATAAACCTTGTCAGTGAAAATATCAGAGACTTTCCTATTTGGGAACGTCTCTGTTGCTACCACCTTGAGAATCAACACTTGTCCTAGTCAAGAATGTCATTTCCTGTCAAATACATCAGGCAAAATTCTACCCTCAAACTGTAATTTATCTATAATTCATAAAGTACATCGATACTCTCAAAAGTTTAATGGTGAGACTAAGGAGGTGGCTCTATAGGTAAAGTGGTCACTGAATAAGCATGAGGTCCTGAACATAGCTCCCCAGCACCCATAAAAAGGCTTGGTGTAGAGGTCCACACCTGTAGCCCCAGGCTAGGGGGATGTGAGAGACAGGCAGATCCTGGATTCTATCTCCAGGCCAGCTACTCTAGCCACAAAAATCAGCTCTAGGTTTAGTGAGAGACCCTGTCTCAAAAAACCACAGGGGAAAGCAGCAGAAAAAGATCCCCAAAGTCAACCTCTGGCCTCCACATGCACATGCACACAGCCCCCATCCCAAAACACACACAAATAAAACTGTCTTTGAAGTCAGTGATATAACACTAATCAAAAATTCAACTTAAACTTACCAGTTTCAAACTCTTGAACTTTAAGGGCATAGATATCTAAAAAGTTGAATTTAAAGAAATTACAGAATCAAAAATGAAATAGCAAATTATTTCTAACTGCCAAGGGACTACCACAGAGGAAAGAAAAGGAAAGAAAAATATATCCAAACCATAAGTAATCCTTGTCATATCTAAAGTGGTATTCACTGTCTTAGTAAATAAAGACAACATAGCAATGATGGCTTAAATGGGAATGTTAAAATAGTTATATTCTAAATGTTAGGAAGCCAATTAAATGGTTCAATTTTTAAAGCTTTAACACCCACTAAAATAACTAATGAAAGAAAACAAAACTGGAGAGATAGATCAATGGTTAAGAGTGCTTACTGCCCTCATAAAGAACCCAGGTTCGGTTCTTAGCACCCACTTCTGGTAAGTCAAAACTGCCTGTAACTCCAGTTCTAACGATTCAACTCCCTTGGCAGGTCTCTGGAGACACTTGCGTGCACGTGGTACACATAAACTCACATAGGCACACACACAAATAAATAAATATACAGAAAGATAGACAAACTCTAGAGGGGAGGGAGGGAGGGAAAGAACAGAGGGAGGGATGGAAGGAGAAAGGTTGGCTGGTTAACCACAATGAACTAAGAGGTCTATGAAAGGAAGATGGCTATTCCTTACATAACCAACATTCTTCTAAGAAACACCCTTCCAAGAAGCAGTCCCACCCCTGACCTTATACAGCCAAAAACACACCTTCAAAATGGCAGAGAGTACAGAATTAAATACTTTTTGAATCCATTGTGCCAAAATTTGAAAATTGTTAACATAGCTGGGAAACTTCAGCTCTTTTGTATTTATGTCACTTAGTTTGTTTTAAAGATCAATGACAAATAGGATTTCTATGTTATTTTTTTTAATCAAAAGAAACAAAATCAACTATATGAATAACAATAAAAATAACAGAAATGAAACACAGAAGTTAATCTTATAATTCAAAAGAGGAAAATAAAATAGGCCATGTCTTTCATACATATGTCCTCTGTAAGAACACAAGGCTAGCTAGTCTAAAGTAACATGAGATTTAACAAGAACATGAGTTCCAAGTGTCCCACGTGACTTGGGAAGTCTCAAAGTTCAAACTCTTCTGTTTTCAGGGCAAGGACAAGAATAATTTAGGAAACTGAAAAAAACCAACAGATTTTTATACTTCAGTGCTAAAGACTTATTTTTAACTTTATTATTAACTTTATTGTTTTTAAATTAATAATATTTCTCCAATATAATAAAGAATACTGTAGTTTGTCTCAGAAACTAAAATACTTAACTTCAAATAAGCATAAATATCATGTCTTCATAGCATTTGTTTTAAAATTAACTTGAAATGTGAGTCAATTATTTTTTCAGTACTCCTACCAAAAAATTCTCTAGAACTTTATCTAAATGTATTATCAAGTCTAGTCAAGATGACAATACAGTTATAAGGCAGAAATCTCTCTGGAAAAACCAGCTCCTCCCAATGTCCCAAGAAGGCAAGAACTGTTCATTCATAATCATCAGAGTAAACCAAAGCTCTAGGAAAGGCCCAAAGACATCAAGAGTACAAGTTTCCCAGGAGGAAATAAACATGGAGGGAGGGGGGATGAGCACCCTAGGAGCTACCTACAAGGCACAGTAAAGTACAATTCCAAAGTAAACTGGCACCTGACAACTGCTTCAAAAACAATTCCTCTTAATGGTGTACTACGTGAGAAGCCACTAGATTCTTAAAGACAAGCACTTAGAGTAACAAGACATTAGCAGAGCTCTATTTCATCACTAAAAATCTCTAACAACCTTTCTGGCCTTCCAAAACATATTAAAAGCCTCAAACAAACAGGAGCTGAACAGATGGCTCAGCTGTTAAGAGCACTGGCTGCTCTTATAGAGGACCCAGGTTCTATTCCCAGCACCCACTTGGTGGCTAACCAACCATCCTAACTCCAGCTCCAGGGGATCCAATGCCCTCTTTTGATCTTCCATGAGCACGGCATGACACAAGTGTATTTACACATACAAGCAATACACTCATGCACATAAAATTTAAAAACAATAAATAAAATATTTTTTAAAAACTTCAATCAACCAAAACCTAGTGAACAGGAGCACTAAACCAAAATGGGGAAGGGGGGGCATTACAATTAGGCTGAAAGGAGGACAGCCAATTAGGAGAGCAACTACCCAACAGCTAGAAATGGGAGAATAAAAGTCTTTAAAGTACTTGAAGGTATTATATTTAGTGGTTCCTAAAAATAAAAATAAGAAATTTGTAAAATTTATTAAAGGGAAAAACTTTATACAACCCAAGAACACCAATGAACTTTTCTGTATGTTTTTATACAGGAAAACTGAAATGTAAAACTAATAAAAAAAAAGTTCTACGTGAGCCAGTCCTCAGCACAATTCAGAAGTCCTTGAATTCCTTTTTCTTTGAGACAGGGTCTAACTATATAGGTCTGGCTAGGCTGGAACTCAGAGAGTTGCCCCTGCTCCTGCCCCTGCCCCTGCCTATGTTTCCTGAGTGTGCTGACATGCCTTACTAAAATTCAGTTTCAAAGCCCAAAGAGTTTTTCTCTCTAGAACGGCAGTAGTTAAGAGTTACAACTGGGATAGAAGAGTAGTGGAGTGGTATATAACTAAATAAGATAACTTCCATCAGGGAACTAAAGTTCCTATTAATTAAAACCATAATTTTAAATAAAAAGCAGTGCCTAGGAGAAGGCTCGGCAGGGTAAAGCCACTTGCTTAGAAAGCCTGACAACCAGACAATCTCCAGAACCATGGTAGAAGGAGAATAACTCCTAAAAATTGTCCTCTGACCTCCATATGCACACTGTGGCATGTATATGCTTGCACATGCATTATAATTATAACAAATAAAACAAATAAAACTGAAAAATAATCTGGTGCAGCCAATAATGAGTTACTCCATCACAAGCATCTCTTACAAGCTGGGTATGGTGGCACACATACTCAGTCTACCACTCTGAAAGTAGACATAGAAGAAGATTTGAGATCAGCCTGGGCTAAGCAACGAAACCCATCTCAAAAAAAAAAAAAAAACAACAAAATAAAAAAGAACTATCATCCTTTCCTTAATTTTCTAAAAATAGCCAGGAAAGAAATGGTGCAATTTTCATTCTTTAGTGGTTCAGAATCTGATGGTTTGCTCTCAACTGGCTGAGACAGGCACCTGGTTACATTTTTTTGTTGTTGTTGTTTCGGGGGGTTGTATTTTGTCTTTTTGAGACAGGGTCTTCCCTGTATTCTCAACTGGTCTGGAATTCACTATGTAGACCAGGCTGGCCATGAATTCACAGAGATCCGCCTGCCTCTGCCTCCCGAGTGCTGGGATCAAAAGGTATGCACCACTAAGTCTGGCTAAATTTATATGTTTTGGGGACATTACTAGGTGAATAAAAACCTACTGGTTTTAGTTATATGAAGATATGGCTTAAAATTTAAGCACTTACACATAATCATATATGTTAATATTTTACCTTCATGGGAATACATATCATTAAAAGTCGTTGGAGAACATGGGTAGTTTGCAAATCAACCACCCACATCTGAAACACACTGTTAAAGACAGAACATCATCCACTCAGCATCCCTATAGAGATGAAAGCACACTTTCAGTCTCTCATATACCTCATGTTCACTCGTACTCCTTCAGTCACATCTCCATGTGTAGGGCTGGGCTGCAGCACACATGCACACTGTACAAACAGCAGAGTTCAGGCAGCATCTATCTGACCGCCAAGAAACACACCGTGTGCTCTCCTCAGCTATCTGTAAATGTCAGCAAGCCTCTGGCTCACTGCCACAAGGAATTCTAAATCTCTGCTGTCTGTTTTATCTTTCTGTCCATTTTTCAGTCATTCAGAACAACCACCATTCTATTTCCATCAGTAAGATGCTCTTCTGGGACAAAAATGGGAGCTCCCACTGCTTCAAAAGCAGCTCTCTCCAGCTGCTAGCTGAAATCATGAAAATTAGAAAGCAACACTTTATGATTTTTTTTTTAATCAAAGAAGGATAACATTTTAAACTGGCATTTACCACCTAGAAATCCATCTTCTTTTACAGAAAGCCAAAAAATATTAACATGTTCACAAATTTGATAAGGAATTTTTACAAATAACACTCAGAAAATCCTATGAATTCGTAAACTTATTAACAACAAGAAATATCATCAATAATGCTCATTTAGTCTGGTAGATGACCAAAGCATGACCTGTTTGGTATGTGACACTTTTCCTTCCAAGAAGCAAACAATTTTTTACTCACTTGATGCCTATAAACACCCCCCCGCCACACACACACACACACACGAGAGCTAGAGTATAAAAAGAAAAATAAGCGTTTTATCTTTTCCACCTTACTCAGGTCCAAACTATACTATTAATCATACATCACAACTTGACTCAACCTCCCTTTTGTCTTAACACAAAATTTATGTTCAGGTAAAGTGTTCAATGTTTAATGTATCCTATACATGTCCCTTGATTAAAACACTTCCTGCCCTCTAACAGTGTGACATCAACTCAGAGCACCTTCTCTTTCCTCACCTCCTGCTAGTATACAATTCATCTGTACAGGTGTTGACTCCACCTGCTTTGCAGACTGTCTCTCACCCACAGAGAATAAATTCCTTTCTCTTCTGACCCCTGAAAGTTTGGGCCTAGTTCTTTACAAATTTAGACTATTCATAGGGAAGCGGGAGCAATGTTACAATTATGAAGCTTCTAGAATGTGAGTTATTATTACTATAATCTATGGTTTCATAGCTACTTCTTAACCTCTTCATCAATAATATCTTTTACTTGTTGGGAGTTTCTTGGGGAGAGCAGGGGTCTTTTCTTTTTTGAGACAGGGTCTCATTAAGTAGCCCTGGTTGGTCGGGAACTTGCTATGTAAGCCAGACTGGCCTTGAATTCATAGAAAATCTGACTGCCTCTGCCAGGATTAAAGGCATGTACCACCATACCCAGTCCAATGCCTCCTCTAGGCAGAACTCAAGAAATTTCTCTTAAAGTTGTACTCTTACCTCTCATCATCTAATCATTAAGCATGCAAAAACTAATGAGTAATAAAAACTGGATACAGGGATATGCTTTAGGAACATTAAAACAATGAATTACAATATGGAACCAAAAGACATTAACTCTTAAGTTAGTAAAATTACACAAAGTTAATGCACTCTGAGACAGGGTCTCCCTGTAGCCCTAGCTGGCCTGGTAGACCACGCTGGCCTCAAACTCAACAGAGATTCATCCGCCTGTCTCTATCTCCTGAGTATGGGATTAAAGATGTGCAACACCAAACCCAGCTACAAAGCTAATGCACTCTTTAAGATCTATTCCTACCCCATCCCCCACCCACCTTAGGAATCACTAAAATTTATGTCTACTGTACCTTGACACCATACTAGACTATAAGGTCGGGTCTACTGCCTGGTTCATTCAGACAAAAAAAATGACCATCTTCTTATCTCTGAAATCCTTCTCTCTGCTCTAAAGATCTGGTACTGGCCCCCTGGGTCAGTCTCTTTCCTCATCTGTCCTATGTCAGTGCTTACATGAGGGGGTTGGCCGATGTTATAAAGTACTAGTCAGAGAAACATTCTATGCAGAAAAGCAAGCTTTGATTTTAAACAAACTTTGTTAACCTATCTCAGACATTTCTGCTTAAGAAAATCAGCAAAAGAGTTTATATAAATGATAATTTTAGGCACATTTTATTTTTATATCAAATGTTTTCCTATAGTAATACACTCATCTGCAAGAAACACAAAGCTCTTTCCAGAAGTATTAAACTGTGCCATCTTTCAGGATTATAGCTTTACATCTGACTCTTAAACATCAATTTTCATTAAATGCCTCAGTTTCTCCTTTCACTAAGCATACAGACTATTAGCATTAACTGCTTAGGGCACTTGCAAGAAAATATTTCCCATTTGGTTAAATAATGATCCAATTTTAAGACTGGGACTTGATACATACTACTTGTTTTTAAATTAACACCTCTACCAAAATAAACAATCCAATCTTTTGGTTCAATATCAAAACCTATTATCCTTGCCTTTAATAGAAATTTGAAAAAGGAAAAAAAAAAAAAAAACCTCTGCCCTAAAATTTCCAACATTTGAAAAGCTAATCAATTAGCATCAATTAAAAAGATTCTCATCAGGGTGGAAAAAAATACAATTTCTAGTTCAAGGTTATAAAAGTATTTCTATGGCAGATTATTTCTCAGTTAACATTTTTTTCAGCAGAGCGAAAACATTTTATTGTGATTGAAATAAAAGGGGGGAAAATCAGACATTTTAAGCAGTCTATTTTAAAAACAACTGCTTAAATTCACATGAATGTAAGAGTTAATAAAATGACATTTGCCTCTTCTAGCCTTTTATTTCCTTCTCAGACCAGAAAATGGCCACACTGCTGACCATATTTTCCAAAGCACTTTTGTGCTTTTTACAGTTAACAGTTTAGGAGCCAGGTATTACCATGACTATAAGTAATCCCAAAACTTGGGAGGTGGGGGAAAGAGGGTTAGAAATTCAAGGCCAGTCTCATCAACAGCCTAAGTTCTAGGCCTGGGCAACATGAGACCCTGTCTCAAA
Source organism: Eospalax fontanierii (assembly GCA_035773235.1). Classification (NCBI taxonomy): domain Eukaryota; kingdom Metazoa; phylum Chordata; class Mammalia; order Rodentia; family Spalacidae; genus Eospalax; species Eospalax fontanierii. Next base: position 77,068,510 of record CM069529.1, on the reverse strand, counting down.
AAAAGCAAACAAGAGCTGGTAAAATGATATAGTCAGTAAGGGACTTGCTGCCAAACCTGAAACTTGAGTTCAATCCCTGGGATTCACATGGTGGAAGGAGAGAGCAGACTCCTTCTGCAAGTTCTCCTCTGACCTCCACACACCTATTGGCATACATGTACTCAAGCACACACACCCCCACACAAACAAATGTAATTTTAACATTTTAAATAGTATACTATCATCATCTTTCTCCTCACACATTGTACAAATGTTATTACAATAAATGACTACATTTTTAGTTGAAATAACTGGAAACACTAGAAAACAAGTGAAAAAAAAAGAATCCTGTTAGGTCTAAATTCTCAAACTCAAGGGACTTCAGTCAAGTAGCACTTGCTTGGCTGTAGTTAAATTACAGGGTAGATGCCTTGCATAAACACTGCTAAAGGCAGAGCACACATGTGGGTCCTCCTCAATGAGTCTCAGTTCCACAACACAAGTGAGTTTACATGAAGTATACTTCAAAGAAAGCACCCTGTCATCTTCCCAATATTTGAACTGTTTTAAAGACTACAGAATTGCTTAAAAAAAAAAGAAAAAAAAAATAGTGAGTCAACAAGTTAAAACAAAAAAGGCTAGGGAGACAGAAATTGCTATAAAAATATCAATCACAGTAAACATGGTAGCTATTATTATAATTTAAAACAAAGACTATGTGAGCAAATGGGTACATGTTCTGAATGTACATACAGAGCAGCTCTGGAGAGAAGGCTATAAAAGAAGAACAGTGATTTTCAGCATTATTTTGTGAACATCAAGGTCTGAAAGCCATAGGCAAGACTCCAGACCTAAAGAAAGAAAATTGAATATATAAAAACTACTAGATGGAGCAAACATAATACACATCATTGACCTTATGGCAAATCTCGTGGGTCAGTATATGAGAACAGCCATCACTATAAAGTCTCAATTTTCTTTAAGGGCTTTATCCCAAATTGAAACCATCATTTGGAAAGATTATACTCAGAAAGCCTAGAGGAAAGATTAAATGAGGTAAACATATGCTGATTATAATATCATTTAAGTTATTATACAAATTTCACTGATCAAACAGACATAAATAAAAGTGTGATAATGCAGTGAGATAGATGCATTTCCTTGACTAGAAAAGATATTCTAATAATGAGAAAAAGAATTAAAATAGACAGTAACAGAAAATTCAAACAAATCATATATAGATCAACATCAGAAAAAGTGTTAATATTGATACAAATAATCTACAAATCTAAACACTGTGTGTAAAGAAAGAGCTCTGGAAGCTGGAAAGATGGCGCAGCAGTTAAGAGCACTGGCTGCTCTCACAGAAGACCCAGGTTCAATTTTTAAAACTCACAATCATTTGAAACTCCAGTTCCAGGGAAGCCAACACCCTCTTCTGACCTCTGTGAGCACTGTACAACTTGGGTGCACTTACACACATGCAGGCAATATACTCATACATATAAAATAAAAATAACAGATGGCTGGAAGGAGGGTCGAGCTCTGGTACAAAGTCTACAGCACTGTTGATGCATTTAGTAACACAGGTGGAACAGCAAGAAGTGCAGGAGAGCATGTTCTCACATAGCTGCAAAGCACAAATGAGCAGACGGGCTTTTTTTCTGGAAGACCATCCAATGTTTTCTGGAGATCTTAAAATGGATAAGTGACCTAAAAAGGTTACGAACCACTTATCTAAGACTGTGAGTTTTCAACAATCCTAATGAACTTTTCCTTGAAAATGAACAGCATAAGAAAGTGAGTTATAAAAATAATTCTGGTAAGAACAAGATTAAAACAAACAAAAATAATTCAATGGCATAAAAAGATACATTTTATCCTGTCTGTAAAATATGTTTCAAAAATCCAAAGTTGTAGGAAACTAAACTAGCTCTCCAAAACAGATGTTGCTGCCTATGCCATCTAATCAATTCATGTCACACTCCTAGAAGACAATACAGCCATCTGATGAGTTCAGCATCAATGGAATGAGCCAAAGCCACACAACAGCATTTTACAAAAATAATCAGTGGTTTAAAGCAGGGCATGTGCAAAATTCCAGAAATAACACATACATAATTCACTGCCAAATTCAGATCAATTGAGAATCTGAAGAGGCAAGAAGCATTATTATGGCTCTTAGATCCATATTCAGTAAGGCTGTGTTCAGAAAGTTTTATTTCAATTTCAAGAAATAAATGACTAGAAAAGCTCAATAATGACTTTGGCGGATTTAAGGACCCTTCACTCAAAGCAGAATCATTTTACAGAGCTTAAGAATTTCTAAAGTATAACAAAAAACACCAATTTATCAGACCTAAGTCTTGAATGTAAGGGTGAAATATTGTCGACCTGTGAAATGGAATGCTATGTATTCTCAAACATGGTGCTATAGAGACAACAATAAAAGCAAAGGAGTGCAGCACAAAGTCTGAAAAGCAGAGCCTGATTAGGTGCTAAGGGCAACTGTGACCATGCCACTAACACACTATATGGCTTTGAACTTCGACACTCCGTGACTTGGTTTATCTTTTCTAAATCACCTATAGTCAAGAGGCACAAAAATCCCTCATCTCCCTCATGACCACCCTAATAATTCAAAGGTCGTAGCATCTTCCTACAGAGTCACACAGGTCCTCCACATTAAGACAATTAATACTTCAGGAAAATTGAAAGTTTCTTCTATCAAAAGGCTAGGGAGTAAACTAAAGTTAAGACTCTTTAAAATTCAGGAAAATCTAGCAGAAAGGAAGGTGAAAGCAAAAGCGAAAGCATGGCGTTTTGCAAAGGCATTCCTGCTCTTGTCAAGACCCAATGCTGCAGATCTGGAAAGTAGATCAAAGAATGAGTCTTGGTAAAACTTTTCAAATTTATTTCCTCACCAGCAAAATTGGAGGCACTGGGTTAAATGAGTGCCCTCAGTATTCCTCTGACCTCACAGATTCTGCAAATGTGGTTTAAAATGCCTTTACCACCATCAGGCAGGAATAGTAGTCATTTTATTGCTTTATATATTAGAGATCCTTGAACGATTTAGTCTCACAAGTTTTGCTTAAAAGATGTCTGTGAATCAGACTGGGAAGCTTGCCTAGGATACATGGGGCCCTGGGTTCCAGCCACCTCCACCCTACCCCCCAAAAATGCTAGACAAGTATTTTGGTGAGTAGGACATACAGAGCAAAGGTTTCACTTTATAGAGGAAATGGCATGTCATAATAGCATTCACAAAGGTGGGAATTTTGGAAAACTTCAAAATACATCTCTTCCAAATGTCAAGGGTGTACTCTATCACAACAGTCTTATGAACTGCTCCCAAACAATCAATATAATTCCAAGTTTCTGCACACATATTAAGATTTTATGGAGCATGATCTAAATATCATTGAGATTTTTTTTTTTTTTAAGTTTACTCTGTGAAAGAAGAGAATTTAACAGACCCTAATTTACCACAAAATGTCAGTGACTTAGACAAGGTTAGGAGCCCTGAGTGGCCAGGTAGAGTGAAATGAACCATTTGGAGGCTATCATCTAGGAGAAGCTCCTGGCTGAGCTTCCATGGGTAAGAATGGGAGACTGCAGTCTTATACCTTTTGTATAATGCTGAGCCTGTTCTCTGGACAGTTCTCTTCTTCAGTGTACCTTGATGTTCTGATTTCTGAACTATAAACCTTGTCTCCAGTGTGAGTCTAGACTCTTAAGTGCTACCATGGCTTTTCATGCAGCTCACTGCCTCTTTCCTTACTATGAGCCCCTTTAGTTCAATCTTTATCTCACCTTCTATTAAAGGGGATTCCTTTGGTCTAACCCTATCCTGCTCTAACCCATATATTTTCCAGACCTTAATCTTAAACCTTCTTCATTTGATGGGCAAACCCTAGTTTGTTGTTTTCCTTGCATAAACTAACCCAGCATTAGCAAAGAACAAATCAAAGAATGGGATAACATCACTGCCAAGCAGACTCAGCAACACATTATCAGCAGTGAGTACATCTGGCCCTGACAAATGGCACCTCTTCATCATCTCCTCTCACAGCCACCTAGGACACAAACCAATGAGTGCAGAATGTAACCTCTTCTTCCAAGTGCACATGGCCTCCCACAAGTAATTAAGCAATTACTCTTGTGATTTGCCTTCTTGATCAACCAGGTTTACCGTAATGTTGCTGCCAAAGGCTAACAAGTCAGTAATGAAAACAGCAAATGTACAACAGTAAAGGGAAAAGAAGCTAGGTTTTACCTTCACCCATTTGTTGCAGAGTTCTGACATTAGGAGCACTTCAAAACACCAATTAAATTTAGATTCCCACAGTGTGAAAAATGATGGGCCTTTTTAAAAGATGCGCTCTAAAAACGTCTCTAAGTCACTTCCACTCCTTTCTGTCTAGCTTCTTTTCACTCAGTGGCACTCAGACTGAACTTGAGGCACCGGTATTTACTAACTGCTATCTTCTAGCATCATTACAGAGTTTTCCAGACATTTTCTCTTTCACAGATAGATGCCCATTCATACATTTATTTTGTTGTTGATGATGATGATGACAGTGCTGCCAGAATGTAAGATACTTGCCCTTTATGGGAATTAGAGCAAGTAAGAAACTATGAGGAAAGCCAGTACTTTGTACATGAAAGAAGTACTACACACTTTATCTCTGGGGATGGAGGGATGCTTGGCTTGGGATCCAGGGCTTCACAGAAGTTAGGCAAATGCTGTACCACTGCATTACACTTCTAGACCAATACTTTATATATCTATCTAGATCTATTCACTGAAAGATTTTAGAAACAAGGACTCATCTATCTAGATCTATTCACAGAAAAATCTTAGAAACAAAGACTCAGTGGCGATGAGCACCTCAGTATTAGAATCATTGTCTCTAGATTCCCCAATTAGAGGAACCAAAATTCTTTGGCAAAATGGCTGATTCCAGATCTGAAGCATAAAATGTTTAAATCCTACACCAAAGAGCAAGGATGTTATCAATGACTACTAAAAGTCTTTTCAACAATACCAAAGTCGACCTTACGTAGACTTCTTACAGTGAAAAAAGAGGATAAGTTAAATACCAAGAAGGAAAATAACTGTAGTAGAAATGGCATATCGGAATCATGAACTCATAAAATATTTACATTTAAAAACTCAGGGCTCATTCTTGGAGAAATAGCTTTCCCTCCATATGACAATATAGGCACACCTCTTTGGAAAGCTTTCTTCGTGTTACACCTACCATTTCAACAATAAGTGAGATTCAACTGCTCTAATCATAGAAAAAACAAAACTAGTTCAAATATTGTATATGACAAAGCATCAGAAAAAAAATCACTGTTACCTAAATGAAAATAAAGTAAAATACATTATAAAAATGGAAATGTGAGCTTGGTGGTACACGCCTTCAATCCCAGCGCTCAAGAGGCAGAGGCAGGTAGATCTCTGTGAGTTCAAGGCCAGCTTGGCACCTACATACCCACGTACACATGGCATACACACATACACACAAATAAAAATAATTTTAAAGAAAAAAAAATCTACTTCGAGTAGGTATGGTGGCACACATCTTTAATCCAGGCACTCGGAAGGCAGAAGTGATGAGTTTCAGGCCAACTAGGGCCACAAAAGAGACCCTATCTCAAAAAGAACAAAAAAAAAAAAAAAAAGAAAAGAAAGAAAGAAAGAAAGGAAATGATGGGGCTGAAGAGATGGCTCAGTGGGTAAGAACATTGGCTGCTCTTCCAGAGGACCCAAATGGCAGCTAACAACCATTTGTAACCCTAGTTCCAAGGGATCAGACACCCTCTTCTGGCCACCTCAAGCACTACACAACATGTATGTGCTTACATACATTTAGGCATAACACACACACAAAATAAAGTTTAAAAAAAAAATTTTAATGGAAATATTAAAGTTCCCATGCCAAGAGTCATCATATGTAGTATATCTTGAATAGAGTCTACAGATTTGGTAAAATAAAGTATACCTGTGTAAGAACTTTCAGTGATTATGAAAACTGCTGAGAATTTTTTTTCAAACTGCGAACATCACACACGGGTTTGATTCCTGAGGGGAAAAGCTACAGAGGGGAAAAGCTACAAACTGAGAAGATAAACCACAAAATTCAAAATGTCTTTTAATAACTTCTACTACTTTGGCCTGGAGAGAGATGGTTCAGCACATGCTACTCTTAAGAGGACCTCAGTTCAGTTCCCAGCACTCAGGTTAGGCAGCTCACAACTGCCTGTAACTCTAGCTGGATTATCTAATGCCCTTTCCTGGACTCTGTAGGCACCTACATACCCACACATATACATACACATAAATAAAAATAATTTTAAAGAAAAAAAATTTACTTTGAGTTGGTGTGGTAGCATCTTTAATCTTTAATCCGGGCACTCAGAAGGCAGAAGTGATTGGATCTCTGTAAGTCAGAGGCCAGTCTTATCTACAGAGTAAGTTCTAGGCCAGCCCGGGCTACACAGTGCGAGTCCGTCTCAAAGAATGGAAGGGGAAGAGGAAGGAAGAAGAGGAATTCTATTTTGAATCAAATAAGAAATCCATATTAAGGAATTTTCCTTAATCCATATAAGGAATTAAGTCATATTAAAGAATTTTAACTGCTCCATTGAAAGCTCAAATGAACTAGAGGCTATCCTACAAAGCTCTTTTCTTTTTTGTTGTTGTTTTATAAAGAAAACTACTAGACCTGCGCAGTATCATCAACCCTGGACTTTCCTACTGCCTATTCGGCTAACCTTTACCACCCATGCTTTTCTCACAGTGTCCACAGTTTGTACACTCAGCCATAGTGAGCTTTCCTTTCTAAGTACTTTTCTTACTTTTCTTATCCCTCAGTATTTTCTACTAACTACTGAGTGAGAGGTCACAGTGAGATTTATTCCAGACCTGCTTGCATACAGTCCCAAGACCAAAATAAAACTAAGCCGCTACTTTCTCAAATGATACACAGCCTCTACTTTGTGGTAAGCCCAGATCTCCCCATGTTACTCCTACTTTAACGTAGCCTTTGAATTCTAAGAGAATTTAAGTAGCTTAACCAAAATCTGTAATCATTTTCCCTCAAATTTTTTCTAATGTTTTGAGCAGTTGTACTGCTCACAGACTATACTAAGCCAACTAAGTCAAAACAATTCAACACAGTGTGTCTCAAAAGTATGTCACCTGAGAATGACTTCCAACTATCACACTAGCATCCACTTTCTATCCCCTTGTCAAAGGATAAGAGCCTTCAGTGAGATCATTTCAGAGTCTGATTTACAAGCCTTATAGTACATCAGGACCTTTAACTACATTCAGCAAAGTCAACAGCTATGAAATGCTGCACCACCTGCATTTCTTGGAAAAAAACTTGCAAGCTGAGGAAATGGTTTGAATACTCCTAGGTATCCCAAAAGTCTGAGAGCATCTTTGCCGTTGTGAAACAAATTACCTTATTTCATGGACCATGGTCCTAAAATGTTCTTTAAAATGCCACCCCAATATAAAAACCAAAAAAAAAAAAAGCAAACAAGAGGCAACCAACATTTATTTCTGTAGTAGTATCAGAGCTCAACAATCCAACCATACGACGTTCAGGAAAAAATGCTTATACACATGTAATTGTACAAACATAATACACAAATGCAGCTATCTTTGTTTTCTTTCTTGCTACTATAATAAACACCCTGAAAAAAGCAACTTAAGGGAGTGAGGATTTTATTTGGCTCGCAATTCCAGGTTATAGTCCATCAGGACAGAAAAGTCAAGACAGCAGGAACATCAAGCAGCTAATCACATCCACAGTGAAGAACAGACAGCAATGAATTAATACAGCCATGCTAGTGCTCAGCTTGCTTTCTCCACTCTTAGACTACCCAGGATACCTGCCCAAGGAAGTGCCACCCACAGTCACTGGGTCTTCCTACCGCAATTGCCTTAACTATCTCCCACACACCAACCTAATCCAGGCAATCCCTAACTGCGACTCCTCCCCAGGTTATTCTAGATGTTTTGTCAAGTTAACAAAACTAATCATCACAGTAATGAGGAATCTAAGATCTAAAAACTGGCCCAATTCATTTGGCACAGTAACTTTGACACACAAGCATAACAAAACAAAAATCAACTTCCAAAAATCTTGCCTGAGTTTAGGAAAACTAAGTTTGCCTTCATAACAAACACAGAAACTACTCAACAGAGCTAATGGCAGAAGAGCAACATCTACAAAAGACGGCCCACTGAGAAATACGGAAAGCACTAGGGATTTGCAATCTAAAGCTAGCAACTTGAAAAGGCCTAGAAAAACCACTAAGAAATCTAGTTCTCTCCTATAATCAAGTTTGCTACCATCTCAAAAAGTTAGAATGGGAAGGAAAGAGAGAGAAAAGGAGGAGGAAGAGAAAACTTCATGACACTCTAAGTGGGTCCGGGGCCAAAAGACACCATCTTGACACATTAGGCTCTCATCTTTGGTTCAGAACACCTCTCGTGCCTCCTCCTTAAAATAGGGCCCAGTCATTCCTAGACCTAGAACAGTGCAGTCCAACAGAACTCTCATAGTGGTGGAAATGTTTTACTGCCCAAAAGAGTAACCACTAGCCAAATGTGGCCACTAAGCACCTGGAATGTGTCATGACTGAGAATCTAAACAGCTTTAGGTTTAATGAGTGTGTATTTAAATAAGCTACCAAAAAAAACAGATTAAGAGTCAGAGTACCATGGATAATCTACAACTAAAGGTGTCTTTACTAACAAAATGTTCCTCTAAGTCTAGTAGAATGAAGGCTGACTCTACCTTAGAGACACATGAGTGTGAGACTAAATAAAAATAAGATCTTTTTGATGTACACCTGTAAAAATCAGCCTTCAAGGCTCCTACGTAGCAAAAGCATATGCTTAATCATCTTATTTATACTTAAAACAGTGAACGTATAAACTAAAAATAAATTTTACAATATAAAAGATCAATGTGACCAAAAAAAAAAAGACAAAAGAAAAATGAATCTAAAAAGTTCCAGTGTTTTACTTAGCTTAATAAAAAGCAGTCATACATCACCAACACCAAACTGTTTCTGTTTATACTCTTAGTTTCAGAGTATTCCTTTCTCAGTTATATGACTTCCTATCTTACATTTAATCTTGATTATATTCAGTTTAAAATTTGGTTTTGGCTAGTTCTATTGAACAGTGTTTTCCAGTGTTAACGCAATAAAACTGAAAAGTGACCAGAGACCAGAAACATAAGAGGAACTCCATAACTATCTACTAAAATAAAACACAAAAAGTTTCCAAGCCAATCTGCAAGGTAACAAAGCTAGATCTGATATTAGAGCTTAGTTTACAGAAAAATACCCTCTTTGAAATTTAGGAGCATCTAAGTTACAATTCTCTAATAACAATAAAGATAAATTTTATAAATGATTAGCAATTAATACTACTTTATTTGAATGAGTAACTAAGAGATTGAAATCAAAGTTCTGAGCAACAGAAAAGTCAAATTTTTCCATTTTTCTCTTCATCTGAGTATACTATGCAAATATTTCTTGCAAGCTGACCCTTTCTAGTAGAAAAAAACTTTTAAAGTCCAAGCAATTACACATAAATAGAATTATTTCATAAATATAGTACATATGGGGCTAGTTAAATATTTTCCCACCCTATGGTATTCAAAGTTAATCTACAGCACACATAACCTTCCTCCCCAAAAAAGTTTTTTAGCATATTATGAGAAAAACAAAATTAAGTATGTCCAGTCCTGATAATCTTATACAGGACAGTGGAAAATAGTGTCCATATAAAACAGGCAACTTAAAATGGTATCAGGAATCTCAAGTGATTCTTAAACACATAAAATTTTTAGAAACAACAACCCTACAAAACCCATACAGAGCTATGACAAACACCACCAACTGTTTTCTGAAACAAAAACCCAATCCAATTTCAGAAGGGAGACAAGTCCCTCATAGACCACTACTACAGCCAGACTTCTGGAATGTTGCTATGGTAATCAACAACCTCTATTTTAAAAAGAAAAAGAAAATCAACTACTACTGTCGATTACAGTTCCAACACTAGCATCTAAAAACAATTCTGAAGCTAGGAGAAAGCACTTATAAAATTTGTAAATGAAATACACTTATATGGCCTGATGGACTCTCTTCGATTTAGACTTTGTTCTCATTGCTCTCCAATAAAACATGCTGCTGGAGATTTTTCTGCCCCATCTATTCCCATTCAGAAGAGGTGAAAAAGAAGAGCGTGAGGGAAGCTTTCTGAGACAGGAGCCATCTTTTCAGCCGACTCAGCAGGCTTTGAGGTTCTCCTCTCCCCTAGTAGGTACCTGCCTTCTCAAATTCTCTTCTCCCTGTTCTTGGAGCTCCACCCCCACTATCATATTCCTATCTTACTTCACCTGACCCTCATCCCTGTCCTTATAGTGTTCTTTTCTGAGGTATTCGCAACTAATTCTGGTTCATGTTAAAGGTTTTAAAAGGGCAGAGATGGAGCTGGGGGAGGGGGGCCAGGGCCGTGGGTGGTGGCCCGGCGGGGACACTGGAGGCGGGGCAGTGATGTCCCAATCCGTGCCCACCCATCCATGAATGGGCTGCCCTCGTCCGAGGTGCCAGATGGAGCTGGAGCGCATCTACAGCCAGGGCAGCCACATCCAAAGCATTCACAACCAGCTGAACTCACCGGCATGCCAGACCAGGCCCGCCAAGCCACCGGCACCACCAACTCAGGCCCTGCGCGCTGAGCAAGGAAATCATGGGGATTCACTAGCTGGATATGTCCCTGTTGTGCCAGTTGTGGGGCCCAAATTGTCTCGTACTCCCATCTCTTTTTCATCCATTGCTGCCACTTGCAGCTCTGGCTCAGGGGCATCCCTACCTGCAGTCCCAGGATTCCACGCCCAGAACAAGGGCTCCAAGACCCATCCCTGGAACCACCCAAGGCCAGACAGGCAAAGGCCTCCATGCTGGGTATTTAAGTTTAGGAGCCAGTTAGTTCCTGGATATGTAAAAATATGGAGACACCCAAGAGCTTAATGGTTTTACAAAACTCTAGGGGATCATGACAATCTGGCAATTCTCTAAACTGCAAGCATTTAATCATATGTCCTAATCCTTTTGCAATTTATGTTTTTGTTTTCATCTTAGATTCTTGATGGGATCATAGAAAAGCAAAAGAATCTTACACGATCTTTTGTAATAAGGTTGATACACTTCTATGTCAAACATGGAAAGCAATATCAGAATTTTAACTTCTTATGGTATAATTACTGGGTTTTAAAATGACTGCTTAAAAGTTTTTAGATTATCTTAATGCATTGACTGGTTTTTACAGGTAACTATTTTGGATTCTGATTGTTTCTATATCTGTTTTTAAGAGGAATTATTTTGGATTTTAACATCTTTTATACTATATATTTGCTGATTTCTGAAAGTGACTTTTAAAATCTTGCATTGTATGTCAGTTTCTAACGAAAATTTAGTTTTTCTAGGCATGGGCCTCCAAGATTAGCCAGATACAAAGCGAACAGACGTTTTGGGATGGCTAAAACTGGGAAGCTCATGTGAATTTGCAGTTCTCCAGGGCGAAACCTTAAAAGAGACAAGCTGTTGTCCAAGCTTGCTTTTGTTTCTGCCCCTTCATTCCCTTGATGGACACCAATGGTTTTCACTTTCTAGTTACAATGATTTACGCACACTAAAAGAAAAAGCATTTCCGTATCAACTCTTTACAGGTTCCTTTAGGTATCATTGTTTTCCGTGTTCCTTATTCTTTAGATTATGGATATTTAGTTCAAATTTGAGTATGGTAAATTATAATATGGTTTTATGATTCAGACAGACTGGGAACCCTCTTTAAAAGAAACTACCCCATGAGCTAATACCCTTGCCTCTTGTTTAGTTAAAGAAAAAGTTGGATAAATAAGTCATAACTTTAAAAAGGGGTTAAAATATTTAAAGAGTACTTATTAAATCTTTCAGGTTGTTGTTGACATAAAATAGACAAACTAATTAATTATGGGTATAAGTTTTCATGCCTCTGATATACATCAAGTATAGCCAGAGAGGAACTCAGGTTTGACAATGGTAAAGACAGAAACTTCTGGTAGCCTAGTCCTGCTTGATCTTGGGTGCTCACCAAGCACCCATGGTTTCATAAAGTTAAAAACATTAAATAAAATAATATCTTAATATTAAATGTTCTGTTTTAATTAATCAACCCCTATTCTGGAAAAAGGACCCAGTAAATGAAAAGACTCGCCTATCTGGACAAACATATACAAGTTATAAAAAGGAAAAATGCCTTTTACATAAATGATATTGGTAAATTGTCACGTGCTACTTGAGCTCACAGAGAAGCTGACTCTGAAGTTGTGATTGGCCCTCCCACTTCAGACTCTAGCCTGCTATCTCAAGTTGTTTTTTTTTTTAAGACTTTAACAAGGAAAAGAGCAAAACAGCCTCAGAGAAAAGATACTGTACTATTAAAAATAACTAGGGGATAAACTAAGTTCAACAAAGGTTATTGTTTATCTCATGGTATAAAATGTCAAACAAAAGTAGCTAATGGAATTTTCTATTTTGTAGTTAAAAAAAAAAAAAAGATTTTAACGGTCTACGGTTTACCTGGAAACTTATAAATTGCAGGGTGTATATGGGTAATATTAATTCATTAGATTATCTCTTTTGTGTGTAATCTGCATTACATGTTCTTTTATTAAGATGATGCCGCACAGCATGCTTCTGAGTCAAGTAACTGCCATCCTCATGACTTCAGCTGTATCTACTTGCAAAAGTTCATCACAGCTGGGTTTGTTAGCGGTTGTGTTCTTTCACTGAAGGACAAATAAGTAGGGTCACTGAACCCTCACCTGAGTATCCAGCCACTCTTCCCATCCAGCTGTATGTAATTTTGCCCTAATCACAAATGGTCTCTTGCATTAGGGGAGGAAATCTAGAAAGCTAGGAAGAAAAGACTTGACCCATAAGGTTATATAAAAGTCAACATCCATATGGATATGGATAAAGACTTTTCAGGGCAAATACTCTCAGGTCACCTATATACTTGTTAGTAATACCTTACCCATCAGTATGAGTAAAGTCATTCATTCCCCAGGGTGAACTTTAATGTGATCAAACATTGGTTTAACACTATAACCTTAGAAAGGAGATAAATAATGCTTAGTAGCTCCAGGAAGAGAATTTTCTAAATAAAAGGAAAATTAACTTTTCAATGTTATTATGTCTCATGGTTCTAAGAAAGAAAATGAAAAGGTGAATGATGATGTTAGAAGGATATGAGAATGAAGATATTTTATTAAGAAGGATCTATATAGGAAGATTATAATGACTGGATAGTTCCAAACTACAAAAGGAAAAATAAAAAAATCTATGCAAGTGATTAAAGATCTAAGTTGAGATATTTATCATATATAAAAAAGATGAAAAAATCATATGTAAAAGATGAAAAAATTATGTATATATAATCTTAAATTTTCTAAATTAATAGTTCAGTCAAGAATGTTTAGTTTTTGCCCAAGCAAAACCTGTACCTCCATAGCATACAGTAATTAAAAATATCAGATTGGTGGAACTAACCTTCTTGGGTGTTTAATAACCATGTCTAGAGGCCTATACTAATCTGGTCAGAGGTACTTAAAGGGAAAATTTTTGTCTCTTGCCCTCCAAGGTCAACTAAGTTCCAGGGGACTATGGGACATCTCTCGAAAAATCCTGTAACTGTGATGAGTCACCTGTCTTCCTGTCCAGGGAGGTCATAGAGACTTCACTACAAGGACTCAAACCAGTGTCCAGTCTGCAAAGAGCAGGGTTGGCACAGGAAAACATTGTCTTGATGCTTCTAAGTGAAGCCATGGTCCAGCAAGACTTTCTGATGTATCTTCACACAGTTGGAACTGGTAAAAGAAAGGCCTAGGGAGCTAGGGGCTCCATCGAAGCCCATGTGACTTCCCCCTGAGGAACAGATGCTCAACTCACCTTAAGAATAAAACTAAATTGGTTTATATGAGCCAATTATATGAGCTTAAACACCCAACAGGAAAGTATAACCAAAGATTAAAGTAATTGGTATAGTCTTCAAGAGTCCAAAGGATTGCACTTCCCAGCAAAAATACTACTCAGATGTAAGACTTCAAATCTTGGCCCACTTCAACACTACAGTACATACTTGAGGCCAAGAAAGGCAAGCCCACCATTGTTCTAACCTAAAAATTAAGTGATAACTAATTTCTTTTCTCTCACTGTATAGAAGTCGTTTGGGAGGGGACTTACCCTGATTTTAGTCACTCCAGCAAGCTATCAAGGTGCCTGAAAACAAATTCTGACTTCAAGACTCTCAAATCAGCCTTGACAGCCAGAAAGAAAAACCAGAAGGAATGCAAAAGATGAATACTCTTGAAAGTCCTAAGCAAAAATTCTAATGGACTTTAATTGAACATTTGAAATTTTCCCTGTTCTATTTTTGTTCCATCTTCCAGGCATCAGTCAAGGACTTTCTTTTCTCCCTACAGTTCACAGTTATACCATTCAAGGGACTTTTAGATAGACTCAATGAAGGGGTACCCCAAATTGCCACAATATACGTCCCTCTCCAGCTTTGGAGACACCAGAGTGGTCAGCGCCTCAATTCTCTATTGGCAATTGGGTGACCTCTCAGAGGATAATATGATAAAAATAAACAGGTTGGTATGAGCCCCTGTTTGCAAGATCCCCCTAGCTAACTTCCTTGTCACTGCCATAGCTGGGCCTCTCCTATTCCTCGTGGCACTTACCTATGGTCCATGCATCTTAAATGCACTCTCCAATTTTATCAGGATGGTCTTGTGCATTCACTATGCGCAACTCAGTCAATCCCCGGCTGGCTATGTCTATGAGGACATAGAATTGCCCCAAACTACTGCCCCTCTCACCTGAAGTGTGCCATCTAACTGCTTTTTCTGCTTCTGTAAAATGCTTGACTTAAAGATTTAATCCACTTACCATTCCAAGGAGGTAATTTATGGATAAAGCAAATTCAGATCTCTTTAAGTTTTACTCGCCTCGCCCCACCTTGCTACATTCTAGCACTAACACTTCAGCGTGCATTCTGGCGCCAAGCCAAGACCCCACAGACAACGAGGTCTGAGTTGTCCAATACAAATAATCCCTATGGGACAGACAGGTTCTGGACCAACCAATTCCAAGGTTGGACTAGCCCACAGAGCTGCTCAGCTACAGAACTTTTAAAAGCTGGTTACACCCTGGAGAGTGTGCCGCAGTCCTCCGATCTGGCTTTAGAGACTGCAGCCCAGCTAGCCGCTAGATTCACTTTGTTTGCCAAATTATATAAAATATTTTCCTTTCTGCAGCATAATAGAGTCATGGGGTTTGTTCTCTATTGTCAAACCCTAACAGGAGAACTGGAAAGATGACACCACAGTTGAAAACACTTGCTCGTCTTTCAGAGGACCCAAATTCCATTCCCAGCACTCCCATCAGAGAGGTCACAATTCCCTGCAACTCCAGTTCCAGGAGATAGAACTTCCTCTTCCAGCCTCCACAGGCAAACTACAAGCACATGTGCACAAACACAGAGATCCACACACATAAACTAAAAGCAAAGAAATCTCCAGCAGTATGGAAGGCATGGCAAGCAAAGAAGATCTAAATACCATCAAACTATATTGTATGAAAAGCCACAAAAATCCAATTAAAAAAAAAACTTGGCAGCCTTAACAAGTAAAAATAAAAACAAATCTCTCCTCCCTCAGATTGTCAAAAGGCTAAAGGAGAAAAAAGGATTAAATAATAAACCTTTAGAGCATCAATTCAAAGATAACATCAAGTAATATATATTTCAAATATAAACCAAAAAATAATCAACTCAAAATCTCAATACCATAATTTGAATTAAAGACCTATAATACCAAAATTTCTCCCACATTGGGTACCAGAAACTTCTAAGAAAAGATGATCTTCACTAAATGCTTTTTTCTTCTTGATTCTCCTTCAAACAACTTAGATGGGGCTAAGTAGGAATGATTAGCTCAGAAATCACTCCATTCAAAGTGCTGAAGAGCAAATACAACAGCTCACACCATGTTGTCACTGGACTTGTTATCTAACTCCTGCCATGTCTCTCAAGTGGCCACTAAGTGCTTTTGGTTAGTTTTATCAGCAGAAGAAAAATAAAATGCTTCAACATTAACCACCCTTGCTTCACCACAGCATGCTCTTACCCTAGCTGGTAAGTTACACTAAGGCTGCCTTACTGAAGAATGGAAGCGTATCAGTCTGGCCCCACACAGTATTATCAACAAATTCTCAAAATCTACACTACAATTTCAAACAGTATCATTATAAACTGAACAAGTGATAGACTAATTCCTTTTAGATGTTCTAATAAACACATCTGTTTTTGCAAAAGGTGGTTAAAATATTTTTGCTTTACTTATACTCAATAATCTAACATACTACAATATAATCTTTGTGCATCTGCCCTACTCCTGAAATACATGATAATAATCAAAGTTTCCTTTAAACCCTTCAGTAATATCTTTCTGTTGGAAATGAGGTTAATATGCTTTAGAGCATATGAACAGGCTACTTTTCTCAGCAGTTCTAGAGAAATCTGTTAACAAGTATTCTACATAACTTTCAAAAATGGGCTTTGTTCATTGTCTAGGAGTCAAAACCAAAGACATCTTAAAACAACCTGTTTCCTAGAAGCACGTCTTTCTGGCCTCAAGCACTCACTGCCACCCTATCTTATTCCTTCTACCACAGAGCCTCCAGAAACCCTGAAAACAATGAAGTGACTCAGATCCCAAATGCAATTCAACTGCCTCAATCCTTCCAAAATGTAAAACCCTAAGGTTACGACTTTCTACTCTCATACAGTGTTGGCAGAGTATTTAGGAATGAATGTCTAATGTGTATTTAATGTATAAAACGAATCCAAGTTCAGTTTCCCATTCTTAAGTTGATCAATATTAATAAGTTAAAATTAGTTCAGGCAAGTGACTAAAGAGATGGCTCAGTAGTTAAGAGCACTGACTACTCTTGTAGAGGAGCCAGATTCAATTCCCAGCACCCACATGGCAGCTAACACCTGTCCCTAACTCCAGTTCCAGGGTATCTGATGCCTTCTTCTGATCTCCAAGGGCACTATACCACAGAGGTGCACTTACATACATGCAGGTATAACCCCTGTACACATAAATTAAAAATAAATAATAAAAAATAAAAATAAAAAAGAAGAGGGCAGAGATACTTTGGGCAGAAAGCTAAGCAAATATCCAGTTTGCCAAAGAACAGCAGTTTACCTTCAATGTGCACTGACAATAAGAGGAAATCTGTAAAAGGCCACCTTACTAATCCACATAAGAAGCATGAAGCCAGGCTGGAAGTAATTCATTCTCTGGCTTTCACCAACACCAGAGATCCTAATTGGTGTAGGAGGTTCAGGTAATCAAGAAAAAACTGATGATTCGAGAAACACTTACTGCAGTAAAGCAAAACATGGTATGTACCATGTTTGCTATACACTGAAGTAGTACCTATCTATTAGCAAAAAAATCTGGCATAAATATATAAAAACACTCCATGGTAATACATATGCAGCAAATTAATATTACAAATAGAAAAAATTGATCAAGCCCCATTGTCTTCTACTCTGAAACATTTTTGACAATTTGACATTAATTTGGCAAATCTTTCCTTTTTCTTGATAGGAAATGAACTGAGGTCCCTAAGTCAACCGTGTTAAAATGTATGTCCCCCGCTACAAAGGCTGCAACCATCTAGGAAAGAGTGTGACACAGGAGCATGACTAAGGGACTGCTTGGTCACATGCCTGCCAGGCTGAAGTTACTCTGTGTGGGAATGGACGAGGAACCCTGTGAAAGAAACCAAGTTCTCCTCAACAGTTACACTGTGGTATATCAAAGGTGCCACATGGAAAAACTTAACCTTGGAGAGGTGGAAGAGACAAAGGACTAGGTACTTTTTGGGGGATCTGAAAATTAGCTATTTTGAAATATATTACTATGTACCCCATTGAATTCCAAACATAGGTCAAATCCTATCATTCTCCTCTCACCCTCCTCCTAGAGAAATGTTCCCATGTAGCTCATCTTTCTCACATAGTAATATCTAAAAAGAAACAAAAACTAAACATTTTAAGTTGCAGAAACAAACCCTTGATGTTACAGCAGGAACAAGACCTTATATAAGAGGCAGTGCCGTGACCAGGCTTTACCATACTGCACTGGACGCTCCTATTGACTTACCTAACTGTCCCACTTATCACCCAGTACACCAGGAAGTATCAAGCACCTTTCCAGTCTGCACCACAGGAGAATAATGCCTGGAGATCGAACACACACACCAAACCCAGCAAGAGTAAAGGATCAACTAAAGCCTCAGAATATTCTGACAGTTATGTAAAAAAGAGGAGCCCTAAACTCAAGATTCATGAACTTGGGGGAAGCGGGGGGGGGGGGGGGGACACGGAGGGACCTTAATGACATACATCCAGTTCCTGAGGAAAAAGAACCATATCTTCCCTAGCATACAACCTAGTGCAAAGCACTCAACAAACACTGGCTGAATTCAATTTCATATTCCCCACCCTCCTCCAATTACAAGAGGTTCAATAACATAAAGAGGCTACCTTATCAATATCATGACAATCTGACCAGTCCCTGGTAGGTCATTTGAAGTATTTCTTTTGAATTTTATTTTAACCTAATCCATCATCAAACCTTCTTTTAACCAATACTATTTTAAAAGCCAAAATACAGAATAAAAATAATTAGTAACAGGCCAGGCATGATGGTGCACCCATTTAATCCTAGCACTTGGGAAGCAGAGGCAGGAAGATCTCTGTAAGTTTGGGGTCAGCCCGGTGTACACAGTGAGTTCTAGGCCAGTTAGTACGACATAGTGAGATCCTGTCTCAAAAAAAAATAACAACTCTTTGCTACCAGATCACCACTACCATGGTCACATGTACCATCTCAGAAAGAGGCTGTCCCAGTTGGCTCTACCCTACTGCTGTGGCATTGCCACTTGGCTGAAATTGATGCCTAATTTATAAATTGGTCAAGAAAGGCCTGACTCCCTCACAAATCGGTGTGATTCTGGGGGACTCACATGGTACTATGCAAGTCTGTTTTGTGCCTGGTAATAAAATATTTTTTATTTTATTTTATGTGAATGAGTGTATATCCTGCATGTGTGTAAGTGCACCCATGTCATGCAATGCCCATGCAAATCAGAAGAAAGTATTGGATGCCCTCGAGCTGGAGTTACTGATAGCTGTAAGCCCTGCCATGTGGGTGCTGGGAACCAAACCCAGGTCCTCAAGGCTCGTAACTGCTGAGCCAAATTTTGGAAATCCTTAAGTCCAAAGGACTTGCTCCTGATCTTCCTGAGAATCTCTACCATTTAATTAAGAAGCAGTTGCTGTTCACAAGCATCTTGAGAGTTACAGAAAGGATAACTGATACTAAATTCTACCTGATTCTGACAGAGAGCAGAATTCTGACTGCTTATTACAAGACTAAGCAGCTCCTCCCATCCAATTAGAGATATGAGTCATCCACAGCCTCTGCTCTAGTAGCATAAATCTGTCTTGTGTACTGAAGCAATAAAATTACTTTAAATAAGAAACAAAAATAATAATAAAAATAAAATAAAATTGGATTTTTTTTCCTGGCTCCTTAACAGTGTCCAATAACTTTATTCCAACTACATAAATAAAATTCTCTTGAATAGCTTTTAATACATTGGCAATTATTGCCCACTTCAAAATATAACAAAATCATGATTAGTTGTTGTTTTTTTTTTTCTCAAAACACAGGCTCTTGAACTTACAGATGGTACACTCCTGAAATACAAGCCTTTTGGTAAGTTGATGGTGCCTTTGTCCTTTGTACAAAAGAAAAAAATGTAAAGAAAACCACTTTAATCTGTGTGGGGGCCAGGTTTCAGTACTGGCTAGCCTCCCCAGTATCCTCAGATCACCTCTGGTGCTTTGCCTGACTGGAATGCATGTCTAAAAAGCAGATAACCAAAGGAGTTTCTTCCAGGTGATACTTAAGCTAAAGTTTCAAAACATTTGATTCAAAGATTGCAGAAATTGGAGGAAGAAAACTATTTGTGAAAAGTACTCTAGCCTTTCTGACATCAGCTTAAAGCTGAAACTGTTCCTTCATCTTTTCTTGTCTTCTCTTCTGCAATGAAACACCCTAGGACTTGGGAGGGTGGTGGCAACATAGGAAGAGCCCTACAGTGCCAGCAACAATCAACCAGCCAGCACTTAAAGCAAAAATGCTCTGACATCTAATATTCCTACTCTGCCTCTGGAATCAGTTCAGTACTTTGCACTTTTTTACGTTTTCCAGAAATTCAGTCTTCAAAAAACTGCTTCATGTTTAACACACCAGCATTTAAAATGACATTACAGTCAGAGTTTGAGAAAAGGATAAAGAAGTTATAAAATTGCCCAGTGTGGGGGTATATGCCTTTAATCCCAGCACCCTGGAGGCAGCCAGTTCCAGACCAGTTAGGGCTACAGGGAGACCCTGTCTCAAAAAGACCAACAGGGAGAAAAAAAAGTTATAAAATGCTTTCAATTTCAATTTTCTACAAATAAACCAAAACAAAATCCTTGTCTTGTCATTTGCCTTGTTTTGTAACAGGTCTTGATATGTAGTCCTGGCTGTCCTGGAACTTTCTATGTAAACCAGGCTGATCTCAAACTTATGGCAATCCCCCTGTCTTTACCTCCTAGTGCTGGGATTACACATGTACACCATACTTTACTGCTTAAAGCTTGAATTCCATAAACTTCTTACCAAATTAAGATAAACTGTCAAGCATTTTTAGAGTGAAATAACAAACTAACTGAGACATTATCCACATGGACTAAAACTACAATAGGTGAGCCCAGCTCTATCAGTGCCTTTATAAAAATTGATTGATCTTTTCATAAAGTACATATCAAATAAGCATAAGATCAGTTAAGGCCTCTATAAAATAATGATCTCAAGTTTTAATGAATATTCACTTCTTCCAACTTGACAACAACCTTCTGGAAGAGACTTCCAAGAGTAAAGTATTATACAGTCAGCTCTTTGTAGACACCCACATCTCAGGCTAATCAGGTGATCAGCATAAAGCACTTGCCTAGCAAGGCCCTAGGTTTGACTAACAGATGTGGGGGAGAATCTCATTTATCTTAGGAAGCCATCAAAAACTTGTTTAAACTAAAAGGCTGACAAGGGTTGAAAATATGGATCAGCAAATAAAGGCACTTGCCTACAAGGTTGACAACCTGGGTCTGTTTTATCCCTGGGTCCCAGAAGGAGAGAACAGATTCCCACAAGATTTCCCCTCACCTCCACACATGCACTGTCAAACGAACATACATACACATACACACACACACACACACACACACACACACACACACACGCACACCATGGATGGATGGATGGATGGATGGATGGATGGATGGATGGATGGAATTTAAAAAGGTTAAAAGCTGACAAAAGGCATGTGTTCTGCTATTTAAATAAAGCATCTCAACTAAGTCTCCACTGGGGTAAAAAGCAGTGACTAGTTTGCAGTCCCTCTAGTGGTCAAGCTTAACTCTCTCAATATGGCAACAGCCAGCACTTATCTTATATCTAGTAAATCTATCCCATATATTACTAAAACAATGAAAGACATAAGGACAAACCAACAGAAGCTTGATGACATCGATATAAGTCACAAGACAGAGATGAAACACAAAACTACTTTCTACTGAAAGGCTGATCAAGAAGTGAACATAATGCCTAGCATGCAAAACATCATCTCTAAATCTGGTTCCTAATTTTCAGCAGACTTTTTCAAATCATCATCCATTCCTAGTTTATTGCTACTACAAAATTAGGCACAATAAGCATAAGTAAAAGTTATTCTATAAATAAAAAACAAATATGAAAATGAAACAGATCTATTATGGCATACAGCATGATTTTGCACTATGCTTGTTAATCAAATAGAATCATTAATTCTGTATATATATTAATAAGAAGTTCAAAAGTGTAATTCAGATATATAATGTAGCTTTCAAGAGATTAGATCACAATTCCTATTTAAAACAGGAAGGAACATCACTGTGATTCTTCTATTAAAATGCTCAGGACCAAAGGCCCTTATTATAATCATCCTTATATAGCCAAAGACAGAAAATGTTATGAGATAATTTTCCTAAACATCCAATACAGATGTAACTGAATAATGATAGGCAGGAGTGGCAGTGTACACCTGTAATTCCAGCATCTGGGAAGTGGCAGCAGGAGGACCGGTTAAAAGTTTTACAACTGTAGAGAAAAGGAGTTAGGGGGAGACAGGACAATAAAATCTTAGGCAATCATTTCCACGTAGCAAGTATCTTCAGTATTGGACTAGCAGTTTATAAGGTCACTCAATTCAGTGAAGAGGCTCCTGGCACAAAAATATCATTAAACATCTTCGTCTAATACCTAATAGACATTCATTCTATAACAACTACACCCTATCCTTTTAGCCAAGTGGCCAAATTATCTTCTACAACACTAATAAAAGTGATTAATGAAAAACTATTCAACTAATTTCAAACAAAACTTTTTAAATTTCCATTTTAATACCTAACTATAGAGGATAGTAAGAAGCTGCAAAAATGGGGGAGGGGATTAAAGAAAATTTAAATGCAAAGAAGGAAGACTTT
This sequence comes from Eospalax fontanierii, assembly GCA_035773235.1. Lineage (NCBI taxonomy): Eukaryota > Metazoa > Chordata > Mammalia > Rodentia > Spalacidae > Eospalax > Eospalax fontanierii. The sequence goes on along the minus strand of CM069529.1, from coordinate 77,045,730 downwards.
GGAGAGGCTAAGATAATTCAGTAAAGTGCTTGGACAAGCACAAAGACCTGAGTTGAAATCCCTAGCACATACATAAAAAGCTGGGTGTGGTGGAGTACATCTGTAATCCCAGCACTGGGAGGTAGAGACAGGCAGATCCTTGGGACTCACTAACCAGTTAGGATAGTCCAATCATTGAGCTCTAAGTTCAGTGAGATAACCTGTCTCAAACCTTAAGGCAGAGAATTTATTAAGGAAGATGATTTGACCTCCAGTTTCTATGTGTAGACATACACATATCCATGTGTACACATGAATACATACATACATACAGGAGAGACCATTGGGAGGGGAGGCAGGTGAACGAATTTCAAATGTTATATACTTTCCTTAAAGCTGTCTCCTGTAGCAACAGCATGTTTTCCCATGCAACCTAGGATACTTTCCAGCATTTAGTAATGCTATAGTGATCATCTTTACTCAAATTTCCAATGTACTCATTAGTTTCCTCATTAATTTATTCAACAAATACATCCCTAGCATTATCTTGATACCAGAATTACAATGGTGAGAAAGTCAGAGGAAGTGCCTGCCTTCCCCCAGTTTTTAAGATCAATGAGGCACTTCCACCAAGTCTTGTTTTAAAACTCCCCAAAACTCCACTTCTTAAGCACAAAATAGTGTTAAGCTCCATGCCTGATGGGCAAAAACATATTTTCAATCCATTTCTCATTATTAACACTTCCCTAATAAGCAACCCAGACTTCCCACTCTCTATCTTCTTATGTGTGATTCCACACCCGCTTATCCTAATAAGCTATATATCTAAAGCCTCTCTGCTCTTTAAGGTTCAGCTTGTTCACAACTCTGCCTCCTTCCATAGAACCCCTATACTATATGACCCTCTGAGGAGACTCTTTTTACCCTTGAACAATAATTCTCAGCTTCTGAAATGAAAAAAAAATGTTTATGTTTCATTTCTATATTCTGCATAGCCAACACTACATAAACTTGGTAATTCTAAGTACAAAAGATCATTAAACAATAAGATTTTCAATTTATAAGCTCAAAGAATGCTCCGAAGAGTACTTTTCCATATATTACTTGATCATTATTATACAATGCCATAATTTTAAATGTGTGCACAATCAAACTGAATTATCGCTTATCAAGGACAGTGTACAGAAGTGCTTTTGTGATGGAATCAGGCAAGAGTCTGTATATGTCTGGACTAGTCACTGATGCTACTATATTTAAGGCAGTTTAAGTTTTTCTTCTAATAAAAAGGTCTATACTTAATGAGGACAGATGAGAGGGGAAGGTTGTGGTTAACAAAGTCTTTCCTAAAGCAATGGGGATAAATGCCCCAGCTCCTCTGTTAATACTCTTTATGAAACCAATAAATAGTACAACAAATGTTTCCATAAAACGAGTCATTATCAGCAAATGCTATTTCCTTACTAAACAATCAGAATTGTAAGTGATTTGTCCAAGGATGCCAAGGCAGGATTTTTCATTATAAATACATGCCAGGCTACCTTTTTATTACTTATTTTTATTTTATGTGTATGTATATAAGCACACCTGTGTTGTGCAATGCCCTGTATGTATATAAGCACACCTGTGTTGTGCAATGCCCACAAAGAACAAAAAAGAGCATCGGATCCCCTGGAACTGGAGTTACAGATGGTTGTTAGCCCCCATGTGGATGCTGGGATTCAAATCCAGGTCTTCTGCAAGAACAACCAGTGCTCTTAACTACTGAGCCATCTCTTCAGCCCCAACCAGGCTACTTTTTTAAAAAGCTAAAAATATAGGACCTGAAACTCAACTAATATCTGAATTTGTCTCCTTCACACCAAATGTATTTCACTGTGAATAATATATTTCCATGAACAGCAAATACCAAAAGCTCACATTTAAAGAAGTTCAAGACTAACTGTAAAAAATAAAATTCTCTTAATGGAGAGACATCACCTGGAAGAGGTTACACTTCCTTCCTAGGACAGGTGTTCCACAAATATTTCCCTACAAGCTTACTCTTATGTCAGAAAGCCTTCAGACAAAACAATCAACAAAGAACATTCTACTCTCCCAAATCCAGTAAATTCAAAAATAAAAGTAACTTCCTAAAATGAAGGTCTCCTGTATATGACATTACACTGTATAAGAGGCTACTAATGATAAGCAGATTGTCAGGACTCTAACCCTCACTCTCCCACTATATACACACAATCTGTTTCAACACAAAAATACTTCATCTTTATCCAATTTTTATCTTTTTTTCCAATCAAGCCGGTTCTGCCGCATGATTAACTATAAACTGCAGGGTATTATTCCACCACAATACCCTGGCAACCAGCTCATATTCTGTTATACTATCACAGCATTATAAAAAGGGCTAATTGTATGATCATGTGGATAATGTAGAAGCCCTTTAGTTCAATCCTAGATGGGCCTCAAGAGGATAATGCTTATTCTGTTGAACTCCCTTCCAAATCACAATATGAAAGAGCCAGGATCAAAACAAGATCCAATTATACAAATAGCGCATTTTATCAGTGTCGGCTTTGTAAGAATTAGGTATGTGGCCCAGTACTTGTTGAAAATTGTTCAAAAATATTTACATAGATGAAGCTTTAAAAAAAATTATTGAACACTTCTTAGCCATGATATATTCAGTGAAAATCTGTTCAGGTAGCATCAAGGGCAGCAGCTCAGCCATAAAATGCTTAAAAGCAACAGGATCCAATTTCATGACTCTAAAGGGCACAGCAGATTTCTAAACCATTTGCAACTTTACAAGGTAAAAGCCTATCTATATGTTATTTCTACCATTACAATATTGTTAAATGAATTTTTAAACCTTAGCTCCTAGTAACACTCCAAGCTGAATATGTTAGGTCCTAATTTCTAACTGCATAAGCATAAGACAAAAATCAAATGGAAATCTATTAATATACTTTCTAATAAATATTAACAGAAAGTTCAACAAACCAGTTTAGTCTCCTATACTTTAAAAAAGTCCAAAGACCATGTAAGAACTCAAGGCAGTCCCAGAACTACCTCCTGCTTCACCCAGAAGACACACAACACATTCTTTGCTCCATATCTCTTTTATAATACAGTAATAGATAGATAAAACAAAAGGGGGGTAGTTCACTAACACCAGCAGACAGGATTCTAGCTTTGCAGTCAGCTGAGTAAGATGTTAGGTAAGGAGGTAGATGCTAGATGCTAACTCCTCTCAGACACTGTTTTCATGCCAAGTGCTTATAATAAACCAGAACTATTTGATTTATCTCATTTTTAATTCTTCAGTAATCAACTTGATATATGCTGATTCTGGCAGGTGTCACAGAAACCATTTAAAAACAAAAATGCTAATGGTTTCAATTTTTAAAAGTTACAAAATACAGGATTAGGTTCCAGTACTACTTAGTGGCCTGACTAGATCACAGATTTCATCTAAGCTTCAGTTTCTCACTGGGCCACCTAAGTGTCACATACAAATGGAAGATCACAGCTACAAGGGGACCTTGTGGGGGGATCAAGCTCACCCACAAGATCTAATCTCCTTCCTCCCATAAACCCATTTTACTTTAGGTGTTTTATATTTTATCCTCTATATAAAATCATATGCCAGTAAGACCATCATGAATTTGCTTATAGAGCAGAAGGTATTATTCTCTACAATTTCTTATCTCTAATCCCATTCAAAATTAATGTTCAAATAGTAAGTCTTTCTTGAATTAGGCCTTTAATTCCAGTAACACATAAAATTTTCCTCCCATTTTCCACATTCAGATGCTTAAATCAGTCTCACAAAACTAAGAGCACTGGCTGCTCTAACAAAGAACCTGGGTCTAGCTCCCAGCACCCACATAGCATTCCCTAACTCCAGTTCCAGGGAATCCCACACCCTCTTCTGGCCTTGCAAGCACTATGGGCACATGGTGCACTTAACATGCAGGTAAAAAGTTATTTATACACATAAAATAAAAATAAATCAAAAAAATTTAATGCCTCATTAACGTACAACTCTATCTAAATCTTAAAAGTTTCCAGTTAAAGGACATGCCTTTAAAAGAAAACATACACAAAGCAGAAGATGAGGGGTAGACCTCAAATATGGTGGGCAGTAACTTAAAAGGTAGGCTAAATACTTTTTTACTAGTCCCAATATACTCATAACCAAAGTTATTTACATTTTTTAAAAGCTCATACACAAAATACAGTTTATTAGTGTTAATCAATGTTCAATTCTAATAATAACTCTAGCACTTTATAAGAGATTTTTGGAGCTGGAAAGATGGCTCAGTAGTTAAGGGGACATACTGCTCTTGCAGAGAACCCAAATTCAGTTCCCTGCACCCATGACAGGTGGCTCACAACCACCTATAACTCTAACTCCAGGGGACTTGATGCCCTCTTCTGGCCTCCACAGGCACCGCACTCAATGAACATATACCCACACACAAGACACATATACATTTTAAAATAATAAAATTGTTTTAAAAAGAGATATTTTACTTGGGTTTACTTTATATTAGTAAGGTTTTATATCAGAGCAAAGGATTAGACCATAATGCCTCTGCATACCAACGTATAACCCCCATCAAAGAAAACTTTGACTTTTCCCTAAAGCAATAATCTTCATAATTTTTGCCAGTTGCTTAATTTTCATATCAGTAGAACACAAGCCCTTTCTTCACATTCTATTTCACTACAATCTCAGTATAAATGTCTCATTTTTCATTAAAAAAGAAAACTAATTACATGGTTCAGCAAGTTGCCTGTGGTACCATATCGATTTTATTTACATTAAAAGTTAGATTTCAGCTTGTTGCAATTTCAAGCAAATTTATCTTAATAAGTCTATCTGATTCGTTGGAATTTTATTCTTCATATGAAAGAACTTTGAAGGGAATATGATATTTCCATAATTCTATGATATGAATTTATTATTCATTAAAGTTTTAAATACATCTTTAAGGATATAATTATCATTACGTCAAATATTTAAGTGAACATGTATATTTATACAAATAAACATCAGAGAATAAAGATTATTACTATTTTTATATACTATTTCATTATGAATTCACAAATTGATTCAGAAGACAGAAAAATATTAATAAAAAGTAATTTTTTAAGCCAGGCATGGGGGTACACATCCTTAATCATAGCAGGTGAATCCCCATGAGTTCAACATCAGCCTGGACTACATAGCAAGTTCCAGGCCAGCCAGGACTACATAGTAAAACCATGTCTCAAAATTTTGCCTTTAGTATGAAAAAGTAAGATTTGAATTAAAGACACCCTTAAAGGTACATGCCTATAATCCCAGCAATCAGAAGGCATAGGCATGAGGATTGCCACAAGCTCCAGGGCAACCAGGGCTACACAGGGGGACTCTGTCTCAAAACACAAAACAAGCAAGCAATACAAAGTAGGGGAGAGATTAGATTCCAGTGAAATTGTGTAGACTTCCCTTATTAACCACTTAGAACTAAGTACCATTTACCTCTAGAAGCATATTTTCCCTGCAAGTGCTTGTTTCCCATGAAATACACATGTATTTTTCCATTATCATCCACAAAATAAGGATCAATATGAAAAGTACAATAAAATTTATCTTTAAGGTACATTGTGTAAATCTCAAATATTATAAATGTTGATGCATGAGATATTACAAATCTGCAAAGCTCCAAAATAATACAATTCACCTTTTTAAAAATAGTATTATTCAAATAAAATTTTTTAAATAATTTTTTACATTTGGTCAAAGATGAATTTCAATGATTTACAAGTTCACCATCAATGAAAACAGGAATATAAACACAGGGTTTTATAAAAGGGATCAGACTTTCTCCTTGGAATAAATTTTCTGTTTTTTTTTAAATGTATTTTATTATTATTTTTTTATATGTATGAGTATATTGCCTCCATGTATGTAAGTGAACCATGTGCAAAGCCCACAGAAGGTGTTGGATTCCCTGGAACTAGAGTTACAGACGGTTGTTAGCTGCTGTAAACATGTGGGTGCTGGGAATCAAACCTGGGTCCTCTCAAAGAACAGCAAGTGCTCTCAGCCACTAAGCTATCTCTCTAGCCCCAAATTTTCAAACTGATTAATTTTACATAAAGATAATTTCATTCCTGTCAAATCAATAAGTAATTTTTCATTTTAACTGAAAATAAGCCTATTTATAACATTGTTTAAAAGTACTTAACTTTGGTTAAAGAAAACCATAAATGACAAAACAAAACAAAACAAAAAAAATGAAAGTTCATAGACCTCAAAGTATACAAGATAAACCCTGAACTTTATTCATTGCCTGATTTTAGGCACTTTAAAGTCAATACTTTGGGGGGGGGCATGTTAAAAAATAAAAGCTATTAACTTACAGTGGATGGCTATGCCAACGTAATTTACCTTTAGTAAAGCTTCATTGTTTCCCTATTCTTCTCCTGACCTGTGCCATAACTTAAGCATGCAATCTTCATTTGATCTTTTAACTGCTTTTATAAAAGTACATGGTTCACAAGTTTTCTGTTGGTTTACATAGGCTTGGTATCAGACTCTTTTTGAGATAAAGGATATTTGCAGTTGCAGAGTTTCACACCAAATCTACTTAATAACAAAAGGAAAGGGTATAGGGTATCTTTACACTGTAGAAATCTGGTAGACACTACTCTACTTTACACTACATTACTTTAACAAATAACCAAACTCAATACCATCAACACTGTGGCAAAATGACATGCCATACTTCTGGCAAGCATCCATGGACATGCACAACACTACCTGCTCAGTACTAGTGTTGAACATGTTTCGTGGTGTTCTCCTCAGGAGAAAACAAATGGACAATGACAAAATATAGAAAATTTTATAAGACAACTGAACTTCTTTCAGTATCATTGAAGAGCCAAAAGAAGAAAGGAAAAGAAAGGGGAAAGGGAAAAGGGAAAGAGGAAAAAGGGGAAGATGGAGGATAAGGAGGGGAGAGGAAAGGGAGGTGTTTTGCCTAAGAAAACACTAAAAAGACAAATCAAAATATACTGTGTGATTCTAACCATTACCTACATAGGGGCAGACAAAAAGCCCTAAAAGCTACTACTGGAACACTATAGAAATTTAAATACAAACTGAGTACTAGATAGTCTAATTATATCAATGTTAAATTTAACTGATAATAATTTTGTGGTTATGTGGGAAAATATCGCACATTCTCGTAGGATTTGAGTGAAGTATTTATGGTTAAGGGTGATGACATCTAAAACTTGTTGAGGTACAGAGAAGAGGCATATGCATATATGTGAACATTTTTCATAGAACAGTGATGAAGGTGAGGGATGTGATGGTTCTTCTTCCTTGATGGCTAAACAAAAGTTCTGTCAATCCCCATTCTGGAGGTTTCTTATTAGTTTAGCAGTATAAACAACAAACAGTGTTAGTTTTGTAAACTACAGATCATTTTGCCTACATCTTTATGGTGCAACGCTATTTTTTACAATGGCCCACAACTGCTGGAATGGGTGAGTACTCTTAAAAATGGGGGAGAAGCAGTTATAACCTGTAAATACACAATAAAAGGTAACAACTAAAGCCAACTGCTAAGGCTTGTGATGCTGGTTTGTGTCCAGACAGTCATGTTTAGCAATATATATCTATATGGTTGTTGTACCTTAGTTTGTCTACTAAAAGTAAGAGAAAGGGACAAGACAACAGTAAATTTTAAAATAAAGACTCTGCATATTTAGTGATAAGATTTTTGTAAACATAAAGAAAATTCAATCTGGGGTTTTGTTTTGTGCTGTTCTGTTTTTAAGGATAGGGTCTCACTATATGGCCCAGGCCAACCTCAAACTCATTATGTTCTGCAGATGTGATACTATGCTACATTGTAATTACATAAAACAGTTCTCATTCACTATCTCACTAACATTCTTGAGTATATAATAGGCTGGTCTTCTACTTGTAGGCTGGTCTTCTACTTGTACATTGGAGGCTCTTAATGCTTTGGAATAAGCAACCTCCATTCCCTAGAGGTCTCCGCTGGCTCTCTGTACTATCAGGGGATTCAAGATTAAATGTCTTTCCTACCACTAACAGACCTAAAATGGCCAAAATAATTGTTTGATACACAGGGAGCCAAATTAACATATTGTATGAATCTCTAAAATTCAAACTGAAAATATGGGATTGAATCGAACCAAAAGAGCAATGGTTTCCACAACAAAATAAAATTGTCAAGGACAATATGGACTAAGGACACAGCTCAGTGGTAGAGTGCCTACCTAGCATGCATAAATAATGCTCTAGGTTCAAACTCCCTTTTCCATACTACCAGAAAAAATAGTAATAGTAAAAGTTAGCCTGTAAATCACCAGTCTTCCTAATTTAATTTTAATTTTAATCTTTACCCTAAATGAACAGAACTCTTTATGTTCATACCCCAATTTAAAGTAAAATAATGTATTATAATGATGATAATAATAATAATATGGGACTGGAGAGAAGTCTCAGTGGTTAAGAGCACTGGCTACTCTTGCAACAGATCCAGGTTCAATTCCAAGCACCCATGTACCTATATGGCAGCTAATAGCCATCTGTAACTCCGGTTCTGGGGGATCCAACACCCTCTTCTGGCCTCTTTAGGCATTGCATGTATGGGTCCACTTACATACATGCAGACAAACAAAACACTCGTATACATGAAATAAGAATAATATGGTCCTCCTGTTCATACTCATTTCAAATGCTACTGCTAAATTAATCTTATCTCTTTCCTTACAAGGAATTTAACGGCACATTAAGACCAGACTCTCGCCCTTGCTTCAGTGTAGTATATACTCTGAGCTGCCTCCTCACCCTTTTAACCTTCTTGACTACTTTACTCACACTCTAAGCTCTAAATAGTCTGCTCTTGCCACACTACACTTCCTGACTACAGGCCTAGCAACTCAGGCATCACAAAAATTAGCTCCATCCAACTTAGGCAACACCTGCAGAGTCTGTCAGTTCACCTCAGAACTCAGCAACTCTGGGCTTCTCCATCATCTCCTTGTCTTCTGCTCCTCAAGGGTGGATGTGATACTTCTGCAGTACCCCATGCCAATCATTTCTATTGCTTTCTCCTTTATATCACAATTACAGCTTCTTGGGGTATGAATACAGCTCAATGGAAGACAGCTTACCAAGCGAGCATAAGGCCCCAGGCCCCGCCTGGGTTCAACCACCAACACAAGGAGTCGGGGAGAAATTACAAATTACTTAGCAAACTTTGAAAGGATGAAAACTCAGGTCATATATTCAGGCTCAACCACAACGTCAAATGTCACAGACCAGAAATCTGAACACAAAAGGTTTCACACTGTTCCTGTCATAAGTTTGTAGAGCGCTAATGGACCTGGCATCCTGATACTGTCTGCCTGAGACCAGCAGGAAGTCTGGTGCATCTCTCTTTGTATCTTAATAGTGCTCTTAACATAGAGAAACGTGTGCCTCTCTTATACCTCTTCTAGACTGCACATTGACCAAGCTAGGAATTCTATGAAACTCCTCTAACTAGACCCACAGACAGAAGCACTCACATGGCCAAAAGGATGAACACACACATTCAGTAGTGGCCCTTGGCACTAAGACATCTGGTGGCACAATTACAAGTCTGCCTTAGAGGGAAACAACAAATCTTAAAACTACTGACCTCTTCATAATATAATTTGAGGTCTGTTATGAAAATCAAGATAAGGGAGACAGAAATGGCTTAGCAGATTAAAGCACTTGCTTAGCAAGCCCCATTCCTGCAGAATCCCCAGAGCCAATGGTGGAAGGAAAGAATTGACTCCCCAGATTGTCCTCTGACCTACACATGCACCCACACTCAACCTCTCTCACACACATACACACACAAATAAATAAGACTGAAAAAAAAAGAAAATCCAGATAAATTTCCTATGAACAGGTTATCTTTGCTAAGTGATTATTCCCAATTATTCCACCCAAACATTAAAAGTAGAAAATATAATTATTTCAACCAGCAAGTATACATTAAAATTAATATTTGACAGTGGCAAGTACTAAATGCTACAGAGAACAGAATCAATTGTTCAGAAAATGCCAAAACATTTTAGTGCTCATGGATTAGTTCAGTGTTATCAGCACAATGGCAACAGCAAATAATTACAACTCTAGACTAACTGCTGTGCATGCTACTCTAAGTACTTTATTAACTTTAGCCTCATAATCCAATTCACAATGAGGAAACTGAGACAATGATTAGTTAAATAAATTGATCAACAACTCACAGCTATTAAGTGGCTATGCAGGCATTCAAACTCAAGCAATTGAGAGCCATACAACATTAAAAAAAAATTCCCCTGACAAGATCCTCAAAGTGTCTACCCACATGACTAGAACAGACTATACATGAGTCATCTTTTTCTCTCGCAGTGTTCCACAGTATTTCAAGCATTTTTAAGAAATTCGCATTTGTGAATCCTATAGACTTTCTCACTGCATGCAGACACTACATATTTAAGTAGAAGATGAGAGCCTTGCTATTCCAATTACTGTGGTGTGTTAGCAGTATGCTACTTGGGGTACACCATAATGACAAAGGAAAATTATAAAACATAACTAAAAAGCATGTTAAAGGATATTTAAGGGTTGGAGGGCTGGCTTAACAATAAAGAACACTTGCTGTTCTTGCAGAAAACCTGGGATTGATTCCCAGCACCCACAAGGTACCTGACAACCATCCATAACTCCAGTTTCAGGGGATCTGACACCCTCTTCTGGCCCCTTCAGGGCATTACACACACACGGTGCACTTGCATACATGCAGGTAAAACACTCGGACACATAAAATAAAAATAATAAATAAAATATTGAAAAGAAAAAGAATATTTAAATCTCCCTATAAAAAGAAGTCACAAGTAATGGTGCCATTGTATTAAATGCTCACATTTGCTAACAGGAATCTGCTAAACTTTATTTTACCCCAAGTAACCTAACTCTTCAATCTCCAGGAGAATGATGAAAATGTATTTCTATACACTCTCGATCCTCCACTATCACTAAGCACACTCCCTTTCTATCCTCAGCTTTCCCTGGCTGCGCACCCCATGTTCCATCACTTTAAACAATGTTACCCCATGCTACTCACCTTTCTAAGTTTCACACATTTGCTAACACTATATTAAGCCATATAATATTACTCTTTTCAACCACTTTCACCTACAAAAGTGGACAACTGATATGACTGGATCTAGCAACTTCCTCAAAATTCAGCCTATTAAAGGAGGAGACATTAACAAGGTAATCACTGTTCTACAACAATGCTCTCCTACTAGCACACAAAATAAACAGTTCACATGGCTTCTCAAACTCAAAAGGAAAGAAAGAATAAAAAGACATTCCCATGGGGAAATACAGCTTGTCAGAGTGGAAAGCAAAAGTTGCTATGGAACAGCATGGCAACACTCCATCTGTACATACAAACTACTTAAACTGTTAGAGACTTGAGCATTTGTATTTGTCCTCTTCATTTTGTGGTTTTGTTTTCTTGTCTAACTAAAATGTGGTATGCCTATGATTTTTAAAAAACTTTTAAAACAGTCAATCTTTACTTAAACAACCAAGGAAGGTAAACAGCCTGCACTTTTTCTAGCTCAACAATCTGAGTTACCTCTGAGAAAGATTCTAGCTCTTAGTGTTAGAGATAAAAAATTTCATACATCAGTTAGGTTCAGATTCCCCAGTATTACAAACCAATTGCTTGTGCTAACAAATACGGAGAAATGGAAGACAAGAATCCAGAATATTTATCAAAAGCAAAGGAGAAGGGTAAGAAAAATGGTTCCGTGGGTAAAGGCACTTGCCACCAAGTACAGCAACCTGAATTTGATCCTTAGGACCCACAGGGTGGAAGAAGAGAATGGACTTCTACAAGCTGTCCTCTAATTGCCACATGTACACCATGGAATATTCATGCCCACACATTAGATAGATGATTGACTGACTGATTTACTGATTGATAGATGATAGATAAATCTTAAAATATTGTTTTAAATTTTAAAAATATAATGGAGAAAAAGTAAAAACAAGTAAAAAAGAAGAAATATCAAATTCATCCATACGTGAAAAAATTTAAAGAATGTTTTTGTATTTAACTGGACAAACACAAATATTACAAGTATCCTAAAAATTCTGAAAAACAAAATACAAATGTTCTAAAATTCTGATTTTGCCTGTTACCTAAGAATAACATACAAAAATAAACTTTGAAAGGAACATAAAATCTGAGGTTTTTCTAATTCACTGGCTCAGTAAGCAATCTCACCTAAAGTTCGAAGGGTTTGAGTGGAACAAAAGGACCAGAAGGTAAACAGCTAATTAGTCCACTGTGGTTTACTGCCCCCTAGCTGCTGTGGCAGAAGAACTCACAAACAAAAAAATGGCTGCCAAGAACTGTCAAGAATTTGGCAGGAAATCCTTCAGGCAAATTTAGAATCTTTAAAACAGACCCACAAATATACACCAAAGTTTGTTTAGATCTTCCTTTAAAAAATAAGGACATAAACTAACAAAACATTTCAACAATGCCTAAAGTTTTTCAACCACAAATTAACAAAATATAAAGTAGGTTATAAGAAATCAAGTCAGAAAGAACTAATTTTTAACTAAAGATGTGAATTAATTGGCCATGCATAGTGGCACAAGTCTGCGTGACATCAGCTCTCAGCAATCTACAATAGGAGGATCATGAGTTTAGGTCAGCCTGAGCAGAATAGGAAGACCCACCCTGGCTCGTAAAATAAAAATTTGTCTTGATTTAGAAAAAGTCTATGGGTGCTAAATAGAAACTGATGGAAAAAGGAAAGGAGTGAAAACATTCACCAGAAGGGTAAAACCTACTGATAAAATTTTCTCCTATTATACAAAAAGCCATTTAGAATATCTTTCATTAATTCAAATTTTCCAGATGTTAGACGCAAAATGAAGTTAGAAGCCCATCAACCCTGGAGCCAGCATCAGCGGCACCAGTGAGGGCCAGAGCAGGACTGGGAGCCACCTCAGAGCTCTTTCTCCAGAACACTATCCAAGCTCACCTCGTAATTTTCTCCAATAAGCATCACCTTAAATTTCTGTGTTACTTTTCAATTTTCTGAAAAACAGTTCAGCTGGCAATGAACCCTAATAGCAAGAGTCCAAGAAAAAAAAGTTCTGTTCATGTCACTGGTCTTACTAATTACTTACAACTCACTAACACTTAAAAACTGTGGGTCACAGTCTTGTTTCTGAGCCAACACAACCCCTGGGCACACAATACTTTCCTTTTAACAACAGTGGTTTCAGGGGCCAGTCATGGTGACACACACCTGTAATCACAGCACTCAACAGGCTGAGGCAGAAGGACTGCCTCTAGTTTCAAGCTACATGGTGACACCTCTCTTGAAAAAATAATAATAACTTTACAAAGTTCTAATTCTCAGCATGACTTGGGAAATACAAGAGGATTCAAGGGAAGAAAAAAATAGGGGGCAGAAAGAGGGGTGAAGAAAGAATAAGGGTGTTCTTTTGGCAAACCTACCCTTTATTCAATACTTAGGATCTCTGTTTTAAGCAACTCTTAACCTTTCCAAAATTTACCACTGTTGCAAAAATTACGATGCAAGGGGCTAGAGAGATGGCTCAGCAGTTAACAGTACTGGCAGTTCTTGCAGAAGACCCAATTCAGTTCCCAGCACCCACATGGCAGCTAACAACTGTCCATGACTCCAGTTCCAAAGGATAAAATGCCCTCTCAGGCCTCCACAGGCATTATATGACACAGGTGCACTTACATATATGTAGGTAACATACTCATACACATAAAATAAGTATCTTTTAAAAATTATGATGCAAATTATGAAAAAATAAAACCCTTACCCTGAAGTTCATGATGTATTACACCCACTAGGTTGGGTTCGTCTCCCCACCAGAATATCCATAACTCTTTGCAATCTGGCTTGACATCACGACGCCATACACACAGCAGGTTGGCTTGCAGACAGCGGATGAAACTTAACAGGATTGGATCATCTTGGGCTGGGGCTGAAATTATGGGTCCACAGTCCCCGTGTCCTCCAAAATTGTACCTACGCCATTTGATTCCCGTGAGTTCAGCCTGGAAAACAGGACAAAAATATTACTATGGTTTTGGTTTTTCTTCTTACTTACAGACCACTAAAAAGTTTCCAGAGAGAAAAGCAAAACATCTAAAATACATATTTACACTAAATTTCATATAGTAAGCTTTCTCCCAACCCTTCATGGTTTGGGCAAGAGAAATATAAAATTAATTTCTATCAAAATCTCTACAGAGATCTCTGATTAAATGCCAAAATAAAATAAGTTGATAACCATTATCTGCTGTTGAAGCATTTTTCATTTAGATAAACATTTACTATCAAGTATCTATAAAACTAATTTCTATTATTATTCTTTATTCAACTCACAAATTATTTTAAAGCCAAGTAAGATTTTAAAGTAAGTATTTACAAGCTGACCATCACTAATACAACAAACTGAAAGGTAGAATATTTCAAAATCCAAACTTGGAAGCACTTCAGACTTCACATTTTCATATTAAGAATGCTAAGCCAGTAAGGTGTATATAAACAGCCCAATATGTGAAAAACTATAATCTGAAACACTCTGGATTTTCAACCTGTAAAAGACAATCTTTCAAAGAATTTTTGAAATTTCTTGCTATTCTGAAATTAGTTTAAAAAAAGAGTTAATCCGTGTTAGCATGCAGTAGCACAGTGCTTCATCATGAATGTCAAAAGACTCTTTAGGAAGAAGCTGCTAACAAAACTGATGCGGTTATCAGCAATTTATCCACATACTTAACATGCCGCACACAGAAGCTGTGCTTCCCTAACAATTCCCTGATGTAGTTAGGTCTTTTGTTTTTTTAAACACATTTTAGACACAAGAACTTTCAATAAGGACAGAATAGAAGCTTTAACACTGTTCCATTATTTACATTTATATTTTTTCCTTACATTTATATTTAAAATTTCTTAAAGCTTAGGTTTGAAGGATTAAAATTCAAAGGCATTTCAACAGAAAAGAAAGCAGAATTTATTACTTGAGCAGCTAAAAAACTTAACTACATCCTGGACACTAAGAGTACAGCTAATTCACAGCAGCATCTGCATGTGATAGCCCACTGCTCCAGCCTACTCATCCATTTCTCCCACAAATCCCATCATTTATGGACAAATTAGTTGTAAAAAGAGAAGCATCACAGGGTAGGAAAATAAGCATTTCTTCTGCCAACACAACTAAAACTCATTTAAGGTGCTAAAATAGTCAATCACTGTAATGATCACACTTAAGGGAGGAAATCACATTTCTTTAACCCCAAAAGCAGCATAACTTCAAAAGAAAGATTACAAAAACAATAACCAAACTAATACTGACTGAAACTTAGTAACATATTTGTTATCCTATTACAAATGTACATCTAATCTTTTAAAAGAATTTTTACCAATATTTGTGGTGTGTGTATGTGTGTGCTGGCCCACATATGTCACAGTACATGTGTGGAAGTAAGAAGACATCTGTGAGAGTTGGTTCTTTTCTTTGTTTCTTTGAATAACAGTAAAATCTATGCCTTACATCAGAAATAACATTAATTTTTAAAGAAATTTCAACAAAGGAAACTAAATAAAAACAAAAAAGAACAGTTCAAATGAGAAAAGCTAAGTAGAAGACCTCCCACTTCAGCCAAAAGCACTGCTGTACGTTTGAAGATAAGGCAGAGGGGGGAAGAAAAGGAGGAAAACAAAGATATAACAAAAAATATGAATCACTAATAACAACACTAACCATTTTTCAAGGATTAGAAAATTAAGACACATCAGAAGTTTAAGCAATGAATGAGTAATTCCCTAAGAAAAATCTATGCACAACAATTTACTCAGTTCAATACTTTCACCTGCATCCAGCACAGTACAGCAGTCAAAAAAAATTGGGGCTCTGATTCAGAGTGGTTTTCTTCTAATTCTGGCACTTCCATGGCCTTCCTACTAAGGCCTCTGCTCTGAGTGGCAAAGGGAAGACACTGCTCTGCGTTCTTTACAGAGTTGTCCCAGCAAGCAATATGTTATAAAAGCAAGGGGCAGAAAAGCAAGGCTACAAACATAGTCACTTTATAAATAATTCAGCCAAAAGAACTGAGAAACATCCAATTAGTTTAAAACAATTTAGCTCCTTTAAAGCTAAAATTAAATATTGTACCAGTCTTTATTGAAAAGCACAGCAAACAAGCACCAATCACACCTAACAGAAGCTAAGTATAAAACGAATATTCAAAGACTTAGCTTTCAATCTTAAATTAATTTTTGATAAAAGGAAGGTCACTTAATGTTATTGAAATATTTAGTCCAGGAAAAACATTCCCATCACAGACACTTTGTTTCCCCAGCAGCCATGAAGCTCCCAGCTCTTCCATTAAACTCTATCCATGGTATTCTACCTCATCCTCAGGCTCAATACAATGGAGCAAAAGGATCATGGAGGAAACCTCGGAAACTAAGCCAAAATAAACCTCTTTCCTTTGGAGAAGGAGGGGATCTCAAACCAGATCAATTAGATTAAAATGCCTTCATATACCATGATCATGTTTATAGTTAAAACTCAAGGTTGCATGTGGTAGCACACACCTATACTCCCAACACCAGAGAGATTGAAGCAGGAGGACCATAAGATTGAGGCCAGCCTGGATCACACAGGACTGTCAGCAACAGTCTCAAAAAGAAAAAAGTCAGGGCTGGAGAGATGACTCAGTTGAGTAAGAGCACTGGCTGCTCTTGCCCCACATAGTAGCTAACAGCCATCCTTAACTCAAATTCCAGGGGAATCTGACACCCTCTTCTGACCTCTATGAGCACTGCACAACATGGATGCACTTACACACATGCAGGCAACACACTCATACACATAAAATAAAAATAATACTTTTTAAAAAAGAAAAAACACTCAATTCCAAGTACTGTTTTCTCTATTTTTTTTTCAGATTTATTATTTATTTATTATGTGTGAGAACACAAAGTCAGAGGACAACCTAGAGAGTCTGCTCTCTAACTCCACCATGTGGGTCCTGGAGACCAAACTCAGGTTATCAGACTAAGCTACTCAGAGGCAGGAGTCTTTACCCACTGAGCCAATCTTACCAACTCTGTTTTTCCCTATTTCTGACAAACATATAATTCTTAAGACACAAATTTTTCTTATCTAATGATTTCAAATTTTTGAATCAGCACTGAGTCTAGTGGCAGAGTAGAGGGTAGAGGCAGGAAGATTCAAGGTCAAGGCCTGTCTGGACAGCTTAATTAAGAAGGGGGAGAAAAAGTAAAAGTAAAAACAGAGCCTGGATATTACCCAGTGGAAGACCACTTGCTTAGCATGTGTGGCCTGAGGTTAATTCCCCCAACCTCCTAGAAGAATTTTTCGGATGAAAACTTTTAAAATATCTCTAGATTCAAATTACCCCAAATATGCCTTTATGTCAAAAGAATAAACAAATGAGTAATTACATTCATGTAAACTTTAAAAATAAAAAAATCAGTGTCTGGAAAGATGACTCAGCGATTAAAAGCACTGGCTAGGTGTTGCAGAAGACCCAGCTTTGGTTCCCAGTGCCCATATGGCAGCATTAACAACTATCTGTAACTCCAGTTCAAGAGGATCCCACACCCTCTTCTGACCTCTGTGGGTACTGCACAACATGGGTACATTTACATACATGCAGGCTATATATACACATAAAATAAGATAAAAACAATAAAATCATTAAAAATTCTCCTATAACCACAAAACTGGCAAATAACGGGTCCGAAATATACCTGGATTTAACCATAACTTTGAAACCCAACTTCTTTCCATTCTGCAAGGCCGCTTCACTGGGCTAGTGCTAAAAATTAGCCCTGGAGGGTTACAAACCAACAAAGAAACGGTCATCAACTGAATTTAGCAATGACTAGAGCTCATGCCATTCTTTCTAATTTAAGCAAGTTCATGAATCTTCCCTTAGTCCTCCTGGGGTATAAGAAATCAAGTTATGAGTGGCCACACACCACCCCAACAAACAAGGGACAGATGACTGTATGCTGCAGCTTTCTGTATGTTGTCACATATGACACTATCCATACAAACTAATTCTTGAGGATATATATTGGAGAAAAAACAAGAAAATATCTACCCTAATAGCAAGAGGGGATGGAGTGAAATCCACTCAACTACAGCTGACAATGTGTTATACAAGCAGTAAAAGTTTTCTGAAAACTGAACTGAACTGTCAAGAGACTGCCAGCATAAAGAGAAGGCCACTAAAGTCCATTCTAATTGAATAGATTACAACAGAATCAAAGCAAATGTGCTTCCTACCAACATAAATGGGACTGGAAGATTTTTACACCGATTCTTACTCCTATTCCTTAAGTACAATATTTAGGAAACAAACTCACTTAACAAATAAGTCTCACTTTTTGAAGTGACTTAATAACACTAGATCCTTCTTGTTCAACAACATATACTTGCAAAATGGTTCCTCAGAGTTCAACCAATATTCACAGCTCTTGAAAAAGAATAAAACAAGCACACACATGCATAACAACGAACTCAGCGTATAATATCACTGAAAGAACACTAGCTAGGAGCAGGAGACAAGAGGCCTGGTTTTTCAGCAGTATACCCACATGATGTTAGGAAGCCTACTCCACCTTAGGTTGCCTCAGCTTCAGGAGCTGTAAAGTGATACAGTTGACCTAGATACTACAAACGAGTTTCAGTCTCCTGGCCCAAACTAATTACATCTCCCTCACAAAGGCACCCAACCGTATGAAGCAACAAAACCTGTATTAAAATAATCAGTGATAAAAATTTCCAGAAGGTATTCAGGTTTTAAGAAAGATGCTGGACTAAGATAGAGAATATAACTCAGTGGTAGAGCACTTGCCTAAGCCTAACCATGTGCAAGGCCTTGGGAGAAAATCTCAAGTCTGCCTAAGTCCTTTCCCCGTAATAGAATTACTTGCTCTAGTAGATTAAAAAAATACAGTGAACGTATTAAGTCACCTCTCAAATCAAACCCAGGAAAGAAAAAAGTGTCACACATAATGGAAAACTTTTGTTAAAGCATAACTAATCAACTCCACATAAAAAGGGCAGAGTAAACACACACCTTTGCCTTAGCTCTCTAAACCACTGGTCTAAGAAGCTTGTTTTGTTGGACTTTTTTTCTCCCTTTAATTATAAATCACAGTAATAGATAGAACCAGAAAGAGGCAATAATAAAATCTGAGCAGCTAAGAAGCAGCACTCAAAACAAGTAAGGAGACTTCTATCAGGTCACCAAATCTTAGAAAAAGAGAGAATGGAAATACAACCCAACTGGCAGAGAATCCTTTCAGCCTTAGAAACTTTAGATTTAGGTTCCTTTAGGAGGGTTGGAGTTTGGGGTCAGGGGAAGATACTATAACGAAACTGTCTTCAAAGCCTGCTAACTTGGCCTGAGATTCAGATAGTATCCCACTGCACACAGCTGAGTTGTTGCCCCTTCTGCATCCAAGCAAATAATGGGAAGAAAATGCTCCAGAGACAATGGAACAGAGGTACATGGAGGCTGAGAGAGGAAGGTGGGAAACTGGAAGCAGGAAATCAGAGTGAAAACAGGGGTCTAGGTGAACCTTTCCCCACCACCACCTCTGGAGCACCCAGCCAGCCAGTGGCCAACCAGGAAAGGAGCCTGGAGAATTCTGGGAAATCTTGCCAGCTACAGAGAAAAACCTCAAGATACTGACAGTGTCCAAGCAGGAAGAGCCCACCCAGGTCAGTGAAGAACACAGTAAACAAACAGCATTCACACACTGAGAATTTACAAGCAGCTTTTAGTCTGCCATCCTGTTATCAACAGCTACTAAATAGTTGAGGAAACCAACTATAGACACAAAAAAAACACAAATACAAAACAGTAAATTGTGAGAAGAAAACTTTTAGAACACCTATCATTCATACTCTTCAGAAACAAGCTGGTATAACCATTTAAAAAAGAGAAAAAGAATATGACACTGAAGGAAAAGACAATTCAGTAAAAAGAAAACCCAGTAAAATGTGTGGAAGATAAAGTTCAGGAAATCTCATAGTAAAGAAGCAAACAAAATAAAAACTGGGATGGCAGGGCAGGAGGGAAATTAAATTAGAAGATCAACCAAGGAGTTTAAATGCAAGTGCTCCCAGAGGTAAAGATACAGCTCACTGGTAGAGAGCCTGCCTAGTGTGCATGTGGCCTTGGGCTCCACTCCCAGCATTGCAGAAATAAAAACTCTCAGAAAAAGAATATGATGAGGTATTAACTAATATAAGAATTCATAAAGGGCATGATAGCACACCTTTACTCCAAGCACTCAGGAGGCAGTGGCAGGCAGATCATTGTGAAATTGAGGCTAGCCTAATCTACACAATAAGTTCTAGGCCAGTCAAGGCTACATAATGAGACCCTGTCTCCAAAAAATAAAATAATTATAAGTTTTTTTTTTAATCATGAGAACTGCCTTCCTTCACATAAAACAATGTAAATTTTTAGGGACTGGAAAGATAGCTCAGCAGTTAAGAATACTGGCTGTTCTTGTAGAGGACCCAAGTTCAGTTTCCACCACTCGCATGGTGGCTAACAAATGTTCGTAACTCCATTTCCAGGTAATCTGATGCCCACTTCTGACCTCCACAGGCACTGCATGATATGAGTGAACTTACATACATGCTGTTAGATTTTGGAGTAGAAAATAAGGAATTTAAGAGTTTAGAAATAAAAACAGGAGCCAGGCCTGAAACAGGCAAGGAATGTGTCCTTTATTCGGGTATCACAGCGAAGGGCAGAAGCTTTTCTGCAGGAAGAAAGCACCTGCATCTAGGGGGTGGGTTACACAGGACTTCTACTGAGCTCAGCTGCAGGAGTTTAGTTGGTGCCAAGGTCTGGTGTCCTTGGGTGACTGAAGGTCTTCCTCCCAAGATTATTTTCTCAGGCAGGACAGGCGAGCCATCCAGGACACTATAGTAGACAGGTTGGCTGCATACTCTCCTTCAGTCCTCGGAGTGACCAACTGATAAGGCTTGAGCAAGGCCAGCCTGCCAGTTTAGGACCAGTTGGCCCCTTTAAAGGATTTATGGCTTTATAACTTCCCTAATGAGTTATGGTCCTCCTGCAATTCACACATTCTATCACATGCAAGAAATACTCATACACATAAAATAAAAATAATAAATTTAAATTTTTAAAGTATATTTCTTCATGAAAAGACCTCTGCAAATTCTCAGAAGGCAAATCATTAAACTTTTATCATGCTACAGACAGAGACAATCTCAAGCCTCTACATAGTAAAATGGAGTCTTACTGAAAACACTCTTAGAGTCAGAGGCATTCTGCCTTACCAGTACCAACACTGGAAGCAGGAAGGCAAAGGTACACTCACTGAAATTCTAAAGAATTATAGCCAGAGGAGACAACTACACTACACAATCAAATAGGTAAGTAAGATGAATACAATATGTAATTCCTCAAAAATGAGAACAAGCCTTTTCTCAGAACACTACAGGGTTTGTACCCAAAAAAAGGTAGGAATAAATTAAAGTTATGAAATTTGGGAGGCACACCCAACTTTGGAGAGAGCAAAAGTAGTCCCTACAATTGCAGTGGTGATGACTGCAGGCTATGGAGTCTGCAACTCACCACACTACAGCAGCTCAGATGGCTGCTGCTTATAGATCACCCACAGTAACTCACAACTTTTAAGAGGTTTCAGACAGTAGGCAAATAAGCTGAGGATGACTAGTTAAGGCAGTTTCTTAAACTGTGGGTCATGGTCCCAAATGAGGAAGAGAAAAATGTATAAGCAGTAAAAGATTTCTGAACAAGTAGTGGTCAAAAACAGCACTCACCCATGTCACATGGCCATTTCAGCAAAGCCTTGGTTCTAAGTACAGGTGTACACCCTGCACTGTGTATGCCATCACATCAACCCCAGTGAACACTTCACCCAGTGAAGTGCTTGGAACACTTCAGCTCAGGGTCTGGACTACTGCACATTATGAACTGCAGTGTTTTTACTGAACATACAAAGTTTTCTGCTCTTACAGACACAACAGTTGAATTACAGGAAACAAAGGCTTTTAATATTTCCTACTATCATTCCTTAGAATTTATCAAATTAGTATATCTCTGTATTGTATTGTTTTAGAATGTCTGCTTATAAAAACTGCTGTCTGAGTCACTAACTTGAGTTTCTTAAAGAATTATTAAATTTTGGCTCCAGATTAAGGAGAGAATTTCCAACAATTTCTGAAATGGTCCTAAACATACTTCTAATCATTTTGTGCAACATATTTATGTAAAGTAGCATTCTCTATCAACTCTATCTCCTGAATTTTCAAATGATTCAGCCAAGATTTACAATTCTTATCATGCAAAAATAAACAAGCACACACCTCATCATCATGTATATAAACGTTCTTTCTTCCTTAATAAATAGTAAAATGAAAAGTATACCAAAGAATTATTCTAAAGTATACACAATATTTATTATTAGTAAACATTTGATCTGGGCACCTACTTTATACCTATACCTATTCTTTACATACTACCAGAGTCACACCTAAGTTTCTTAGGCAAAATGGGGCTGGGGTTGAAAAAGTTTAAGAAACTTTGGGTTAAGATACATAGAGCCTTTAATCCCAACATTAGGGAGGAAGAAGCAAGCATATCTCTGAGTTTAGCCAGCCCAGTCTACACATTAAGTTCTAGGTCACCCAGGGCTGCTTTAAAAAAAAAAAAAGGCATAGAGATGCACTTTTAAAAAAGATAATTATCATCTTTAAGTGTGCAGAAAAGAGATCTAAGAGCTTAGTAAATGGTTCAGTCACATATTAACATAATCAAAATGTGCTTGATCTTACTGCTTACACTTACTACTAAGGTAACCAAAATTACAAGTAACTATTTTGGTAAAATGGAGAGATGAAAGGCTGTGTTTGCTTTGTAGAACAGTAAAATAAGCTAAATTGTGGAAGAAAATTTTAGTACTTAGAAACAATAAAGAACCAATATAAAAGTGTTTGCCTGGGAAAAAGGTAAAAAAGGACCAAGACCTTGGAATGCAAGTCATAAGCCTTGTACAACTATGTGATTTTTTTTCACAGTATGGGGGATTAAATCTAATACCCTGGGTATGGTAACCAAGAAATCCCTAGCCTCTATTTTACTTTTTATTTTGAGTTAGGGTATCACTCATTGAGCATCGCCGACTGGCCTTGAATCACTCTGTAGCCCATACAGGTCTTAATTTTCGATATCCCTGCCTCACTCAGTCTTCCAAGTAGCTGGGATTTTAGGACTGTACAACCATACCCAATTTGACCTTTATATAAAAATTTAACTCTGCTTAGAGGGGGTAAAAAAAACTTAAAACTAATCTAAATGTAATAAACTAGATGTAATGCAAAGTAACGAAGAATATTGGTTCACAAACATTTTATAAAATTATTCTACACAAATCTTTAAGCTTAAGAACAATTAAATGTTCCACAAATTGTATTAGAAAAGCCAAAAGGTTTGTAATTTATTTGATTTTGTTGTGTGAATGGAGGGGGGGGGGTAATGTAAGTATGTACACACTGTATATGCATGTGTATAGAGGCCAGAGGTCTGTCTCAGATGTGATCCACCTTTGTTTTTGAAACAAGATCTCTCAAGTGACCTGTACCTATTGGGCTAAACTGGCTGGCCTCCCAGGAACTGGGGAGCTTGCATCACACCCAGATTATTTTGTGTGTTCTGGGGATCAAATTATGGTCCTCATACTTACAGGGGAAGCATTTTACCAGCTAAGACATGAGCCAAGGCCAGTCTTGAGTTCAAGCAGCAGAAGCATGAGTGAAACCGATTCAGAGGCTTTCTTTGTGCCAAAAAAGGTTTCAACATAATTAAACAATGCTTTTTATTAACTAAAATAATTACTAAATTACAACTAACAAAAAGAAAACTAATTTCCCTCTCCCCCCTCCCCACCTATGCAGCCCTAAGGTAGTCTGGAACTCGTTATGTAGGCCAGGCTAGCCTTCAAGTCACAGAGACTGACCTGCCTTGGACTCCCAAGTGCTGGGATTAAAGGCACAGGCCACCACACCTGGCCAAAACCTGTCACCTTTAAACTACATTAATAAAAACTTGAGTTGCAGAAGTACCTGAGTGGCAGAAAGAATGATTAGAATGCAAGAGGCTCTGGGTTCCATCTCAAGCACCATCATCAAAGGGGCAGGGGGGAGGCTCAACTGTCACCTAGCATGACGGAAGACCTGGGTGCCAACCCCAACACCATATGAAACCATATGAACCTACATGGTAGTACACACACTCAGGAGGTAGAGGCAGGCTATCAAAAAAAGACCAAGGTTATCCTCAGATAGATAGTTCAAGACTTGCTGTGTTACAAGAGACACAGTCATTAAAAACAAAAATCAATTAAAAAATTGATAGTGAACTTTAAGCCCAACCATAGGGATACAATTATATTAAATGTAAATAGTCTAATGATTATACATTTAAAAGACAAAGACACTGGGGCTGGAGAGGACTTTGCTCTTCCAGAGGACCCTAGTTCAGTTCCCAGCACCCACATGGGCAACTCACAACCGTCTGTAACTCCTTTTCCAGAGAATCAGATACCCTCTTCTGGGCTCTGCAGGCAGTGTACCTATGGTACACTTACATACATACAGACAAAACACTCATACACATAAAAATAAACAAATCCAAAAAAAAGGGGGGGGAGGCTAGCCAGGCATGATGGCCTGTTCCTTTTATCCCAGCACTTGGGAGGCAGGGGCAAAGAAAGAAGCAGGCAGATCTCTGTGAGCTGAAGGCCAGCTTGACGTATACAGTAAGTTCCAAGCCAGCCAGCCAGCCAGCGATATCTGTCTTAAAAAAAAAAAAAAATTGGGGGTAGAGATGGCTCATCAGTTAAGAGCACTGGCTACTCTTGCAGAGGACCTGAGTTCAGTACCCAGTACCCACATGGAGGTTCACAATCATCTGTAATGCCAGTTCCAGGGGAAGTGCCACACTCTTCTAGCTTCCATGGGCACTGTAAGCACGTGGTGCACTCACATACATGCAAGCAAGACACTCATACATATAAAATACAATAAATAAACAATATTTTTTAATTAAAAGCAAAGATAATGTTTTTTAAAAAGATTTATCTCTGTTGCCTACAAGAAATGCATTTTACATAAAAAGGCACAGTTGGGTTAGAAGTAAAACAAATGGGGAGATAGGTCAAAATTTAAGAACACCTGATAGTCTTTCAGAAGATCTAAGTTAATAGCACCCACACTGGGCAGTTCACAACTGCCAACTGCCTCTAAATCCAGCTCCAAGGAATCCAACACCCTCTCTCTCTTCTGGCTTCCACAGGCGCGCGCGCATCACGCATGCACGCACAGAGAGAAGAGAGAAAGAGAGAGAGAGAAAGAACGCACAAGAGAGATACACACAGAAATAAAAATTTAAAAACAAAAATAAATTTGTTTAGGTAAAATGAAAGAGAAAAAAGTTCATTAAACAAATATTCAATGTAAGAGAACTAAAGTACCAGAATCATTGAAGTTGACTTTAAGAGAATGATCAGTACTAGGAAAAAAAGGAAAGTTTGCAAGGATGAAACTGTCAGTCCTTATGCATAGTGTGGTGATCCTCACCTTAATCCTGGTACCCAGGAGGCAGAAGCAGGTAGATCTCTGTGAGTTCCAGGATAGCCAGATCTACATAGCCAGATCCAGATAAGACCCTATCTCAAAAAAAAAAAAAAAAAGTCAGTTTTTACCAGGAATGATGGCACATGTCTATAAACTCAGTAGTGGGAAAAAGGCAGGAGGATCATATGTTCAATGTCAGCCTGGGCTATAGAGGAAAAAATAGGGCAATCTGGACTATATAATGAGACTCTGTCTCAAAACAATCAAAAATAATAAAATTTTTTGAGATGGGGTCTCACTACATAGCCCTGCCTGGCCTGGATATCACTGTTGTAGACCAGGCTGATCTCAACCTCACAGAGATCTACCTGCCTCTGCCTCCCAAGTTCTGGGATTGCAGGTGTGCACTACCATACCAGGCCAAAAAGTTAATTCTTCATGAAGACAAAAAACAAAGAAAGGGGAAAAAAAAAAACTGAAATAAGTAAACACCTAAAGAAAGCTTCAAAATACAGAAAGAGAAAAAAAGATATATCTAAAAGGAGAATCTGAAAACCCAGAATTATAACAGAGATTCTAACAGGCTTCCTCTCATAATAGAACAAGTAGGAAGAAAATCTCTAAGGATGTAGAAAAATGTGAGCCACACTGTTAACCAACAAAGTCAAATTGCTATTTATAAAACATTACACCACCAACAACAGAATACATTAATTTTCAAATGCATATGGAACATTCACCAAGAGGAATCAGATGCTGAGCCACAAAACAACCAACAGTGTACTTTAAGAATTAAAACAGCCTAACAAGCAAATTAAGTTAGACGTTAACAACAAAAAAAATGGAACTTTTCTACTCCCTGCAAAATCTTGATATTAAACCAACTTCTAATAACACATGTGGCAAATAATACTAAATAGTATTCAAAGAGAAATGTATATCTTTCAATATTTTCATTGAAAAAGTATAAAATCATTATGGTCTGCTTCCACAATTAGTAACTACAGAAGAATAAGTTAGGCCAAAAGTACACAGAAGAAAATGTAGGAAAGAGAATAAAATATAAACAACATAACAAGAAAACCAATAAACAAAAACTGACTCTTTACAAAGATTAATAAGCCTGACAAATTTCACTAGGCAAATCCTAAGAGTAAAAAGACAAACTACCAATATCAGAAATGAAGGAAGTGTTATTACATGTTCTAAAACACTGAAAAGACAGGAATTTATCACAGACAACTTTTATGTCAATAAATAAGATAAATTAAATGGACAAGAATCTTGACAAACATCAATTTCCCATTCTTTAAAAAGGCCTATATTAAAAGCATAGGATTCATAATTTTAAAACTTTCACACAGGGGGGCCAGATTGTTCAACAAAGAAAGGTGCTTTCTACCAAGCCTGACAGTGACCCACACATATGGTGAAAAGAAAGGACAAAACTCACAAGCTGTCCTCTGACTTCCACATTCCACATGCAAGGAGTAGGGTGTGCACCTCTTCAACATACATAAATAAATGTAAAAAGGAAAAATACATAAAATTTTCCCATTAAAAAAGTGTATGGTGGGGGCTGGTGAGATGGCTCAGTAGTTAAGAGCACTGGCTGTTCTTTCAAAGACCCAGGTTCGAATCCCAGCACACACATGGCAGCTAACAACCATCCATAACTCCAGTTCCAGGGGATCTGACACTCTCTGCTGTCCTCCCTGGGCATGGCATGACATGGGTGCACTCACATACATGCACACAATACACACATATACATAAAATAAAAATAAAGCTATGTATATGGTGAATTCTATCAATATGTCCTATGCAAACTCAGAAAGAATTACTTCCCAAGTCATTTCAAGATTAGAATTACTGTGATACCAAGGCCATATTAAGGCATTACAAGAAATCTACAAGCCACTATCCTTCATGATGACAAATATAAAAATCTTTAACAAAATACTACTAGTAAGGGCAGGGTATGGTGGCACACTTCTTTAATCCCTGGAGGGGATCCCCTGCACTGGAGGGGCAGAGGGAGATAAATTTCTGTGAGACAAAGGTCAGCCTAGTCTACATAGTGAGTTCCAGGCTAGCTAGAGCTACAGGGAGAACCTGTCACAAAAAGACAAAAAACAAACCAAAAAAAACTAGTAACTCGAATCTAACACTCACATAATACATACATACATACATTCATACATAAGTGTTTTTAACTTTTTTTTAAGTTTCACCTTTGGGGTAGAGAAATGATTTTACAGTTCAAGAGTATTTGCTGTTCTTGTAGAAGACCAGAGTTGGGTTCCCAAAACTGACATCTGACTCACAGCACTCACAGCCAACTGTAACTCCAACTCCAGCGAATCTGATGCCCTCTTCTGGCCTCCCTGGGCACCAGCACACATATACAAAAACATACACACTGATTGATACACACACACACACACACACACACACACACACACACACCTTTAAAGAAAGAAAAACTTTACCTAATTAAGGAAATGCTCAAAATTCTAGAGTCAACACAATAACAGAAGACTGACCGTTTTCTGTCTGAAGGATCTACATTCTTAATACACTGGTCACAATCAATGCAATAAAACAAGAAAAAGAATTATGATATAGCTTGAAAAGGAAGACTTGAAACGACCTTTATCTAGAGACAACATTGTCATATACGTTTACAATAAACTAAGACCTCTACAGAAAAGGTATAATGCCTTATAGCCTTTAGGAAAGTTGGTATACAAAAATCAAAAATAAATGCACTTCTATGTACAAACAGCAAACAAATACAAAACAATTTTAAGCATTTCTTTTAAAATGGAATTGAAAAACACATAACCTAGGGATAAATTTGGGGGGAAAATGCTTCAGATATATATAGCTGAACTCCCAAACAATGTTGAAAAAAATTAAAAATCTATCTAAAGCCAGGCTTGTGGCACATGCCTACACTGCAGCACTGTGAAGGCAGAGGCAGGAAAGTCACTGCAAGTACCAGGCCAGCCTGTACCCAGTGAAATTCCATTTCAAAACACACACTGGCAATCTCCACAGGACTTTCACAAATTAACAGACTGATTTTAAGACATACTGAATGGTTAAGAATGTAGCTTAGTGGTAGAGCACTTGCCTGGCACAGACAAGGCCCAGAGTTCAACCTAAACACCAATTAAAAAGTTATTTTCATTTAAATAAAATCCTATATTGAAAAGCAAACCACAGAAAAGAGCCAAAATAATTTTGATTTCACAATAGTCAGGAAATGGAATCAGTCTAGGTATCTAACAGAAGATGACTAGATAATGAAAATGTGTTCACATACGTGATGGGATTTTATTCAGCCATAAAGAAGAATGAAATCTGCAGGAAAATTAATGGAACTAGAAACCATTATATTAAACAAGATAACCCAAGCCTAGCAAGACAAGACTATATGTCCTCTCTCATATGTGGATCTGATACATATGCACAGCTAGGTAGGAGCAAATGTAACGGCCAGAAAACTAGAAAGGGATCCATGAGACTGAAAAGAAAGGAGGGGCTTTAAGGGAGTCAGTGAGGAAACAACAGAACAAAGTAGAAGGTGGAATTAGGGAATAACGGAGACAGCAAGCAAATGGTGGCCAGCAAATGCGGGTGCAGGCAGTGGGGGAAGTGAATCAACCAAAACGAAATACATATGAAAATGCCACATGGAAACCTGTTACTCAGTAAACTACTTTTTAAAATTTTTAAAGAAAATACTAAAAAGAAAAAAGGCAATTTAGAAAAAAAAAAACTGAAGCATTTACAATAATTTCAAGATAGACTATAAAATTTCAGTAATCACCATAGTATGGAACTGGTATCATACACACAGAGATCATAATAACACAATATAGTATCAAAGGAAAAACAGACACATCCGAACACTCAATTTTTAACGAAGCTGCTATAATAATTCAGTGCTAAATAACCATGGGGAAAAGAAGAAGGGAGATAGGGGGGAAGGAAAGATGAGGGAGAAGGAGGATATTCTAAAACAGATTTTGTTCAAAAAAGTCATAATGACAACTAATACCTTATATGCTAATTTAAAAGTTTTTTTTTAAAAAAAGAACAGTCTTCAAGACATATGTTTATAATTCTAGCACTAAAAATATAGAGGCAAAAGAATCAAGTATAAGACCAACCTTGGCTACACAGTAAATTGCAGGCCAGCCCGAGCTACAAAACAAGATTTTTTTTTAAAGCCCTTCATCAAATTATGTTGAAACATGTAGGCATCTACGTGTAAAACACATATATACTGAGAAAGAGAGAGAGAAAGAGAGAGAGAAACTTTAATTCTTGCCTTAGAACAAATAAGTGAGCACAAATGGCCCAGTGGGTTATGTTTCAAGAAATACTCTATTCAATCAATCTGCAAGAAATGACTTAAGAGAATTTTTGCTATTCGGGGGTAATTTTCTTACATTCCAATTTAAAAATCTGGATTCCCTGGCACAACATCTTTTTGTCTCCTACAGCTAGAATGAAGAGTTGTCCTGCAGCCTTGTTGTACATTGTAATAAACTTTTGTAAACAAAGAAAATCATAAAAAAAAAATCTGTATTCATGCTCTAAGTATGCAGATCAACCACAATACTTACACAACTGGAGGGATGGAAAAATGACATAACTTTTTAAAAATTTTGACAGTTCAATATAAAGTGAAACTTCTACTTATTTACAGAAATAAAAACACAAAAACCAGTAGATTAGTTTTCATACTCTTCAATAAACAAATGCATAAAACAAACTGTGGCATGTACATTTATGAAACTACTATTTGGTAACAAAAAGGAATAGCAAGCTTAAGCAATAATATGAAGACAGACTATAAACCATATGATTCCAGTTTCAAAAACTTCCAGGCAAAATTCTATTAAAGCATCAGTAGATCTGTATGGTTTGAAGGTAGAAGATGATGAAAAAGGAAGAGGTCCAATTGCAAAGCGGTACATGAGAACTCTTCTCATCTGCATCACAACTCTGCATCACAGAAATGTCCTCTAATTTCAAACAGAATACATTTGCCCAAATGCACATTTGAAACCATGTGGTGGCTTCATAGATATCAAAAATCATGAGACTATACCTTATAAAGTTTATGTGTTAGTGGAATAATCCAAATAATCTCAAAGAAACTAACCTAAGCTTTATCTTAAAATCAGATTTTCCACATCTTCAAGGTAACTGTGAGCCATTATAAATTGTTCAACATGTCAGAATATTAGTTACTGGCTGGGTACAGTGGTACACACCTATAATCTCAGCACTTGGGATGAAAAGACAAAGGATCTTGAGTTTGAACATAGCCTAAGCTAAATAGTGAGCACTTACCTCAAAAATACATAAAATTAACATACATTAGGTTTGTATGGGTTTTTTTTCTCCAATTTCTCCCCTAAAATCAGGGTCTCCCTGTGTATAGGAGACCACAGGGGTATACAGGGAACATCACCACATCTGGCAATCATTTCTATTTATTAAACTTAGCTAAAAGATAATCCTTGTACACCATGTGAACAGATCTCTGACTCAACTGCAGTACACATCATAGACAGCAGTGGACACACAGCCTTTTCTGTGGACCAGACACTTCTTCCTCCATAGGACCGTAACTACTCTGTAAGGATAAGAATATGTCCACTTGAAAAACTATGTTTCCCATCCACCTTGAAATATAACCAGAAGTATTTAAGAATCACTGTTCTTCAAGTTTTCTTTCTAAGACAGGGACTCCCTATAGTCACCAGGCCTAGAACTTGCTATGTAAACAGGCTGGCCTTGATCTCACAAAGATTGGCCTGCTTCTGCCACCCAAGTGCTGCGATTAAAGACCTGTGACACCACATTTAGCCTATAAGAAAGACAAGAAATGTCCTTCACACAGAGTGTCCTCCCCGCTAGAATGTAGCATGAATGGAGTTTGAACGGTCTTCTTGGATATGGTGGTTCGGGACAGCAGAGCAACAACGCAAACCAATTCCGAGACACCTGCCTCCAAGCTTCTTGTTTATTTAAAAAAAAAAAAAAAATTAGTAGTTCTGGTCATGTTTAAGTTATTTGTCTATTTTTAAATAAGTACATAAATGTGCTGCTAGAATAAATTGTTTTTGATAGGCGTATCTGAGTAACTGGCTTTTTATTTTTAAAAAACTAAGACTTCTTTTTTAGATTATACAGTTACATATTTGATTACTCATCCTCAATCAAAACATCAAACTATCCTAATTTGTCATTTTCTAAATGATCCCTCAATTCAGAATAAAGTAGTCTAAGAGAAAAAATCTATTGC
Organism: Eospalax fontanierii; assembly: GCA_035773235.1. NCBI lineage: Eukaryota > Metazoa > Chordata > Mammalia > Rodentia > Spalacidae > Eospalax > Eospalax fontanierii. Next base: position 77,013,610 of record CM069529.1, on the reverse strand, counting down.
CCTATCTGTATAGAGAAATCTTAAGTTGCATTATTACTCCATTAATCTCTGATGAAACTTTAAAAAAATGTAAACTGTATTATCACTCCATTAATCTCAGGCAAACCTTTATGCTCTAGTGATTTCTACCTTCATGCTTGCACTAAATTATATAGTCTACACTGTTAATTTTTAAAAGGCTCAGAAAAGGAGACCAAGAAAGTCTGGAGGAGCAGGAGGAGCTCACTAAGCACTGGAAACGATCTGGGTAGAAGTGACACACACAACAGGAAGTGCTGGTTTAAAAAGCTCAGACTCTGAACCAAGGTATCTGGTTCCTGTGTGACCTCAGACAAGTTACTCAAATTTCTTGCTTCAGTTTTCTCGTCTGAAAAACGGGACCAAGAGGGACTCCTGGACTCTGTGAGAAGTGCTGGCAAACAGCCAGCCATGGCAGGCCTGCAGGGCACTTTTCAGAACAGCTCTGCTGGGAGAATGTGCACAGCATGAAACAGCTGCCTTGGAATACAATGTATAAAAACTGGCAGGGTGAATAGAACCACAGTTACTTAAAACATAATGGGAAACTAGAACACAGTATAATTCTGGTATAATTCTACTTACGAACACTTCAAAAACATACGGAACCATACATACATGACAAAAAACTTTTAAACACTAGGGAATGATAAACATAGAATTCATAAAATTTCTAATTCCTCTGAAGGGAGTCAGAAGAAAATGGGAAGGAAGGAAGAGGAGAGATAGGACTCCGTAGTGTAAGGTGTTCTATTTTTCTAAAAATGGGTATCAGACACATGAGTGTTCATGGTGCCATCCATTTTTCTATCTTATATGTAATTTATATTTGCTATTTTATAAATCTAATACAATAACTGTGAAATTGCATGTATTTAAACACCCAGAGATGTATGTAAGAACAAAGGGGCAGGGGGGGAATGTAGAACAAAAAATTAAAACCTGGAATAATACAAATTAAAACTACTGGTAGGCACCTTCCTGTGGGAGAGGAGACCATGATGGTCTCCATTAGAGACTTTGAAACTGCTTGGCTCTGAGAGAATTATGTGATTTTTAAAATTTAATTTATAAGAGAAATGACCTTTCCATTAAAACTGTAAACACATGGAAACTATGTTAGTGAGTACAGCTGAATAAAGAATTCTATTTACACTGTGATTATATCTCTGGACAAAAACGTGCACGTTAACAAGTATAGAAGTGTTGGGATAAATCAGATCTAACAGAGTGTCTCCAACATGGATAACTTTTTATAGTTCTGTTTCTTGGAAGTTTATTTCGTGAAAATATTTTGTATTTCATTAGTACTCCCTCACTTGGAGAGAAATTAAAGAAACATGACAACTGCAGGAAAGCCAGCTCTCCAGCTTCACGGTAGCCAAGTGAGATAGCTGCCCACCTGGGAAGGATGAATGAATTCACAGCCAATCGACAGAGGATAGTACACGCTGTGCCAGTAAGTGCACTCGAAACAACTCAAGAGGGTCCCCACACCATGGAGATTACAGGGAAAGCTTCTGAAGTGCATATGTACATTTTAGTGCTTAACTGAGGAGAGGAGCTGCCAAGTCAGAGTGCAGCAGTGGACCAGAAGGCTCCAGATACTGGGAGCAGAAATGTGCTGGGCAAGGGAAAAGAGGTGGGAGTGACAGGCAGGGAGGCAGGAGTAAAAAAGGAAGGAAAAATTTTCCAATATGTGAAGCAAAACCAACAAAGTATAATTATATTCCAAATAACTATAAAAAATCATACAATCAGAAAGCAAATTGTTAAATTAGGGGAGCAAAAAACACGATGGTAGGAGTGAAATATTTAGAAGAATCAGAATGAGGAATAAGGATCCACATACAACTGTGTGTGATCTTTCTAAATAGTCCCTCTACTCTATCCACTCGGGCCGAAAATCTCACATCTATAAAGGAATCAAAGAACACAGGGAACATCACTGCCCTAAAATTAACAGAAAACCTGTGTGGTCAAAAACTAATGCAAACACCCCAATGGTTTTTCCAAGCTTACCACCCCTAAAGCAGGTTGGTACTGATGGTGAGAGAGGGCTCATCACTACTAGGGTACCTTCTATTTCCTCTGTTCCCGTTAGGGCTTCTCAGTGTCTATTTCTGATAACTAATTTCCTGAGCTCTTCCTCTGCCAAAGCAGTCCAATTCACACCTTCATACACCACAGTCACCCACTACCTGTCAGACCCTGCCCACCCCACCTAAGTCTTTCTTCCCTACTTTTATAGCATTTTCCTTCCCCTTGCCTTATTCTCCTAAATCTTCTTTTCTATAAATAGGCATATTATAAACACCAATGTTACACACACACACACACAAAAAAAAAAAAAGAAAAAAAAATCCCTACGTTTAAACACTGTTTCAGCTGTGAGGTCTAACACTTTTCAAAAAGCCAGGGTCAGGAATTAACTCCTGTATACACACCTGTGATCAAAGCGTCAGTCTGCCGATGCTCACTGTATGCTTGTCAACTGTTCCTCTTTGTTTTCCATACACAAAAATGGACATGTCATAAAACCAAGATAGTTATCATTTGATTCCTATAAAGTTGGTCACCTCATCCTGTCAATTCTACTTCCAAAAGTATTACTTAAATCCATTCTCTTTTCTTCATCTCTGCTGGCCCTGCATTATTTCTCGAATCTAGACTCCTCCAAGAGGAGCACAGAATGCAGTTCAGTAACAGAGCACTTACCTAGCATGTGTAAAGTCCTAGGTTCAACTCTTAGCATCACCACCAAAAAGAGAAAAAAAGCCTTTTCCGCATCTTTGATTTCCCCTGTGTTACAAGTTTGCTCTCTAAAACGTAAGTCTGACCATGTTGCTATCTTCTTAAAACTCTCCAGACTTCCCCTTGGCTCACAGAATTAACTTCAGCTCTTTATGTGATCCAATCTGACATTAATCCTCACCTTTTAGTCCTACCTACCGTTTCATAAAGAGTAGATATTAAATAAAAAGTAAGCAAATTACTTCCAATGAGGTCTAGAAATGCTGTTTTATGTCCTACTTATATACTAATACATATAACAGAAAAATGTATTCATAAGACCCATACAATATTAGCTTAAAGTTGTATCCACAGAACATTAACACTTGACTAAGTATTTCCATACTCACAACATTAAAATATGAAGTGTTTTCTAAAATAAATGTTAACATTTATCATCAATTTCTCACGACCTGGGGTTGGAAAGATGGCTCAGAAGTTAAGAGTACTGCAGAGGACCCAGATTCAGTTCCCAGTTACCTATGGCAGCTGACAACCATAGGTAACTCCAGTTCCAGGGGAATCCGACACCCTCTTCTGACATCCACAGGCATTGCACAACATGGGGACACTTACATACATACACACAGGCATTACATTCATACACATAAAATAAAATAATAAAATATTTTTTAAAAAAAAAAGAAATTTCTCACAACTTTCTTGAAATTGTCAGATAAGCTCTTTGGGTTCTCAACAGCATAAACAGCTAACTTTTAAGAAAGTGTGACAACAAAATCCCATTACTTTAGAAGATAAATGCCTGTCTTAATGAATCCCACTCATTTTTCCAAGTAGACTACAACTTGAGTTTACCATATTAAAAAAAAAGTTATTTATCTTAACAGATTCATGAGAAAAATCTCCTAAATACAAGTAAATGCTTCTACTTCCAATCAAATTTACAAAACTTACTGAAGAAGACAGTTTAGTGGCTTCTACAATCCAAAGTATGGATGTGAAAGAGAAGTATCTGCTATGTAATTAAGTGTTAAATCACCAAATACCAACAAAATACAATTTGAATATATAGCTAATGAATGGAGTCCTCTTTTTTTAGGTTTCTTCTTGTTGTTGTTCCAGCTGGCCTGGTATATAGATCAGGCTGGCCTCAATCACACAGAAATTCCCGTCTCTGCCTCCCGAATGCTGGGATTAAAAGCATGAGCTACCATGCCCAGCGCTGAGTCCTTTTATTTTATTACTGTGTTGTGTGGTTTGCTGTGGTATGGTGTGGGGTGTGTGTGTGTGTGTGTGTGTGTGTGTGTGTGTGTACATGCATATTCCATTGCTCGCCTATAAAAGTCAGAGGACAACTTTTAGGAATTGGTTCTCTCCTTCTACTGTGGGTTCCACAGGTCATGAGGCTTGTGCAATAAGTGCTTTTACCACTAAACCATCTTGCAGGCCCACGAATTGAGTCTTTCTGGGAACATTCTTCAATCTGTACAGATGACTCCACTGTATATGAACTAATATTCCTTGAAAATTATTTTGAATAATTTAAACAGTTAAGAATTTGTAGTTTAGGATGATAGAATACTATCTTCTTTAGTAGCTAAGGGACATAGATCTGTGCTCTAGCATAAATTCTAAATTTCACCAAACTGCTCAGATGTTATATAAATCTGACTTTTTTTTTTTTTTTTTTAAGTATTTCCTTGGGCCAGCAAAACAGCTCAGTGTATAAAAGCACTTGCTTCCAAGCTTAACAAACTGAGTTCAATCCTTGGGACCAGCATGATAGGAGTAAACCAACTCCCAAAAGTAGTTCTCTGAACACACACACACAATCTCTCTCTCTCTCTCTCTCTCTCTCTCTCTCTATATATATATATATATATATATATGTGTGTGTGTGTGTGTGTGTGTGTGTGTTTTAAAGTACATTGTTTAAAAGAATTATTACATAACTAAATTTTCCTAAAATCTCTTAGTCTAGGATTATATCACAAATCTTTTTATAGGATTTCAATATACTCTTTCAATATGAAAACTACTTTTTGTTTCTTTGTTTGTTTTTCCCTGAAACCAAGGTCTTATGTTGCCCTGGCCAGCCTAGAACTTGCTACAAATTGCAAGCTGGCCTTGAATTCAGAGATCTGCCTGCCTCTGCCTCCGGAGTGCTGGGATTACAAGCATGTGTCACTACACCTGGCACATCTTTTATTTCGACATGCACTTATATATATGTAGACAAAACACTCAAAACATATAAAATAAAAATAAACTTATAAAAAAAGTAAAGTAATACTAAATGAGCAAAAGTAATCACAAAAATCAAACTTTCAGTTAAAACTTTAGACTCTGTAAATAGGGTGAATTTTTTACTTAATCTACAGGGCTCTTAATGATCACTTCAGTCTCACCAAAGTTTGTTTAGTCTTCTAGACCTCAAGATGACATCTGACTTTAGACAGGGCAAAGCTTACCATTCTCCTATATAATGATAATTTGCTTTACAGAAAACAATGAATCCTGAACACATAAACTTAACTGTCCCAGTATTTAGTCTCCCCTCCAGTGAAACTACAAGCAAAGATTTAACAGCGTTGGAATTCATGGAATTTGGTTGGGGGGGGGAGCTCATCTTTTTTCTTCTCACATTTATTTATTCTGTTTAAGTGTGCTTCACCATCAACTACCAGTTTTCTTAGGTCTGCCACCTTTAGGTCTCTACTATTATTCCTAAATCTACAAAGGCAAAACCACACCCACCTCAGGTTCATGCCCTTCCCACTCATCCCAGCTGTCTCCACAATCAACCTCCTTCAACTGACAAGTGTCAATGCTTGCTCACCTACCATTCCTTCATTCCTCAAGTCACCAGGGCCAAGTCTCTACCCTCCACTGTCACAGGACATGATTTCTACTTACTAAGCTGCGTTAATAGCAAATCTCATCTGCCAACCCTCTTCAAGGTCTGCCACACTGATTGCCCCAGAAAAACTACCATTATCCTTTTGTTTACTTTTACATCAGAGAAAACAAATTACATTGTCTACTTAAGGCACATAAAGCAAACACACTCATGCCTTAAGTCTAAGAACAGTGGCAGGTTTACTTCATGAGAAGTAAGCATGAACCAAAATATAAGTTACTTTAAAGGTACAGAATCTCAAGTATGCAGAGTGACAAGATTCAAGAATTCTAATTGGTCCACGGAAGAGAGCAATTCTAGAAAGGCTTCTGCACACATATTAAGTGTAATGCATTTACCACACTGATTTCTCCTCAATGCATTTCTCATAATGGTTTCTCTATCGTCTTGGATTATGTCCCATTCCAGTCTCAAGTCCCATCTGCTCATTTAAGATTCACGTCTGTCCAGTTTCTGGAATATTTGTCACTTTAGTCATTAGCATTTTGCGTAATATAACACTGTTTTGTTAAAGTTCAGAACTGAATTATTTTAGAAAGCTGAATATTATTTTAACATCGACATTTCTTAATCTAAATTGGCCATCCCACACTTCAAATTTTCCATCCAACAAAAATTCCATCTCAGTAAGTTTTGGTGCTGTGTTTTAAAAGGAAGCCAAGACAGGCCAGGCATGGTGGCACACCCCTTGAAGCCCAACACTCAGGAAGGCAGAGGTAGGTGGATCTCTGTGACACTGAGGCCAGCCTGGTCTACACAGGGAGATAGGGAATTCTAGGCCAATTGTGGCTACAAAAAAAAAAGGGGGGGGGGGGGGCCAAGCACCAGGACCATAGAGTACTCTGCTGCATACGACTTCAGTAAAGATTCACAAGAAAATGCAAAAGTTGTCAACTGAGCTTCCTCACCAGCAAGCACTGCTCTCCTACGAGATCTAGTTTAAAACTACTCCTCCAGTCTTTCTAGCTCTGAGGCATTTATATGATCCATGTATCTCTCCCTCTGGGCTTGACATACAGCATCTTAGAAATTAAACTGTACATGTAGGTCTTTTCCCCATATTCAGAAACTTGGCCTTTTGGAAGAGCAAGCTAGATTTTTAAAAATCATTTCTAAGTACATTATTTCTAAATGAAGTATACATGTTCTAAGTTTCTCAAAGACAGCATTCAAAAAACTAACATTTCTAAACATGAGTTCATTAGCTACCCACCCATTATCACCCCCAAATCCCTCTTTCATCTTCTTGGGTCTCAGAAGTCCTTATTTACCACATGAAATAAATAAATCTGTGTCTCTGTGACAGAAGGGTTTCAAGGTAAAGAAAGACAAAATCTTTTTCCTGATAACATCACAGAACCTGCCCCTGTTCTCAACATGTCAATGAAAAGGTATCAGCAAAGAATTGCAGCAATTGGGGAGACATGCCTTCAAATCTCCCTCCAGTATGTGCAGCCATGCTGGACTAGATGCTTTTCAAGCCTCTTCCAAGAGAACAACCCTCTCCTAGGTCAAGGTGAGGATGCTCACTCCTACTGCCATGGCAGACAGATGAGCCACTAAAAGGCCTGTTAGTCACCTCCATGTGAAATCAGCTGAAAGCTGAGTTCTCTATGTGCAGCATTTTTTAAGGGCTACACAAGGCAAGCAGGCAAGCCATCATTTGCAGCTATGGAAGTCAAGGAGGGCTTTTTTATGAAAACAAACTTACAAATTAACCTTTTCCAACATTTCAGCACTTGGAGACCACCTACATGTAAAATTCTACACTTCTCCATTAAACGTATGACACAATTCATGACTAACATGACTAACAGAAAACTACAGATTTGTGGGAGGGCTTTCCTTCCTTCAATGAGGACTAAATATTTTTAGATTCCGCCATGTTATTAAATGGAAAAAGAAATTCACCTTCAGTTAACAACTCTCTCTTCATGTCTGTTCAGAACAATAAAAATGGTAACCAGCATGTCATACTAAATGTGATTTAGTTTTTAGAAGAACAATGTATTTATCAGGTACTACTTCTGACATTCCCTAAGACAAATCTAAAATGTTAATAAATTGCTACTGAAAGTCCAAAGAACACTGTGGAGCTGTGGATGGAGTGACATCATAAACTGCCAAGTTAGAGTCACAGTTCAATTCCTGGTTGGCCAGTTACAGATCAACAAAAATCTCCCAGCACTTCAAAGACCTACCATACCACACTGGGAAATCACACACACACAAATAAAAAGTAACATTGAAAGATAGATTTCAAGTTTTATTCTCAATCATGGCCTATTTATGAGGAAAGATCCAAGTGTAGCAATTGGAACAATTTAATCTTACCTTTGCTCAAAAACACAAAAAGTACCTAAAACAACTCATTTTCCTATTCCAACTTCCTGGTTAACTGCCCAGAGCTATTCTGTAACTTAAGTTGTAATTTATTTAAGATCTTCTCCTATAAAAACAACTTTAGTCATTCAGTTTTCCTTAAAAGGTACTCAAAATGATTTTTTTCACATATCCTGCCCTTTTTATTTCCACTAAGTTCATAGTACAAATATGTACAACCTCATTTGTCTAGTTACTAGGAAAAAAAAATTTTTTTAATTCAGTTCATTTTTTAAATTCAGTTCATTGCCCATTTTACTAGGTTCGTGCAAGGTAATCTTGTAACTTAAAGCTGAACAAAGTCCTCCTGCATAACTTACAGAATTAAAGCGAAGGAATTCTGGATCAAGGCCCAAATAAAGTTCCCAAAAGGTTACAAACCTATACTTTACCAACCATAGAAAATCTGAAGAAATTCCCATTGCTTTGAGGTGTGATAAGAATGCATCTCATAATCAGTTGGCATTTTCTTAATACAATTTTACATGAATTCATCTTTCCAAGCTATAGTACATTCAGCTTAGACAACAAATATTCAGAAAACAGAACTAAACATCTAAGTTTTTAAAAAAAAAACTTTTAATAGTATACTTAAGATACTTAGGGTGAGAGCTCAAATGGACCCTGAGAACCCCCTGGTGAATGAAGAAGGGCATACTCATTCATTTAACAGTGACTGAAGGCCCATGTACCGAGAGAACAACAAGAGTCTGACAGGGTCACTGCTCTGCTAAGACTCATCTGCTCTCTGAGGCACATGAAAGGAGGTGTCTGTTCACCAGGAGTCTGAGCAACAAGCTCTGCCTGTGGGAGTTCAAGGAGAGCTTCAGATAGGAGGTGACATTTGAACTACTTTTTCAAAAATGAGTAAGCCTGATGTGGTGAGGCACTCCTGAGGTAGAAGCAAGAGCAAGAAAAACTGCCTCCAGTTCCAGGCCAGTCCCGGCAGTATAGTACAACCCTGTCCCAAACAGTAATAGCAATTGTTATAAAGTTTAATAAGCTGTTAAGATTTCTTTCTGAGATTTCCATTTACTACTATAAAAATCCTGTTCATACTTATCTATTTTATTTGATACAACTATATGCCTCAAATTTAAAGTCAACTATCAAATGTCCAATTAATGGAGGGATTTAATACAAATTAAGAATTACTACAGTCAAAAGAATCTAATGGAGATCTTTTATTATATTTATTATTTCATTTAGTTAGAGAGCGTGTGTGTTGTAGGTCAAAGGACAACTTGTGAGAGACAGTTCTCTCCTTCTACTATGTGGGTTCCAAGCATGGAACTCAAGTGCCATTACCCACTGAGCTCCCTGACCCTCCAATGAAGGTTCTGGAATCCCAGCACTTACTTAAGATGCTGAGGCAAAAGGATTACCTTGAGTTTGGGGCCAGCCTGAGTTATATAATGGGTTCAAGGCGAACCTGGGCTACAAAGTAAAACCCTGTCTCAAAAAAAAAAAAAAAAAAGAAAAGAAAAGAAAAAGAAAAAGAGGAAAAGGGAGGAAGGGAAAGGAAGGAGAACAGGGAGAGGGATGAAAGACAAAATATAAACAAATGAACCAATGAATGAATAATCTATAAGCTCCTTTACTTCCTCTACCTATTAAGTTAAAGCTACAATTTAAAACATGCAAAACAGAGCCATAGTGAAATTTTAACACAAACAACGCAGGGTTTCCTTTAACAGTAATGGAATTTCACTATACTGAAAAAATACAAAATGTAGAAAGCTGTCAACCAGGGCTCTGTGCTTTTTCACAGTAATGGAAATATAGTTTTATTAAGAGTCTACCACAATTCCTCTAGAATGAGAAAATAAACATTCAGAAACATACGTAATAAAGCAGAGTAAAGAGATGCCAATGAAATAATACCTTCCTTGAGCACAACTGATTCTAATTTTCCTCCAGAAAGAAAGAAAAAAGTCAACTTATATATTGTAGACTAGAATCCAAATATACTCGGAAAGACATTTTCTTCACTTATTCCAGCAAACACCAATAATACATGCTAACATACAAACAAGTAAAACAGGATTTCCTAAAGGTAGACTATTACAGCACTGTATGAACATACAACCTCTTTACAAAAAAAAGTTTAAATAACAAAACAATGTAGAACCGGAAAACTGCCTCCGAAATAAATGCCAACCACAATATTTAAACAAAATCAAAAAACTATTTTATACCAACTAAGCAAGGCTAGAAAAGAATGCCAATGTACACAAGTGCCTATACTAACCAAAAATTTGGACAAACAGCCATATTTTATTCATGCAAATGAGTATGAATTTACAATTTCTCATTCATGTTAATATTTACAAAGATTAATGGAATATCGTTTTCCCCATGTAATGAAGTGCATTACAAAGCTAACACCTTCAAATCTTTCAAATAAACAATAAAAGCATATACTATAAGGAAAGTGTTCAAACAGGATCAAAAAAAAAAATGTAAATACTACTCATAGGAAGGTGGGGTCCTAAATTCCAAGAACACATAGATATTGACTCACTTATTTTAAAGCTTTAAGCAAGTCTTTTGAGACCGATGTGTGTTTCTGTTTTGACTTGTTTTGTGTTGTTTCATTTGGGGGCAGAGGGGCGTCTATTTATGTGCTCAGCTATCCCCATAGGCACGGTTTTTAGGCTGTCTAATTAACTGACTTTGCAATGTACTGAATGTTATTTCCTGGAAAAAAAAATGGTTTATAAAATGAAAATAGACACTCTGGTAAACCACACCACACAACAGTTTGTAAGGCACATGTGCACTTAATACGTCTCAAATGGCACACACTAAATGCAATGTTGTAAGAGTTTTCTCTCTGTGTTTCTAAAAAATGACTGCAATGTACAACTCACTAATTATACCTAACATTCTACCATATTGCTAATTTTCCTAAGCTTTATATAATCTCTCTCACTGGCTAGCTCCCATGAAATATACTACCTTCCTTCACAAAAATACAGATCAGTACCTGTACTAGTTAAATAACATTATCATCTTATCTTGAAAATAAGCCTTCAAAAAATCTAGTCTGTCTTTGAAACAAACTCTGATGACTGAATTAACTATTCGTAAAAAAGCATTCACATAATCTGCTGCATCACTATTTACACTGAGATAAAGAGTTTCATCTCAGTTGTGTCCTCTTTAATAATCTCAGAGTAAAGAACTCTGAAAGTGTTTGATGAATAGAATTAGCTTACAATTAACCAGGCTAAATTAGCCAGTTAACAAAAAAAAGATCAATTTTCCATACTCATTAATGTAAACCACAACTGTAACTTAATGATACTTAAAGGAATGCCTTAAAAGACTTTTTTCAATATAAATTCTGTAATACATTCATGACAAAATGACCAGAGCAGTCCAAAGAAAATGATAAGCTATATAAGCACCTGGCATAAATTCAACACACACTTCCTGTCTTAGTGCACCCTTGCCCATTCTTCTCACAAAGAAAGAGAAACAGGCCCAGCCTGACTTCTTTCCAATGAGCAAGTCAGGCAGTATTCAGCTAAACATTGGGAGCACTCAGATCTCAGGTACATTATTTCTCTTTAAATTATGAACTCATCACACATACAAATGGCTCCGTAAAACGGTCCAGTAAACTGCTACACTATGCTTTAAATTGCTGTCTATTATGTACTTAAAAATATTTACTAGCAATTGGAGGTTAATATGGCAACCATTACCGGGTGGCAATTATTGCTATTAAAAATATATAAATACTATAACACCATGTGCTAGCAACAACAAATGCTACACAGAAAACATATTAACAAATTATAAATATTTTCACTAAATAAAATGAACCATCATGAAAAAATGCTTTAAATGTAAATTTAAATATTAAAATTGCAAATTGGGGTGAAAAAAACTGTGTGTAGTATTTTGGCACTTTAAAACATTAAAGGAATCTTCTTCTTTACCCTATTTTCATTTGACAATCCTATTTTAGTCTAAGTTTTCAACATCTCAAGTGTTCAACATTTACAAATATCTTCCCTTTCTTGAGAGAGGGGGGAACTCTCAAAAAACAAAACTAAATTAGGTCTATATCAAATTATCTTAAAGCTTCAAATATAAAATGAATGGTCCTCAGTAGGAAATAAGCATTAATATATATACACGTAATTTAACTCAGTGAGTACTGGACATCGTTACCTAATTAGAGTCAGGAAGAGTCCATGCACATGAAATGTGAATGTGGTGCAACCATCTAAGAATTAGAAATGGCTCACTCAAGTCAGAGTGCATACTTAGACCTAGCCTAAAGGGCACAAAATCACTTTCTCCACATTATCTAGATAGAAAAACAAAAAGATACACTGGACATCTGGAAATTATAATCTCTCTTCCCACAAGGGCAGCCAGCTCACATACCAAAGCGACACTGTTACCCTTCCCAAAAAAGTAGATTTAACACAAATAATAAGTGAGTAGAGATACCACAGGTCACTCAGAAATGTGACGGATCGGATAATGTTCAGAACATAGTTTTATGACACAAAGGCACAGCCAGGGATGGATTTAATGCAGTGGCTACAAATTCCACATCAGTAAGAGTAAGAAATATTTATAATGACCCCTTCATGTATACACAGTAGCATTTTTTCACAGGTTAGGAAAGAGGGGTGGAGGCTGAAAGAAAAGTGTAGGAAACAGGACTCCATGCAGTATCAGGAAACAAAGTAAGTAAAGAACTAGAAGAAGTCTTATGGAACAGGATTGCTCAACCAACTTTTGCTCAGCCAGGACTACCTCAAGATAACAAAGTGGGTGGGGCACTGCTGCCACACACTAACCTCTGTATCCACACTGGAAGTGTGTATGTAAGTTCTCTAAAAACAATACTTTTCTCTGCTCAAAAAACAAACTGCACGTCAAAGAAAGAACAAATTAACAAATCTATAATACATGCCTATTGTGGCATTATTCAGTACCTAGAGTTCTGACATAAAACGTGCTTTATTTTGAAAAGGTGACGATTAACTCTCCTTTGGAATCAACTATTTCATGCAATGTGCTTTAGGCAACATATTTTTAATATTCTAGGTTGCTGCTATTTAAGATTTTCAGGAAAAATTCTCAACTTGGAACCAAAAAATTGTCAGCAGTTTAAATGATTTTTACAAAATTAAGCAGCACCTATCCACCACCAGGAACAAAAGAATATAAATATATATTTTTTTAATCAACCTAAGGATTTCTTCATTTTAAAGTGGCTACCTAAAAGCCAGTTGCATTTTGAAATCATATTCAAAAGTCAATTCTTTGGTTTAAAGATCTTTAAGGGAAAAATATCCAGAGCACAATTCTTCAGTAAGTTAAAATCAAAGTACTAAAGTACTGACTCTACAAAACTCTTTCCACAAAGAATCTCAAGCATCTTATCTCTATAACATTATCACCCTTAAGCTTTTAAAAAAGATAAAGAAATCAGCCTACAGACTGGCTGCACTTGGAATACTCTGATTTGTCTACAAAATTCACTGTATATAAATTAGCCACATCCACACAAGCCACTACTAGTCAGCATGATGTATGGTAATTTGGGAGCTCTCACCACACTAATACGGGTTGACTTAGTTATTTTAATTACCTGTAAAAGTGTCAATGTGGTCACCAGCCGCCAAACAATAACCATTTTAAATACCCCTTAATCAATATGTTTGCTGATCTATGAAGGTCCCCGAACCTAATACTAAATGACAGACAGAGAGTTAGAAAAGAAGAAGCAAAAGGAGTTTTAGTCTTACACATCAAAAGATCAAGGGAAAATTATCACAGTAGTGACAGGAAGAATCACAAGTTCTAATTGAATTTCAAGATTAAGTATCTGGATAAAAATGCTGGATGCAAAGGAATTAGCCTGGCATCACAACAGTGGAAGCAGGGATCCTATGTCAGTCAGTCTTTGTAGGTCAAAATCATGGGTTGATTTCTTTATCTGCATAAAAATAAAATTACACTTCCACTTGCAAAGTTGGCAAGAATTTGTATTTCTACACTTGTCTCAAAGGGAAAAAAAAAAAGCATCTATGCCACCCATAATTAAATGTAACTAATTACAATTTGAACACTAAATTATTTATCCAGTGTAAACAAGGATTAAGAGAAAATAATGCTTCTATCTACAGCAGGGGTTACAGAAAATAATTTGCAAACTGCATGCTCTCCAAAAGGCAACACCCTACCACCATCCAAAAACTGGGTACACAACTTAAAATAAGTTGAGTTTTTCTTTTAAGGCTAAATTAAATAAACCGTTCAACCAATTTTCCAATTATATTCTACGCCTAAAACATAATTGCCTCACATCTGTTTACAAATCTTGGCTCAATATTTAAACAAATTCGTACTCTCCCGGGCACATAGCTATACATAACAGTAACTCACGCACAAAGCACATATTTAAAGACCACGCACTCCAATTATTAGTCTAAACGCCAGGTTTAACAACGCGAATGTTTTCAGAGCTAGGTAATACGACCCAATAAAAAGCAAAGATGGCATTTACCACCAAATGTCACTGCCACCGCCAAGAAAGAGTTGCTGGAGCCCTATACATTTTTAATTTCGAAGAATCTGGACGCCGTCCTCGGGTGCCAAGCTTCCAGGAGAACAATTGACACCCTAAATGCTTCAAGATTAAGGCAGGCGATGCACATCCAAAGGAAAAGTTGTCAATTATCAGAGAAGAGAGAGGAGAAGACAGATAAAAGCGATGTTATCAAACCGCCCCGGCTTCTAGCTGTGTGTGTGCGCGCTTGTGTGTGTGTGTGTGTGTGTGTGTGTGTGTGTGTGTGCGCGCGCGCGCACTCGTTGTCAGGACAGAGAAAACAGTTTTTAAAAGACACAGGAGGAGAGCGAGAAGAAAAAAGCTCCCTCCACCTTCCGTCGGCTGGGTGCAATGGCTTTAAGGCTTTGCATAGTAAGCCCGAGAGGCGGGCGGCAGTCCATGTTTACAATCGCGGCAGCTCCGGGTGCAGGAGTCCTCTCCCCACACAATCGCATTCAATCAACTGTTTGCGGGCCAAATTGCAGGTGTCATTATGGAATTTAAAAAAAAAAAAAATTCAAAGGCAGAGGCGGGCAAGCAGCCGATCCGACCAGGAGAAGAGGACAAGCCTGCTGAGAACAGGCGCGGGCAGCATCAGGCTTCTGAAAACCCTTTCCACATTTCGGGAAGAGGAAAAGAAAAAAAAAAAAAAAAAAAAACAGAAAGAAAGGAAGAAAAAAGGGGGGGAGGGGGCGTGATTGCCACCGAGGGTGGGCGTTCGGAGTGCGCCCCGGCATCCGCAGCTTGCAGACTTCCACATGCAAATTCCACGCCGGGCGCCGCGCTCACAAATGATTTTTAAAGAGCCAAATAAACACTGGAGGGGATCCAAGGCGGAGGGGAGAGACGATCCAAAAAAAAAAAAAAAAAAAAGAGGGGCGCGATCGGCCCGCGGCGGGCGCAGCGGCGGCGAGGGAGGGCGCAGTCCCGGCGGCGGGAGGAGAAAGTTGCTCGGCTGGGAGGTCGGGGACGCCCCCCCCACCCGGCCCGGCCCCCGCCCCGCCGCCCGGCGACTCACCAGCGAGAAGAGGTTGGAGTGACAATCCTCCAGGCTCGCCCCGTTCGCCACCCAGTTCGCTGCGGCAGTCATGATCCTCCGCGAGCCCGGCCGCCAGAGCGGGGCATGTCGGAGCGAGGCGTCCGAGGCGAGGCCGGGCCGGGCCGGGCGGCGGCGCCTCGCCGGGGAGGAGCGCGCGAGGCCCGCACCGGGGACGGCGGGGCCCGGGCGGCCTGAGGGCGGCGGCGGCGGCGGCTTCCTCCCGGGCCCGGGCGGCTCGGGCGGCGGCGGGGGGCGCTGTCCGCGCGGCCTCGGCCCCGGCTGGCGCTGGCGGGCCGCCGCCTCCGCCTCGCCTTCTCCTCAGCCGCCTTGTTTATCTCCAGCCGCCGAGCGACTAGCCCTGGGCCCCCGCCGGCGCGTGAGGAGCCGCGAGCCGCCGCCGAGCCGCCGAGCCGCCCCGGAGCCGCCGCCGCCGAGCGCCAACTCGCGAAGGGGGGGGTGCGGACGAAGCCAGCGGGCGACCCCGGCAGCCGAGCGCCGTCCCCTCCTTCCTCTTCCTCCCCCACCCCCCCCTCCTCCCCAGTCAGCCTCGCTTCTCCTCCCTCCCCGGGCTTGCTCGCTCTGACAGCAATGGCGGCCGCCGACCGCGGCTCGGCCCGCCATTGGCTGGCGCCGCGTCACGTGACGGGCGCCGGCCGCGCGGGGGGCGGGGGAGGGGCCGCGGCGGCGGCGGCGGCGGCGGCGGCTCGCGGGAGGCGCTGCTGAGCCGAGCGCGGCCCGCTCGGAGCTGGGACTGGGCGAGGGAGGCGCGACGAGGAGAGAAAGAAGTGCGGGCAGCCCGGGCCCCGCGGCGACTCCGAGACCGCGGGGCTGCGTGGACGCCCCACCCCGGTCGCGGCCGCTCTTCTGCTGCGGGCCGAGGAGGCCGCGAGTCCCCCGCACAACGCGTCGCGGCCTCCGGGCCCTGGTGGCGGCTCCGGGCGGCCCAGGCCGGTCGGGACTCGCCATGGGCCGGGACCAGCCTCTCCGACAGCTCGAGAAATGTCTCATGGCAGCCTCACGCCGGTCCCGCGCTTTGAACCGGGCGGGCGATTGGGAGTCGGAAACACAAAGGCGGAGGACGCGGGATTCGAACCCATGCACCGCCTAGCCAGTGCCAGGAAGCAGGCACGGAGCACTCTACACTCAAAGCACAAATGCTTGGTTACCGTTTGCTCCTGCTCTGTGGGTGCTGACCTGCATTCGTTCATTCGTTCATTGCAAAGATGTTTCCAGCGCGCTTACAGTGTATCAAATTCGCAGGTAACTGCGCTGTGTTCAAAGCAGAGCCTCCCTCGTGGCTCCATGCGCGCTATAACGTATCCTAAGAGTAAAAGGCCCGGGAGTCTGGAGGGGTGGCGATTAGAGGCGACTCTCCAGCCCTCCAGGCGCTTGCTGCCTCAAAGATGGGGAGGAGAAAACTTCCACTTAAAGATTTAGTAGAAAGCAAAATCAGCGGAGAGATCTTAGGCATACAAATTGACTTTAGGAACTGCCTGAACAAACATGAACACCAGAGCAACGGGCTGTAATATGTATTGTGCTGTGGCTAGATGACACTTGGATTAGAGGTGCACATATGACTTCACATAGTCCTCAGAACAGCCCCATAGATGCTGTTCTTGTCCAGAGTAAGAGAGGTGCATCATACCCCCAAACTCTTCCAGTAACTCGGTAGCCCAAGGCCAGGACTGAGTTGCCCCAGCCTGTGTTGAGAAGGCTCTGTGGCAAGAGACCAAGAGTTGGCTTTGCTATCCCTAGTTGTAGGACCCTGGCCAACAAAGTTTAACTCTGCATCTCATGCCTCATCTGTCAAAAACAGATCCTAACTGCTGACCTGCTGACCTGAGGCCAAAGTCATGAATTTCTATTAAGATGCTATTGATGGAAGTGTGTACAGGGTGAAAAAGCCAAATACATCCTCAGCATGTGTGCTGTTTCTGAGATCTGAGATGCTGTGATGGTCCATCAAACTCAGATTCCACGAATCTACCTCTCACCAGGGCTGCATCCTCCGTGCTGGACATGGCCTTAGCACGTTAGGAAAATGAAAAGGAAGGAGAGGAGAAGTGAGAAGGAGGCGTGCCAGAGCAAAACCAAACAGAAAAATGAACAAAACAGACAATTTACAGAATAAGAAAGCCTAGTTTTTCAAACAAATGCTTAAGTTCATTTGTTGCTAACACTGAGTGTGTCTGTCTCACCCAAAATTCACGTTAAACCCTAAAAACCACAGTAATAGGATTTGGACAAGGTAATTAGCATGCAAGTGGAGCCACATGCTGGAATTAGTGCTCTTAGACACATGAACATTTCCAACGCACACACTCCTGGGCCCAGTAATCCTTTGACTCTAAACAGGTATACTGATATATCAACGCATGTAAGCTAAAGATCTGAACTGTGGTGGTGTTTGTAGAGCAGCAATCAGAAACAACTACATGGACATCAGTCGGGTGATAGTTAACAAAAGAATATGATTCTGTGCAGCCGTGAAAAATAATGATTTGGACAGGGCACAGTGACCCACATCGTTAATCCCAATACTCTGCAGGCAGAGGCAGGCAGATCTCTGAGGGATTGAGACCAACCTGATCTACATAGGAAGCTCCAGGCCAGCTAGGGCTACAAAGTGAGATGCTGTCTCAATAATAATAATAATAATAATAATAATAATTTAAAAAGTGGCTAGAGAGGTTAAGAGCACTGACTGCTCTTGCAAGGATCTGGGATCAGTTCCCAGCTCCCACACTGCAGCTAGCAACCTTACTCCAGTTCCAAGTGATCCACTGCCCTCTTCTGGCCTCCAGGGGCATTGCATACACAGGTGCACTTACATGTAGGCAAAACACTCACACATAAAATTTTAAAAAATTAATGTACTTAAAGCTGATTTCATAATAATTAATAAAAAATAATAATAATGAGTTGGTGCTATGTGTACTGAGAATAACTAAAAGTGTGGCTTAATTGAGGTATCTGAAAGTTTACCTGACTCTACTAGTAACATTAGTTGCCTCCAGGGAGGAAGCTGGGGGACTGGGAATTGGAGTGGAGAAAGGAATTATTTTTCACCTTTGTATTTTCTTTTCCTTTTTTTTTAATGCCAAATGCATACATTACCTATTCCTGTAATAAGTGATAACAAAATTCAATCTGTAAATAAAATTGAAAACAGAGCAATCAAACGGCATCATAAAAGTGGATTTAAAAGCAAATAAAGCTGTGCCTGTTGGTTCACACCCCTGGCACTCCAGAGAAATGGAAGAATTGTGAGTTAGGACTGGAAGGAGGAGGAGGACAAGGAGGAGGAAGAAAAGAAAAGAAGGAATGGGTGGGGGGGCAAAAATAAGACCAAAAATAAGCAAACAAAATGCATCCAAAGAGATAATTTCTTGACTGTAAAAGCCAAGGCCCCAGAATGGAAAAGACTAGAAGTTCTGCGAGTCATTGCCCTGACAACAGGTGTTCAGCGTGAGAGCTCAGGGGAACCGCGTTCTAGGTTCAGCGACATTGCTGAGCAGCCTATAGTCTTAGACAAGTCACTGAACCATCTGTGCCTTAGTCTCCTCACGTTTGAGCTCGGAAACTTTCGGGTCATCTCTAGCAAGGAACTCCTTGGCCTCTCTGCAGTTGAGATCACTGATAAAGGTCCTCAGAGTTCTTACTCAATAGAGAAAGCAAAGGGAATTGAGGGCGAGCTCAGGAGATAAGGTTAACACACAGCAGAACAAAGCCTAAAGTGGGCTCTCAGGAAGCAGCAGGGAGCGGGGCGGGGCTTCTAAGACCAGTTCCTTAGGCACCTCCACTACATCCTGGTGACTTGGTTTCCCCCTTTAAGGGACTGCTTGCTGCCCAAGAGGGAAACAAAAGTTCCACTGTGTGCAGGCTTCTGGTCTCATTCAGAGAGTGCCAGGTTAGTTCCCTTTCATGAGCTACCAACTGTAATGGCAGAGAAAATGGAAGCAAAAACAGGACCAGAGAGGGAAGTGTCTAGATTAGAAAGACCACAGGAAGCAGCCACAGCTGCAGAGTGGGGGTGATTTGTAGAAGAATGTCACTTGTGAGCACCACACACCTGGGATGCAACCCTAGCTCTGCCGTGCCCTTCCTTACAGCCCTGAGCAGGTCGCTTAATTCTGATGACCTGCATTTCTTCCAGTACATTCACTTCTCAGAGCGATGAGTTCTTCACACAGTGGCTGGCCCCAAAGGCAATAATTGATAAATTACAACACTCACTGGCCACTTGTCCATCTTTGGACAAAGGAAGGTGTTACCCCATCACATGACATAGAGAGTCCTCCCTCCCCTATTTACTGTAACTTTGATTTAATCCACAAATAATAGAGGTACAGAAGGCTGACTCTGGAAAGTATAGCAATGTAAAAGTATAGTCCGGGCTGGAGACATGGCTCATGAGAACCTGAGTCCTTCCCAGCACCCACACAAAAGCCCAGCATGCTGGATAGCTTTAGTGTCAAACTTGACACCCCTGGGTTGAGTTGGGGAATCACCATCATTGGACTGGCCTGTGTCCATGTCTGTGGGGTATTTTCTTGATTGTTGATTAATGTAGGAGGACCCAACCCACTGTGGGGGGTTCCCCCCTGGGCAGGTTGTTTTGTATTATATATGAAAGCAGGCTGGAGCCTGGCGGTGGTGCATGCCCTTTAGTCCTAGTAGAGGCAGGTGGAACTCTAAAGCCAGCCTGGTCTACATATTGAGTAGTGAGTTCCAGATCAGCTGAGGTTACAGGGAGACCCTGTCTCAAAAAGACAAAAAAAAAAAAAAAAAAAAGGATGAAGAAGAAGAAAGCAGGCTGAGCATGGGCCAGGACAAGCAAGCCAGTAAGCACCGTTCCTCCATGGCTGGTGCTCCAGCTCCTACCTCCAGGTTCCTGCCCCGAGTTCCTGAGTTCCTACCTTGGACTCCCCAGTGAACCTTGTGCCCCAGGAGATGTGAGCGACATAAACCCTTTCCTCCCCAAGTTGGTATTGGTCAGAGTGTTTTGTCACAGCAATGGAAGCAAACTAGGACAACTGGTATGGTGGAAAATGCCCGTAATCCTAGCACTGAGAGGCAGGGAGGACGGGAGGGTCCCCAGAGCTCACTGGCCTGTCTAGCCATTGGTGAACTTTGGGTTCAGTGAGAGAGACCATGTCTCAAAAAAGTGGGGACCAATAAAGGAAGACACGTGTGCATGCACACTCGCCCACACACACACATATACACTATTACACACAATATGAAAAATAAGATTAAAAAAAAACATACTTTTAGTCAGGTGTGATTATGCACACCTTTAATGCCCAACATCTGGCGGGCAGAGGAAGAAGGATCTCTGTGAGTTCAGGGTCAGCTTGGTTTATATATTGAGTTCCAAGACAGCCCTGGGCTACAGAGTGAGACTGGATTTAAAAAGGAAAAAAAAAAAAAAAAGGAAGGCATATGTTTTCCAAAAGAGGTGAATACCAACTCCTGTACCCTACTGAGGGCACCAAGGATGTGACCCTGGTAGAAATCCTGGCTGTCTTCCCTTCATATTCAGACCAAAGCAACTTAAAGACACATTTCTAAGGTTTCTGGTTTTGTTATGTCCTTTTTTTTTTTCCTTCTGTTTTATGAAAATGGGATCATGTCACATATATGACTTTGTAATCTGCTTTTTTTCCACTTAATCATTTATCACAAATACACCTCTAGGCCTACATATCAGCATCTAACTTCTTGCATTATTAGTTGTGTAATGTTTCATAGACCACCTGGGCCATAATTTATCCAATTATTCCCCTACTCCTGAACACCCAGGCAGTTTCCAGTTCTTTTTCTACTCTAAATAAGGGTGCAGTAAATATCTTTACCCATATATCCTTATATACTGACACTTTTATTTCTTCAGAATCAAGTTCCCAAACAGGATTGCTTTTTTATTGTTAAGAAATGTATATTTTTATTGTTCATAAATACAGCTCATTGGTAGCATGCTTGCCTAGAACAAGCCAGGTCCTGGGGTTTGATCCATGGCACTGAAGAAAAGAAGGGGACAAGCAAGGTGATTAGCAAGTAACCTGTCCTGAGTCCCTGTTCTGGAAGGACAGAGCCGACTCCGTAACATCGTCTTCTGACCACCACACATACCTACACAGACACAATAATAATAAAATAAAGTTTAACAAGAAAATAAGAAAAATAAATAACAAAAGAAAAAAAGAAAGGAAAGGAAAGGAAGGATAGCTAGGAGCTAGGGATGTGGCTCAGTTAGTAGAGGGTTTTTTCCCGGAAGTGCACAAACTGGTCATGGTGGTACCCATCTGTGATCCAGCTCTACTCCAGCAATAGAGGCAGGAAGCATCTGAGGTTCAAGAGCATCCTCAGCTACATAGCAAGTTTGAAGTCACCCTGGGCTACATAGCACCCTGCCTCAAAAATAAACATATATATATATATATATATATACATATATATGTATATATATATATATATGCATATATATATAATGCATAACACCAAAAGGCTTCTCCCTCCCTCAGAGGTTGTACCACTTGGGCTGCTTGGTGACAGCATACTCTTCCTGACAGTCTCACCAGCCTTTGTATGCTGCTTTTTCATTTTTGCCAACCCGATGGGTGAAAAATGGCATCATTGTCTGAACTCTAGCAAGACTGGTCTCCTGGGCCTCTCTCAACCACCTTGGCCATTTGAATTCCTCTGGAGTCATTGGCTGTTGCACGCAGCAGCTTGGAATAAAAATGCACCAGAGAGTTTCAAGGTAAGCTCAGCACAGAGCATAACTGGCCTTTGGCCACAGTCCTCTGGCAGACAAGGCAATCCATTGACATCACTCATAAAGAGTTTTGAGTCCCTTCATGAGGCAGGCTTGCAATTTTCATTCCTTTGCTTCCGTAATTCAAAAACTGTTTTTGAGACAGAGTCTCTCTGTAGCCCCAGCAAAATAAGTAGGCCAGGCTGGCCTTGATCTCACAGAGATCCATCTGACTCTGCCTCCTGAGTGGGATAAAAGGCGAGAGCCATCAGGCCCAGCCATAATTCAATTTGGGGGGTTGGTATTTTTAAGTTCCTTCTGAAAGAATGGTCTTACACCAACCAAAGTAGGCTGCTCAGAACAGTGACAGCTTTGCTCATAACCACTAAGAATTTCCTAATTGTTCCAACCTCTGCCCTATGGCTGAGGAAGTCAAACAAACTAGACGCTGCAGGGCTGAGGGGTCAGTGAGTCAAGAACTTTGAAGATGGGAAAGACCTGGCTCAAGTTCCAGCTCCGCCACGTCCTCTGGATACCTTGAATTGTGGCCTCTCTGTGCTCTAGCTTCCTGCATGATAGCAAGGGCATATTCACGGGTGCCTTTAGAGTTATCGTGAACAGTCATGAACAGGCATGCGAAGCTCTCAGCACCTACTTGGCATGTAGTAAGTGCTCAATAAATGTGAGTTATTAAATCCCAGGACTCCTTTTTAAATTAACTGCAGGCAGAGACTGAACTTTAGGAAACTCTGTCAAGGAAATAGTTTAGTAATAGTTTGAATTGTTTAAATGCCAATGCATGGTGAGCATGGTGGCACAAGTCTTTAATCCCAGTACTTGCAGAGGCAGACGAATCTCTATGAGTTCAAGGTCATCCTAGTCTGCATAGCGAGTTCTCAAAAGAAAAAAGGAAAAAATCTAAGACAAAACAAAAAAATGCCGACAAGCTTAAATTAAGCTCGTTTGGTAGGACCTCACACTTTTGCTTTCTGTATATTTACAAAGGGACAAAGGACTCTTCTGCTGATTTATTTGATTCTTGTGACTCAGAGGAAACGCCAAGCCTCACACACTATACAAATGCTCTACCACTAAGCCACTCCCCGAGTCCCCCAGTAAGGCCTACTCTACCCACAATCAACTGTCTTCAAACAGCCAACAATAGGGAACTGGGGGTGGTGATAGGGATCAGTTGGTAGAGCACTTACCTCGCATACATAAGTCCTGGGTTTTAAAAAAGAAGAAAAAAGAAAAACAATATTAAGGAATAAAGATATGTGTCCAGTCGCCTCTCATGTTTTTCTTTGCCCACACTGCTGCTTGGTCAGGAAAGGAGAATACATACAGAATTCCTTTCCAGCCTCTACCAGATCTCTACAGACTGAGAACTGTGGCCACAACAGGAGCAAGATTCATGGACTGGAACTAATTTCTGTATCTTCTGGACTCGTACACAACACATAGATATACATACACAACACACACATACATATGCACATATGTACATATGCACACAATACGCACAACATACACAATATACAGTATACACAACGCACATATACAACACATAATATACATACACACAACACACACCTATACAATACACAATACTCCAGGAAAGCAGCCAGCCTGGAAAGTTTGGTCAGGAACACATTATCTTCACACCGCTGCCCTAAGTCAGAGACTTCAGCCAAGGTCCAGACAAGTGAGCAGGTAACTGATCTATAGCCCCCATACCTGTGACACTGCCTATGAGTCCTGACATCCAGGTCTTAGCATGTTAGACAAAGGCCTTCATCTCTAGGGACCAGATCAGGTCCCTTTGAGCAACCAGTCCAGGCCTGAAAGACATTGCCTGTTCCTAGGCACCAGTGTGCTGTCTCCCTTCTAGCTAAGTCCCTGCCCCAGAGCCAGGCCTTACTTTCTGTGACAGATCCTTTCATTTAAAAGCAACCCTTGGAGCCTGGGCTTTACCAGAGCAGCAATTTGGTGGCAATAAAAACCTCCACATGTGAAACTCAAGTCGTCCTCTGTCCTCACTTGGCCCAGGAGACAAGTTCACCAGGTTCCTGAGCCGTCTAGTTATCTAAGTTCTCAGCTGGTTGGAGGCAAGGAACAAATCTCTCCTGCTCTGCCTCAGTTTTTCCTTTCTGAAGTAAACTGCCCATCTCTGAGCCTGTTGGTGTGTTATAATCAACTGATTCCGTCAGTTGAGCACAGTTTCTCCATTGTCAAATGCGCTGACTACACTGGGTTATGGCAGGTGGGGAAGGAGTCTCTGAACAGAGTGTCTGTGGCTTCTGTTGGTTCAGATGGCTTCCCCCAGGAAATAAATTACATTTCATTCTCTATAGATTGTTTACTTTATAGTCTCTTGATCTTACTTTGCTGGCTTCTTGGTGTAGATTTTTCAGTAGTTTGCTTCCCACTTAATCACAACAGCCTCTGTAAATGTTAGCAAGCTGCGTTGTGGGGATTGGATGTGAGCATTTCACAATGGTTACTGAATAGACCAGCCCCTTTTCTAGTCCACACACACATATAACCCTAAGTAAATACTCCCCCTACTTTAAAAAGTATATCCTTAAAATGATTTTCTAGCAAGCAGACTTTATTTCATGTTCACTACGCAATGACTCAGGCACATTTAGCAGCATTCACTCTGTATGTGGATATATGTGTTTGTTTGTGTATGTGTGTGTGCAGGTGTTCTTGTGTGTACTGAATGTACTGTGTGTGTGTGTGTAGGCTCTAAGCCTACCTCCAGTATTGTTCTTCAGGTGCCATATCCCTTTCCATCCAGGCAGAGTCTCTGGCTGGCCTGGAGCTCTCTGAGCAGCATAGGCTGGCTAGCCAATGGGAACCAGGAATCTGCTGGTCTCCGCCCCTTTCAGCACTGGGTTTACAAGAATGCACCATATACCTGGCTTTTTACATGGTGTCTTAAGTTACTCTTCCTGTTACTGTGATAAAATACTCTGGCAAAAGCAAATTAAGGGAGAAAGGGTATTTTGGCCCCAAGATTAAGGGTACAATCCATCATGGTGGGGAAGTGAAGGCCACAGGAGCTTGAAGCGGACAATCACGACACATCCTCAATCACGAGACAGAACGATTAACACAGTGCTCAGCTCAATTTCTCCCCTTCACTCAGTCCAAGATTCGTCCCAAGGACTGATACTACCTACCTCCATTAACCTAATCAACATAATCACCCTCAGGCAGGCCCAAAGTACCTTCTTCTGGGTCTAGATTGTCAGGTTGAAAGTTAACACTGACTACCCACCACACAAGGGTCCTAGAAATCCAGACTCAGGACTTGGTACTCGAACCGCAAGTACCTTACCAACTGAGTTTTCTTGGCAAATTCCTGAGAGGCTACTGTTCACATTGCATGTGCATCCCAAGGAGCCTGTTTACCAGAACCACATCTCAAAATCCCTGCAGAAGAAAGGTTTACTTCTGTCTCCCCGCAGCCAGCTGCATCCGAAGCCACACTCACAATATGCCCCCCTTGCCTTCTCACGGTACCATCTCATGTGTATAGCGCTCATTTTATGTACCAATTCTAATTCTCACAAGTATCTCACCAGGGAGGTCTATCCCAATCCCCATTTTACAGATGAGAAACTACAGCTCAGAGAGATTGAGTGACTTGTCCCGGGTCACCCAGCTTAAAAGCTCAAGGTAGGATTTGAACTCTGGCCACTACAGCCTCCTGTGCTAAGACGAGGACAGAGATACTCTGAAGTATCACACACACTCAGCTGCTGGCTCAGCTTCCCACCTTCTCCATCAGCTGGGTGTGCCTTTCCTGAAGGTCCTTTGGCAGCCTGGTGCCACACAGTTCTCTCTCTTACTAGTCACCTGTCCTTTAGAAAGTGACCTTGCTTCTCTGACCCTTGGTCTCTTCATCCTTCCTGTGGGTATCATGGCTCTGAGTTTACATAGCTTTAGAGGCTGATAGTAATTAGCGCTTTCCATGAGCTAGATACTGCTAAGTACTTTGTGCCTTGATCTTTCCTGGTCCTTACATCAGACCTGTGAATTGATACCAGTATCATCCTCTATGCAGATGGAACCAGGTGAAGAGTGACAGCCCATCCTGATGGACTGGGACCAGAACCCAAGCTATCATCCCTTTGTCACTATCACCCTTTCTACTTCACCCGACTTAACCCTCTTCTCTGTGGGCCAACCAGAGTTCAAACCTAAGTAGAGTACTTCATGCTTCCAACCTCACCATGGCTCCCACTTTCCCAGTAAAGAACCAGACACTTGGCATTGGGGCCCTGTGGAAACCCATGTTCTGCCTGGTATAGACCGAAGTTCCTGTTGGCCACACACAACATTGCAGCTGTACAAAACTTTCAAGGCCTGGTCTGTGCAGAGAGCTATCTATTGGAGTCACACTGTATTTATGCCCCCAGACCCAGGGGACAAGGACCCTATCAGCAGAATGAGGATAAGATGCCCAGCATCTCCCAGCTCTCCTTCCACAGCAACCTGACCAGCACTAGGGGGTTGAATTTTGTATGATAATCTGATTTTCCCCTCTTCTTTTGAAAGTAACACGTCTTATAAAATATTCAAACATCAAAGGAATGCATAATTTAGAAAATAAAGCACCTCTTTCTCCAACCTAGATAACTCCTGCTAGCAATTGGACAGTAGCTATCATCATTTTCTAAGCATATGCCAGCACTTAAAATGGAGACATACTTTATATATCTTTTGTTCCTTGTTTTTTCTTACTTGACCTTATTGAGATACAATATGATATAGCAAATCTACTATTTTAATCCAGAGGTTTATAAAGTACACCTACAGTTATGTAATATCACCACAAGCAAGGTTTAGGGCAGTTCCATCAACAAACCACCCTGAAAATTCTCTTGCCATTTTGTAATCAATCCCTTCTTTCATCTCTGCCCCTGGCAATGACTAATCTGTTTTCTATTCCAGTAATTTTCCTCTCCAAGAATGTCTTATATAGATGTCATAATGTACATAGCTCTTTCTATCAAGCTTTTTTCATTTAGCATAATGCATTTCAGAGTCATGTATATTATCATCAGTTATTAACAGCAGTCTGTTCCTTTCTGTTGCTGTATAATATTCCATTATATGGACATGCCACAACTTGTTTATCCATTCACCAAATGAAAAATAGCAAATTTGTCTCTGGATTGGGCAATTACAAACAAAACTACTAGGAACATTTACATACAGGTTTTAGTGTGACTATAAGTTGTCATTTCTCTTAAGTAATGGAATGGAATTGATAGGTAAAAATCATAACGATATATTTAATAGAACACTGCAAAATATTTTCCAGAGTGACTTTTCCATGGACCTTGTTCCTTCCCCCTGACGTTTAACCTAAGAAATATATTACCCAATATTATGTTTCTATGTAATATTTTTCTGCTGGAATGACAGACTGTACAGAAATTATTTTCTTTATTCCAGTGCACCCTCTGTGCCCAGTACAGTGCTTGGTACGCAGACCTTCCCAGAAATATGTGTGGGACAAATGAGCCCTACAGAGCTCTTCCTATGTGAAAAGGAGTAGACCCAAGCCTTCAGCCTTTAAGGGGCAGTGCTGTGTTTTCTGCTGCCTGGGTGTTTTTCTTTACCACACTCTCCCTGGGTGCTCTCTGGTGCTCCCTTATCTGTTAGGTGCTCCCCAGTCTCTCAGTTTCACAGACACAGCTGCTCAAAGGCACTGCATATCAAGTTGCAAATTCAGCTGAGTTTTTTATTAAAACAAATCTCTGAGGGCTGGAGGAATGGCTCAGTGGTTACAAGTCCTTGCTGCTCTTACAGAGAACTCAAGTTTGTTTCCAAGCATCCATGTCAGGCAGCTGCTCACATCCTCTTCTGGATTCCACAGGCACCTGCTCTCACTCGCTCTCTCTCTCTCTCTCTCTCTCTCTCTCTCTCTCTCTCTCTCTCTCTCACACACACACACACACACACTCAAATAAAAAATAGATAAATATTTTTAAATGCCTGGCAACTAGGTCAGGGAATATTTGCAAAAGCTGATAGTGCCCCCCCTCCCCACACACACTGGGCAAAAAGAAGAGGAGGAGACTGACTTCAGACTCCCTGGTTCACCACAGGTTAACCTGCACTTGGCAGTATCAAAAAGGGTTTTTGTTTTGCTTTTTTTGAGACAGGGTCTAATGGAGCCCAGGCCAGCCTTGAACTTGTAATGTAGCCAAGGATGACTTTGAACTTTTCATCCTCCTATCTCCAAGTGCCTTGATTACAGGTGCGGCCACTGTGGTCAGTTTTATAGTACAGGGGATGGAACCCAGGAACTTGTGCATGCTAGGCAAGCACTCTACCCACTGGGTCATAGTCCCAAACCTTGAATTATTAAAGGGGATAAATATCAACTCTACACTGCTGTGGTTCTCAGGGTAAGCAAACCAAAGCCTCAGTGATCTTCACATGTGGATACATTCTCCAGAGAAGATTTTCCAGAAACCAACAAAAAATCACCAAACTCTCCTTTTGATAAGGAGAAAAAAAAATAAAAATGTAAAACCCCAAACATCTCTAATCTTATCATCTTGTAAATAAACAGACATTTTACACCTTTGAAAAACTAAAGGCAAATGCTGAGAATAAAATAAATCCAATGATAATACATTCAAACTTTCTATTATTATGATTTCACTGTGAACTGGGGGAAGAATGCCATGTGAGTCTTGCGAGCTGCCTTGGATTGGAGCCTAGTTAATACCAGCAGGCCAGAGTAGGTGACCCTACGAGGCTCTAAATGAAAACAAAAGGTAGTTGAAGAGGAGAATGAAGCTGAGCAGGGCTAGAAATGAAAGTGTTGCAATTAGCTAATTGGGCCTAGTTCTTCTGGATGGGGCCTTATCCCCCCCACTGTGCACAAAGCTTCTCTCCACATCAAAGACCACCGCTTGCCTGGAGAATTGGAAGCAATGTTTATGGAGTGTGCTTTGAAGATGGAAAGTACTATTTAAATACCAAGTATTATTATTATTATTATTACTTTAAAATTTAAATATCTTCTTTTGGTGGGAATTTTTAATGTGTTTGTGAGTCTTCTGTCATGCTGGAGCAAGCCTGTGTGACCAGGGCAAACTTGGGTGAGGCAGAAGGCCCTATGTACCTTGGCAACAGGAGCCTGGCTCACTACCGGGTCCTTTTCGATTGTTTTCCAGGAAGATGAGTGCTGTCAATCAGAGACTGTCAGTTTATGGAAGAACATGTCTTGGGGATCTTATGGAAATGCAGTATCTTTCCAGGCAGAGTTGATGGAGTTATCACATTACAGATTTTATTTGACTCTGCATCTCAATTCATTCCTTTGTATAGTTTCCAGTTTTCTTTAGAAAACAGAAATTAGACACAGTCTTGACATTAGAATTTCACAAAGAAGCAATCAAATCCAAATTACTTCGAAGAAGGAAAGGACTATAAAAGTGACTAAACAAAATGAAAGGGGAAAAAGAACCCTTCTGGAAGGCCCTAGTTCATGAATTAATTTTGTGATTCAGTCCTTGGGACAAATCCAACTTAATTTAAAAGGTTGCCAGACATAGAACACGAGGAAAAGATTCTGAGACTGTGTCTCAGAGAGAAATAGTGTCAAGTTTGAAAGTTTTAACTCCTTTTCTTTCCTCCTCCTCCTCTCTGCTCCTCCTCTATCCTTCCTTCTTCTTCGCTCTCCTTCTTCTCCTCCTTCCTCTTCTCCCTCCTCCTCTTCCTCCTCCTCCTCTCTCTTCTCCCCCTTCTCTCCTCTTCCTTTTTCTTCCTCCTCCCTTCTCCTCCTCCCTCTTCTTCTCTCTTCTTCTCCTCCTCCTCTTCCTCCCTCCTCTTCTCTTTCCTCCTCAATCCTCCTCCTCCTCATCTTCCTCTTGTCTTCCGCAAAGAACTCAGACAGGGCACTGGTCAGTGTCCCCTGCTCTCTCCCGGCCCAGCTAATCACTTTCTCTTTCATGTGCCCACTGAATACTAACAGAAGTTTTTTAAGCATTGATGGGGGATTTTTTTAATTAAAAAATCATCAAAGCTTAAATGAATTGCCTGACATAAAACTTGGATCCAACCTGGAACAGAGGCCTTGGGCCTTTTCAATTTCCTATGGTAACCAAAGACCAAACTGTGTTTTCAAAAGCGGCTCTAGTAATGAAATACACACGAGGTATCAAGTTACTAAATGGCTTTTAGCCTCTTGAAACTCAAGTAAAGGAAAATCTCATTAATCTGAACTGTGCTAATAATGGAATTTGTTATAATTCGACCTGGCTAAACTGCACTTTACCACGGGCTAACCCAGGAAGACAAGCTGGCCGGAGAGCAGCACAGCCGGAAGCCTGCCAGGAAATGCCTTGTGTCTAAGAGAGGTTGTCTAAGGCTTTTAGTCCTCACTTTCCTAAGTAAGTTCCTGCCAAATCCAGACGAGTTCTCATTGCTGGCCAGAGCAAAAGAGAAACACCACTGGGGAGCTCTTTCTTTGTCAAATTCTCTGTACTCAAAAGGAAGGAAGGTGCTCCCAGCACTTGGGAACAGAGGCAGGAGAATCAGGAAGATAAGTTCAGAATTGTCCTTGACTACATAGTGAATTTGGGCTGCATGAGACCAAACACCAAAGAAAGAAGGAGAGAGGAGCAGAAGAGGGAGCGGGAGGGGTGGGGGGAGCGGGAAGGTAGGGGCAGCGGGAGAAGGGAGAAAAGAAGAGAAAGAAGAAGGAAAAGTTCATGGGGTCAGGGGACTGGGGAGGCAGGTCAGTCTGTAAAGGGCTTCCTGTGCAAGCATGGGAACTTCATTTCATTCTGCAAAACCAGTTCAAAAGTCAGACACAGCAAGGCTGGGGAGGGGGACACAGGAGGGTCCAAGCGCAGTCTAGCCAGCCAGCCAGCCCAGGCTGACAGGCAGTCTCCAGTGAGAGATCCTTCTCAAAAATTAAGGAGACACCTAACATCGACCACACATACACACACAACACAAACACATACATGCACATATAATACCACTCCTCCAAAGCTTATTTTGTTTAAGGTTTCTAACAAGCTCCTTTAAGGCAGACAGACTTCCTTTGCCTGTTGCAGCAGTAGTTATGAATGAACGAGATTGCTCTGATGCAGGAACATCTGTAATTATAACCATTAAGGAGCGGATGAACTGTAGGTAACAACTTCTTCCCACTTGTATGCATCGGGCTGGGCCAAGAACTTTCTGATTGTCTCTCACTGTGTCTGGTAACCAGTAAGTCCTTAGCCTGTGGCCACGTTGGCTGTTAAGGTAAGCCAGATAAGGTCCTGAACATCTTGGTGTTATTGGCATCAGGAGGTTAACGGTGGCAGGAAAGGGAGGGAATAGCTATAAATAAATAAGCTGACAATGGCTGAACACTTTAGGAGGGCTTGCAGATAGATGGAAGGGTGGCTGGATGGTTGGTGAGATGGAGCTGAACTATAAACGTAGTGTAGATGGATGAACAGCTAGCGTGCTCCTGTGATCTGTGTATCAAAGTGATTTTTCTCTCCTGCTCTGAAATTTGCTTCCCAATCAAGGACTACGAAAGGATGCATTAGAGAACCACAAAATGAGAATGGTCTAGTCCTGTGGTGAGTGCAGCAGCCAGCTGACAATCCTGGGGGTTCTTGGGGGATCCCCAGGGCTGTAGAGAACCCAAGGGAGGAGCTCAAGTGACTAGATCTATGTGGAGAGACTGGGAAATGCATGGAGCAGCTGGGTGCTAGCCAAGCTCATGCACAGTGCCTGCTGACTTCAAGGGTGCTTTGACTCCATGGTGACTGGGTCTGGGTTTCCCTATAGTCAACAGATAGCATTGTATGGGTGTCCAGACTTCAACCCCTCTCTCAATAGAAGGAAATGACTCAAATTCCTATAATTTCACACACTGTGCATGTGCGTGGGGGGGGGGTACATGTGTGTACTTGGGGATGCGTGGATAGTATATGCATGTGAGTATGGTGACTGGACAACCTGAAGCGTCATCCTGAGGCATCGCCCACCTCCTTCGAGACAGTCTCTTATTGTCCTGGCGCTCCCTGAGTAGACTAAGCTGTCTGACCAGCGAGCCCTGGGGATTCTCCTGCCTCAGCCTCCCCAGCCCAGGATTACAAGTATGTGTGGCCATTTTTACATGGAACTCCAACTCAAGTTCTCATATTTGCACAGCAAGCATTTTACTGAGTGACCTATCTCCCGGCCTACCTCACGTTTCTTAAAAATTCAAAAAAGCTTGTTATTTCTCTAGATTATACAAAAATAATATCAAAATGTAAATAAATAAGCTGAAAAGAGAGAACTCTCTGTAGAGTTTCAAACAATATAAAAGAATATCAACAAACAAGTACAAATGACCTGTAATTTCCTCCTCTGTGATATCCAAATGCTGACGGGTTTATAAATATGTGATTAAGCAACAGAACAGTGTGGTTAAAAACTTATGTGTACCAGGCACTGGAGACTCAGGGAACAAGATTCAGTTGCAACCTCTGTCCCGAGGGGCTTCATAATCTACTAGTGGAAATGAGTGAGGGGTTGCAAATGTGATGAATGTCTCCAAAGTCAACAATATGTTACAGACATCTGTGTGTGTGTGTGTGTGTGTGTGTGTGTGTGTGTGTATCAGTATCTGCATCTACATCTAGAAACATTACCAAATATTCATCACCTTTAGTGTAACCTTTCTTCTAAAGAGGATCTATCTGTTTGGCTAACACTAGACCTCTGCCTGACTCATGGAAGATTCAAGAAAGCAGAGCCTGCACACTGATTCCCATCAGGCAGGGCCTCAGGCAGTCTGGGGTGGAATGGAGTGAGAAGGAAGGAGCAAGCCACAGAGGCGTCTGCATGGCAGACCTGCAGTCTTAACTACTCTGGGGGCTGAGACAGGAAGATCAGTTGATCCCAAGGAGGATCCTGAGTTCAAAGGATCTAGATAACATAGATAGATAGGAAGACAGGAGGAGGGAGGAAGGAAAAGGGAATTGTAGCATATCTATACAACAAAATATTACACAGCCATAAAAAGGCATGAAATATTGTTATACATAGCATGGAAAATCAAAGATGAATTATGCTGGGGGAGAGAAGCCAGGCTGATGTATATTTATTTCCATGTATATAAAATTCTAGACAGAAACAGGTGAGTATATGTGTCTAGATTCTGGAATATGGGATGGGAGGAATGGGAGAAAGAGGTGCAAGGGCGTGTTTGGGGGTAACAGTGTATTCACTGGAGTGAATAGGATGTGAATGTGGTGGCAACAGGATCCCAGGCTGCTGAAATATCAAATTGTCCACTTCAAGTCTGTGCATATTATCATAGACAAAATTCTACTTCAATAAAGCAAGAAAGTAGGTGGTAGTAGATAAACAGATGGACAGATACAGAGTATGAACAAGAAAGGAGACCCAATGGCACAACAGAGAAGCTGACTAGGGTCTGGGCAGGCTTCTGCACAGGGAGACCCCACAGGCAGCCAGGAAACAGGATACATTTTTAGGGATTCAGGGATAACTGGGCTCAGACAAGCTCAGCCTCACACCTGCACCCATGAGTGTGTCAGCCTGACCTGGGACCTGTTGCCCAAACACAAATCTCCCAGAGCCCACACTGTGCCACTGTCAGTGTGAACAGCCTGCTGTCTAGGCCCTGCCCAGCTACCTAGCCCCTAACAAAGCCTTTTGCCAGGCAGCTGCCTCCATTCCTGCAACCCTCTCACCCCACGTGAGCAAGTCCACTTTCTAGTCCGTTGTGGGACCCTCCCTACATCCTCTGATGGCTTTTGTGAGGGCAGGTTGTCTGAAGTTAAAAATGATGCAGGCTTGTCATCCCAGTGACTGGAAGGCTGAGGCAGAGAATGGCAAATTCTAGGCCTGCCTAGCTTATAGAGTTCAAGACCAGCCTGGGCAACTTAGTAAGACCCTATGTCAAAAAAGAATATGAAAAGGACTGTGGATATGGCTTATGCCCGTATCATGAGGCTCTAGGGTTGGTCCCCAGTACTTAAAAAGATTTTAAAATAAAATAAAATAAAATAAAAGACAGCCCTGGCCTCATATCTCAGCTCTGACCCTTTTTAACATTGATCATAGGGAGGCAAATTCCTTTTTCTCGGTCTGTTTTCTCATCTGTAAAAGGAGAAGGTAAGATTTATTTATAGTAGAGTGTTTGTGAGGATTCATGAAATAAAGACACAATGTGCTTGGCACACTGGCACACAGTGGGCACCAGGTAAAAGTTGGTTTTACTTCTTGTTAAATATAAATGTATTTTATGTCTGATTGTATTGCCTGCATGTATGTGAGTTCACCCGTGTCATGCAATGCCGTGGAGGTCAGAAGAGGGTATCAGTTCCCCTGGAACTGTAATTAATAACAGTCCTTAGTCACCATGAGGATGACTGGGAATCAAACCTGGGTTAATAGTGCTCTTGATGGCTGAGCCATCTCTTTAGCCCCAGTTTCCTTTTTTTATATAGTAGTTAAGAGGGTAGGGGCTGGGACCCTGGAGAGGAGACCAACCCCAATTCATGTTATTTTATTTGTGTGTATGTGTGTGTGCATGTGGAGGTCAGACAGCAACTTTTGAGGTTAGTTCTCTCCTTCCACTATGTGGGCTCCAGGAATCAAACTAAGGTCATCAGGCTTGTACTGCAGGTCTTTACATGCTTTGCCCTCTCCCAGGCTTCCAGTCCCAAATCAGATCCCAGACAGCCCACCTTGATTTCTCTGATGTCAGTCTTGTTCTCTATTATGCAGGGCTGGGGGGCAACAGAGGTGGAGGTGGTACTGGGGGGAAGCCTGGGCATCTGAAGAGTGTTTCCTGCAAAGATCATCGTCTGGGTTATGGGTAGGGTTTAGGAAGTTTGGCAAGGTGGCAAGCAGTCCCTGGGGCTGGTGAAGAGAGGCCCTGTTGCTAACCCTAGGCTTGCCAGGACAAGAAAGGTCAACACTGAAATCTAGAAAGCAGACACCACGTGAAAGAGCCAGGGGGAGAAGGTCCCTGCTCTTCGGGTCTTCCCTAGCACAGAGGATCCTAGCTCGGTCTACCCAGGTAAGGCCCCCAAGGCTCAGACCTGGGGAAGAGGGTCAGTAGAGATGAATTCCCACACAGAAAGGCCTCATCTCACAGGATCAGACCCCCAGCCGTAATTGAGCCATGACTCAGACTACATGGGTCACCATTTCACACACAGTGAGACCCTCACACACACCAAATAGCAGCCTATGGTTAGCCGGGATCTCACCCCAGCCCTGGTTCTCAGCCTTGGTACCAGGCCAGCCTTGACCCACCCCCAGTGCTGGGAATGGAACTGAGCTGGTCTCCTCTGTTCCGTGTTTTCTTAGAGAAAACTTGGCTGCTGGGAGCATGGAGAAGCTGACTGTGGTTTTCTGCAGCAGCTGGGGGTGGAAGGGAGGCGGGGAGTCAGAACTGGAGTGGATTAGGGCTCTGGGAAGCCAAGAAATCCCAGAGAGAGAAGCCGAGTCCCTGTGCAAGGCAGCCTCTGCCTCACTCCTCTGCCAAGGGGCTATGAGTTCTGAGTGGCATATCCCGCACCTGGTCCCCAAAAGGCAGGACTACAGGCTGCACCCACCCTGGGCCTGTGGAATGTGCCTTTCTGGGAACAACCAAGGCTCTCACTTTTTCAAATTGGCCTGTAAATCTCCGTACAGTTTTCAGAGCTTAGGAATTTTATTTTATCTGGATTTAAGTCATGCTCTGCTTTGGCATGGGAAGGTGGTTCTCACTTTTAAAACAAGAAATGAAAAATACAGGCCTGGGATCAGCGAAGCCCCCCTTGCCAGGCCCATAGGCGGTAGTCCCAGGGCCAGGGCCCCTTGATTGTCTGGAGGTTCCTGATGCAGCACATACGGAGGAGGGAGGGCCACAGGAAGGAAGCCTTTGGCTTAATGAGGTTCTACCTTCCTTAGCCACCCTTTCCTCGCCAGGCCAGGCCTTCAGGGCACCATCCAGCAGGTTCGCCCCCTCTCTGTGGCCTCCCTTGGTCAAGGAGGCCAATGACTTCAGACTTTGGATGCAACAGGGCTGGGATGACTCTGAAGTCCCCAAATTACAGTTTGGGTCAGTATTTAAATAACTGAGATTCCAGCTTCCTTTGCTGGTTTGCTTTCAAGAACACATGTGCACACAAGCACAACACTCCACACATGACACATACGACACGCACACAGCACACACAATGCACTGCACACATGACATGCATAATACACACAGCACATCATATATGATACACATGATATTCACACAGCGCACAATATACACCATACAACACACAACATGCATGGCATATGCACAACACACACTGATACAGTACTCAATACACAGCACACACAACATATATGTGGCACGTGATGCATGGCACATACAACACATAACATATGCACAACACACATGACATATACAATACACACACCTAGCCGACATACACATTCATGTGCTTCTTTCATTCTGTGCTTTGAGGCAGAGTCTTACTAAGTAGCCCAGTCTGGCCTCAGGCCAGTAGCCATCTGCCTCAGCCTCCCACACTGGAATCACAGGACTGCACTGCATGCTTAGGTCACATACTTTTGTTAGTTCTCTCTCTCTCTCTTTCCCCTCCCTCTCCTTCCCTGCCTCTCTCTCCCCCTCTCTCTCTCCGTCCCTTCCTTTCCTTCCTTGATTTCATGTTGCTTACTTGGTCTCATGTAGCCCAGGCTGACAACAGACTACGTAGGTGAGGATGACCTTGAATTCCTGATCCTCCTGCCTCTGCTTCCTGCATCTGAGGCTTTCGTTCTACTGCTCTAGCCCAACACTCTACCTCAACCAGAAGAGCCCTGTTCCCACACTTCTTTCTTAAAGGCAAAGGTGCACACGCTTCAAGAAAGACAACGAGAAGCAGAAAAGTACCAAGGGCAGGGAGCAGGGAGCTGAAAGTCACTCAACCTTTTGGCCAAGATTGTTCTAGTGCTTTCCCTCTAGTCCACCAACCCACCATAAATCTCTTCTTATAAGATGGCATCATAGCTGGCCGTGGTGGTGTGCGCCTTTAATCCTAGCACTTGGGAGGCAGAGGCAGGTGGATCTCAGAGTTCAGGGCCAGCCTAGTCTACACAGAGAGTTACAGGCTAGCTGGGGCTACAGGGAGACTGTCTTGAAAAGATGAGAAAAAAAATAAGTATCACAGACTACATCCAGCTTTCTCACCTGCATTTGCAGTTACAGAGTGCAAACTGCTTCCCGTCTTTGTGGAGTGTGCCTTGTGTTTTATGAAGACAATAGTATTGAGTATGACTTTCTAGGCAGAGGTGAAGAACTAGCCTTCTTGGTCAGGGGCTATGAGTTTAAATGTCCACTTGTCCGTCCTCGGTGGCCTTTCCAGGAAGGTCACGGACTCTCCTGAGAGCCAGAGTTTCTTCACCTGTAAAATGAGAAAAACATTTCATCTTCAAGGTAAGGGTTGCAGCCAGGAGCAAATAAAATTCTATTGAGGGAAAAGCGGAGAAAAACGGGACCTGTAATAGGTGTTTGGTCAACCAGGGTTCTGGTTCCTGTGCGGGTTGGAGTGCTCTGTGGTGGGCATTTGCCTGTGTTCCCTCCTCCAAGCTGTCATGCACAGCTTTGTCTCTAAATCAGAACTTTGGGCTTCTAACATTTGTTGCGCTCTAAGCAATGTGTTGAGTTTTCAACTTCTCTCTTCCCCGAAGAAGCCCCGCCAGAGCTGGCAGTCTGCAATATGCAAAAAATCCACCCAAAATGGAAGAGGGGGACATTTGCACAGGCTGGGTTGTGTCTACAGAATTAGAAGGCACGGTTGGCCTAATTTTAGTGCAGAAACATTGGAAAGACTGGGAATAAGGCCCCTTGGGGGAAATGTGAGGCTCCAGAGTGGCAGGGAAACGCCAGGATGGGAGGTATTGAGGCTCTTTGCCCAAGGTGTGGGTGCTGTTCCCATCTCCAGACGGGAGCCACAAGGCGGAGGGGGAAGGGTTAAATGTCCCCAGGTTAGAGGCCCCAGGGAGGAGGGCTCCACAGCCTCCACACTGCCTTGGTTTTCCCAGCTATCTGCTTTCCTTTGTCTTGCCACAGATAATTTGGCTGCGACACCAGGCTCGCTGGCATTCTGTCCCTTGGGACTTGTGAGGGGCGCGGGCCTCTGTGATTGGCCTCACGTGGGCAGACGGCACACAAACTCACTTTGTATCTGGGGAGCCGAGCGGGGGCCCAGCTCTCTTTCGTCGCAGCCAATCAAGCCGAGCCTGAGAATTTATGAGATGAGGGCGAAGCACTTTGAAGAAAGGCGGCCTTGTCTCCAGCCCTGGCCGTGGCCCTGCGGTACGCGTGGGGAGGTGGGAAGGGGTGGGCACGAGAGAAGGGCCGGCGCCCCGGGGATGGATGGCGATAGAAAGGAATCTGAGAGACCAGGGTCAAAAGTCTTTCTGGGAACAGGAAAGAAAGCTGAGAAGGGGGCTCTGCTTCTCACAGGTGTGTGCTCGCAATGCGGGCCCGTGGCCCTTCCCAGCGGCCCGCAGGGGTGCAGTCCATCCCAGCGGCTGCTGTGCCCCCAGCCTCTCCTCCTCAGACGGAGAATGAGAAGAACTCTTGGAAGAGTAAGGATACTTCTAGAAGTAATCCCGGGCCACCAGCAAGCTGGCAACAGTAACATCACCAAGGGTGAGAGGCAGAGCTTCAGCCGGCTTCCTGGGCTTTCAGGACTCTGAGTCTCAGTTTCCCCATCTGTGAGCTGGAGGCTTAGTAACTGCCCCTGCCTGCAGGCAGTGTGATGGACCATGTATAACCACTCTGCCTGGTACTTGGTATGCAGTAAATGCTCAATAAGTGCAGACTATTTTATTATGTATTTTTTAAAAATGCATTTATCGTTTGACAATTTCTCTTATGTATTGTAATCTACTTCCCTCCCAGTACCCACTCTTTTCCCTGTCCTACCTCCAGACCCCTTCTTCCCAACAAGCCCCCCTCCCACTTTGATGTCTTTTCTTTCTAATGACTCACTGGTTGAATCCAGGCTGCGGGCATGAGCATTGGGTGGGGTTATTCGCAGGAGCATCAGCAGCTTACCAGTGGCTACACCACTGAAGAAAACCCACTGCTCCTCAGGGAGGGGCAGGGCCTCAGGAGCTCCCCCCTACCCCCAATGCTGTGTTGAGCGAAATATTCCCCAGATCTTGTGCAGGTAGCCCATAGCTGCTAAGAGCTCAAGTGTAGTTGTCCTGTTATATCCAGAATAGCTCTTTTCATTTGTTTTTGTAAGATGGTCTCACTATGCAGCCGAGACTGGCCTGGAACCTGGAACTGGCCTCCTGCCCCAGCCTTCCAAGTGCCCAGCCTGTAGAAGTTATTATAAATAGCAATTTCATTTTTTCAAAAAAAAGAGACATTCCATTTCTATTAAAGCCAGAAATACAGCTCATTCATCCAGCCATTCATTCCTGCATTTTTTGACCAGGGCTGGCACTGTACTAAACAGGGCCTGCTGTTCATGACCACATTAGGGGACATGACAATACTCATAGCTAACCCTTGTTCAGGGCTGACAATGTGTCAGGTTCCAACTGAAGCCCTTTGCATGTGTTAATTCATAGGTTCCTGTGACCCCACAAGGTAAGGCAGATTTAGATAAACAGTACAGCCACATCACAGCATAAGTAAAACCAGCAGCTGGGATTTGAACTCAGAGCTGCCCACTTCTACCATCTATGTCATAAGTACAAAAGTAAGGAATGACCATCTAGACTAGTGCTGGTAAAATGGTTCACATTCTGTAATGATTTACACAGTCCAGACCCATGCTGCCAACAGGGGACTCCAACCATGGCTGCAGTGACAATGGGACTGAACTTGAACTTGTATTTAATTTATAGACTTTCAAAATACATTTAAGCCGGGAATAATGGCTCATGCCTATAGTCCTAGCACTTTAGAGGTTGAGGAAGGAGGGCCACATAGTGAGTTCCAGACCAGCCTGAGTTCCAGAATGATACCCTGTCTCAAAATAAATAATAAGGAAAGAAAGAAAGATAGATAGATTAAGACAGCCCTGTGCTCATATCTCAGCATTGACCCTTTTGAACATTATGGTCCCAGGCAGGGGAATTCCTCTTTCTGGGTCTCAATATTCTCGTCTGTAAAATAAGAAGGTAAGCATTACTCTACAATGGACAGTTTATGAGGACTCATGAAATAAGGGCCTGACATGCTTGGCCCACTGTGTGGCACACAGTAGGCACCTGTGGTTACAGGCATACACTACCACACCTGGTTTTATGTGGTGCTGGGGATCAAACCCAAGAGCTTCATGCATGCTAGGTGAGTACTACCAACTGAGCTATGTCCCTAAGAAGATTTAAATTGGTACTCGTGGTAAACACCACTGCATTAAACAAAGCTCTGCAGAGCTCAGAATCTGGCAGAGGAGAGGTGGTAAGTGTAAGACTGTGGCTTGGCCAAACCCCAGGAATACAGAGAGGACTGCAGAGCCCTGGTGAGCTGCATCCTGGGGAGATGAGGCCATAAACTTCCAGGAGAAAGTCATCTGTGAGGATCCAAGACAGGGTGTTGGCAAGCGGGCAGAGATGGTTGGTTTGTCCTGCACACTAGGCAAGTACTGTGTCACTTCTGCCTATCACAATACCCCAACATCTATTTTTTAATATACTTTTTCTTTGATACAGTGTTTCACCAAGTTGTCCAGTCTGGCTTTGAATTCATTCTATCCCAGGCAGGCCTTGAACTTGTGATCTTTCTGCCTCAGCCTCAGGGTAGCTGGGATTATAGGCTTGTACCAACAGACCCAACTATAGATTTAAAAATTAAGTTCAACTACGTTGGATTGTGCAACAGTGACTGTGCTGAGCCAGCATTTTGGTGGAGACTGAAACCTCCAATCAAGACTCTGGGTTCTCCTCCTCTATGCGACAACCGTGGTTCACACGGAGGGTAAAGCAAGGCTGCATTCAGGTATGGGCTCACAGCCCTTCCTGGCTGTGGCTTATCAGCCTGCTCCTGTCTTTTCCTATCACTTCTCCAAGGACGTGAAAACACCTGGAAAAGACACTTGGAATATCCCACAACTGGTGGGAATGCTCTGTGGGAACCACATGAAGCCGGATGTCCAGGGATGGCAAACCAGCTCTGGGCAGACAAAAGCAGAGCGGTAAAAATAAGGATGACGGAGTCATAATGAAAAACAGTTACCACTTATTAAGATACTCGCTTTGCGCCAGCCCGGGTGTTAAGTGCTTTTGTGTATTGATCGGCTCACACAGCTCTACTATCCATTTTCTGCCTGGCTGCCGGAGGGCCCTTTTTAAGACATAAACTCAAAACCAGATCATGCTGCTTTACATGAATTCCCCTCAAGTGGCTTCACACTGAACCCTGCAAGGGCCTGGCCCCCTGCTACCTGGCCCCACTCGCTGTCCACCTCTGCAACAGTTCCAGGCATTGAAGATGACACTGTGTGGTGAGGTGTCGTTTTGTTTTTGTTTTTTTTTTTTTATCTGCCCCAGGGCCTTTGCATTTTCTGTACCTCCATTTGGTAATTCTGAACTCTCTACTAAGCAAAAAATACTAGTAAGCAAGGCTTCTCTCTCTCTCTCTCTCTCTTCCTTGTTTTAGTGGTGGTGGTAGGGTTGGGTTGAAACAGGGTCTCATGTAGCCCCAAGGTAGTCTTAAACTCCTGATCCTCCTGCCTCCATCTCCTGAGTGCTAGGATTATAGGCGTGGGTCAGCACACCCAGTTTACACAGTGCTGAAGATCCA
This sequence comes from Eospalax fontanierii, assembly GCA_035773235.1. Lineage (NCBI taxonomy): Eukaryota > Metazoa > Chordata > Mammalia > Rodentia > Spalacidae > Eospalax > Eospalax fontanierii. The sequence continues at coordinate 76,971,338 of CM069529.1, read as the reverse complement.
ACCCAGAGTCTCAGCCATGCTGAGGAAGAATCTGCCAACTGAGCTCCATCCCCAGCCACAGATGACTATTGCATCTCTAGCCCGTCAAGCGAGATCTGTCGCAGGACTTAAAAGCTCTTCGACTGCTCCGCCCTATTGGAGGACACCTGTTTATTTGCTTCTTGTCAGCCAGTTCTGCTGAGGGTGCACAGCCACCTGCAGAAGTATCCTTCAAGGTGGGGTTCTCTAGGGCTGGTGAGATGGTTCAGTGAGTAAAGGTGCTTGCTGCCAAGGCTATTAACCTGTGTTCGCCCCCCCAGGAACCACATGGTGGAAGGGAGAGAACCGATTCCCACAAGTTGTCCTCTGATCCCTTGCACGAGCTATGGCACACACAACACATAAATACATGTAATTAAAAGATTCTATTTTAAAGATGGGGTTTCCAGTGTTTCACTTTGCAAACCACCCTTCCTTCCCTTCCTCAACTCTATCCAAAATGTATCCGGATGACAGGAAAGCCCTGCCCTTGGAACTGCCCCCACCTCCCTCGCTTCTACCTTAAGTTTTCCTCCCTGATTATAAAAATGAGCATCTGGGTCTGGGGAGGTAGTTCAGTTGGTAGAGTGCTTACCCAGAATGCATGAGGTTCCTGGTTCCTTCCCCAGCTCCATATAAACCAGGCATGGTGGTACACACCCTCAATCCCAGCACTGGGGAAGTGGAAGCAGGAGGATCAGAAGTTCAAGGTCATCCTCAGCTACATAGTGAGTTTGAGGCCAACCTGGGCTACATGTGACCCTCCCCTTTTTAATAGACTTTGTAGAAACACAGGAAGTATAGAAAAACAGGAAGAAGCTGGAGGAAGCCACTGGCGACTCCACTGCCTGGAGGGAGCTCCATTAGCTGGGCACGGTGGCTTCTGGACTGCTGATCTCTTTTCTGCTGCCTTTGACGCAGCACTGAGATGGTGTTCACATACAGTTGCCTGCCTTCCTTTCATTACTGTGTTGTCTAAGTGTGTTCTCACATAGAAGCATCCACATTCTCTGTAAGCATGGGAGCTAATGGTTGCTTGGGGACTGTGATAGTTTAGCCTCATCATCAACTGTGCTGGGTTCAGAATCACCGTGGAGGGGGATGGAGAGATGCTCACCATTAAGAACGCTTGCTGCCCTTCCAGAGGACCTGAGTTCAGTTCCCAGAACCTATACCAGACAGCTCACCTACCATCTGTAACTTCGGCTCCGGAGGATCCGACTCCCTTTTCTAGTCTCTGCAGGGACCTGACCTCTCATGCACAAACCTACATACAGACACACATACACATAATTAAAAATACTAAAAATAAATCTTAAAATAGAATCACCATGGAGTACACTTCTGGGTGTGTCTGTGAGGGTATTCCTAGAAAGATTTGACAAGCAGGAAAACCCACCCTGAATATGCGTAGCACCATCCCATATGCTGGGAGCAAGGAGCTGAGCGCCAGCATCCAAGAAGCTGAGCACCAGTGTCCATCTCTCTCTGCTTCTTGACTGCAGATGTGATGTAACCGGAGTCTCACACTCCTGGCGCCATGCCCGCCCCACTGTGATGGGCTGCACCCTCGAACTGTGAGCCAGAATGAACCCTTTCTTCCTGCAGCTGCCTTTGTCAGGTGTTTTGTCACAGCAACAGGAGAGTAAGAAATTCAAGCGCACCCCATTTTTAAACGGAGCTTTTCTCACTGGGACCGTCTTTTTCTCATCACGCAAGTCAGCAAGGCAAAAGCCGGAGTGAGAGGCAAGGAGGCGCCCATCACGTGACTTCCGCACAGCGATTCTGGGAGACTGTTTCCCTCTTAGGCTCAGAAAGGCCATGCCTGTGCTTCATCACAGTAATTATTGCTATTATTCCATCATTTCCTGGGTTCACAGTACAGTCATGCATCAGTTAAGAATGGGACAGACTCTGGGAAATGTATCACTGGGCTGTGCTGTCAATGAATGTCACAGAGTGACTACCACAAACCGGGATGGCACAGCCCATGACATGGCTGGGCTAGATGAGAGAGGCCACCACCACCATGTATTCGGTACCTCTTTGTTTGCAGCACATAACTGAATATGGAAATTCTGGACATCCTAATGGAAATCGGGAGTTATACCTAGATGCTGTCACCCTAAGCACAGCTTTGAGGCTGTGTTTTCTCTCAGTAACATCTCTTTGCTTCCCTGGTCACCCACACTGTTTCAGGCACCACTGCCTCCTGTGACTAGGTGGCACACATTGTCACTTCATGGTAGCCAGGAGGCATGGAGAAAGAGCCCAGAGTGAAGGCCGGAAATCCAGGACTCGGTCTAGGATGCGGTTCAGTGGATAGGGGCTGGCCTAGCATGCCCAAAGTCCAGGGTTCCATCCCCAGCACTGCAAACACAGACACGGTGCTACACGCCTCTAATCCCAGCACTTTACAGGTGGAGGCAGAAGGATCAAAAGTTCAAGGTTATCCTGGACTACATAGCAAATTCAAGGCCAGCCTGGAGTACAAGAGACCTTTCCTTTCTAAAAAAAGGAAAGAAAAAGAAGGAAGGGGGAGGGAAGGAGGAGGGAAGGAAGAAAGGAAGGAAGGAAGACAAAATTGAATAATTAAAGCCCAGACATTTATCATTTTCCCTGTTTCAGAGAACCGAGGAGCTCATGAAGGATCAGACAGGAGGGTATACAGCAGACTCAAAAGTAATATAAAGTTGCCTGGGATTCTAACCGCCCATCGAGTGTCACAGTGGCTGTTTAAAAATGGCTCTGAAGGCCAGCAGAGCTCCCAGCTTTGGGGGCTGGCTCTTAGCACAAGGTGACATACATAAACTGGATTAGCAGACCTGCTGTTCAGGGAATGCCCTGAGGATACAAGAGAGTGGGTGTGGCCTATCTAGCATCCCGGCTTCACTGGCCTCACTTCCTCTATCCTACCCTGAGCCAGGTAAACACTCCTGCACCGGACTCAAGGCACCTGACTCCCTCAACCCTAGAAGTGGCTCTGATCATTCAAGGGATAGCCCTGCCTCACTAAGTGACAGTTCAGCAGAGGATTAGTGAACCGCTCTGACCAAAGAGATGGGTGGAGTTGCAGGAGACAGAAGGCCCTGTGGCTGCTGCTGAGGTACCCCTGGCAGAGAAGTCAGTGCCCTCTGGGGTTGCACCTTGTGGTGTTGCAGCCACTTAGCCAAGATGAAGCCAACGTGGGCAGTGGACGTTCAGACAGCGGAGGTGTTAGAAATGGCATCAACAGCCACAAAGCTCTATCAACTGTATAACTTGCCAGGAGTGGGCTGGTAGAGTGTGCAGAGGGTAGAGGGCAGGTAGGGAAGTGTGCACCAAGCCTTGAGTTTGATTCCCTGGCATTACATAGAAATCGGGTGAGATGGGTCTGTAATCCCAGTATTCAAGAGGTAAACAGGAGAACCAGAAGCTTATTGTGTGTTGGAGGCCAGCCTGGGCTACATGAGACCTTTTCTTAAATGAAAAGACCTGCAGGTACCATTTTCAATGGACTCCAGATGTTCTTCTATGTATGACAGAGTCACATCCAGATGAACCCATGGTAAACTGGCAGTATCCATAAAAGGAAAACACATTTAATGCCATTAGCCTACCCATAGCTTGACTTTTCCAACTTTAAAGATTGAGTTTTTATTTTTAATTATGTGTATGTGTATCTCTCTCTGTGTGTGTATATCTGTGTCTCGTAGACAGTCTACAAGAGAATATATGGCTCATAAGCCAAATAGTGACTCTCTAGCCCTTAAGTCAGGATGTTTGCTTGCTCTCGCTTTATGTGGTGGTGGCAGTGGCCGTGGTGGCAGTGGTACTGAGACTGCCTCTCTCTGAACCCAAAGCTAGACTGGTACCATGGCCAGGGAGCCCCTGGGATCTTCCTGTCTCCCCTTGCTGCTGCCAAGATCGCAGACATGTGCCACCATACCCAGGATTTTTTGGGTGCTGGGGATCTGAACTCAGAACTCAGGCATGTGTGGCAAGCACTTTACCCACCAGGCCATCTCCTCGACCCCTTGACGATGCTTTGGCAGCCGTACCCTAAATTCGGTGCCCGTTTTGTTCTTGTGGTTTGGGTTCTGGGGTTGAACCAGCGGTTGATGTACAGCGGGCAGGTATACCACCCCTGAGCTACAAGCCCAGTCTCCTTTTCCCACTTTTTACTTGAAACGGGGCCTCACCAAGATAGCTGGGCTTCCTTGAACTCATTCTGTAGATCAGGCAGGCCTTGAACTTCCCTGATCTTCCTGCCTCAGGCTTCCAAGCTGGGACTCCGAGCATGTGTCCCCAGGGCTGTCTTGGCACACTGCTACCATCTTTTCCACCAGTCAAAAAACAGAAGCACAGAGAGGGGAAGGAATCTGCCCAAAGTCACGCAGCTAGTGAGAGGTAGTTGAGATTCAGCAGCCAATGGTCTGGCTCTGGAGTGGTGCTGCCACTGGTAAGACCTGGGTTCTCAGCCCCATTGCTGAGACCCTGAGTCAACCCTGCCTCACCTTTAGGCTTCCGAGTTCAAGAAGCATCTGACATTTACCATTATTGAAGTTACCTGGAGTCTACATTTCTGTCCTTTGCAGACAAAAGTGTCCTGGCTGATGGATGACAAGTTACCAGCAGAGGGTTGGACAAGGCTCTGTGGTGTGTGTCGGGGGGAGTCAGGGCTCCATCCCCAGCACGAAGAAGAATAGCAATGAGCAGAGGTTAGGTGGGCTTTCGACTGCTTGGACTAATTTTATTTTGCCCTTGCTTAGAGAATAGAATCATTCTCCAGACACTTCAAGGCTCCTCAAGGTCTTCCCTTTAAAGGGGATTAGAAAGGAAATCCTATTTCAGAGTCACTGCTGCTTTTGGCAATGGGCGATGTTGGCCTGATGAGGAATTACACTTGCTAATGACATACCTTGAGTTGGGTTGAGTCTAGTCATAGCAAGCACTACTGGTAATAGATGTCTCGGGGACTCCGGGCCAGCGCATCCCTCACTTGGCCACAGCCCATGTGGAAAATCAATTTCCTCTAAATGTTTGAAGAATGACACGGGAGGGGCTGATGTCTTTTCCCTCTGCTGAAGTGGATCCTGGAGAAAGCGAACCTATAAAATGAATGAAAATAGCTGTGGTGAAGGGATGCAGGGGTGGGGGGCCCAGAGCTAAGCAAAGGCTCAGCACCTTTCAGCCCTAACTCTTTTGTTGTCCTAAGGCCAGAGACAATATACATTTGTGTCCCAAACCGATGTACTATTAAAATGTCCCAGAACAGAAAATGTTTGATTTGAACCCAGTGGTTTCATTTCTCATTCTCCCACAGAAAAACTCCCACGAGGACAGGAGAATATGTGAACAGGGTGTTCCTCGAGCCTGGTTTGTGATGGGAAGAGTCAGAGGAGAGATAATGATCTGACAAGAAGGGGCTGGTTAAGTAAATGGTGATATATCCATGTTCTATAGGCATTAAAAAGAATGAGATAAGTCTGTGTGTGTTGGGATGGAAAGATTGCCCTGATATGGTATTGAGTGGAGAGAACAGCCTGCCAACCGAGACAGAGCATGAATTCATTTTTGCAAAAAAAGACAAACACTCAAAACTTCAAAAGTAACAAGTGGACTGACGAGATGGCTCAGTGAGTAAAGATGCTTGCTGGTAAGTTGGACAGTTCAATATTCCCAGAACCCACATGGTAGGTGAGAAACAACTCTTGCAGTTTCTCTTGTGACCTACAGAGAGACAGACAGAGAGAGAGAGAGAGAGAGAGAGAGAGAGAGAATAAGTTTTTTAAATGCTATATATCCTTAGATGTTTATATTTGGGTAGAGAAAGTTCTAGAAAGATGCACAGCAGGACGTAGATGTTAGTCTTATCTCCAGGATAGGAGCTGTGCAGTTGAAAAGGGCGATGTCTCGTCTATGTTGGTCTGATTGATTAATAATGAGTTGGTTTTTAAAAAGATTTATTTTGGGGGCTGGAAAGATGGCTCAGTGGTTAAGAGCACTGGTTGCTCTTACAGAGGATCTGGGTTCGATTCCCAGCACACACATGATGGCTAACAACCAGTTGTAACTCCAGTTCCAGGGGACGGGATGTCCTTCTGACCTCTGTGGCATTGCATGACACAGATGCACTTGTATACATGTAGGCAATACACTCATATACATAAATGAAAATAAAAAGTAATAAGTAAAATATTTAAAAGAATTTTTAAAAAGATTTATTTTTATTTTATGTGTATATATTTTGCCTGGTATACATAGAATCTGGAAGAGAGTATTGGATCCCCTGGAGCTGGAGTTATGGGTGATTGTGAGCTATCATATGGGTGCTAGGAACTGAACCAGGGTCCTCTGCAAAAGCAGCCAGTGCTCTTAACCACTGAGCCATCTCTCCGGATACCATTTATTGTTCTTTGTTTTGTTTTGAGACGGGGCTCCTGTGACCTGGGGTCACTTCAAACTTGCTACCTATGCAAGATTGGTCTTGAACTGCTCCTCCTGCCTCTGCCTCCCAAGTGCTAGGATTACAAAGGTGTACCCTAACCCCATTGGTTTAGGTATTTTTGGTTTAGGTATTTTTATGTGCGGCTTAGGCAATGACAAGGAAGATAAAGACATCACCTTCTAGTTTATCAAAATAGCGCTGTGCTACTACAGTTTCCTTTTTCAGTGCTAGGGATTGAAACCCGGGACATCAGGCTCATTATACAAGTGCTCCACCGCTGAGTCACACACCCAGCCTCACCATGCCATCATGTGTGTGTGTGTGTGTGTGTGTGTGTGTGTGTGTGTCTGTGTGTGTGTCTGTGTGTGTGTGTTCATGTGTATGGGGACAGAGATCAACCTCTGGTCTTGTCCTCAGGCACCATGTACCTTACTTTTTGAGACAGGGTCTCTCATTGGGATCTGGGGTTCACTGGTAAGGCTAGGCTGGCTGGCCAGTGAACCCCAAGGATCTGCCCGCCTCTTTGCCTACATAATTAGGATTACAGGTACTGGCCACCATGCTGGCTGTTTATGTGGGTGCTGGGGATGAAACCCAGATCCAGATCATCCCCTCATCTCCATGCCATCTTTTAACATTTGTTTATGATCATAGCATGTGTATGTGTGTACTGTGTATGTGATGTGTGGGGGCCAGAGGACCAGTTTTCAGAAACCGGTTCTCTGCTTCCACTGAGGGTTCCAGGGATTAAACTCAGATCATCAGGCTTGACTAGCAAATGCTGTGACTCACGGAACCACCTCAGCCACTCCCATGCCATCATTTCCGAGGCCATTAAGGGTGAACTTCAACTCCACAATGACCAGTAAACCAATTTAGCCATAGATGTGAGTCTGCTATCCAGCCTGATACCCTTTCCTAGGCAAAGTTGCCACCAAGGTTATTAATCACTTGCTGACCTGCCTGTTATATCAGCACCAAACCAAACCATCCTGCTGCTATGGCCAGACTTTAAACATTTATCTCTTAACATTTAAAAAATAAAACTCACAAAACAAGGCTGGTGACTTGGCTCAGTGAGTAAAGGCACTTGCTGTGCAAGCCTGACAACCAGAGTTTAATCCCCAGGACCCAAGTGGAAGAAAGGAGAGAATTGCTCCTGAAAGGTTATCTTCTGGCCCCCACATTGTGCTGTGGCACACTGGTATGCACACTTTCCCACACAATAATAGAGAAAACCCACAAAATATACCATTTCAGAGTGAACAGCTCGGCGATGTTGAGTGCTATCAAGGTCGAGCAACCATGTGTACTCTCTGGTTCCAGAAAATGCTCATTGCCTCAAACAGAAACCTTGCTAACTGTTCAGGAGCAGTCCTTAAATCCCCTGCTCCTCTCACTCCTGGAGATTCCTGCTTTCTGCCATCATGGACATTTCACACATGCAGATGGAATCTCATATGTAACCTTTTGTGTCCAGCTTCTCTCATTAAACAAAATATCCTTGATTTCTTTTAGAGGGGAGTCTTTTTTTGAAACAGGGTCTCCCCTGTAGCCTGCAGCTGGCCCTGAAATCACGATGTAGATGAGGCTGGCCTCAGTTTTGCAGAGATTTGTCTACCTCTTCTTCCCAAGTGCTGGGACTAAAGGCATGTGCCATTATACCTGTTGAGCACAATGAGTTCAAGACTCATTCATGTTGAAGCATGCATCAGTGGTTCATTACTTTTTATGGCAAATAATATTCCATTATAAGGATATTCCACCGTTGGTTCATTCATTGATGGACAATTTGAAAGTCACCTTTCAGATCTCATGACTAGTACTGCTTATGAACTTTCCCACACATTGTGCAAGCCTCCACATTCTGTTGAAACACCTGTTTTAAGTTCTTTGGTGGTCGATACATGTGATGTGTGAGAGTGAAACTATGAAGACTGTACAGTAATTACATTATTTTAGCTGGGCGTAGTGGCACCCACCTTTAATCCTACCACTCAGGAGGTAGAGGAAGGCAGATCTCTGTGAGTTTGAGGCCAGCCTGGTCTAAGTATCAAGTTCCAGGCCAGCCAGAACTACAGAGTGAGACTCTGTCTCAAAGCAACAACAACCAAAAAAGAAAACAAAATAAATTTTTGAGGCAGAATCTTACTACATCACACAGGAATGGTTTCAAATTCATTATATAACTCAGTTTGGCCTTGAACTTGCAATCCTCCTGCCTCAGCTTTCCTGGTGCTGGTAATTACAGGCATGTGCCACCACTTCCAGCTAAGATTAGCTGTTTTAAAGCCCAGAAGGCTGGATGGCTGGCTGTCCTGTGAGTGGGAAAACTTCCTTGCGATTTTCTGTTTTGTCCCTTGAGTGGCGACAGTTCATGTACAGATGGAGAGAATTACTTCACAAATTTCTTATCTGCACTTTAAAAATCATCTGTTGAGAACCACTTCTTTTAGAATATTTCAAGGCATAAGCACCTGGGGGAACTGTTATTCAAAATACATTAATTAGGTGACTAATCCTGGGTCTCTCATGAATGTTTCCCTATGTATTACACTGTGGGAGCCCAAAGTTCTTACTAATCTGAGCACAGTGAGCCCTAATCCTGGTGGGTCAAGTGCAGACCAGGTATACTGGGTCTTGAAACAGGCTTTTACGGAAGGGTAGACTGTGAAGAACAGCATATCCTATGGAGGGCTTAATTTACTATCAGCAAATTTAGGAGTTCCGTTGTTTTGGGTCTGTAGGACCTGAGTTGAAGCTTCAACTGTGCCATTCACTAACTTACCTTGAAAAAGCTACCCAGCCCCTCTGAGTTTCCTCCTGAATACTATAGGATTGATTATAGGATATACTTCCCAGGACATCTATCTATCTGTCACTTCATCCATCCACCCACTTATTCACCCATCCATTCATTCGTCGGCCCATCTACCCACCCAATAAACACTTATTATTCACCTAGGCCACGCTACAGTCTAGTCTCAATGCTGAGCTCAGTCACCGATCCTTGCGAGGAGAGGTGAGCAGCAAATATAGCTATCAAAGGCATAGTTAGATGCTGAGTTATTGCTGTTTGTTTTGTTTTGAGACAGGTAGTCCCAGCTGGCCTGAAACTCCCAAATTCTGGGATTACAAGCATGAGTATCCACACCTGGCTGATGCTGGTGTTTTAAAAAAGGTGTAACACGAGAGCTGAAGGGAGGCCTGATTTTGAAACACCGTGGTCAGCTCAGATCCACTGAGTGGGTGACATATGAACAGACTTGAAGGAAAGGAGGGATAGGTCATGTGGATATATAAGGGGATGTAGTCCAGGAAGTACAAAGGCCCTGAGGCAGAAACACCATATCTGTGGAAATGCAAGGAGATGGGTGGGCCTGGAAAGAGTGCAAGGGGAAAAGAAGAAGTAGGTCCCTAGATCAGGGAGGAATTTGGATTTGACTGTTCGACATGTGGGGAAACTGGGGGAGGCTTGTGTCCTCTGCTGACTTTCACATCAAAGGCATCAATCAGTCTGCTGAGTTGAAAATAGATCATAGACAGGGGCAGTGGTAGGCAGCCCAGTGGGGAACTTACCACAGTAATTCAGGTGAGGAAAGATGGGGCTTGAACCCAGGTGTAGTGTGAAGGTACTGAGCTCATTTTGCAGGTGGAGCCCCACATAGGTTCCTAGGGGGAGGGTTCAGTGATGTCAGCACAAAGACTGAATGTGGGTCACATAAGAACATGGCAGCCACAATTATCTTCAAGCCAGCTACAATGCATTCCCGTGCAGGGGCTGATCAGGAGCAGAAAAGGAAAACGAAGACGGGGAAAGCTCAGAGCGTGCCTGTGGGGTTTGCAGGGATTTGGAAAAGGGCCACTGAAGGGAATGGGCTTTTCCACAGTGGAGACAAATGTTCTGCAGCAGCTAGAGGCCTGGGAGGCCTGAACAAAAGCCACCTCTTTCTCCCCAGATTGAGACCTTAGGGCCCAGCCTGTCTGCTCACTGCAAAAGCTACTGTCTCATGTATCTGGGAAGCAAAGATTATGAAGAAAACATTTGTTTCTGGATTCCCTGGCTTTTGGAAATATTTACTGACAATATCACTGCAATACAGGTATTCTTCGTTCTTCAATTGGATAGCCAACTCCAGAAACAATGGCCAAGAGAGAACTGACTTCTTTAGAATTCTCTCTCTCTCTCTCCAAATTCCAGATGCAGGAAGTTCTCCTAGGGGGCCAAATTAGAAATGGATTTTCCCCCCAGGGAATACTGGCTCCATTCTTCCCCATCATTGGTCATCCGTACTCCTGGAAGCCTACCGCCAAATTGTCCCCATGGGACATCTGACCCCAACAGGGAGAAATGGGCACTGAAACATCTATTTGGGTTCTGATGTCAGCAAAAGAAGATGAATGAAACAATTGCCTTCTCTCTTAAGACACCACCTCCACTCCTGGAGTGGCCTCAGGGTTTGCTCCCCTTTTGTTTTTTTTTTACTATTAAAAAAAATTAAATTTATTTATTTCTTGTGTGGGTGTGAGCGTGTGCAAACGTGGACGTCAGTGGAAACTTTGTGGAGCTGGTTCTCTCTTTCCATTATGTAGGTTCCAGGGATTGAACCCAGTCTGTCAGCCTTGGCAGCAAGCACCTTTACCCACTGAGCCAACTCACCAGCCCCACGATTTTGATCTTGAAGGTTTGATTTTCTTTCATGGTTGATTGAGAAAATAATAACAATAATATCAACGAGATTTTGCTGGTTATTTGTATCTGTATTTAACACAACATTCTCCGTTCTGGCAAGCTGATGTTAGGCTTGTGAAATGTACTAGTTATCATTGGCCAGATCCATCTACATGCTGTGGGTTGATTGACAGGAAGAGTGGCCAATCTGCCCTGTGTGCCTTCCTAGAAAGCAAACTTGTGTGGGAGAGGGGCAGGTCCTTCTTGTAACCTCCACTCTATCTTCTGGCCTCTCTTCCTACACGTAGTCCTGCAGGGTCTTGTCTTTGAAACCCTGCAGTTCCTGGTGATCTTTTTTGTAACCACAGGCCTGGCTGCACTTGTTCATGTAGCCAGGTGCAAAATAAACACAAGAATCCCCTCATTTGAAAACTCTGATGGAGGCTGCGGAGGCAGCTGAGTGGTAGAGTGCTTGCCTCACATGCAGAGAGCACTAGGTTCAGTCCTCAGTACTCTGTAAACTATGACGCAGTTCTTCCTTTTTGAGACAGTGTATTATGTAACCCAGGGTGGCCGTGAACTCTGTACACAGTCACGGATGAGCTTGAACTTCTGACCGTCCATCCTTCACTTTCCAAGCACTGGGAGTACAGGTTTGCACTGCCACCCTCAGCTTTGCTTTGTTCTTGAAGGAATAAATGTGTTTCTAGGTATGCTGGCCCAGGCCTCTAATCGCAGCCTTTGGGAGGTGAAGGAGCAGGAAGATCAGGAGTTCAAGATCATTCTCATCTACATAATAAGTTTGAGGCTGGCCTGGAGCTACATCGAAACTGTCTCACCTCGTCCCACCCCCCACCCCCCCAAAGTCAACAGCAACAACAAAGCAAATCAAAGGACAAAATAGGATGGTAGAAATACTTAAGAAATTTATCTAATACACCCTCTAGTCCTGTGAAGTTAGAAGGACTCTCACTGGCTAGGTCTTTCTCCTTCTTGACTGGATAAATCACTTCCAATATCATTGAACTCTCTCCGTATGATAGGCTGAAAAATGACCTCCCAAAGATACAGGGTCAAATCCCTAGAATCTAGGCACAAGATCCTATTACAGTTTTAGAATTCTTTTTAGAATTTATTTTTATTTTATGTGTATTTTATTTTGAGTCTTATGCCTGTATGTGTGTAAGTGCACATGTTTCATGCCCTGCCCGAAGGAAGCAGAAGAGGGCGTCAGATCCCCTGGAACTGGAATTACAGACAGTTGCTAGCTGCCGTGTCAGTGCTGGGATTTGAACATAGATCCTCTGTAAGAACAGCCAGTGCTTTTAACTGCTGAGTCATCTCTCCAGCCCCACCTATTACATTTTCATTTACTTATTTTGTATGCATGTGTAGTGGTTGGGCAGACACATGACATAGTGCCCATGTGGAGGTCAGAGGACAACCCATGGGAGTCAGTTCTCTCCCTTATCACATGGGTACCAGGGATGGAACTCAGATCACCAGGCTTGCTGTAGGTGCCCCTACCCACTGACCTACCTTGCCAGCTCTGGGCATTTGATCGTAGTTGGAAAAAGGATCTTTGCAGGTATAATTGTGTTATAGATCTTTCAAAGAGATAACCATTGATCAGTGTGGCTTCTTAATCTAATGACAGGTGTCCTTCTCAGAGAAGGTAAGGGCAGAAGATGGACAAGGGAAGGCTATGTGAAGACAGAGGTGGAGGTTAGAACCCAGTACCCAGTCAAGGAATTCAGTCCAAGAGCTAGAGGAAAGGCAAGGGGAGGTCCCTAGAGCCTTTGGGAGATGGATGGATGGATGGATGGATGGATGGATGGATGGATGAATGATGTTCCTCTTTGCTTTATTTACGTTTTCCTCCAGGAACTAGAACGTGCATCTTGCAGACACCAGATTTCAGTCCTCTGCCCTCCAAAATGTCTCCATATATTCCACCCTTGCAAGGCGCCTGCTGGTCACTGCTTGCTTATAGTCCCCAAGAAAGCTATTACGCCCCAGAGGCACCTGCAGTGAGGAATGTAACCACCTGGCTGCACAGTCGGGGGAGTTCGGAGGATAGAGATGCTTCTGCAAGACTTGTCCCTGGGGCTGTTTTGGTTAGAAGCCTACCTTGGGTCATTAGGGCCTTGCTGATTTAGAGTAGATAGGCTTGAGTTCAAATTCTGGCTCCCCACTTTCCAAAGCTGGGAGAACGTGAACAAATGACTCAACCTCAGAGAGACTCAGTTTCTTCATATGTACAGACAAAGGTAGCACAGAGCTCCCTTGGGAGATACTGGGCTCTTCAGAGGAGCATCTGCAGTCCTTGGAATGTACAACTTGCTAAGATTCCATCTAGTTCCTTCCACCCTGAAGCAAGCTGCTGCTGTTGCTAGAGGTGTCTCTGGGGAGCTAGAAAGCTAAAAGGCTTGAGTAGGTTGAACTGTGGCTGTGTGTTCTTAGTGCTGGGCTGTCCTGCTACAGCAAAGGTCCAGGATGATGGCTCAGTGAGAAAGTGTCCCACAACCAAGAAAACCAGCATCTAATCTCTGGCACCCATGTAAAAACCAGCTGTAGTGGTGTGTGCTGAAATTCCTGCACTGGGGAGGCAGAAACAGGAGGAAACCTTAGGGTTATATAAGGTAGAGCTTGATGTGGTAATGCATGCTTTTTTTTTTTTTTTTTTTTTTTAAAGACAGGGCCTCCCTGTAGCCTCAGTTAGAACTCACCACTATGTAGACCAGGCTGGCCTCTGTGTGCACTCCATATAGGAGATGGAGAAAGACACATGATGTCACCCTCTGGCCTCCACATGCAAGCACACGTGTGCATACACACGCAAACATATGCACCTGCATATACTGCACACAAATAATCATAAAGCAGAAGCATGTGTCTGTCTCCCAAGGTGCTGTCTGAAACAGCCAGCCATGTCAAGATTCTCCCTCACTGTTCTAAAGGGGACAGAAAACCTTGAAACTCAGTCCAGTGCTCCCAAGCACTTCTCTGGGCCTGTGTGGAACCTTCTGGAAGCACTGACTTTCAAACCTTCAGACCCATGTCTGTGGCTGTTCCTTCGTTGTGAGCATGCTTGTATGCAGAACATTGCCCCGGTGACCCTCCTACTTAGCGGTGAGGAGGGAACATCCTTCCCACTCAGTTAAAAGGACGTTTTTCCAATGAGCCCAGGTCATATTTCAAACTGCCTTGCCAAACTGCTCGGTACCAGGAGCCAGTAAAAGGGGGGCATTTAACACCGTATTTATTTTGACTGGTAAAACAGGTTATGGCTGTAAAGGAAAGAGCTCTTGGGAAGGAGGCCGCCTGGCCGACTCGGGGCTCACTCTCTCTACCCACACACACGCCGTTTAAAGCATTCCAGAACCACTGCCAACTTTGCTGGCACGGCTGTTATTTCTTTACATGCATGTTGCATTCCATCTGTTTAATGTGCGCTCTGTGCCATTCTCAGACTTCGGCGAAGCCTGGCAAGGTGGCATGATGTGTGCTCAGGCTTGTTCTATGCCACACAGGGTACCAGGCAGAGGGGCTTTAGAGGGATGGAGTTCTGCCTTCCTCAGGCTCAGGGGGGCTTGGAGTCACCGAGACAGGAGGGCAGCTCCCTGTGTCTCTCCAGATGTGGTTGAAGACCTTTCTTTATTTTCTTTATTTTTTTATTTTTTTAGTGGTGTAGGGAATCAAAGCCAGGGCCTCACACATGCCAAGCAAGTGCTCTGTACTGACTCCACCCCCAGTCCCGCAGCTTCAGCTAAATCACAGGAGTGCCACCCTTATCTTTTATTTTACCAGAGAGTTTAGGGGGCACAGCTCTGCTACTTGATACATAGCCAGGAAAATAGAAGGGAAGGCAACATTAGGAAGACATATCACTGGTGAATGTAGGAAGAATCACTGGTTGGTTCAGAAACACTCCAAGGCCTTGAATGCCACGCCTGGCTCTGATAGTGCTGGTGCCCAGAGAAAAGCCCAATTCCATCTTCATACTGTTCCCCTCCACGAAGGGCTTGGTTAGTGGCACCAAAGCAACGTGCTGTGATTCGGATCCAATTTAATACATTTGGAAGACAGGAAAACCAGGTTTTAGGCACTGCCAAAACATCTGGTGAAAACAACAAAACTAAGTTCAGTGGGAAACATGGTGGGGAGGGACGGGCGAAAGAACCCTCCGGAAGCAGTTGCCGGGTATTGGGTGACTAAAAAACATTGTATGGATTGACTCAAATGTTCCCTTTTCCTGCCCATGAGGTCAAGGGTCCAGGGGAGAAAGGAGGATTTAGGCTCTGTGAGCAAAGCATGAATGTTGAACGCATCTCCTGAGTCCAGCCAAGGTTGCAAACAGAAGGTTCCCGCTCTAAGGCAGAATTACTCACCTGGATTCAAAGGGTGACAATAGCACTGGGGGAAGAAAAAAAATACCTCAGGATCCCGGCTCCTAATGAGAAACAGCCGTGTGTGGAGTAAAATAAGAGTGAGTTGTGTAATCCCAGCTGGCCAGTTGTAAGAACAGGGAGGGGAACAAGCAACGGGAACAGGCCCTGGAGCCCGTCCTGACCCTCTGGGTTGGAATTTCTGACTCTTCTCTGCCTTGACTCAGAATAGGAAACCGTACCCTGACCACGCGCTTCTTTTTATAGATTTAAACTCTCTTGCCAGCTTCCTCCAGAGCGCAAGATCATCCTTCTGCGTCTCTAAACAATACTCCAGTCTTCAGATATGGGTGAGGAGGGGCCGTGGGGGCACTGTTCTGGTGCTCCACACCATATAACCCAGGCCCAAAGCCCAAGACAAACATGGAGCCCCACGTTTGGCTTCCGTACCGAACCCAGTAAATACAACATGTTCTTACAGGTTGGAAAACTGTCTGGCTCATCTTCGCATCTTCTCTCTTTCTCCCACTTCTAACTTGGATCTCAGTGTTCTGCCTCAATGTTGGCCAAGTTCACATTTGCCAGTTGCCGAGTGGATAATAGATGGTTTGTGAGATTAGTAATCTGCTGGGTAGACAGAGACAGAGACAGCCGGGCCTACACCGGCTATATGATAAACTGACGTCTCATCCCCAATCTCCACTCCACCTTGTGGGCCAGCCATGTGCCAAAGAACAGTGGGAACAAAGTGACTTAATCTCTGGTCCTAGACCACGTGAGTTGCTCGGATAACAACTCGAAGGTGCCCCTGTACCCTGCATTCGGTTTGGGTCATTTCTCTCTTGTAAGGTATACTGAAATTTGTCAGCCCAGAGGGGACAAAAACCAAGTGCAAAGTATCTGTTAGTCTCTCATTAAAAATGGATTTTGTTTTCAGTGCTGTGAGGCCGGGAACAGCAAAGTTGGAGCCGCTCTGCTGCCAAAACCTAACAGCTTTACGGGAGATCCAGTTTTAGGTTTACAGTTCCACATTCTGGCTCCTTGTAATTGCGTCTCAGTGTTGCCAGGACGTGTCATAAACTACAGAATTTGTACAAAAATATACTGACATAATGACTCTGTGTAGCCTGGAGTCAAAGGGGTAAGGTGGGGGTGAGGTCTGTCCCCATTAGCATGGCTCCCTAGGGTCACCTGGGACAATTACCATTCCTGAGATTGTGAGCCCAGTCAGACCAGTTTGCAGAGCTTGGAACTTAGAGTTACAAGACTGAGAAGACTGCCTTGCCTTGTCCACAGGCTACAGGTGGTAGCTCTACCTGGTCACACCAGATGCAGGTTTAAAGCTCAACTCCTTCTAGAACATTCCAGCTGGGTTCTAGAAGAAAGTCTCCTGGGTCCTGTGGTCATTATCAGCTTAATTATTCCTCACATGGACAAAACCTCTTCTTTGACTTTACCAGCTGGGTACATTCCCTCCTTCCTCTGAGCCTGCATGTGTGTATGCGTGTGTGTGTGTGTGTGTGTGTGTGTGTGTGTGTGTGTGTGTGAGAAAGAGCAAGAGACAGAGAGAGAGAGATTCCACAGGAGTCATCCACCTTGCTTTTATTGAGACAATGTCTCTCTTTGGCCTGGAACACATCAAGAAGGCTAGGCTGGATGTGGAGAGTTGGCTCAGTGGTTAAGAGCACTGGCTGCTCTTGCAGATGACCCAGGTTTAGTTTCCAGCACCCACATGGCTACTAACAACTGTCCATTAACTCCAGTTCCAGGGGATCTGACACCCTCTTCTGACCTCCTCAGGTACTGCGTGACATGGATGCACTTTTATACATGCAGGCAATACACTCATACACATAAAATAATAATAATTTTTTTTTTTAAAAAAAGGCTGGGCTGGCTGACCAGCAAGTCCAAGGAATCCTGGTCACACTGCCTAGCCCCTGTGACTATAAGTGCTCACCTTTATTCTCAACTTCTTATGTGGGTTCTGGGGACTGAACTCAGATCCTAATGCTTGTCCAGCAAGCAGTTTATCTACTAGGCTTTCATGCCAGCCTGTCTCTGAGCCTTTGTTTATACTGTTCCCTCAGCCAGGAACTATCTTCTCATGGCTACTTGTGCTAGCCACAGAGGACTCAATTTTTAAACTGATTTTTCATGGAAGCCTTCCCTGAGCCCTAGGACTGACTTTCATGACAGCATTTATCAAAATTGCCGCTTAAAAATTCTGTTTCATGTCAAATGAAACCAGCATGCTCTCACACCGTATACCGCATGCACGGATCCCATGGGGCTCATGTCTAAATACAAGTTCAGATTCCACAGGTCTGGGGCCAGGCCTGGGATGCTGTATTGCTAAACCAGCTTCCCTTCTTGGTGCTGCTGATGCTGCTGTCCGTGGACCACACACTCTGAGTAGCAGTGGCTGTGACCTACCTTAGTCAGAGCTCCATGGAGGGAGAAAGCCTAGCCGGAAGAGTTGAAATAATGGTCCCTCAGCTCTCCTGGGGTGGGTGTGGGGGGGTGCAGCTAGGAGGAACCTGTCCCAGAGAGTGGACCATCACATGCTCTAGTGACCTCAGGGCAGGGCTGCTAGACCTTGCAGCTGCTGACCTTTATGCTGAATAGTTCATGCTGGTGACTGGCCTGTGCATGTGATGTTCAGCATGGTCTCTGGCCCCTCTATCTCCATGCCAGTGTGTAATTAGACAGAAGGGGCCCTATTCCTTAGTTGTGACAGTCAAAAATATCTCCAGGCACTGTCCAAATCCCCTGGGGTGCAGCATTGCCCCTTGTTAAGATTTAGTGCCTCGGGACATTAGGCCATCACTCTTTGGTGGCACAGGATGGAGAAGGATTTCTGAGGTCCACAAGAGCAAGTTGCCAGAGCCAGGGATACAGCTCAGTGTTCAGAGTACCTGACGAAGCACTGGGTTCGATCCCCAGCACTACAAAGATGGGTGTGGTGTAATCCCAGCACTTGGGAGGTGGGAGGTGGAGGGAGCAGAAGCGTCAGGATTTCAAGGCCAGCTCCACAGTGAGTTGATGACCTGGGAGGCTGTTTGAAACTCTATCTCAAAAACAAACAACAAACAAACAAAACAATCTACTGCTGCTGACCTCGGTCCCCTGTGCATTTGGCAGGTCCTCAGAATGTTTGTTGATTGATGAATGAGTGAATGAATGAATGAATGAATGAGTAACAGCCATGTTTGGTTGGTGGGAGGTAGAATCCTTCTCACAATGTCCAGCCTCCTCTGTCCCACTCCCCCACAATAAACCAGAAAAACATAGTGGGCTAGTTGTCATCAAAGGCATAATTTTTCTAAATGTAGAGTTTTCTAGAGTAAATATTCCTTTGTGTGTGTCGTGGGGGGATGAAGACAGATTCTTGCTTGAATTTTTTTTTTTAATGTCTCCAGTGACTAAAATTGTCTTACAGCATCTAAGGACTGCAATTGCTTAAAGGAATAAAAAAAAAAAAAAAAAAAAGGAAAATCTACCACTTACCACTTTAGTCTCAAGTATAAAAAGTATTTGGAAATCATAACTCTCAACTCCATCTTACTGGGAAAATTACAAAACAAAAGAATTAATTTTGTAGAATAATAATAATAAAACAATCCCACCTCAGCTGGAGGCCTCGTGGAAAAGTAGCACCAGGGTTTAAGCGAAAACAACAATCCATTAAGGAAGAACACTGGGAATTCAAGGAGAAAACCCAATACGTGCAAGGTATTATTACTTTGTTTGTTTTGTTGGGCTTGCGGGGAGCAAGGCTTAGTGTGCCCCCAAAACTCACAGTGGAAATTTTTAAATGACTGCTGGGACAGCAATGGTGGGTGGGACTTTTTGTGTGTGTCTTATTCTGATTGTCCTGAGGGGGGAACAGGATATCAGGCAGCTGAGGATGACCTTGAGTTCCTGATTCTCCAGGTCGCATTTCTGGAGCGCTGAGATTGCAGATGGGATTTTAAGAAGTATGTTCATATACTGGGCTTGGTGGCTCACACCTTTAATCCCAGCACTCAGCAGGTAGAGTCAGGTGGATTTCTGTGAGATTGAGACCAGTCTGGTCTACGTAGCAGGTTTCAGGCTAGTTGGGGGCTACAGGGAAACCTAAGTTCTGGAAGTGGTTTAGTTGTGGCTTTGGTGCCCAGTAGACATGTCTATCTCATGGACTTGATGCCTCCTGCCATGCTGTGACGAAGACCTGGCCATTGGGAGATGCTGCCTCCTTGGTCTTAGATTTCCTAGCTACTAGAACTGTAAGAAGGACATCTCTGTTCTTTACAGGTTACCCAGCCTCAGGTATTTGGTTTTAGTAGCCAAAACTGATCTAAGCTAGAAGATATCTGATGGGGCTTCAAGAGGAAAATCACAAATAAATGAAAATAATCAGGGGCTGGGCAGATGGCTCAATCAGTGAAGGGCTTGCCACACATGTATGAAGACCAGAGTCTGGATTCTCAACACCCATATCAAAAGCTGGACACTGCAACTGACACCTGTAATCCCAGAGCTGGGGAGGCAGAGACAGGAGGCTCTCTGAAACTACCTGGACAGCCTGCTTAGCCAAATGGATGAGCTCCAGGTTCAGAGACACCCTGTCTTAAAAAAGAAGGTAGAAGCTAGGCATGGTGGCACATGCCTTTAATCCCAGCACTCACTAGACAGAGGCCCAGGCCACCCTGATTTATATATCGAGTTCCAGGCCCACCATGGCCATATAGTGAGACCTGGTCTCAAACAAAACAAAACAAAATAAAACCTGATGTTTATCTCTGTGTTCCACCAGCACATGTACACATACATAATATACACACCTTCCATACATACATACACACACATCACACACATACACTCCACACACACACACACTTCATTCATACGTACACACAACACACATACACAAACACACACAATCCCTGCACTTAGGAGACAGAGGAGGAAGAATCAGAAACTTAAGTCATTCCCAATTACAAAGAGAGTTGAAGGCCAGGCTGGGCTATGAGAGACCCTGCCTCCAAAAACAAAAACAAACAACAAAAATCTCCGCACAAATGAACTAAAATCTATACTTTGCTTTAAGACGATAAATTTGAACTGTAGTTTAAAATGACAAGTTCACTCATTTCCACACATTCAGCAACTTGCAGACAAATCTCTTGGGAGAAAGTAAAGCTAGCTGACTTATTTTCTTCCAAACTGGCAGATGGACTCCGCAGTTGCTAGGGAAATTGAATGGGATTTAGAACATGGAAGCAGTTTCTGGAAAAGGATACAGGAAGGTGAACTTTCAAAGGTTTTTAAAAGTATGTTTTCATGTGTGGAGGTTATAGGACAGACTTCTAGAAGCTGGTTTTCTCCTTCTACCATGTGGGTCTTGAGGATTGAACTCAGGTCATCAGGCTTAGCAGCAGTCACCCTTACCTACTGAGCCATCTCACTGGCCCTCAATGCTCTTTTAAAGGTTGGAGGTATAGTTCAGTGCATAAAGTACTGGGTTCAAGCCCCAGTACCACACATACAAAAGAAAGAAAGAAAATGTTCTTTAAAGTTCATTCTTCTTGTCTACCAGAAGATGAAAGTTATTTTTATTTTACAAGGCTGCTTTGAAATCAGTTGAGGGTGGGTATATAAAAAAATTGTTTGTGAGCTTCTCATGAAGCCCCCATTGTTCCTGAAACTTGCTATGAAGTCGAGGATGCCCTTGAACTCCTGATCCTACTGCTTCTGCCTCCCAGGTTCTGAGATTCCAGACATGCATGAAGGTTTTTATTATTTTTTAAATAAAGATTGTGAAGTAATATTTGGGTTCTGTGTGGAGAAAGAAGCATACTATGATCGACTAGTAATGTCTGCTTTGTTCAGGGGAATGGAGACAGGTGGCTAAATCGTGAATTTGCCATTGCTAGGTCTTGGGTGGATGTCTCATCTAGCAAAGGAATAGCATTAAGGAGAAGACTCTGTGCGTCTGGACATAGCATTTCTCCATTCCATACAGACACAGCAAGTCAACATTTACCTCAAGGCTTCTGAGGGGCTGGGAAGGTAGCTCAGTAGGTAAGAGTTCTTGCCTGCCAGCATGAGGCCCTGAGTTTGAAACCATAGCACCCGTGTTAAAAATAAAAGCTAGGCATGGCTGTGTGCACCTGTAATCCTAGAAGTGAAACAGAGACAGGCAGGTCCAGAGAATTCGCTGGTCACAAGCCTAGTAGAAACAAGGGGCTTCAGGTTCAGTGAGACCCTGTCTCAAGGCAGTAAGGTGTAGTAGAGTCATAGAGGAAAACACCCTATATCCTGTTCTGACTGCCACATGCACGCACATGGGTCCACACTCCTGCACGCCCATGTACACACATACGCGCGTGCACACACACACACATGCACACGCACAGAGTCTCCTGAGACAGGCGTAGAACAGAAATACACCATGAGAGGACTGCTTCCCCTTTCTGAACGTAGAGGACCAGGGTGCTGTATGCGTAGCTTCCTCTCTGGGTCAGTCGTGATTAGAACGTGCTCTGCCCTCTCAATCTGGCTACCCTGCACGTTACCCACACACACACACACACTCCACTCTTTAGGAATAAAAGTGTCTTTTCATAAGACTTCAACTATTCATCATTGTTTAATCTGCTTGCAGTCCACAAAATTTTAAATGAATGGAAAATTTTAAAATAGAAAAGGACAAGTTAAAGGCCTTCAAGACCCTATGGACATGTAGGGGCGATGAAGAAAGCGTCAGTGTGCAAAGGAAATATCTTACAGTGAAAAAAACCCAGAGGCTTTAATCTCTGATGTTAGTCTTTCCTGTGGAAACAATGGGCGGATTGATTAAATAGGTGGCTTACGTTGGATCAGAGTTCAGATAACTACAGAATTATTTGAATTCAGATATTTCAGTTGGACCAGGGATGACGGGAGAACAACATGCTACATTAGGCCTGGAGATGAAGCAGCAGCACTCACTTCGAGGGCCTTGAGTGCTGCCTGCGCTGTAAGTGCGGTGGCCTCGAGCCCCAACTCCAGATCCAGCCCGCTACAGGACAATGGCGTTTGTGTGCACGAGAGTTCCTTTATTTAAAATCATGTGGCTGCAAGGGCAGGTTTTCCACATACAGTTGAAAAGTCACTCATTTTATTTGTTTACTTATTATTTGTTTATTTATGAACAGGGTCTCATGCATCCCAGCCTAGCCTGGAATTGGCTATGTAGCGAAAGATGAGCTTGAATTTCTCCCTTTGTGTCCGATAATTTATCTACTTATTTATTGAGCCACACCACCCACACGGAGGGCAGAGGACACCTTGGGAAATGCTGTTCTCTCCTTCCTTTACATGAGCCCCAAGGGTCGAACTCAGTCATCAGGCAGGGTCTTTACCCACTGAGCCCTTCTTCTTAAAGAATTTTTATTAGCATTGTGTGCGTGTTTATGATGTGTGTGGGCACAAATGTCCTTTCTTCTCCCTTTATATGGGTTCCAGGGATCAAACAGGTGGCCAGGCTTACAGGGTGAGCACTTTTCCCACTGAACCATATCACTGGTCTGACCTTGAACTCCTGATCCTCCTGCCTCCACCTCCCCAGTGCTAGAATTATAGGCACACACCACCATGCCTGGTTTGTGTGGTACTAGAGATGGACCCCAGGGCTCTGTGCACGCTAGGCAAGCATTCTAACAACTGAGCTACATTCCCAGCCCATAAAATCTTTAATTTAAAACCAGATTAGTAGATTTAGGTGCTGATGAATGGTAGGGTCACATCTCAATTTGGGGCAGGCTTTGGACCCTCTAGACAGCACTGGGAGACCCAACACTGATAAATGTTGTAAAACGGGAAGTGGCAACTTAGGAAGACAGGAAGCAGGTGGCTGAGATTTCCTCTGCCACCGTTAAAAAACAAAGAAGAAATGGTGGGTCTTATCCTAAAAAGATTTAACTTCAACCTACAGATATTTAAGGAGAATTTACAACATGCCAGGGCTCTGTTCTAGTTGGATTTTGTTTTTTAAAAAACATTTTATTTATTATGTATATTTTATGTGTATGAATATATTGCCTGCATGTATATAAGTGCACCCACGTCATGCAATGCTGGCAGAGTTCAGAAAAGGGCATTGGATCCCCTGGTGCTGGAGGTACAGGTGGTTGTCAGCTGCCACGTGGGAGCTGGGAAACGAACCCAGGTCCTCTGCAAGAGCAGCCAGTGCTTTTAACCTCTGAGCCATCGCTCTAGCCCCTAGTTTGAGTTTTCTATTGCTGTGAGAAATACTGAATAAAAGCAGCTTGGGAAAGGAAAGTTTTATTTCGTCTCTAAAGCTCACAGTCCATCACCAAGGGAAGCCAGGGCAGGAACACGAGGCAGGAACCTGGAGGCAGAAGCTGAAGCAGAGACTGTGCAGGAATGTTGCTTACTGGCTTGCTCCCTGACTTTCTTAAATAGCCCAGGCCAACTAGCCCAGGGATGGTACCACCCAGAGTGGGCTATGCCCTCTGGCACCAATTAACGATTTAGAAAATGCCCCACAGATATGCCCACAGCCCAATCTGATAGAGGAAATTCCCCAGTTGAAGTTCCCTCTTCCCAGGAGTATCAGGTTGACAACTGAAGGTGACTATGGCGTCTCCTTAGACCTGGTGACATGGGATGCAGCCTGGTACCATCGCCCATCTCTGAGAGTGGATTTCATAGTCACCATAACTGACATTTCAGGTGGGGTGATGATTGTTGTTGGGTCCTGAAATGTGCCTTATAGTCACTCAGTGGTGCATTAGTCAGCTATTCATTGCTGTGATAAAATACCTCAAAGGAACAACTCTGAGTCAGAACAATTTACCTTAACTCACAGTTTCACAAGTTCTAAGTGGTTCCACTGCTTTGGATCCAAAATAAGGCAGAACAAGACGGTGTCAGGAGTGTGTGTCAGAAGAGACTGTTCACATCATGCTGGCAGGAAGCTGAGAGACTGAAAGACACACTCCCAGCGCCTGTTTCTCCTGTCAGGTCATGCCTCCATAGCTTCCACCACCTCCTGTCAGCCTTCTCAGTGTGGATTCATCAGAGGATAAATCCTTTGATTAGGCCAGAACTCTCATGATCCAACTATCTTTTGTCTCCACCAGCTGGAGATGAAACCTTTAACACAGGGGCCTTTGGGGGCACATTTCACTTCAAAACCACAGCAAAGAACAATCTGGTTTCTCCTTACTGGGTACCAGTAGCAAACCTTACTCTAGCTATCAGAACTGTAAATGTGTCTAGACTTTGCCTAAAGTCCCTGTGGCTGTAGATAAACAGATCTTCAGATTCCCTCCCATGGTCTCACTCATTGGTCCTTGAACTTGAGGTGCCTATACACAATACCATGCCCCACTCAATGGACAGTCACTCAAAGGTCACTTAATCTAACTCGTTTTTGCCTCACCTGCTGACTTGACAGTCTGCCTTCTCCCTTCAATTTAACAGCACTGGCTCTGCTGAGGAGTTCCACCGGTCACAACCATCATCCTGGTACTAGCAGTCATCTGGCCAGTTAGTGATGACCAACCGTGTTGTGTATTTCTCCATGGGAGCCTCCTGGTGACTGGGACTAGGCAATATGACTGTCTGTCCCATTTCATAAAGGAAATTTTGAGCCCCAGGGAGATGAAGTAACTTTCCCGGCTTTACACAACTAGGAAATGTACAGCCCACTGGCTGCCAAGCTGAATTACTTTCAATAGAAAATGTGAACAGCATGCACTCAGTAACTATTAGCTACTATTTACTAGTGGGAAACAAATCTGTCTAATTTAATAATAAGTCTTTATTCACAATTACTTTTTTCTGGACCAAAAAAGACCAATCCATCATAGCTAACTAGTATGTGGAGGTATGAGATGCATAGATACCCTGAATTGTGTGTGGTATATAGATATCCTAAATTGTACGTCTCTCTCAAACAGAAGCTGCTGAAATGTGCCTTAACCAACTGGGGAAACAAAATAGATCATTTTATCCGGAGCTTCAAAGAGACTGGAGCATTAATGGGTGCTCTAAAATGATGATGGGGACACTTGCCACATGGAAGTGTCACTGCATCTTTGAGTACTTGATGCCTCTAGAAGGCACGCATTCATCCTCATTGCTAGACCTTGGTAGCATGCTAAGTTTGTTGAGTGAGTTAACATAAAAGCAAGCTCTTCTTCATCTGACACTGGCTGTTCCAGTTTCATTTTTGTTACTGTCATAAAATACCCTGACCAAAAGCAGCTCAGAGGACAAAGGGTTGATATTAGCTCACAGTTTAGAGCCCATCATTGAGGGGCAGTCAAGGAAGGATCTCAAGCAGCTAGATACAACACACCCACAGTCAAGAGCAGAGAGAAATGAATGCCTGCTGCCTGCTGCACTCTCGTACAATTCATGCCCCCCCTGCATAGGGTGTGGTGCCACCCACAGTGGGCTGGGACTTCCTATGCCAATTAACAATCAAGACAATCCCCCACAGACATGCCCACAGGCCCACCTAATGCACACTTTCCTCTCACACTTTCTGCTAGATTGTGGCCAGTTGACATTTAAAACTGAGCATCACACTTTACCCACACCGAATCTCTGTTCCTTCAGCAGCTGTGAGTAGTGAGTGTTTTGAGATCCTCTTCTTCCCAGGGGACTGACCAGAAGGAGATGTAGTGATCATCCTAGGCTCACCTCCTGATGAACCTTGAAGCCAGGCCACAGACTCAGCTCCTGCTTTGAACTCCACATCTGATGCTCAGCAGATAATGGGGTGGTGATCTCAGGTGCTACTGCTGGTCCTGACGCTAACCATCCTCAAAGTGAGTAAATGTTAAGTATATGTAAACACAGAGAAATTGTATCCTATAACCTTTAACACACATGGATTTAGTAGGGGCTTTTGCTAGTTTATTTGTTGTTTGGATTTTGAGATGGGGGTCTCAGTATGTGTGTAGCCCAGGCTGGCCTTAAACTCTGATCCTCCTGCTCCGAGTGCTGGGATGACAGATGCACACCGCCTCATTCTGTACTGTTCATACATGCTAACTCATTTACTCTCAGAGCATGCCTAGTAGGCAGATGCTTCATGACCATCCCCACTTCATAGATGTAAAACTGAGGCATACAGAGATTGAAGACTTGTCTATAAGGGACAGAACCTAGATTTAAATGCAGCTAACCCAGGCCCAGTATACTGAGCCATGTTCCTATCTTGTCAAGGAGATTGCCACCCAGAGACTTGAATTAAGGTTTCTTATCCTCCTAACTCCTCAGCCCTGGCTCCATCCTGCAGACACTGGGAATTCAGTAAAGACTTGTTTCAACTTGGATAAGTCTTTTAGATTTTTGTTATCGCTGTTTTGAGGTAGAGTCTCACGCTAGCCTGGAACTTGTTATGTAGCTGAGGATGACCTTAAACTTCTGATCCTCCAGCCTTCATGTCCTAAGTGCTGGGATTGCAGGCGTATACCATCATGTCCAGTTTATGCAGTGCTGGGGATCAAAGCCAGAGCTTGATGTATGCTAGGCAAGTGCTCTACCAACTACATCCCCGGCCATTCTTTTAGACTGTTGACTATCTTTTCAAACGTTTTGACAGAAGGGGTAGGGGTAGGAGAACTAGCCAGGTGCCCGCCGTGGAGAGGAAATATACAGCTCGGTAAACACAGCAGTAGAAATGGAAGCAGGTTGATAACATGGGTATAAATAGTCTCCCGTGATCTTCACAGCTTGCTATGTATGAGGAATAGCAGTACCTGGGTCCTGTCTCCAAAATAATACCTCTTTGCAAAGTTTGTTTTTGCTACTGTTTCTGTTAGCACAAAAGCCTTACAAATAAAAAGCTAAACATTTAGTGAGAATTCTATTAATTGGGAAGGGGTTGGATGTTGGGTTATATTTGTTCTAACTCCGAAAAATGCTTAGGCCATTCGGGGAGCAGGGAAGCCTGCTTTCTTAAGGCAGCTGATTTTGACAGTCACCCTGCCTGGGTTCCTCTAAGGAGCGGATGACAAGGGGCTCTTCAGTGACCTCTGGAACCCTTCCTGGAGGGGCTCTGCTTTGGAAACACGGAATGAATCATCAGCTCCTGCAATGCTGGGAACACTACTGACTCTCCAACAGGAAACAGAAAGAATAGTGCTACAGCCCCAGGCTCATCTCTTTTGTCAGTAGTAAGCAGCAGAAAATCAACTTCCAACCGGTTTAAACAGGAAGGCTAGTATTAAGCCTGGATTCAGCCAGGCGCTTAAAAGGTGCTGGAGAACTGCCTCAGTGGTTAAGAACTCTTGGTACTCTTGTAGAGGATCCCAGTTCAGTTCCCAGCATCCACATCAGGGGGCCCACAACTACCTGGAGCTCCAACTTCAAAGGATCAGACGCCCTCTTCTGGTCTCTGTGGACTCCGTGCTTATATGTATGTACACACACACACACACACACACACACACACACACACACACACACATATCACACATCAAACAACACACATAAGAATAAAATAAATATATATATTTTAAAAGGTGTCAAGCCTGGTGTGGTGTTCCATACCTTTAATCAGAGCATTCAGTAGGCAGAAACAGGTGGATTTCTGTGAGTTTGAGACCAGCCTGGTCTACCTAGGAAGTTCTAGGTCAACTGGGGCTACAGAGAGACTCTGTCTCAGAAAAACAAACACCAAAGCAAATACAAAGTGCCAACAGGAATCCAACTTTATGTCTTAACTTCTCTTCCTTTGTGTTTGATTCCTTCTCAAGCAGTTTAATGGTGATGAAAAGGTGTTTTTAGCCATTTGAGCTTTTCATTCTACCAGCTTGCATTCTAACATGCCTTCCCTTCAGCAGTCCCAGCAAAGAACCCAGGGCTCAGAGTCTTTGGCTTTGATTGGTTAAGCATGGGTCATGTGTCTATCTTTGAATCAATCTTGATGGCCAAAATAATTTGGTCCTTTTATATATAAGTTTCTGCTGGATCACATCTGCCCTGAGGCATGGGCAGGCTTGTTTGTACTGTGTGGTTCTAGGTGGAAAGCAGACAATTTTCCAGACAAATACCTAGATTCTGACACTAGTTGGTGAGGGGAGGGAGAGGGATAGATAGATGCCAGTCAGACAGAACCAATGAATGTTCCTATCCCTCTAAACGATTTCCAGAAAGTGAGGTGCTCCTGACAAGGGAGTGGTATGCTTCGGGAGAAAGTATATCTATTTCCTTACCTAGCGGAGGTTTCAGACGTGGCTTATGTTCAGTACAACAGTTTGGAAGTAATTTTCTGCAAACAGCGCTTACCCACGTGTCTTGAAGTTTTGGGGGTTCTTATTTCTCTCTCTTTTATTTTAAAAACTTTTTTGTTTTTTACTTCTTGGAAATAAGTCCTTAAGAAAAAGAGGAACTGAAATGCCATGGGGTGATTCGAAACAGACAGTTGCCGAGGCTGGAAGCAGAAGCAAATTAGCATCACAGGACAGTCCTGGTCTCTACTCAACAGTTCTTAGTTGAGTAATATTCTCAGAGCCCTGGTTCAGCCTTTTCTTTTTTGATGATAATGAGTTTGTTCCCAGTAATGAAAGCAATACCTGCCTGACTCAGTTGAATGTGTAGAAGAAACCCCAAAATAACTGTGTCACTTGCCCTTCTGGTTAGGAGCTTGATCTATGGAGTAGTGCCCTTGGCGTGCAGGACTCAGTCCTAGCCCAATTTCACAGGGAAGCTGAGGCTTCTAATGTTGGAACCGATTCTTGGTACCGCTGAGAACCCAGTTCATGCATTTCTGAGCTCAGAACCCTTGACTTCCTAACTCTAGCATTCTTCTGGTCCACACCATCACTAAAGGTTTTACAGAATTAGGGCTGGGAGATGGCTCAGTATGTAAAGTACTTGCCACACAAGCTTGAGGACTGGAGTTCAAATCCCTAAAACCCAGGTAAAGGCCTGGTGGGCGTGTTGACTGCCTATACTCCTGATGCTCAAAAGGCAGACACAGTGGATGGGGATCCTCCAGGGACACGCGTCTGGTTAGACTAGCCTAATCTCTGAGCTCTAGGTTCAAGTGAGACCATGCTTCTGCAGATAACATAGAGAGCAACCGAGGAAGGCTCGTGTGTTAACTTCAGGCCTTCACATGCACTTAACACAGGTACACACACACCTGCACACATGTGAAACCATACACATATGAACATACAGACACACACATACACAAAAGATTCTGGGCTGGCAAAATGATAGATCAGTTAAAAACACTTGCAGAGCGAACATGAGGATCTCAGTTCAGTCCCTGCATCCCATAAGGTAAAGGAGAGAACCAACTCACAAAAATTGTCCTCTGACCTCCATATGTGGGTTGTGGCACGCATGTTCCCACACTCACACACATATATATCACACACACAATAATGCATATACAAAGAAGTAAACAAAAATATTTTTTAAAGCTTTCCAAAATCACCTTTGTAGAAACGGATCCTGTGCCTTATAAGGGCAGCCTCTCCCCCGTCTTCTTAATGGGTAAATATATATTACATATTTGTTTTGCTTCTGGAATGTTTATCATTCTTGTGATAGGATGGTCTGTGTGTTTTTTATCCTGTCGACAACAGAAGTCACGTGGATATGCCATTATACACTTAGCTAACCCCCAGCTGCTGAACACTTCCATTGTTTCTGGTTTCTCAGTATTGTGTTCATGCTGAGCCGAGCCACTTTGGAGGGTTGTTTTCCCATATAGCTCTACTTATAGCTTTAGGAACATTTCTTAGAATCCCTGGAGCCAAGCGGGTATGGTGGTTTTTTTTAAACATTTA
Source organism: Eospalax fontanierii (assembly GCA_035773235.1). Lineage (NCBI taxonomy): Eukaryota > Metazoa > Chordata > Mammalia > Rodentia > Spalacidae > Eospalax > Eospalax fontanierii. The sequence continues at coordinate 76,941,020 of CM069529.1, read as the reverse complement.
TTTGTTCATTTATTTATTTACTGGGTGTGTGTATGTGTATCTAAGCACACCCTAGTGTATGTGTGGAGGTCAAAAGACAACTTTGGGAGGTAGTTCTCTCCTCTGGGGATCAAACTCAGGTTGTCAGGCTTGGTGGGAGGTACCTTCACCCACTGAGCCATCTCACCAGCCTGTATTGTGTGTTCTAATATTTGATACCTATTGCCAAATAGTTCTTCTGAAAAGCAGGAAAGTCCCACTGGGGCAGCTAGTCATGAGCTGTGTCTCTTCCCCCTGCGATGGGGGATGGGGATTTTCAAATCATGAGTAGTATTTGGTTGGTTTCATACAAATGCAGTGATTTAAAAAAAAAAAAAAAGGTTTAATCAGTCCAGATCTGGTGGCACACACCTATAATCCCAGAGCTGGAGAAGAGATTTTCCTAGGAGGGTTGTCAGTTCAAGGTCAGCCTGGGCTACATAGGGAGACCCAGTATCAAAAAGCCAGAAACAAACCACCAAGATTCCTCAGCAGCGATTTGTATCTCCATCAACCTCAGCACCTGCCTCAGGACAGTCCATAACTGCTTCGCCCCCCACGTGATTGGCTGGGTGCCTGGGCCTAGTGCTATGGCAGCAGCACCTTCATCTTGGAAACAGGGCAGTCCACTGTTGGGAGTGATGTGCTGGTTTCCCAGGCCAGCATCACCTCTTACCTGCAGCTGACAACCTGGAGCCCATTTCCCAGTATGTGTGGGAACCACACTGCTGCCTTGGGGAGTGGCCGCCTGTTGTTTTGTGTGTCAGGCTGGGTCTCTGTCTGGACCAGGCCTATGACCTGTTATATAGTCAGACTCCAAACAAGAGAATCCAAGTAGATCAAGACATTTGAACCTAAAGACCTGGAACAATGGAAGGCAAGCAGAGAGGGGCTGCCCATGCTTGGAAGGGCGAGAGCCTGTAGCCGGTATGCCCAGCCTTTTGACATTGCAACGTACCATGGCTGTTCATAAAGTTCACACTCAAGAAATGCTCTACGAGTTATACAAAAAATCCTCGTGTTTTAAGTAAGTTTATGACTGCACTGGGCTGCATTCACAGCTATCCTTGGCTGCATGCAGGTGATGAGTTGGACATGCCTGCCATGGCAGAGCAAGACACTGTGACTCTGTCAGGCACAGGTTTAATGCATAATAAATGCTAAATTCATATTTGCTGTTGGGTGAATGACTAGATGGGGCACAGGAGCCTCTTCCTTTTATTCTGCCCAGCACACCTCCTGTTTCTAGGAACAGAACCCAGATTCCTTCATTCATCCACTTAGAATGTAATTCAAGTTGGGAAAACTATTTTTTATTGTCATTTGATTTTTAATTAAAAAGATTTTAAAATACTTTATTTATTATTTTTATTTTGTGTGTACCATCATGTCTCTTTCTGTGTGGCCCAGAGTTAATCAGCTTTGCTGATATGAAAATGAGTGTGGGGCTACTTACTGGAGTATGGGTAATGTACCAGAGGCTAGACCATGGAAGAAAATGACTCTCACTCCCCCGGCAATCATTCAGTGTCAACAGTTCCTCAGAAAGGGGTCTGGTCTCAGGAGCCCCTCCCCCATCAGTGATAGACAGTGGATGGACTCATCTTGTGCAAGTACCCACAGTTGCTGCGTTCCTGACAGTAACAGCCTCGTCTTGACCAGAAGACAGTGTTTCACAGCCCTCCTCCCAATCCCATGGCTCTACATTCATTCCACCATCTTCTGCCATGCTCCCTGGACCTTGGAGTAGGTGATAAAGATGTCCTGTTTTGGGCTGGGCACTTTGACAGTCACTTCATTTCAGTATTTTGATAGATGGGACTGTTCTAACTGTAATTCTAAAATACAGTTCTGGCAGGAAACCGGCAGGTTCTGAAGAGATGCCAGAGGCTGGACTGATGAGATGGCTCAGCAGCTTTAAAAGTCCTGACTGTGCAAGCCTGGTGATCTGAGTTCAATCTCTGGAACCTATGTAAAGATGGAAGGAGAGAACTGACTCCACAAAGCGGTCTTCTGACCTCCACACACACACCATGGCATACATGCTACCTCATATCACATGTATGCACAGACAAAATAAGAAAAGAAAGAAAGAGAGAGAAAAGATGGGAGGAAGGAGTGGGTGAGGCCCACTGCAGCTGCCTAAATGGAGTTGACTCCCGGGCCTCCCTGTGGAGTCACTGACGTCCTCTCTCTTCTTGCCTCCCTCCTCCCCAGCATATTGTCCTGTCCAAACTGACTCAGTTTCTCAAACCTAGCACATGTCTCCTTCCACCTTTGCCCAAGGAAACCCTTCAAGGTCCATCACCAATGCCATCTATTTTACACCTACCCCCGTCACACTTTGTATTTTGAGACAGAGTTTCATGTAACCCGGGCTGGCCTTGAACTCGGTGTGGCCAAGGATGGCTTTGAACTCTTGATCCTCTTGCCTCTACTTCCTGAGTGTCAGTGTTCAACATCATGCCTGGTTTTATGTGGTTGGGGATGGAACCCAAGGCTCAGTGCATGCTAGCAAAATACTCTACTGACTAAGCCTCTTTAAAAAGAACTGGCCTGGTCCTCCACATCCCTTCCCTGACCTGGTATGTGATGTGGCCTATGACTTCCCCACACTGCATCTCCAGGCTTTAGAGCCCACCCTGGGATGGAGCTGTGGTTGAAAGGCATTGTCATGACTGGTCCAGGATTGAAACAGCACCAAGCAAGGACAAGGACAATTCCATTCAGGAGTTTGACCCTAAAGAGGAGACACACAGGCCTAGTAGTGAGCACCTTCTGAGTCACCGGGTTCTTGTCATGAGACCCTTCAGCTGAGGCTGCAGGTGGGTCCTAGGTCACACTCTTCCTCAGATTCGGTGTCTCTCCTGTCTTTAATCCCGAACTATCACAACAGTACCTCATGAGCAACTTCTTTGTCTCGGTGGCTCTGTTTCTGCCCCTGCTGTTGTAAAACCCCAATAGATGCTCATCAGCAAAGGGGAAACTGAGGCAGGGACTTGCCTGGGTCTTGTCCTGAGTTGCATTTGGTTGACTGACAGCCAACTCAGACCAGGAGGAAGTCCCTCCCCTCTGTTTCACATTTCTGTCCCTTTCTGGCAGCCTGACTCCCTCCAGGCTTCTTGCTGCTCAGGCTCTTGTGGCCACCTCAGGCCACCTGAGGACCTGCACGCACCTGCCTTGCTCCACAGTCTCGTCCACCCCATTAGACTCATGTGAATTTAAATCACAGCTCTGGCTTGCCTCCTTCTTTCCACATACCTGTTGGGACCACGGCCTGATCTCATCCATTCACTCACATGTTCATTCAGTGTACACTCTGCGCAAGGCCCTGTTCTAGAGCAATGGGGCTCACATTCTCACAGGGCGAGCTCAACAGTAAGTCACAAAGGAGTCTCTAGGAAGACGAGTGGGTGGGTTAGGTGAGCGCTGCCGCACAGGTCCTCCAAGCCAGCCGTGGAGGTACTCACCAGTAACCCCAGGAGTAACCCGAGTGCTGGGAAAAGAGACCGAAGGAAACCTGGGGCTCTCTGGCCAGCCAGTCCACACCTTGCCCCCCAAAACAAGAAGGGAAGCAACTGAGAAAGACACCCAATGTCCATCTCCACACACATACACAGGCACACGCACTTGCATACAAGTATACACACACATCACACACACACAGTCTGGAGTAAATTCAAGTGAAGTCCAGAATGATGCTGGGTGCCAGCCCTGAGGAGCCTGCTTCTCCAAGAGGTCCTTGCCTGCTGAGGAGGCAGAGCAGAGGTCGGTAGAGAAGGACACCTGCAACTTGTTTTATTTTGATTTGTAATGCGACTTTAAAAAATGCTAGAAGTCAGGCATGTGTTTGTAACCCTAGGTCTTGGGAGGCAGAGGTGGAAGGGTGGCGGGCCCCACAGCAAGACCCACACCCAAACCACTGCAAACATTACCATGGATTGCATCATGCGTGCATTTAACATATGCAAATCCAATTCTCTGTGCTTGCCTTGATAATGAGGGCGTGAGATCCTTGGGGAGCTAAGAGCTATGGAGAACCCTTGATTGCCATTCCAAATGCTCAATGTTAGTCTTGTCCCTCAGGGGCTTCCATAGCTGAGATCTCCCCTCCCACCCTCACCCCCAGCCTCTTTTCTCTGCAAAGAGGCTTCCTGGGCCTGGACGCCCTTTTCTACCTGATCCTTATGTTTGAGACAGGGCCTAACAAAAAAATCACCACTCTGAATCACTCAACACTTTTAAAGGAATTTGCTTTTTTTTTTTCTTTCAATTGCGCTGGAGATGACTAGTCATCTGCCTACCGATGTTGCTTATTCATTCTATAGGCAATTCCAGCAGCACATTGGGAATGCACCCCCTGTGTGGGTGTTGGAGCCCAGCTCCCCACGCCTCAGAAGCCTGCCAGTCTCAAGGGAGCAGTTCTTGGAAGGCATCTTGAAGACTCCTTCAGGAAGACCACAGCCAGGTCCCCAAGGCCACACTCTTCCTCTGTTCCTTTTGAGTAAGTTACACATGTGGATTTAAACCCTTCGCATGACTAAGTGCCACTTTCTAGGAACCTGCTAAGTGAGTTACTACAATTCACTAGTCAGAACTAAAATTAGTGCTTACTAGGGTTTACCAAGAACTCAGCTACAGCATTCTTGGAAGGCTAGTTCCTGAGTACTGTTTGCCAAGGCTGTAAAACTCCTGCTGCACCAGTCAGGAAGCAGCATCAGGGGCTTGTAGATGCAACAGAGTAGTCTTTGGCTTTCCCTACAACTGACGGTTAAAAGCATATGATGGGGCCGACAAGATGGTTCAGCCAGTAAAAGCATTTGCTGCTAAGCCCAAGGTCCTGAGTTTGATCCACACACAGGTATTGTAGCATGCATGTGCCCACATACATAGAAAATAAAATAAATGTAATCTGTTTGAAAGCATTGACTTCCACTACTGTAAGATTTGGAAATTCAGGAAACCCCTCTCTAGGATACTTTAGTGCACATCCATATCCCTGACAGCCAGCTGCTGTCCCAACTCTGCACCTTCAGCAATCAGGAGTTTCCCACAATACCCACTATAGAAAGCTAGTCCCTGTAAATAACATGCAAATTGCAGTTTTGATCTCCAGATGCCTAAAACTCCTTCCTTTCATTTAGCAAACACACACCCGTCAAGGCTCGACTATATTAGCATGTATTAGCCCAGGGTGAACAAACAGGAATCCTGACTACATGAAGCTTACTTACTGATATCAAGAAGGACACTAGGACTGGGGAGTGGCTAAACCGTTTGCACGAGGACCTGAGTTCCAATCCATGGAACTTACATAAAAGCTGAATGTGTACCAGGAATATCTGTACTCCCAGCAATGTTACCCAGAAATGGAAGATGGAGACCAGGAGAATCCCCAGGCTTGAAGGCCAGATACCCTGGTATATGAAATGGGAAAACAGCAAAGACTTATCTCAAACAAAGTGGAAGGTGAGGGCTGCAGGATCTCTGTGGCATGGACTACCTACATGCCACAGAGCATGAGGATTGGAGGTCAACTCTCCGGATTTGGTTCTGGGAATCAAACTCAAGTTGTCAGGCTCGATAGCAGGCACCTTTATCCACTAAGCCACCTCACTGGCCCCAACATTTTGCTTTTGAATAAAATGGATAGATTTCAAGGGTCATAACTTCCTATTTCTTCCTGTTTCAAGCACAAACAGAGAGCCTGGAAGGGCAGTAAGCAGCCTTCTCACGTCCCCAAGAAAGAATCATAAGATCTGGCCCCTGGGATTGTGCACTACAAGTCTGGAATCACTGGAGCCAAATTTCCCTTTAGGTAAGTCCCTAAACTTGAACTTTTTTTTGAGACAGAATCTCATATATCCCAGGCTAGGGTCTCCAACTGAGGGTGACCTTAAATTTTTGATCCTCCTGAGTGCTGGGATTATAGGCATGAGCTACAGTGCCTGATTTTTGCAGTGCTGGGAATTGAGCCCAAGGCTTTGTGCATGCTAGGTTAGTACTCTACCAATTGGGGTACGTTCCCAGCTCAAAATACTGCTTTTGTGTGTGTGTGTGTGTGTGTGTGTGTGTGTGTGCACGCACGCGCGTGCGCGTTCTTGGGAATCACTTAGAGGCCTCATGCATGCTAAGCACCAGTTCGACTACTCAACCACACTTCAATCCAGCCTCTATTTTTTTTTTTTTCTTGAGACAGGGTCTCATATAATCTTAGGCCGGCCTCAAACTCACTATGTAACTGAGGATGACCTTGAACTTCTGATTCTGCTGCCTCTACCTCCTGAGTGCTGGGATGACAGGCATGAACCATCATGCCTGGTTTTATGAGGTGCTAAGGATCAAACCCAGGGCTTCGTGCATGCTAGGCAAGTGCTTTACCAATTTAGCCACATCTCAACTTGACTTCTATTAAAAAGAAATTGTGCATATGTCTGTATATATCTGTGGGCATGTGTGCCATGACATGTGTGTCAGGAGTCAGGCTTGGCAGACAGCGCTTTTCCTTGCTGAGCCACACCCCCACTCTACCCTGTGGATGAGTAGCAGGTTGATTTCCACACCGGAGCCCACACGCACGTGTAGGCACTGCAGAGGAGTGGGCCACTGCTCCCTTCTCTGGTCAAGTTCACAGGTCCTCCTCACTGCTCTATAAATTGCAGGGCATCAAGGCCATATATTTTTGCTCACCTCTGACTCGCAGATACGCCTTCCACAATCAATTGACTGTCAGCAGATGCCGATAACACAAATAGCAGCTCCGAACCAAAGCTTTCTAAAAAGACGGTTCATTTGCTTCTTTTACTTGCTATTCTCCTTATGGGCAGCAAGTTCTAGAATGAGGGAGACGAGAAGAGTGGCCGCAGCTGCAACCTAACAGCAAATCGAATGTTTTCTTTGGGGAAGCCACCAAATTAGGGGCTACTCCTTACTCCAGCAACACTAATGAATATAATCAAAATCATGGTATTAGTGCCTTTCATCCCAGCACTCAGGAGGCAGAGGTAGGTGGATCTCTGGGAGTTCAAGGCCAGCCTGGTCTACTTAGTGAGTTCCAGGTCAGCTGGTGCTACAGGGAGACCCTGTATCAAAAAGACAAAAAAAAAAAAAAAAAAAAAGTGGTATTAACAAAAACATGTGTATGGCGGGAGACAAAAAAAATCATGGTATCTGCATGCCTGTGTGCATATATACATGTCTGTGTGGGTGTATTCATATATACATGCAGGTGTGTGTGTCTGTGCACGTGGAGGCCAGGATTGATGTTGAGTGTCTTCCTCGGTTGCTCTCCATCTTATCTTTTGAGACAGGGTCTCTCACTGAAGATGGACTCATTCATTCAGCGAGGCTGGCTGAGCAGCGAGCAGTGAGCATCCTCCTGTCTCTGCCTCCCTAGTGCTGGGATAATAGCTGCACCATCGTTCCCAGTTCTTTCAAGGGTTCTAGGGATCCAAACCCAGGTCCTCATGCTTGCACAGCAGGTGTTTTACCCACTGAGCCATCTCAAAGCTCCTTGGACCCCATCTCTTAAAGGCTTCATAGCAAACCTTTCACACATGGAAATCTGGGGGCATTTGAGATTCCAGCTCTGATTCCAGCTTATTCCGGTTCTGATTCCAGGGACTGAGCACTGGCCTGGTGCCTCTGATAGCCAGGCAATGAGGGTCTTCCCACCACCTTGCTTCCCAGGCTCATGGGGGGTGTATTAGTTTGCTTTCCTGTTGCTGTGATAGAAACAGTGACCAAGGGAACGTACAAAAGGAAGACTTTATTTAGCTTATGGTTCCAAAGGGGCGAGAGTCCATCACGGCATGGCAGCAGAGGTGGCTGGAGTAGACACAGATGCTAAGTTTGCTCACATTTTCAAGGAGGCACAGAAAGCAGAGGTGTGACTAGAGATCCGGCGAGGCTTAGAAGCTCTTTAAGCTGCCCTGAGTGACGTGTTTCCTCCAGCATGGCCATACCCTCTAAGACCTCCCAAAGCAGCTCCACCAACTGGGGACAAAAATGTCCAAATACTTAGTGTCTATGAGGGATGTTCTTATTCAAACTCCCGCAGGGGATGTTTCAGAAATCCGTTCCCATTGCTTCACTGGGCACAGAATACAGAGGTCAGGTAGAGTGTCTTCTTCAGTAACTTTCAATCTTTTTCTTTTTTTGAGACAGGGTCTCCCCGCTTCCCCAGCTGACCTGGAACTCACTGTGTAGACCAGGCTGGCCTTAGTCTCACAGAAGTCTGTCTGCCTCTGCTCTCAAGTGCTGGGAGCACCTAACTTCTTAACATGGGTACTGGGAATCCCAACTCAGGTCCCATGCTTGCATGGCAAATACTTTATTGACCGAACCATCTCCCCAGCTTCCTCCTTCTTTAAATTTAATTAGGAAATTTAAAAATTTCATTGATTTTTGTGTATGTTTTCTCTGCATATATATATGTGTATCATATGTGTGACTGGTACCCTAGGAGGCCAGAAGAGAGCATGGGATCCCCTGGAACTGGAGTTACAAGTGGCTAAGAAGGGGGCCGTGTGGATTCTGGGAACTGAACCTGGGTCCTATGCAAGAGCAGTGAGTGCTCTTAGCCACTGAGCCATCTCATCAAACTCTAATTAATCAATTTTTGAGACAGGGTCTCACATATCCCAGGCCGATAAAACTCTAATATGACCAAGATGACCTTGAACTTCTGACGTCTTGCTTCTCTTCCCACATGCTGGGATTATAAAACATGTGTCACCAACTTGGTTTATGCACTATTGGGGATCAAACTTAGGGCTTCATGCAAGCTGGGCAAGCATTCTGACCCCTGAGTCACATTCTTGGCCCCTCCATCTATTTCTTTGACTTGGTTTCCAAGAGATCTGGGTCTTTAGAACAAACCTTGTCTTATTTGGGGACTTTTCTGGGTGCGTCTCTGCTGCAGTCTGATTTGTTTGGATTAGATCACCTGTCTTCCATGTGACCCCTTGCTAGATTGCATGAACAGACACAGCCCAAGTTGTTAGCCCAAGCAGTGCTGTCCACTGGCCCAAGCTGATCCTCTGGCCAACAGGCAAAGCTTTGACCCTTTCCGCAGGAGAGGCTGCAGAGATGGGAAGGCGGAGGGGTCCATTGAACTTGGCAAACACGTTTTTAAAGATTTATGTGTGCGTTTGTGTGTGGCTATGTGCACATAGGTGCAGGTACACTTGGAGGCTAAAAGAGGGTCACAGGCAGTTGTAAACCTCCTGACATGGGTTCTGGGAATTAAACTTGAGTCCTCTGTAAGAGCAGTATGTGCTCTGTTAAGCCATCTCTCCAGCCAGCAAACACGTTTTGATGAACTGGAGATGTGATTTTTGAAACTCTGAATGTTAGTTTGCTGTGTTGTGCACCTGATGGCTTCCTTCACTTGGCCATATTCTAATTCTTGTTTGAAATTTCATTTATTATTTTTATTTTAAGTGTACAAGTATATAGCCAGCCTGTAGGCAGGTGCACTTGTGTTGTGCAATGCTGGAAGAGGTTAGAAGAGAGTGTCAGATACCCTGGAACTGGAGTTTTGAATGGTTACTAGCTGTTGTGTGAGTACTGGGAATTGAATCTGGGTCCTCTGCAAAAGCAGCCAGTACTCTTCATTGCTGAGCCGTCTCTCCAGCCCCACATTCTAATTCCATAGCCAGTGGGGCTGGCCTGGGCATTATATACAATCCCTTGTAAGAAAGGGTTGGAAAGGCTCCATTGTTACATCTGACCCTCTTCTTGTCCTTGTAATCTTTCTACCAGAGTCCTGACCCAATCGTCTTGCAGTGTTCACTTCTGCTGAGTATTAGAGTTCATCAAAGGGTTGAGATGAAGGGTCCCATGTGCACTAGTGTTAGAATTAGCAATGCTGTCCACTGATCATGGAACAGGGGTCCTGAAAATTTACATGAAGAAAAGTCTCAAAGGAGGGTGTGTTGGACACATCTCTGGCTGGAGAGCCAGTGCTGCTCAACTCTTGAGTCAAAGTGACAAATGATTTTGATTTTCTTCTTGATGGGATATAGATTCACCATGGGCACGTCTGTGAGGGAGGCAGGAAGACCTACCCTGGACGTGGGTGGCAGCATCCCACAGGCTAGGGCACTGGACTGAATAGAAGGAACGGGCACTGATGCCTTCCTAACCGTGAACTGTGTGCGTGAACTATGAGCCCTAATCCCTTCCTGGCTTAAACTGCTTTTTGTTAGGCATTTGACCCTGCTGATGGAACCCTCCCATCTAGGTGTAGCACCAAGTTTGGGGAGAGAGACTCCCCCCCTGAATTCTGGGGTAGCTCCCTATTCAGGGAGAGACCCTGGGGTGGCATTTCTTTGCCTGGTTGAACTTTCAGCCTGTTGTCTATTCTAATTACTGGAACCAGCAGGATTCATTCCTTGACCCACTTTCCAGGCCTTTCTGCCCGCCACAAAGCCACACGGCTTCACGGGGTCTCTGCATGTCAGATGTAGCAGGCAGGCTGAGGGGGTCACCCGCCCGCTTGCTCTTGAACCAGAGACACATTTGAGGAAGGGGCTTCAGATGACTTCTTTCTAGCACATTGTACGGAGATTCTGTGCAGAGCGTCCCAACATACTGTACAATCCCCTGCTTTGAGGACAGAGATGAAATTCTGTGGGTGCTAAATTAGCATGAAATTCACACTGATACCACCCAGCTCCAGGGACTGTAGGAGACCTCTGAATATAAAAGTGCTAGAAGGTACAATCTTATAATGCAGCAATATTTACCAGGGATTGTGAATAATGTTGTTCACGGATTCAGTAACTCATTCCTGGAAACCTGTGCAAGGGAAATTCTCAAAAGAGGAAGCCGACCCAGAGACAGGGGCGGAGAATTGACCCAGAGCCTGGCAAATGCCTGGGCCAAGTTTAGTCAGAAGCCTGTTTAATTTTTGCTGTTGTTTTGTTTTGTTTTGGTATAGGCAGCAAGTTAAGAATGTTTTTGTTTTGGGCATTCTTAAAAGATTGTTAAAATAAATAAAGCAAAAAGAACACGTGTACCCTGCTGACCGTCTTAGAGTAAGAGAAAACAGAAGGGAAGTTCAGAGGCAGTGTGGGGGCAGGGGGAGTACAGTGTGTTGAGTTTTGCAGAATACAACTTTGAATGTCAGTTGAAAAAAATTAAATTTGACATGATGTCAGCCATGTACAGCTGTGACCTATGCCCACAGGAAGCAAAGGCAAAAGAGAGACCAGTTGTTTGGGAACCATTTGAAATGGGTTATTTTTCTTAAAAGAATTTGTTCTTTGAGAAGCTCAGTGGTAGTACCCTTAGCTCACTCATGTGAGGTCCTGGGTTCAATCCTCTCTCTCTCTCTCTCTCTCTCTCTCTCTCTCTCTCTCTCTCATATACACACACAACATTCCTTATCAGAAACAACATAGATGTTCATGGGTGGCGATTTGATTATGTAAATTTAGTCTTACAATAGCATACTATGCAACTGGTAAAAGTGACGCTGTGAATCTGTATTTATTGAGGTGGAAAGATGCGCAGTAATCTTTATTTATTTATTTACGTAGTTGTTGATTTACGGTACTGGGTATCAGACCTGCTAGGCAGGTGCTCCCACTGAGCCTCACCCCCTCAACTCATTCTATTTTGCTTTGAGACAGAGCTTCACTAAAGAGCCAAAGCAAGCCTTGAACTCAAAATCTTTCTACTGCAGCCTCCTGAAGGCTGGAATCACAGATGGCCTCATCATGCCTGGCTTAAATCAGATGCTTTCAACAGAACTTTCAAGCCTATAAAGTACATCTCAATAAAATTAAACACAGAAGCTTGAATTTTATCATTTTCATATATCACAGCTCATGATTTTCCTTTTGATTTTGCCTCCTTACCATTTGTAAGGATAAAATCCATCCTTTGATCCTGGTTATACAAAAGTGCCATCAGGCTATTTCTTAAGAATGATTTTCATACATATAAATGGTTGGGGGTGATCAAGCCTAGAGGCATATGCCTGTAATCCCAGCACTTAGGAAGCTGAGGCAGGAAGATCCCAAGTTCAAGGCAAGCCTGGGGTAACAGTGAGACTTTGTCTCAGAAGACAAACAAATGAAAGAAAGCCTAAATGGTTGGAGGAGGGAAAATCCTGAGGAAGAATCTCATTTTGTTTTGTTTCTGAGACAGGGTCTCCCTGTAGTCCCAGCTGACCTAAAACTCAATATAGGTTTGGCTGACCTTGAACTCTCTGCCTCCTGAGTGCTGGGGCTAAAGGAGTGAGCCACCACAGCTCGCCAAAAGAAGAATCTCATTTTGACTAAGATGGATGCTAAAGCTGGCCTGAGTGGACTGGGCGGGAGGTACCGAATGCAGATCCCCAAAAGAAGCTGAGCTAATGCCAACCGCCTGGGGCGGGTTTGAGGAAGCCTGCTTTTGGGCGGTCCACTCTGAGGGGTGAGTTGCTCGGTTGAGCACACTGTCTGGCAGCTCAGGGCTATTGGACCAGTTCTAGTCCCCCTTCCACACTCATCCCTCTCTGCTATCTCTCCGTCATTGCTCTTTAATTACTGTCTGGGTGGCAACCACCCTCATTACTTATCAACCTCATGACTGAGCATCAGGACTGTAAAACTGCAGATAACCCTGCTCTCCTGAAGGAGGGCCCTATCTTACCACACACCCACTACAGTGAATTAACCATGTGGGAAAATAAAAACAAATATTGGACAGCAGATACCTCCTAAGCAACAGAAAGACTGGACCCCACCAAAGCCTACTGGCTCAACCAGTTCCTACTACAAGTGTGCTCAATCCTCCTGTTCCCAGTTCACTGCTGTTTCTGCATTCCAGGCAGTAGCCTGCTGGCTTCTCTTACCTTCTCTCCTGAGACCCTTCCTCACGGGCTCCCAGCCTCCCATGGTCCCCACCATAGTCTGCCATTAGACCACCAGCAGATGAGACACTCCCATTGCAGGCTGGTTGGAGGGTGAGACATAGGTCACAAAGGTTGAATTCACTATGTAGCTGAGGACGACCTTGAACTCGTGATCCTTCTGTCCTGGCTTCCTAAGGGCTGGGGTCACAGGCCTGCCAGCACTACTAAGCCTGGCTTTTTGAGACAGGATCTCACTCTATAGCCTAGGCTAAGCTAGAATTCACTAGGTACTGCAGGCTGGTCTTTAGTTATCATAGCCATCCTCCTGCTTCAGGCTCCTGATTGTAGATGTGAGCCATCACACCTGGTTCAATGTGTTAAGAAGCAATGTCTAGCATTTGCCTTTTATTGCCTATTATTCCCGGGAGTTCAGACTATGCATCAAACTTCATTACCCAAAATGCAACAGGCATCTTGCCATAGCAAGCTAGCTCATAATGAGCCCATTCATCCATCTATCAAACAGCAGCAACGACCTCTGAATGCTGGTAAGTGGGACAGTAATGTAGGCCGTGGAAGCAATGTGTTTTTAAACAATAGAAAAACAGGCTTACAAAGCCATGTCATTGAGCAGGCCTGATGGTGCCTGTCATTCAGCTGCCCAGGAGACTGAGGCAGAAAGATTGCAAGTTCGAGACATGTCTGGGATACACACACATGCATAGCTAACCTGAGCAACTTAGGGAGACCCTGTCTCAAAACGAAAAGTGCAAAAAAGGGGCTGGAGATTTAGCTCAGTGCTTGCCTGGAATATGTGAGGCCCTGGGTTCAATCCCCAGTACCACCTGCGTACACACCACCACCACCACCATTCACCCTAAGTGGTGCTCCAGATAAAGGGATAAAGCAGGACAGGAGTGCCATGGACTGTGTCCTCAGGTAGCTTCGTCACGTTTAGAGGAGGAGTCTGGCCTACCATACAGGGAGCTTGAAGCAAAGATGATTCAGACAACCCCAAAGGCACAGCCCCAAAAGCTTCTGGAAGGAGAATACCTTGAGACTCTCAGGGATGCCTGAGTGGCCCTGAGACTGAGCAGGGAAGCTGGCATCTGCCTGCCCATCAGTGGGAAGAGTCAACACGGCCCTTTCGAGTGCTGGTCCACCAGCATCTTGATCCTAGACACAACATAGAAGGCTGGATGGCTCCTAGCTCTTCTCACAAACCCATGGCAGCCACATAGGGCAGCTTGGAGCCTAGGCTGCTGAGGGAAGTGGGCTCTGGGATGTCATCTGACCTGGCCTGCACCAGAGGAGTGGACATAGGATAAGCATTCCACAAGGATGTTCCCTAGGCTCCTAGAAGGCAGTCTAAACTAGACATCATCTTGATACCTATGTTGCTCAACTTCTACCTCTTGCCTGCCTGTTCCCCCTACAAAGCAAAAGAAGGTGGGGTGTGTCACCCATGGCTTATTAGCAATGACCTTTAGAAGAGGCAGACACCTGCCCCTGAGCTCCTTTGATCACCTGGTAGACCTGGTTCCTGGCTTGTCCCGTTTCCTTTCCTATTCTTCTTTGAAAAGAGTGCAGCTTGGCATGCTGTGTAAGCCTTGGGGAGGAGGGATGTTGGATCATGATGGATCTATTATAAATGTTCTGGTCATGTGACCCATTTTAGCCAATGAGATCTAAGCAGAGGGCTTCTGCTTTCTTGAGAAATGGGATCAGAGTTGTCATGGTCTGGCCGGAGCTGTGGCAGCTACCGTGTGATCATGAGCAAGTGGTCTGGAAAGTCTCTGAGACAGCAGACCTGACACAGCTGAGTGTAAACAATATAGTTGGCTGAATCAAATCAATTCCAGAATTCTGTTTGGGGAAAAGATAACACCCTTATTTGTTTAGCTGCTGTAATGATTTTGGTTACAAACACCTAATGTAATCCTGGATGGTTGGACACACTCAGATCACACACAAGTGTTAGTTCAGAGTCAATGGCATCTTTGAGCCCTGACTTAGCTTACCATGCAACCTCAGCATCTTCAAACTCCACTCCTGACAATAAACCGAGGGCTGGGGCATGTTAGAGGACTGAGCCCCAGACATGATGTATATGAGTCTGGAGGAGCAGAAAGCAGGGAGGAGGGCCCAGACTCCCAGAGCTCTGGCTTGGACCTGGAGTTCCCTCTGCTCTTCCCTCAGCAGGTCGTGATGTCTGGCTCCTCAGATGGATTATGTCTCATGAAGTCTTGGGTTTCCCGCCCTTTCTTTAGTCTCTGTGCTGTCCAGAAGAAGGTGAGAAGCTGACGGGGAGGCAGGAGCCATAGCCCCTGCTCCCTGCCACCTGCGGTCTTGAGGAAACCTTTGCTGAGCTGGTGAGCGAATGTATGAACAAGCCAGTCCTGCTGTCTGCAGCTGAGCTCCAGGCTAATCCATAATTTTTCTGTTTGATTTGGGAATGCATCCCGCAATTTAAATTCTGCAAATTTACCTTCCTATCTTTGTTCGTCTTTGACTAACACAGAAATTAATGTATACAGATGGAGGGGTGAAGGGAGGTGGTGGGCCATCACCACCAGCAGGAGATAATCCATACATTGACAGTCCAAAGCTGTCCATGTTGAGGTGAGCTGGGTTGGTATTGAGGCATGGGTGTGTGAACTTGGCTTCCTACCCGTACTGCTTTGGGTGGATACCTGGCTCTACCCAGTCTCTAGGCTCACAGTACTGTGCTGCTGACTCTCTCTTGGGAGTCAGTGTCCTGAACTAGAGGCTGTTTCTTGTGGATCTGAATGTCTCCCTAACTAGGTTTCCCTGATTTCTCCTAATAGCTGTCATTTATTAGATACCCATCATATGCCAACCATGGGTTTAACCTGTGCCACGTACTCAAGGCTTCATGGTGACCCAGATAGATGTAGTCATTACCTAGAAGCCTATGGGAGAGACAGACATAGAACTGTGGCTGCCCAATCGCATATTAAGGTAGAATTGAAGCTTAAGAGCTTTGTGAGTTCCCACAACTGCCCCCACCCTGACCTCACTTTTTGAGACAGGGTCTCATTTAGCCCAGGCAGGCTTCAAACTCACTATGTAGGTTAAGGATAACCTTAAACTTCTGATCCTCCTGCTTTCAACTCCCAAGTGCTGGGATTACAGGTGTGTCCATGCCCAGTTTAAGTGGCGCTGTGGATGGAACTCAGGGCCATCTGATCACAAGGACTTCACTTTGTCAGCTGAATTACATGTATCCCCAGTCACTTGGCACTTTCTAAGAAGAAAAGCTAGGATAGAATGAGGGGGGATAGACAGGGCACCAAATGGGCCCTCTGGGAAGCTCCAGGGTACTTGTCATTGCCCACAAGACTCCTCCCCTGGAACCCGGTCTCCTTCCTCCGCTGGGGAAGGACGAGGCTGTGTTAGCCAGGACGACTCTGAGCTGCCTCTCCCAGCCATAAGGCCACAGCAGCCGAGCCAAAAACTGACTCTGGAGGAGCAGCCAGCACGCTCTTCAGAGGCCTCTGGGGGCACCCCAGATGGTAGCTTTATCGAGTCCCACCACACGACAGAGAAAGAGCCCTTCAAAGAGAAGCAGTGCTTCTGCTGGAAGGAGGGCGGAGGAACTGCAGAAACCTCTACCGCTGCAAATTCTGGACCCAGATAACACGTCCAGGCACTGTGAAAGGCCCCGCTGATTCTAAGAAGCTCCCAGAAGGAAGCTGTTGTCCCCACAAGATTAGGTGAGACACAGAGACACCTCTCCGAGAGTCAAGAAAGCCTGGTGTAAGTCAGAGTCTTAGCAAGCAGTCCAGAGCAAAATAAACTGGATGAAATTAGGGTTGTGAGTCCACACAGGTGGCACACTGATCCCGGCGATGGAGGCAGGATTGAGAGTTTGGGTCAGCCTGGGCTCCATAGCAAGTTCAAGGCCAACCTGAGCTAGTTAATGAGATCCTGACTCAAAAATAACAACAGGACCAGGCACGGTGGCATGTGATTTTAATCCCAGCACTTGGGTGGCAGAGATATGCGGATCTCTGCGAGATTGAGGCTAGTGAGTTCCAGGCTAGTCAGGATGACATAGTGAGACTCTGACTCAAGAACCCAAAAATAAAATAATAAATTAAGTAATAACATATAATAAACAAATAAAAGGTGATTAGAATTGGTTTGTTCCTTCTCTCCCACCTACCTGTTCTCATCTGATGATCTGTATGTCCCCTGAAGGAAGAATTGTTCCTTTTTAAAAATAATTTTATTTATTATTCATTTCTTAATTTTTTATGTGTATAAGCGTATCGGCTGCATGTATGTAAGTGCACCATGTTGTGCAATCTCTGAGGAGGTCAGAAGTGGACATCAGATTCCCTGGAACTGGAGTTATGGATTGTTGTGAGCTGTCATGTGGGTGATGGGAACCAAACCCAGGTCCTCTGCAAGAACAACTGGTGCTCTTAGCTCTGAGCCATCTCTCCAGTCCAAGAGCTGTGCCTTTGAATGGTGTGAGTCATCTGTCAGGTGAGCAGCTCCAACTATAGATTTTATTTGGGCAGAAATTTCTTGATTGATCAGGATAAGTTTCGATGACAATGGAAACCATGTCAGGAAGTGAGGAACAAAATTTCTTTATGCAAATGAGACCTAAGGTCCCCAGGAAGGTGCCTTCTTGCCCTTTCCCACCCCTCTCCCTCTCAGATACAGGGGCAGGATGTCAGGAGAGAGCCTGGCTACAAAGATCTCACGGTGACGACACCCCATTGTCCCTCTCACAGGCTCAAGTTCTCCAAGGAGCAAGGCTGATTTGAGAAACAGATAGTGGGGGGCCTTCAGACCCCAAATTTCGGGGACAAAAAGCTGTAGGAGTGAGTGGGACACCTGTGTGCTCAAAGGACAGTGCCCTGTGACACTGAGGCCCATTCATCAGAGAAGCCTCACATCTGCAGTGGCCTGTGACACCATTCGCCTTGGCACCTCTGTGGTGCTCTGTGTGGGGGTGCTGTGACCTGCCGTGTAGGAGGCAGTGTCTGGAGCTTTAGCCAGGGATGCACTACATACAGGGTCCCTGGAAAGAGCCAATAGTATACAGCAGTCCCCCACCCACAGCCTCTTTCTGCAGGGGACACATTCCAAGACCCCAGTGAATGCCTCAAGTCACACACAGGTCAAACCCAGGTTTTCTTACTCTCACAGCCTGTGGGAAAGCTTGTTTTATAAGTCAGGCACAGTGAAGATCAATATTGGGTAAGGGTGCCTGCCATCAAATAAAGGACCCGAGTTCAGTCCCCAGAATGCACAAGATAGAAAGAGAAAGCCAGCTCCTGCAAGTTGTCCTCTGACTCCACACTTGTGCCAGGCATGCACGTGCCCACATACATACACAGACCCCCACACAAGCACCCAGAATCCATAAGCAAAATGGAATTTTTTTTAATTGAAAAAATAGGACAATTATAACAGTGTACTGTAAAAAGCTAGTCATCTATCATCTATCATCTATCTGTCTATGACAAGTCTTGCTATTCTATCTATCTGTGACAAATCTCGCTATTCTATCATCTATGACAAATCTTGCTATTCTATCTATCTATCTATCTATCTATCTATCTATCTATCTATCTTAGACAAATCTCATTGTGGAGCCCAGGCATTTCAGACCTCACAGTCCTGCTTCTACCGCTGAGTGCTTGATAACAGGTGTGTGCCACCACACTTGACTATGAATTGTTTATTTCTAGAATTTTACAGAGTGAAAGTGGATGGGAGAGGGGAATCTGTATTCCCCTCGGTATTAAGAGATTAATTCCAGTGACTGACTCACAGGTTAGAACACTCAGACATCCTGTGATCTGCTCTTTTACAAATAAGACACACAGTAGAGCTGGGGTGCAGATCTAGAAATCTGAGGAGCCAAGGCATGAATCCTTGTTCAAGTCCAAAGGTCATGGCCTGGGGGTGGGGTGTGTGGACAGGGTTATATGGCCTGAGAGCCAGAGGCCTGCGTGTTGGAAGCACCCCTCAGGCATGGATCGAGTCTGCTTTCCTCTTCAGTCCTATCCACACCATAGACCAGTCAGGCGAGGTCCCTGAACATAAAGACCAGCCAGCATCCTTCAGCCTAGTCCAATAGAGACACAAAATTAATCATTCCACATACCCTGTGGACGGAGACCAGCTTCATCGACACTGCCATCTCTCAGAAATGATGCTGGCTTCTGGTTCTACTCAAAGCTTCACACATCTGCCCAGTTGTGAGGTTCAGAAGAAGTGGGCAGGAAGATGTTTCAGCAGGTGTAAGACCAGGAGGATCAAGATTTAAAGTTAAAAATAACTTGGAAAAGTGGGTCTGGCAGGGCATACCTGCATTCCCAGAATTTTCAAGGCAGAGCCAAGAAGACTGTGAGTTCCAGGCCAGCCTCGGCTACATAGTGAGACTCTGCTCCCCGCCCCCCTCTTCAAAATAGAGAAGAAAACAAAAAGGACTTGGAAAATAAAGGCAGAACTTCTCAACAGCATCCCTTCTTGACAGAAAAGTTTAGGAGACACATTATAACTTTATTTCTGCCAAGACTGTTTTGTTAAAGCTTGGAGGAGCAATGCATTCTAATAGACAAGGATACTCAATAGTGTAGTCGGCACTAAGTGAATGGACACGTGTTCAAAATGTACCCTAAACTCAGACTGTGATCCCCCAAAGTGAAATTTGATTATATGGTATTTCACAAAATTAGATGACTCTTGTTAGTTCAAGGCAGTCTTACCATAGGTCATTTAATATGTTTTGAACATTAAAAAATGTATTTATTAACTGGGCATGGTGGCACACGCCTTTAATCCCATACCTCTATGAGACTTCAGTTCAGCCTGGGCTGCATAGTGAGTTCCAAGCCAGCTGAGTCTACAAGGGGATCCTATCTCAACACCCCCACCAAATGTAGTACGTGTGTGTGTATGTGTGTGTGTGTGTGCATGTGTGTGTCACAGTATTCAGTGTGGAGGTCAGAGGACAATTATCTCTTACCGTGTGGGATTTGAGATTGAATTCAGGTCACTGGGCTTGGCAGCAGGTACCTTTATCCACTGAGCCATCTCGATGGCCCCATGCGGCATTTTAGTATTATAATTCTAAGAGCGCATCTACTCCTTTGCTTCAGATCCTATCTTCCAATCCCTCTTGACAGCTGAAAAAAAAAAAAAAGTTACAGTGTGCTCAGGAAACTGCTTCAGAGAAAGCAAGCAGGTTCCTCAACTGTAGTCCCCTGTTGATTGAAGATCTTCAGTTATGCGTGCTGTGTCCCACATGTTTGCATGTCAAGTCCCTGAGCTCCTGGGAGGCAAGTTAAAATCAAGCATGGTAACTCAGGTAAACATGTTTGATTTCTCTTCACCCAAATTCCAGGGTTAGCTTGGAATTAAAGACAGTTAAATCACAGGGGCGTGCTGGGACGCTCATCCAGCCGCCATCTCTCTGACTGCCCGCACTGGTTTCTTCTGTGTCCGGCTGCACACTCATGAGCTCCCCCGGTGCCTACGGCTCTGGCCGTCCTCAAACCCAGCAGGCCGGGAAGACCAGAAAGAGGAGCTCCCTCTGCCCAGTGAGCTGAAAGAGGTTGTGAAACCCGAGCCAACAAGAGAGCAGTTGGCAGTTTAGGTAGACAGAACCACCCTTGAGTTGGCTGATTGTTGGTCTGACAGCACAATAGCCAGAAGTGCTATAGGCAAGTTATTTGACAAACTGAAAAGCTTTTGAGTGTGTGCGTGTGTGTGTGTGTGTGTATGAATGAGCGAGAATGTGAGTGTATGTGTGTATATGTGTGCATATTTGTGTGTTTGTGAGTGTGTGTGTATGAGTGTGAATGTGCATATGTGTATGTTCATTGTATGTGTGTATATGTGTGTGTGTGTGCATATATATATATATATATATATATATATATATATATATATATATGAACTTGACTCCAAAGCTACAGACTCGCAGGTATGGAGATTAGGGTCCTGGGAATTCTTCTTCTGACAGAATCAAGTTCACAGCTTGGTGGCTCCTGACACCTCTACCTTCAGCAGGAAGTTGCCAGTTCAGGACCTTGAAGGCGCTGAGTCTGTCAGAGCTGAGGGTGAGGTGACATAAAGACGAGGAAGTAGAAGAGGTGAAGCTCAACGGGCCTGGATGTTCAAACACCTGCCCTTGACATGCCCGTGGCATGGCCCCCTCAGCTCCCCAGATGGGCATGTGGCTACAAGTTTTCATGGGGCTTGGGTTTATTTGCCCCAAGTCCATTTTGCCAGGGAATTCCATCCCTTCTCTCCTTTGGGGAGTCCTGTCATCCTCATTTTCAATCTTGGTTTGGACAGAGGTTTTATTGAAACCAACTCCAGAGGAAGGCTGTGTCTCTGGTTGGCTGACCTGTGTGTTACATTCTGGCTACCCAATGTCGGACTGAAGACTACACTGCCACACACAATAGTTTGATGATAGTGCCGGGCCTCTAAGGAGAAGTCTTTGGAAACAGCAAGTGAGAAGCAACCATGGAGCAGATGGTGGCCATCTTCGACCCTGCTAAGATGGTGCTCGCTCATGAAGTCAACACCAAGAAAAGCAGAGTTAAAAAAGAAAGATGGATTTCTGAAGATTTTTGAGCACCTCAATCCACCTCTACCTGAAACCCATGGCCCTGCTCACTCTAGTTATTAGAGTGAACACATCTCCCTTTTGATAGAAGACTGAGTTGGGTTCTTTCAAATCTGTGAACTGGTCCTCACATGTACATCCAGCCTCAAAACAAACCTTCACCTCAGGGATGGATTTCAGGCTTCCCCTCCCTCGTGTGTGATGTGTCACTGACTCCTTTGGCTTGTTCTACTAGTTGCTGGGAAAGGGGAAATATTAGTGGCCTGCTGGTGGCAGGTAGGATAGATGGGTCACCCTGGGACAGTATAGCATATGAATCAGATGAAGGAGACTGGAGTTAGATGGAAATTATTATGTCCCCTCTCCGGGCCTCAGTTGCTCCATCTGTAGAATGGAAGAAAAGCAGCCCCTGCATCTTGAGACTGGGTGGAGGTTTTCTGCAGTGGTTGGCATCTAATGGCTCAAGAAATACTGTCCACCAACCTATCCCAGACAACCCATGGTGGAAGAGATTGGGCCCTCTTGAGGTTCCCCATTCAACAAAGGACAGTCAGAAGAAGGTTGGCATGGCGGGGGTCACAATTAGCATTTCTGCCCCCTTTGTCACTGCTGGCCAAAAGCACCTGCCGAGCCAGCAGCACGCACCTGCCACCCGTCACTCCAGGAAGGGGCTCCCAGCCAGCCAGCGCAGGCGGCTTCTATTCTTGGCCAGATTTTGGCTGTGTATGGTAGCAGAGAGCGTCCACCTGCTTTGCAACCCCAGCTGGGCTCTGGCCCCTGCCTGTCCCCCTTCCTACCCCCAACTTCCTTCCTGGAGCAACTGTTGGTCCAAGTTGCTGTTCCAGGCACTGTGCAAGAGCCATGGGGTGCCTAGGAGGAAGCCTGTGTTTGTAGGGTTCACTGAGCCATACAATCGTAGGTGGGAGCACAGCCTCTGTCTCAGCCCCCAAGTCCCAAAGGTTGTGCTAAAGCCGCTGATTTTACAGAGGAGGAAACTGAGTGTAGAGATGGGTCAGGTCACAGATCCAAAGCCCATGTTCATTCCTGCACTCTGTGCCATCTGCCGCACCAGGGATTACATCATGAAATGTGTTAAGCAGGGCAGCCGAGTCTAGTGGTGGGTGCCTGAGATCCTAGCACGGGGAGGCTAAGGCAGGAGGTGAATTCAAGGCTAGTCTGGCTACACAGTTGTCTCAAAATTGAACAGGCCTAGAGAGATGGCTCAGGATAGTAAAGGGCTTGCCTAGCAAATGTGAGGACCTGAGTTTGATCCCCAGAATCCATGCAACAAATCCTGATGTGGTGATGCACACTTGTAACCCCAACACTGGGAAGGTGGAGACAGGCCTTTGGGCTCACTGGCCATCCTAGACTAACCGGTGAGCTCAAAGCCAGGGAGAAAGACCCTAACTCAAAACTAAGGTGCATAGTGCCTGATGAGCAATATCCGAAGTTGATCTCTACCTCCTGCTCAGATGGTATATTTACTGATAATTCTTTAACTGCTCTTACATGATATCAAATTTATAATACAAAAAAAGCCCAATTTATATACATGTAAGTTGTTTCAAATACACTTAAAGTTTTCCAGTAACAAAGTGTTAAGGTTTGTTTTATTTTAGACAAATTTAGGTTAATTAAAATTTGATAAAATAAAAGTTTTCAGCAAGTCACTTGAGAGCCATGTCAGATCTTAGATGCCATCTGAGAACTGTGTGAAGCAGGCTCAACGGCTAGGGGCCAGGAGCCACATGGGAGATTCCAGGTGGGGTTTCTTTAGGGAAGTGGTGACCCTGGAGCCAGGCCTCCAAGGATGTCAAGTCACAACACTGTGACAAAGAGGCATTCTACTCCCCCATTCATTGTCTTCCCCTTTTCTTAGCAAATAAACTAATTTCTACTTAGTGTAGCAACAAGCCAATAAATACTACATTTCCTGACTTGACTTCTTTGCAGACATTTCTTACCAATAGTTTGTGGTAAGTAGTTAGGTAGGACTTCTTAGAAAGTTCTTTTTGAAGTCCAAGATTGACTCAGCTGAGATACCATTTGGCCTGTTCCTCCTGGTCCCTCTGCATGCTCAAAATGAAGGCATGACGGCTGGAGTGGCAACAGTCAGTCTGTGATCTTGATCATTAAAACCATGGCAGGCAAACATTCTACCAACTGAGCTGCATCCCTCAACTCCTGGGTTTCTTTTTAGTGGTTGTTTGAACACTATTATTCCCCTTTGCTAACAGCCAGACACAAATCCCAATCTAGATAAGGCATGAAGGCATCAAGATCAAAAAAGGCGGTTCTGATAGTTAGTATTGATTGTGAACTTAACAGGATCTGAAATCACTTGAGAGACAAGCCTCCAGTGAGGGAATATTTGGCCTCTGGGCATGCCTGTGATGGAGCCTGTTGATCAGGTAACAGGTGAAACCACCACTCTGCAAGTGGGTTCACCATTTCCTGGATTGGGACCCTGGACTGAATAAAAAGGAGAAAGAGAACTCTGCTTCCTGATTTTGGGTGCAATGGGACCAGCTGTCTTACCTCCAAACCTTCCCCACCATGACAGACTGTGTCCCCCTGAACTGTGAGCCAGAATAAACCCTTTCTTCCTTAAGTGGCTTTTATCACAGCAACAGGGAAAGAAATTAAGAGAGAGGTTTGGTGGTTGCCTATTTGTGGAGCTTGCTGGACGAGCACTTACCACTGAGCCCCAGCCCCACTCCCAAAGCATGTGAATGTCATTTGACAATCCACATAGTATGTGTTTGCTGAATACTGCCATTTGTGCTCTCTCCCCCTAGTAACGTTTGACAGAAGAAAAGACTGAGGCTAGGGGCTTCTGTTGCTTGCTCTGAGGAGCAAAGCGGACAGGTGGAGGGCCTGGGCTCAGGTCAGGCTGTTTGACCAAGGGCCACTGTCTTGAGGGCTTGAAGCCACAGGCATTCTGGCTGAAGAGGGTAGAGGGATTTGGACTGGTTTCAGACACCTGACTCTTGGCCTGGGTGCTCAGTCCTCCGCTGCTTTGTTGTGTCTAAGCCCCAGATGCTTTCTGAACCAACCTCAGCTGTCTTCCTCGGTTCATCCCTCTAGGAGTTGCCCACTTTGGGATCTGTTCAGTGGCCTGGTGACTACACACCGTATTCTGAACATATTGGGGTGGAACCAGCTTTCTGCCTTCCTCCTCACTCCTTCCCCCTGCAGGGAGCCTCCTTTTTACCCCAATACAGTCGCTGCCTTGAGTGGCCCTGGCAGACGGGTCGGTCTTACCTGAACCCACGCTCGGCGGAGACATCAGTGTGTCCTGCCTGGGGCTTAGACCGGCTGGTGGCCCTGCAGTTTTTGTTGTTTGGTTTTGAATTGAATTTTTGTGATTTTCATACAACATAGTTCTGATGGCATTTAGAGGCCCTCCCCTAAGATCAGACTCCTCACCTAAAATCAGACTCCATAGGTTATTTTGTTGGTTTTCTGAGACAGGGTTTCACTATTTAGCCCTGGTTGGCCTAGAACTCATTATGCAGACCAGAATGGCCTGGAACTCACACAGACCTGCCTGCCTCTGCCTCCTGAGCACTGGGATTAGAGGCGTTCAGCACACAGTTACACAGTTTGGAAGACTGGGAGGCTGAGGTGCAGCTCAGTGGTGAAGCCCTAGGCCCGTGCCCATGAGACCCTGAGTTCCCTCACAACAAAATAAAGAAAAGAAAGATCTCTGGAGCCCTGCTGTTGCTTGGGTTACAAATTCTCTGTCTTGTTTTGAAGATGGGGTTTCATGGAGACCTCCACACATGTGCTCTGACGCTGGTGTGTGTGAATACCCATACACCCAGGCACACACACTGAATGAGTAAATATAATTAGAATATTTTTTTTTTCTAAAAAGAAAAATGCTGAAACCTGTTTTGACTCCTGTTTGGTGGTTCCAGCCTTGGTGGCTGACCGTGGGTCTCCAGCCTGGCTGGGAAGTGCTGGACTCGAACTGCTTTTCCCTGGGCAGGATATGAAAGAGGAAGAGGAAGAGACCAGGCTTCTACAATCCCCTCCTAGGACACACCCCCAGTAACCCAGAGACCCCCTGCTAGGCCCCACCTCTTAGAGACCCCCACTGCCTACCAATGGCCCCTCCCTGGACCACATCTTCAATGCAAGGTTGTGTCGGGTCTACTCATCATTCAAAGCCCAGAGAGGGAGAAAACTTGTCTATTAGCCACACTGCAGCGGTCAGCAGATTCTAATTTCAAATTCACAGCCATGTCTCTCTTCAATTCCTTAAAAATGCCAACCTTAGGGTTGGGGAGATAGCTCAGCAGGTAAAATGCTTTCCGACAAAATACGAGGCCCCTGCACCCATGTTAAAACCAGGAGCGAGGGCACCGGCCTGGGACAGGGCTTGTTGGCCAGTCAGTGTAACTGAGCTCCAGGCTTGGGGAGAGAGCCTGCCTCCAAAAACAAGGTCAGAGCATGTGAGGAAGACACCTGCATCAACCTCTGACCTCCACAGATATATGCACAGCACAGTTGTTTAAAATAAGATTCTCGGGGAGCAAGGGCTGGAGAGATGGCCCAGAGTTTGAGAGCTAGTACTGATGTTGCAGAAGACCTGAATTCAGTTCCCAGCACCTACATTCAGTGGCTCACAACTGCTTGTGACTCCAGCTCCAGGGGATCTGATGCCCTCTTCTGGACTCCTCAACACCTGCATTCATATGCACAGACAGACAGACACACACACACACACATACAACACACACACACACACATACAATTAAAAATAAAATAACTCTTAAGAAACTAATAATAAGATTCCTAAGGAAGATACCTAACATTGACCTCTGGCCTCTACAGGTGTACACACACACACACACACACACACACACACTCCTGGTCTGGTCTGACATCTCTTTGCCTCCAGTGTCTTCTCAGGCTAGCATCTTATGGCCTGCAATACTGTGTTAAACATCACCCTTCCTAGAAGCTTTCCAGGACCACCCTCCCCCAGCAGGCCACACCCTGTGGCATAATTCTTTCTCATAGACCTCCGTTTTGCGTCATAAGTGGCAGTCACTTATCAACTTTGTGTTTGCTTCCTTCATCTAGACAAGAGCCTACTTTTGTCAAGGAGCTGGCCTTTAAATGGAGAAGCCGGAAGCCGGAAATGAGCTTTCTAGATTGGTGACATGTGTTAAGTGGAACATAAAACAAGTCAACAGTCTAGAAAATGGTGGAGGAGGGGCTGCCTAGGCAGGGTGAGGACAGAAGCCTCCTTGGGTGTGTGGAGGAATAGTGTTGAGAAAATTTGAGAGTCGAGAAGAGATTGTGTGGAAATCCCGGGAAACTGGGCCCCAGACAGAAGGAATATCCCATGGGACGGCCCTGGGATGCAAAAGTTTGGTGTATTTGAGAGACAGAAATTAAGCCAAGTGGTTAGAGCTTAGTGGCTCAGGAGAGGAGGCGGTAAATAAGGTTGAGGACAGAGTATAGAAGGTCTTCAAGGCTGAGATAAGAAGCTGGTTCACTGGTTATAGGTTGTCCCAATACACTGTGTGCTACTGAGAGGAAGGACCAGTTAGTCTGGTTCACTGATGTATTCCTCCAGTCTAGTCAGGTGTGCAACATGACAGGCACTCATAAATAAGGCCTGAATCCACGCAAAAGGGTGTGACCACACAGGAGGGCCTCCCAATTCTGCAAGTCTTCCCTGTGAGCTTTTCAGGACCTGTGTCCTCCTGTTCTTCTCTGCTTGCTCCTGGAGTTCCCTTTTAAATTTTGAAACAGGGTCTTATGTACCCCAGGCTGGCCTGAAATTCACTAGGTAGCCAAGGATGACCCTGAGCTTCTGATCCTCCTGCCTCTACCTCCAGAGTGCTGAGAATTAGAGGCATGTGCCACCAAGCCTGGTCTATGTGGTGCTGGGGATGGAACCCAGGACTTTGTGTGTGTTATGCAACCTCTCTATTCACTGAGCTACCTTCCCAGAGCCCCTTGGTGTCCCTCTGTCCCACTCCCTAACTCAGAGAACTTATGTCACTCCTGTGGGGCCATCTGCTCTCAAGGGCTCTGGGGTCCCCTAGGCATGGCACATTCCGAAGGTTTCCAGAATCTTGGAAGTGTCACAGGGTGGGTTTTCAGGTCCACGTGAACATGGCTCCCAAGCACGTGCCCTGCTAGGCCTGGTGCCCTCTCCTCTGAAAACCAAAAGGCTGCCTGACCCACTAGCTGTTAGGAAACTCAGTCACAGCCTTGCTCTGCTGGGCTGCTCCAGGGAGCAGGAAGTCAATTACCCTCGCTAGGGCTGCCTGAGCAGTGCAGGGACTCTGTGGCCTGAGGATCTCGAACTCAGCACTCAGCTCTGCATTCCAGCTCAGCCCGGCTCATGTGGGCCTGGCTGTGCCAAGTACTGATTTGCAGTGGACACTGGTGGCTCAATAACCTGCAGCCGTTTGCCCTTCTCTGGGGAGGGAGCGAGAATCGCTTTATAAACCCCAGGCCTAGGGTGAGAAGGGCTGGTAGATGGTAAACAGCTTACCCTGGGTAGGGAGGGAGTATGTAGACAGTCAAAGGCAAAGGTCCCTCCAGGCCTGCAGGTTAACTGGGCCTTGAAGAATCCATTTACTGACGCATCTTCTTACCGTTGCATGGCCCACTCCTGGTATCTGGTCTTTTGCTGAGTCTGACTTTCCCAGGTACCAGCCTAGGAACCCACTGGCCACTGTTGGGGCTCTCAGTGTGGGGACGTGCTCCTCTGTGGGACACTGCAGACTGCTAATAGAGTTCCCAAATCCTCAGTAATCGGCATCAAAGAATGAATGGCACATTTTCTTGTTTTCACAGTGCTAGGGATGGAGCCCAGGGTCGGGTCATCTACGCGGGAGTGCTGCACGGGACGCATCTCTAGCCCTAAGTGCAATGTTTAGACAAGATCCATGAAAAAGAAAATCTGTGGTGAACTATTTTGCGTGTGTCTGTGTGTGTATGCACGGTGTATATACATGCTCACAGGTACATGCATGTTCCCAGCTCCTCCTGCCTCCCCAACACATCCCCCTTCCAACCCCATGTCCTCTTCTTTGCTTTTTTAAATAAGCTAGGACATCCAATTATTACTGCTCGTGTGCACATGGGTGTGGGGCCACCCACTGTAGCATGGGCAGCCCAACACCAGCCATACTCCCAAAGAAAATCCACCTTGTTTTTTGACAGACCTCTCTCTAAGTCTGGAGCTCACAGATTCAGTTAGATTGGCTGGCCAGTGATGGACCTCTGCCTCCCGAACACTGCTGGGATTAAAAGTGAGTGCTGGGATTAAATGCACGCACCGCTGTACACAGCATTCCCAGCTTTTACGTGGGTGCTGAGGATCAGACGCAGGTCCTCTTTCTGCTTGTGTAGTGAGTGCTTTACGGAGCGGCATCTGCCCAGTGCCAATGCATTATTATTGTTGTTATTAATTATTATTTTAAAACGGTGTCTTGTCTTTGTAGTCTAGCCTGGAAGTGGCTGGGAAAATTGACCTTAAACTAATAGAGATTCACCTGCCTCTGACTCCTGAGTCCTGAGATTAAAGGCATGAAGCCACCTTGCCTGGCTTCATTATTTCTATTAGTAATTATTATTACTATGATTTTGAGACTGGGTGCCTTGCTATATTGTTCTGGCTCAAGTGACTCTCCTGATGCAATACTTGAGATGACAGGTGCACTTAGATGCAATAGTAAAGTTTGTAGTAAAGATAAGAGTCTTATTTTCATTTGATTTCAGCTTTTGTTTTATGACCTCGACCCTCAGTCCTCTCAAAGCCTGGACCCTCACTCACTGAACTATCATCCTGACTTTGGTAAGAGATAATACTGAGGGGCTCACATGTGAACATGTTTTATTTTAGTACACATTATTATTATTATTATTATTATTATTATTACTATTATTACAAGTGATTCTTGCTTTCCAATTGTGATAGGGATATTACATTTTTTTTCGCTTAAAATATTTTAAGACCATATTCTTCATTTAAAGAAGAATATGACTAGGCATGGTGGCACACAGTTGCACTGGGGGAGACTGAGGCAAGAGGATTTCCAATTTGGGTCCAGCCTGAGTCGCATGGCCAGATGGGTGCAGCCCAGGGCCGGAGCACTTGTCTAGATGCCCAGGGTCTTGGATTCCATTGCCAGGCAGAGGAGGACAAGGAAGAACAGAAGGAAGAGAAGGAGGAGGGAGAAAGAGCGAAGAGAGGAGGAAGAGGAGGAAAAGGAGCTTGTGGCGTGTAGATGTGAGAAGACTCTGCTAAAGGGATGTTTGGGCAAATGGTCCCCTGTGTCCTGACCCCAACCCAGGCAGGGCCAGCTTTCCCTCCCCTCACTGGATAGATATGGTTCATAACCTGATGCTCAACCAGAACCTGTTTCTGAAAAGACCCTTAGGCTTCTTGAAAGGGAGACCTTGACCACCTGGGATTCTCCTCCCCTCTCAAGCTAGAGTTCTGATACCTGCTGCAGAGAGCAGAGTGCTGGCAGTTCAAGGCAGCCAGTTCCAGGGAAGCACTCTGAGGTCCCAAGCTACTTTTACCTTGTGGGGGAGGTGGTGGCTTTTCTTATTAAAAAATAGTATTTTACAATAAGCATTTTGTGGTCATAGAGATGAGTGTAATCCAGCTCCATTAGAATCGCTTTTCCATCAGTGTCAGCGAGGCATGACTTTGTTATTTCAAGATGTCTACGTGTGTGTGTGTGTGGTGTGTTTGGGTACATGTATGTGAATATGCAGGTGTGTGTACCCATGAAGAGGCCAGACAGGACATGAGTTGTCTTCACCCATTACTGTCCACCTTATTACCTTGAGACAGAGTCTCTCTCTAAGCCGGAAGCTGTTACCACCATCCGTCTGGTGATGAGACGTCCTCAAAGCATCTGAGAAACTGAGCACAGTCCTCCAAGTGTCCAACTTCCTCCTGCAGAGCAGTTGCTATTGGCTTCGAGCTTCTGTGTTGTTGAAAAGAACAAAGAAGGAGAGATAGAGAACTTTGGATGCAAACCAGAGCCACTCAGACCCAGACCTCCTGTCGCCTTGCAGACTCCTCACCAAGGAAGGACTGACAAGTGTCACCCAGACAAGGGGTGTGACATGGAAATCTTAAAAAATTGTGGCCTGAGGCAGAGCTCCTGCTGGGGAAAGAAAATCCACCTGAGTTAGCAGTTCACAACCCTGGCAACTCTTGAATTCTACATGGGTAACGCCCCTCCAAAGCAGCTATGGGAGCCCAAAGGAGAAGGCAGGTAATTTCGGTCCCTGGCATTTTGCTAAGACACTTGCGGGAGACAGGGACCCTCCCCAGCCAAGTGGCGGTTACCTCCAAACCCCCCAGGGGGATGCTCAGTGTTGGATGCCTCAGATAGCTCCAGTTGGCAGCAGAACAGGTGCTGTGAGGACCACTTCTCTCTCGTTTGTAGCGGCAAAGATCTAGAATGCGGTCTCCTGTTTCGGGAGGCAGAGGACCAGAGAAACACTATCACCTTCTGACTGGGAAAAGGGA